>CM062804.1:884835615-885539493 GCA_031772625.1 Pinus tabuliformis | reverse complement strand
AAACTTCTTACCTCTGTTATGGATTTGGGAGTAGGCCACTTTGCAATAGCCTCAATCTTAGCAAGATCAATTCTCAAAGCACCTCCTCCTACTATGTGTCCCAAATAAACCAAAGAAGTCTTTCCAAATTCACACTTTGACATTTTAAGAAATAACTAATTCTTCTTCAAAACATCAAGTACTTTCCTAACATGCATGACATGATCTTCTCTAGACTTGCTGAAAATTAAGATGTCATCTAAGTAGACAATAACGAAATCATCAAGAAAAGGATGCAAGACATCATCCATTACCCGCATGAAAGTTGCAGGTGCATTGCACAAACCAAACAGCATCACAAGCCTCTCAAAGAGTCCTTGTTTGGTTTTAAAGGTTGTCTTCCAAATGTCACTTTCTTCAATTCTTACTTGATGATATCCACTGCGCAAGTCTAGCTTAGTGAAATATCGAGCATCTTTCAGCTGGTCTAGCAAATCATCTATCCTTGGGAGTGGGCAACGATTCTTTACCGTTATCTTGTTCAAGGCCCTGAAATCAACACACATACGCCAAGTGCCATCTTTCTTTGGAATCAATACAATCGGTGACCCACATGGCGAAGTACTTGGCCTTATGAAACCCTTGTCCAACAAATCCTTGATTTGCTTCTTTATTTTAGCATTCTCCATAATAGACATGCGGTACATGCCTATGTTTGGAAGAGGACAATCTGGATGCAAATGGATTTCATGCTGAATCTCCCTCTTAGGAGGCAAACCTGTTGGCTCCTGAAAAATCTCATGATATGCATCAACTACATCATACAGATCTGATTTAAGTTTTGGATCACAATTTTCAAATGACTCATGATTCACATCAACCTTAGGCTTAATCATAAGAAGAACAAAATTCTTACTTGAATTGACCAGCCTTTTTACCTATCCTGCATTCACCATCGCTATATTTTTCTTCTTGCAATGAGCTCTAACAATGAACTCCTTGCCATCTTTGAGAAGATGATATTTGTTTTCATGGCGATGAAAGATAGCTTTCCTATCAAAGAAGTAAGGACTTCCCAAAACAATTCCTGCTATATCAAAAGGTACCACATCAAGTTCAACTGTGTCAATAAAATGTGCAGTAATTGCAAAGTGCAATGTGCACTTTCTTGAAACTTGTAAATTTGCATCCTTGCAAATCCATCCAAGTGGATATGGCTTCGGATGTGGAATGGTCTCAAGTTTAAGCTGCTTGACCAAGTCCTCTAATATAAGATTTGCTTGTGACCCACTATCAAAAAGTGTGTCAATTTTAGTATGTTTTGAAATCACCCTCACATGAAATAGTTCAATTCTTTCTTCCTCATTAGGAGCTTGTACATGGCAGTTTGAGGTACTAGTGCTGGTTTGAGTTTCAATTTCTTTTCCCTTCAAGTTTTTCAAACCCATGGCTGCAATTTTGGTTTCATCACCTGAGTCATCCCCTAAATCCTGTGGTGTAGATGTAGTAGCAACAATTTTCTGTTTCCCTTTGGATTTGTTAGATTGAGGTCTTTTTTAAAGATGTAATTTCCAACAGTTTTTCTCCTCATGGCCTGGTTTAGAATAGTGTTTACAGATCACTTTCTCACTCTCCTGTTTGACAGATGCATTCTTTTTGCTCTTTCCCTTGGAGGTTTTCTCTTTGTTTTTCCCCTTGGGGGGCTTGTTTCTACCATCTTCAAATGTGTTTTTTCCCCTTGCCTCTAAATAGGTAGCTTGGACACAAACCTCGCCCAGGCTAGTAGGGTTAAACATCTAGATGGTGTGTCTAAGGTAGCTATGCAAGCCACCGATGTATTTCAGCAAGGTTTCTTGGGTCTGTAAATCTACCCTTAACAAGAGAGCTCTTCTCCTGAATTCTTGGGTGTAGTCTTGGACACTCTGACCCTTAAGTTGTCTGAAATTTTGCCAATTCATAATGGCTTTCTGCATGTGAGCAAGAGGATAAAACTGTTTTTTAATGGCTAACAGAAATTCAGGCCATGTTAAGGTAACCTTACCAAATTTCTTGATCTCCTCTTTAGTATTGGCCTCCCACCAGACCAATGCTACTCCATCCATTCTCAAAGAAGCCAACTGAATCTTTGAGGCATCATCATGCATATTTTGGATCCTCAAGTAAACTTCCAACAGCCTAATCCAGTTGTTAAGCTTTTCTGCATTCACTTCACCATTAAACATAGGTAATTCGAATTTTACATCAAGCTTCAAAAAAGGACTTTTTCCAGAGGATCTATGCTTATGAACAGAAGAAGACAAGGATGAAGAGGAAGAAGGTGAAGATGGGGGTGGTGGATCACCATTTCCTCCATGTCCTTTCTTGGAATGATCATCATCCTTCTTACCTCCTGAAGAGACCTCTCCTTCATGTGGATGTTTGGACCCTTCTCCAGCCAATTTCTCATTTCTTTCTTGGTACAATATCCTCACCATTTCAGTGAGGTCTAAGAAAGCCTTTCTGAAGACTCTTTCTTCTTCTCTTGGATCTGTCTCTGTAGGAATTTCTCCTTCATGTTCAGACATCCTTGAAGCTTCTGCTGAGACTCTTGAGGGTGAAATTGAAGGTGGAGGTGATGGCTCTCTGGCCTTCCTTGACTGAGGATTCTCTCGTTCTCTAGTCAACTGTCCTTCCCCTGTTTTAAGTTTCAACCTGGTAAGAATCAATACTTTGCAAGACAGTTAGAAGATCTTTGCACAAAAACCCTGAGCTCTGATACCAACTTGATCTGAATTTCAAACTACTTGAAATTTGTTTGCAAGGTATTCAATTCAGAATTAAACATGTTTAAAAGATTTCCATGTCTTGCAGAAAGAAAACACATGAAATTTTCAGTTGTTCATGACCCATTTAAGCATAGCAGAGTTATTTCCTTTTACTGTTTAACACATTAAAATGAATTAGTTCTGCAAAATAAATCAACCACAAATGCAAAAGAAGTTGATAAAGCAGTTCACCCCCTCCAGGGCTATGTCTGCTGGGTCCCAAGCTCCCAAATGGGCTTGTCCTTGTTTCAATTAAATGCTCAAATTGAATATACAGCTGAATAGAAGCATCTACAGGTGAAATAGATGGTAAAAATGGATTCAAAACACTTGAATCCTTCAGGATTGACTATTGGATCACCTCCAATGGATACCTGCAACCCTATACAGTCTTCACAAAACTGGGCCCTAGTGGCTCTTAGAACTTTCATGGCTCCAAAACCTCTACAAATGACCTCAGATGGCTGTAAGACCTGCACCAATGGCTTCAGAAGGTCGAAAATACCCAAAATCAAAAAAAAATTCATCCAAAACCGCCTTTCCTAGCCAAAGTTTTGGCCATTTAATGATCTCCTCCAGTTTTTCCTAAAAGAACTCCAGCTAACTTTAGTTAATGTCTAGTTAGCTCTGCCAATTATGGCGGGTCCGCCAAATTCGCCATCTCCACCAAAATTTCCGCCAAATCCTGCAGTTACATTTAATGTTTTGGGTTGCCTCGGATTTCGTGCTAGCATTTTGGCTAGCAGTTGAGGCTTAAGCCCCTGGTTCCTGGGTCGTGGTCATATGAAAGGGGGGCTGGCCCCCTTTGGTTTCCGTCCCATGCAATTTTAAAGCTTTTAAATACATTAATCCGCCTCATAACCAACAGTGCCTCCATAGCCTAACGGTAAGGCGGAGGGTTTGTGGCAGGCAGGTCTCGAGTTCAAACCTTGCCCATGCCAACCAAATTTTTTTAACAACGTGCCCAATGCTTGCCGACGTCATCTGGGGGCCACGTGGCGGCCTCTGGGCCTGCCACGTGGTGGCCTGTGATTGGCTGCCGAAAATGGAATATTCCCTAGAATATTCCAAGGAATATTCTGCGAAATATTCTTTTTTTAATTTTTTTTGAAAAATTAAAATTTCTAATGTTATGGACAAATTCTTCTTTTTGCCATAACTTCCTCATACGGCGACCGTTTTTCGAACTGTTTGCAGTGCCGAAATTGGGAAGACGAGCACTTTCCATTCATTCAACTTTCAACTAGTTCTGAGCACTTTAAATTTTGAGCATTTTACGACACTTAGGACATGAGCACCTGATCACTTTGTGAAGTAGCGAGAGTCCATTGTGGTGAATATGAGTTACTTTGCCAATATGGTGAGGTATAAGGAAGATTTGGCCAACCAAATTGGCTTGCCTGATTCAGCCATGGGTTAGAAGAAGGAAACGACTATGGTGACCAGTTTGGAAACGGGGATTGGGATTGACTCTGCCACATATTATATTGTTGAGCATTATACTGCAGAGGCTGAAAAGAAGAAGTTGGGTCTGGAAACATACCTGATTGTCTCGGCTGCCACTGACGATGTTGGTTGAGAAAATACACCAATTCTGACTCTTCTTCTACTTCCTTATATACTGCTTTCAATCCAGGGAGTGAGGGGCAGCTTTCCGTCAGGTGATCTTTTGTACAGATGGCACATGTTTGGACTGCATCCAATGGACACTCCTTATGACTATGCTTTTTCCTGCATGGGGGACAGAAGATTGCCAAATTCTGTTTTGCCTCCATTTGCTTCTGTTTGGCCTGAAAAATATCAAGTTGTGTAGTTAGTGTCCCTAGTATATCAGTTTTAAAGTTTTCCAATAAATTTCCAATTTCTACATGCGTTACTCCTTTTATCGGAATTTTATTATCTCTTACAAACCGATCATGTTCTGCCGGTTTTACTCTTGTGCTGCCTCTTGAGCTCCTGATACATAAATCAATAATATCAGCAAAATTTTCTTGATAAATATCTCCTTTTCCCATAATATTTAATGTTTCAATCCATTATTCCTTCATGCCCCTTATTAATGCTATTTTTAACACATTATCAGGTAAAGGTAGTGATGCATAGGGAGATCTTTGAAGATTATACTAAAAGCATTCCACATACTCCTATAATGTTTCATTTGGTCTAGCTGTCATCTAGAATATTTCGTCCTTCAGTTCTCTAGACTTGCAATTGTCCTGATATTTTTTCAGAAAATATTCTTTCATTTGATCCCAGTTATTTATAACCACGCCACCTAATCCCATAAACCATCTTAAAGCAGCCCCTTTTAATGTAGAGGGAAATAGTTTCAGTTTCTAGGGGTCGGTGGTGTAATCATATCCCCTGCATAGTACATCAAATTCAAATAGAAATGCATCCAGATCTTTTGATGTAAGACCGTGGAATGTAGGGATATGTTGAAGAGGGATTGCTTTCATAGGTGCATTTGTTGTAGAATCCACTATGGGGTATTGTAATGTAGAAGTTTGAGTGTTTGGCTGGTTTTGAGCCATTGAGTCGAATATATGCCAGTATCCTTCTGGGATATCTAGGAGAGTATTCCTAGGTTGAGAGGGAATGGCTTTAACAGGGACAGTTTTAATGACACTTCCTTTATCTGGGATAATGAGAGTCCCTAATGTCTGAGGAGATTGAGTTTTTTCAACAATGATTTTTGCAGCACTTCCCTTGTTTGGGTTGTTTAATGGCTGAGTTATTCCAATAGGAGACCTTGGTTCCTCAGTTTCCCCTGTTTCTCCTTCTCCTTCACAAAGATTGCTGAGATTCCCTTCCTACAATAGTTCTGGAGTAGGATTTTCAATTTCTTGAAAGTCTTGCTCTTCAGTTTGACTATGCACCTCAGCAAAGGCTACAGATGGTGATCCTGTGGCCTGAAGGGAACTAGTAGGTTGTTTAGAAATGACTTTCTTAGGTCCTACTGAGGGCTGAGATTCTGCTTTCTTGTAGATTTCGTGTATGAAGGTTGTTTGGCCAAGGATCACCGACCCCTTAGCTTTTTTTGGCTTGGGTAGAGGTTTGGAATATTTTTCTGCCTTTCTCTTCTTAGTCACGCACTCAAATTAACTACTAAATTCTACTCAAACAAAACATCAGAAAATCTGTAGGAAAGCGGGCAGAGGAGTGGGGCTTCTACATGCTCCACACGTAGGTTCTTACCTTGTGTGTTGGAAATAATACTGAGAGGGGGGGGTGAATCAGTATTATCAGATTAATCAAACTTTTCAAATGCCCAAAACATATACGCTACTTCAGCTAAGTGAACCAGCGTGTACACGCTACTGTGACGAAGTAAAACAGCGTATAAGCAGAAAACTCACAATTTAGTTGGCTTATTCTTCAATTAAGTGCATCAGGACATTATTCATCATATTAACAGTAAACATGTGCAGTATAACAGAACAGATAAAAAGCCACACACATGAACACCAAGATATAAGGTGGAAACCCAATGTGGGTGAAAACCACCTGCTGCAAGTTGTCTCTATCTTTCTTAATATGAAACTTCAGTTTACAATCTTTTGTACTGGTGCAGCCTTATACCAGTACGCAGGCTACAACCTGCAGAAGGCTTCAACCTTCTCTCGTTCTCCAAACTTCCTTGGAAGGGAGCTCCAACCCCCTTTTCTTTTGTACTAGCCAAAATACTAGTATGTAGGTGCTGACCTACAATCTTACTTCTTCCAGGTATCACTTTTCATACATTTTCAGACTTGGATATTCCTGAAGCACAACATTACAATCTGAAGACCACAATTCATTCATTTTTCACAACAGATCATTGAAGCATAAAACAACCAACTTTGAATCACTGAACCACTGAACCCTGTCAATCACCAGTTACCAGAACACAGAGCAGACTACAGAACTCTGTAATAACAGTCAGATCCCACTGTAAACCCAAATCAAGCTTCAAAAGATATACGCTACTTTAATGAGCAGAAACCGCGTATACACGCGCTTTTACCGAAGCCAACCTGCGTACAGATCTAAAAATAAACTTTCTCAACTTGCAGCTGTACCAGATATTAGTTAGACTCAGAACGTAACATTGCGACAATATGCAGATCTAGAAATACGCATAATCAACATGATAGTGCATTTCAAACCATTTGATCCCGATCTCTCCTTAGATCTAGTTCACCATCACCCGATGAGATCTCTCCTTAGCTCAGATCAACCAACTCAGAACCTGCATATCAGATCTCTTTCTCTCTTAGATATTCATGCCTTGTCGAAAAAGATATTTGCCTAATGATCTTCTTCTCCTTATATAGCCTTAGGCCTTTCTCAATACCAAGAGCCAAAACCATAGTAACACAATACCATCAACTTTAAAACTAGGGATCGACACGCCCGTCGAGACATAATGGTCCGAAATCATAGGCACAACTTCCAAGGTCTAACCACCATGAACCAAAGGAACCTTTCCACATACACGCGCTTTTTCTGAATCTAACTTGCGTGTACACGCGACTTGGGCTTAACGAAAGAGCGTGTATGAGCTTTCTTGCCATGCTGTACTGAGATCTGTCTTCTGATTGAGTTGCCATCACCTGTACTAACCTTTGAGCACCTGTACCATCCACTGAGTGAGTTGCCATCAAGGACAACACTTGAACCATAATGCCAACAATCTCCCCCTTTGGACTTGATGGCAACCACCACACACCACACCAAGTGTCACTCTCCCCCTTTGACATCAAGGGCAAAGGGAGGACCAAGATATTCTCTTCCTTGGTAATCCTTCTGCTGTCCATACTGCTGTCCATACTCCCCCTGAGTACATGCTGAAATCTCCAAGTGTGCTCCCCCTTTGTGAATGCCAAAGAGTACCAATCTATCCATCCTGCTCACCAAGTGCTGTTCATGCTCCCCTTGACTGTAGGCAAGATCTGCAAAAGATGTTCTTCAAGAAGAACATGACTCTATACATCATAAAAGACCTTCCTATCACCAAAGACTCATACATACATCCATTTCTCAACTAAGTGAGGATATACAAAAAAAATGACTCATCCACCCAACCAAGTGGGGATACATCAATATTGACTCATCCACCTAACCATGATAATACATGAACATTTCATCATTCATCCCAGGCATAGTGGGGAAACCAACAAAGGCCGTTACATGACCTTGACACCATAAAAGAGACAAGAGAGATACATGACATAGAGACAACAGATCTAGACCAAGACTTAGGAAAGACATCAGCAGCAAACATCTTGTTAGATCAGCAACTAGAATTTCTTTCTGAGCTCCTTCTCCTGAAACCAACAACCAAAAACATCTGAATGCCAACAATGCTTTATGAGACTTTTGAGCTGCTCCCCCTGAACCTGTGCCTGTTGCACTCCCTGAAACTATGCCTGAATAATTCTGACATTCCTATTGCTGTTCAGAACTTCAGAGTTTTCCCTTGCTGTTCAGAACTTTACATACGCGTTTTCTCCTGTATAAAACAGCGTATGTACGCGGATATTCTTTCTGCAACAAGCGTCCAGCATACACGCGACTTTCCCACCATGAATCCGCGTGTATACGCTCCTATTACTCCCGTAACCTGCGTATACCAACTTTTCTGTAGAACAAACAAATTTCAACAACAGGATGAAGCATTAACTACTCCCAGCTTTTGTCTGAGATATTCAAAAGTTTCCCTGGGCAGTGGTTTTGTGAGAATATCAGCAACTTGTTCCTTAGAAGGAACATACTCCAACTTGACCTTCTGTTCAAGCACTTGTTCCCGAAGAAAATGGTACTTGATTGGTATGTGCTTGGTCTTTGAGTGCATGACTGGATTCTTTGAAATGCTGATTGCACTTGTATTATCACATAAGATAGAGACAGGTGGAGTGCAAGTGATTTGAAAGTCCTGCAAGGTCTGCATCATCCAAAGAAGTTGTGTACAACAAGATGCTGCAGCTACATATTCTGCTTCAGCTGTAGATAAGGCAATCGAACTTTGTTTCTTGCTGAACCAAGATACTAATCTGGAACCCATGAAGAAAGCACCTCCACTTGTGCTTTTCCTATCATCCACACTTCCAGCCCAATCTGCATCTATGTAAGCATGAAGAGTGAGATCAGTATTTCTAGGATACCATAAGCCATAGTTTTGGGTCCCTTGAAGATATTTGAAGATTCTTTTGACTGCCTGAAGATGAGTTTCCTTTGGGTTGGCTTGAAATCTTCCAACCATTCCTACTGCATGTGTAATATCTGGTCGAGTACCTGTTAAATAAAGCAAACTCCCAATCATGGATCTATAAGTGGGTTGGTGGACTGCTGCTGATTCATCATTTGCACTGAGGCTGCATCCTGTAACCATGGGTGTACATACTGGTTTTGACTCTTCCATGCCATACTTCTTCAAGATCTGCTTGAGGTATTTGGTTTGAGACAAGAAGATACCTCCTTCATTTTGTTGGATTTGCAATCCAAGAAAATATGTCAATTCTCCAAGAAGTGACATTTCGAATTCTTTCTGCATAACCAAGGCAAAGTTTTGACTCATAGTCTCTTCATTGCTGCCAAAAATAATATCATCTACATAAACAACAAGAATTAGCAATTTGTTATTTTCAATTTTTATATAGAGATTGCTATCTGCTGATCCTTTTGAAAAGCCTTGTTGGTGAAGATATTTGTCCAACCGATAGTACCAAGCCCTTGGGGCTTGTTTGAGCCCATAAAGAGCCTTTTTCAGTCTGCATACAAGGTTTGGATCATTCCCAAGAATGAACCCATCTGGCTGCTCAATATATACTTCTTCTTCTAAGTCTCCATTCAGGAAGGCTGATTTCACGTCCATTTGAAATACCTTGAAGTTTTGAAAGCTTGAGAGAGCAAGGAACATTCGGATGGCCTCTAGTCTTGCCACAGGAGCAAAGGTCTCTTCAAAATCTATTCCTTCTTGCTGTGCATACCCTTTACAAACAAGTCTGGCCTTGTTTCTAATTACTTCTCCATTTTCATTTAACTTATTCTTGAAGACCCATTTTGTTCCTATTACATTCTTATCTTTTGGTCTAGGAACCAATTCCCAAGTGTTGTTCCTTTCGATTTGCTCAAGTTCTTCATCCATTGCTTTGACCCAACATTCATCTTTGCATGCTTCTTTCACATTTTGTGGTTCAATGGAGGAAAGTAGAGCCAAGTAGCTTGAAGCTTCTGCAAGTGTCCTTCTTGTTTGTACTCCTGCTTCTTTCTGCCCCACAATCTGAGTTTCTGGATGATTCTTTTGGACATATCTGGATGGAGTCTTCTCTTCTATTCTTGTCTGCTCCTCTGGTTCTTCTTGAGATTCTTCTCCTTCTTGAGGTTCTTCTTCTTCATCATTTCGCCTTTGAGAGTAACCTTCATCTTCTTCATGATGAACTTGCCTAGGAATATATCCCTTCTCATCAACCACTATATCAATACTGTCAACAATTCTGCCAAGTCTTTTATTGTAGCACTTGTATGCTTTGCTATGTGGAGAATAACCAAGAAGAATGCCCTCATCTGCTCTAGGTTCAAGTTTGCCAAGTTGCTCATCAGTGTTCTTAATATAACATTTGCTCCCAAAGATTTTGAAATGCTTCACGGAAGGAGTTTTACCACTCCAAAGCTCATGAGGTGTTTGAGTGCTGTTTACTCGGACATTTGTTTTGTTAAGAATGATAACAGCAGCATGTGCGGCTTCTCCCCAGAAGGTTGCAGGAGTACCTGATTCATCGAGCATAGCACGAGCCATTTGTTGGATAGTTCTGTTCATTCTTTCCACAACCCCATTTTGCTGAGGAGTTCTAGCTGTAGAGAATTCTCTTCGTATCCCATGTTCATCGCAGAAATCAAAAAATTCATTTGATGTGAACTCCCCACCTCTGTCAGATCTGAGGCACTTGATTTTGTGTCCTGATTCATTTTCGGCCAATGCTTTGAAGGATTTGAATTTTTCGAATGCTTCATCTTTGTGCTTCATAAGCCCTAACCAAACAAACCTTGAGAAATCATCAATGAATAATATCAGATATTCTTCTCCTCGAGGTGACCTTTTCCTAAATGGACCACATACATCTGTATGGACTAGCTCAAGAGGCAAGCTAGCTGACCCTTCCTTCTCTGGAAAGTTAGTTCTGGTCTGTTTTCCAAACTGACAAGATTTGCATATGGTGTTGTCTGGAATTTTGATATCTGGAAGATCGCGAACTGCCTGATATTTGCATGCTTTCCTTATTTGTGAGAAGCTTAGATGTCCCAACCTTCGATGCCATAACCAGTGCTCTTCATCCTTGCTAAGATAGCATTGTTGTTGTTCTTCTTCAAATATGTACAGATTATTTGGAGTTCTTTTGCCTTTGAGAACTGTTTTACCTGTATCAAGATCACGAACAAGACATCCATTCGATCTGAAAATAACCTCTGTTTTTTGATCACACATCTGGCTGACACTTAGAAGATTATGTTTCAATCCATCAACATACAAAACATTTCCAGCCTTGACCTTTTCTTTTAAAGGAGCAATACCTTTTCCTTTTATAGTAGCAGGAGTATCATTTCCAAAAGAGACTTTCTTTCCCTTTTCTAAAGTAGAATAAGATTCAAGTTTTTCTTTATCACCTGTCATATGTTTCGAACATCCACTGTCAATGTACCATAGATTTTCCTGTCCTTCTGCATAAAATGCTATCCCACATCTTTCTGTTTGAGGTTCCTTTATTCTCCATGTTTTGGTGCTTGTGGCTTGTTCCTTTTTCTCCTGAAACCTGCTCCTGCATTCAGAGTCTTTATGACCAAAATTATTGCAAATAGAACATTCAACTTCATTTTCAAGCACCGAAACGTTGTTATAGGTCCTTTTTGTAATCCCTGTCATACTTCTTTGTTTTTGAGCTTCCCTAGTCATGATTGTTTTATATGCAACACATTGAGCTGCTCTGTGACCAAAGTTGTGGCAAGAAAAGCATTGTCCATTGAAGAAGCTTCTGTGGTTATTGAATCTACCAGCCAACTGATTGTAATTTCTATTTTCATCTATTCTTGAGCCAAACTGAGAAGATTTTACCTGTGGTTGGTTGTAGCTTTTGTTCATCCTTAAGGAGGATTGTCCCTGATAGTTTCTGTTTGTAACTCGTCCCTGCTTTACCTGATTATCTTCATTGTTCTTCCGCTCATTTCCTTTTGCTGCATCAAGATAACTTTTTGAGGTGGATGCTTGAGAGGTTTCTCCATTATAGCCCAAACCTGTTTTGTTTAGAGGAGACCGCTGCACACTAATAATCTCATCCAAGGTTTCAGATCCTTTGACAAATTTAAGATTAATAGTTTTTGTTTTCTCAATTTCTTTTCTGAGACCAACAATTTCACCTTCTAGTTTTTCAAGATGTTTTTCCTTTTCATCAATTTGAAATTGCAAAGTATCAATAATCACATTCCTTTCTTCTATGCTTCTCTTGAGTCTAGTGATTTCATTATAGAGATTATCCACGTCTATAGCATCCTCATAATCATCATCTTCAAATGCCATTAACAGCTTATATTTATTACCTTGTTCATCTTCATCACTGTTTGATAAGCCATCACTGTCTTCATGGGTGTAGTAGCTTTTCCTATTTGCACTTTGTTTCTTGTTCCATCTAGCAGGTTCTTTTCCTTTATCCTTATAAGGACATTTTGCAGCATAATGACCTACTTTCCCACAAGCAAAACATTTGAAAGGGAGCTTACCTCTGAACCTTCCAGAACCCCTTTGAAGATTTCTGACAAAATTTGATTCTTCTTCCTCTTCTTCTGGAACATGGCTTGCTTCATAGTAATCTTCTTTTCCTGATGCCTTAAAAGCAGCTTCCCTTCTGTCAGATGGACCTCCCTTTCTCATTTCATAAGCGGTTAGAATTCCATGTAGCTGAGACATAGTGAGAACACGGAGATTTTCTTTTTCTTCTATTGCAGATACTTTAGATTCAAACTTGAGGGATAAAGATCTTAGAACCTTTTGAACTACTATAGTTTCTCTTATTTCTTCACCCAAATTTTTCATACAATTAACAATCTCATCTACCCGGAGAAAATAATTAGCCACACTTTCATCATTATACATCCTGAGAGTCTCATATTGAATCCTGAGTGTTTGAAGTTTAGCTTCCTTTACCTGTTCATCTCCTTCATAGCTAGTGATCATTTTGTCCCATATTTCTTTTGCTGATTTGAAGTGCATGACCTTCATGAATTCTGTTTGAGATATACTTCCTAATAGGGTAGCAACTGCTTTTGCATTTGTTTCATATGCCTTTTTTCCATCTGGATCTGTAGGAGTAGCTGAAGGAAAAGCATAACCTTTTTCTACAATGTCCCAAACTTCTGTACCAAGAGATTGAAGATATGCAGTAACTCTTACCTTCCAATAATTGAAATTTGTTCCATCAAAAACCGGTGGCCTGATTGATGCTTCTTTCTCGTAGTTGCTCATGATGAATGATCTTCCTTCAAGCGATCAAGCTTCTCTGAAGGACCTGCTCTGATACCAATTGTTGGAAATAATACTGAGAGGGGGGGGTGAATCAGTATTATCAGATTAATCAAACTTTTCAAATGCCCAAAACATATACGCTACTTCAGCTAAGTGAACCAGCGTGTACACGCTACTGTGACGAAGTAAAACAGCGTATAAGCAGAAAACTCACAATTTAGTTGGCTTATTCTTCAATTAAGTGCATCAGGACATTATTCATCATATTAACAGTAAACATGTGCAGTATAACAGAACAGATAAAAAGCCACACACATGAACACCAAGATATAAGGTGGAAACCCAATGTGGGTGAAAACCACCTGCTGCAAGTTGTCTCTATCTTTCTTAATATGAAACTTCAGTTTACAATCTTTTGTACTGGTGCAGCCTTATACCAGTACGCAGGCTACAACCTGCAGAAGGCTTCAACCTTCTCTCGTTCTCCAAACTTCCTTGGAAGGGAGCTCCAACCCCCTTTTCTTTTGTACTAGCCAAAATACTAGTATGTAGGTGCTGACCTACAATCTTACTTCTTCCAGGTATCACTTTTCATACATTTTCAGACTTGGATATTCCTGAAGCACAACATTACAATCTGAAGACCACAATTCATTCAATTTTCACAACAGATCATTGAAGCATAAAACAACCAACTTTGAATCACTGAACCACTGAACCCTGTCAATCACCAGTTACCAGAACACAGAGCAGACTACAGAACTCTGTAATAACAGTCAGATCCCACTGTAAACCCAAATCAAGCTTCAAAAGATATACGCTACTTTAATGAGCAGAAACCGCGTATACACGCGCTTTTACCGAAGCCAACCTGCGTACAGATCTAAAAATAAACTTTCTCAACTTGCAGCTGTACCAGATATTAGTTAGACTCAGAACGTAACATTGCGACAATATGCAGATCTAGAAATACGCATAATCAACATGATAGTGCATTTCAAACCATTTGATCCCGATCTCTCCTTAGATCTAGTTCACCATCACCCGATGAGATCTCTCCTTAGCTCAGATCAACCAACTCAGAACCTGCATATCAGATCTCTTTCTCTCTTAGATATTCATGCCTTGTCGAAAAAGATATTTGCCTAATGATCTTCTTCTCCTTATATAGCCTTAGGCCTTTCTCAATACCAAGAGCCAAAACCATAGTAACACAATACCATCAACTTTAAAACTAGGGATCGACACGCCCGTCGAGACATAATGGTCCGAAATCATAGGCACAACTTCCAAGGTCTAACCACCATGAACCAAAGGAACCTTTCCACATACACGCGCTTTTTCTGAATCTAACTTGCGTGTACACGCGACTTGGGCTTAACGAAAGAGCGTGTATGAGCTTTCTTGCCATGCTGTACTGAGATCTGTCTTCTGATTGAGTTGCCATCACCTGTACTAACCTTTGAGCACCTGTACCATCCACTGAGTGAGTTGCCATCAAGGACAACACTTGAACCATAATGCCAACATTGTGTTTTTAAAACCCAATTCTTCCTTAATAGGTTTGTACACTACTCTGAAAAAAAGAACAAATGGCTACACTCTTTCCCCGACAACGGCGCCAAAATGTGGAGCTATAAAAAGGGTCTCTTTCACCTCTAATTACCTCACATAATATGTCAATCCTGGAACGTTTCATTATTTCAAAGAGTGTTTCAGTCTGAGGCTATCATTTTCCAGAGTAATGCTAGTAGTATAGTGTTCAGAAATACAAGAGTACATGGATGATTGTCTACAGCTTAACCACTTCAAAAGATTAAATCACACCTTCAAAACACTAAGAAACTTATCAGTCAAGGGTTCAGTAGCAATAACCCATCCCTTTGGAAACTGACGAAAAAGGAAATTAGAGAACAGATCGTGGATCTGGGAGCTAGACAGTAGATGTCGATGCTCACTATAGTCTGCAATCATTCTTCACGCCAATACCAGGAATTGGAACGAAAAATAAGGAATGGAACAACAATTAAGAAATCGAACAGCAAGTATGAAATGGAACAACAAATCCGAAATGGAACATCAGCTGAGAAATAGAACAGCAACTAAGTCTCACAAGCAATAACTTCTGAGTCCATCAGATCAAATGCAATAATCATAATCTACAGGAATCAAACGGCAATATTTCACTCTTAAGGGCGGATTGAATAACACACACCAATGGAACAACACTGATTACTGATAAATTATGGAACAATTCTTAAAAACCATATACGCACGCAGCACACTTAAATAGTAATCTGATCCAAGTATCGATCTCAGTTAGAAAGAATATTACTGCATTTCAAAATAGAACAACATTGTTCGTAAATCCAACAGTCACAAATAACATACTTTCCAGATGAATTCCGTAACGTTAATGAACAGGTGCACAACATAAAAGCTCTGTAATGGAACAGTAACAATATTCTGTAAAGACTAGCAACATTAGATCAACTCTTAAAAGAACAGTAATATGATGCAGAGTCAATACAATTGTTCTATTTGTAGAAGCATTAATGAATTAAACATAACAGAGCATGTGATGTAAACTTATAAAACACACCAAATTACCAAATGAAGTCAATAGGCAAACCATGCATGAACTAAACATAATAATGTAGGAGCAAGTGTTCTCTAGGGTCGGGCCCTTAGCCTCCAGGGGTACACTGCTTAAAGTTATTCCAGACTCAGAAATGAAATAATAACTAAGTTTGTATTAATGCATAGAGCAGAATTACAATAAACCAGTTCTTAATGAGACTCGATGATAAAAGTTTTGATCTTTAAAGGAAATTACATAAAAGCATAACCGTTTCTAACTCTCTCCCGAGCTAACAGTGCTGCCCCTTTTATAAGGGTGTCGGCGGAGATATCTAGGTGCAGAAATAGATAAAACAGATTTTCCAAACCGTTAGTCCTCAGTCATTTCTTTTCTCTCCTGCGCCGGGCTGATATCTCCACCTCCTTTCCCGGGCTAATTCACTTTGATTTTCTTTGCCTTGTTTGCATTCGGTCTCTCGTCAAAGGGACAGCGGTTAACCCGTCCTTGTCCTTTCCTTTGGAACGACAACTTCTCGTTTTTCCTCCTTTCTTCATAAGGAAATGACAATTTTCAGCGTTTTTGTCTTTCATATTAATCTCACATGGTCCATTATAATTCTTTATTATTTCCCTAGTTCATGATGCAAAAGGTTTGTAAATTTCATGTTAGCATTATGATTCTGGTATGACTCTATGTTACAGGTGTTGTACTTGATGGAAACTCACTCAAGTAGCAATGCTCAGGCTCTCAAAATGTTGGAAATTAAGAGGTACGCAGGTGAATGGTTCAAAAGGTGCGGACCCGCAGGTACGCCAGCCAGGAAGTGCATTCATACCCGCAGGTTACCCGTTCATGAGGTGCGGACCCCCAGTTCACTCACTTCAAGGCAGAAAAGCACGATCACGTGGGGTTTCTTATTTTTGGCCCGTGGTATTTAGCCCGCCGTTCTTGATTCTATGGTTTTGGCCCGTGGTACAGGATCTAATTTAGCCTCGGTTTGGATCCCTTGTTTTGGTTATTTGATGGTTTTGTCCCATGGTGTGAATGAGGGCTTGACTATAAATAGGGAAGGAGATCACTTGGCCAAGGAATCTTTTTGCAAATTGAATATCTTAAGATCTGAAATATTGGGTTATCGGTTTAAAAGCTTGATCTATATAAAAGTGAAGTTGAAAGTGAATCTATAAAGTCTGATCTCTCGGACGCATGATCAGATCTGGGCATCTGACTATCTGTGGCACACTGGTGGACTGCCAATTTGGCCCTAATCAGAGGTTCACAGGTAATTAACTGTGCAAGTGCCGGGGTACGCACAACAGAAGAAGGTGCAGTGCGTGGGTACGCAGCGCAATAGAGGTTCAGGTGCGGAAGAACAGTAAAGGTACGCGGCGTGGCAGAGGTTCAGGTGCGGAGGCACAGTGAAAGTACGTGGTGCTACAGAAGCCGCAGGTGCATAGATACGTGGCGTGATAGCTTTTGAGCGTGCGTGGCCACAATACTAGTACGCGGCGTGATTGAAGAAACAGTGCGTTGGTACGTGGAGCAGTGAAAGGCTCTCTGCACGGATACGAAGAGACGCAGAAGGTGAAGTGCGAAGCCACGCAGTCCAGATAAATAAAAAATTGCGTATCTGCCCTAAAACATTTGTTGATCATCCTCTATTTATTGTTGCAGAGTTCTAGGTTTATATTTCTGGTACTATCTTTCTGTTTATAGCATTCTGAGAAGTTGGGTAATTCTTGGTTGATTGTATAAGGAGTTTGGGTAATTTGCATGTACTTGATGTTTATTTGATATTCTTGGATCCAGTTTGAAAATTTATGAAGAGTGGTCCTTGAAAGAAAAGAAGTAGGGGGTTGTAGCTCCCTTCCAGGAGAGACTGGAAAACGAGAGAGAGTTGTAGCTCTCTGCAGGTTGCAGCCTGCGTACTAGTAAAGGACTGCACCAGTACAAAATCTTTGTAAAAGGAGTTTCTAATTGAAAGAAGATAGAGACATATTGCAGCAGGTGGTTTTCACCCACATTGGGTTTCCACCTTATATCTGGTGTTCTTTGGTGTGACTATCTGTTTTTCTTGTTCATGCTCATTGTTTTATGGTACTGACATACAAGAATAATTCAAAGTATAAATAAGGAAGATTTATTAAAAAGAACTTGATAATACTGATTCACCCCCCTCTCAGTATTATTTGCAACAATTGGTATTAGAGCGAGGTTCTTCAGAGAAGCTTGATCGCTTGAAGGAAGATCATTCATCATGAGCAACTATGAGAGGGAAGCATCAATCAGGCCACCAATTTTTGATGGGACAAACTTCAATTATTGGAAGGTAAGAGTTACTACCTATCTTCAATCTCTTGGTACAGAAGTTTGGGATATCATATATACAGGCTACACTTTTCCTTCAGCTACTCCTACAGATCCGGCCGAGAAGAAGAAATATGAAACAAATGCTAAAGTAGTCAATACTCTGCTAGGATGCTTATCTCAAACAGAATTCATGAAGGTTATGCAATATAAATCCGCAAAGGAAATATGGGACAAGATTGTCTTGAGCTACGAAGGAGATGAACAGGTAAAGCGTGCTAAACTTCAAACCCTCAGGATTCAGTATGAGAATCTCAGAATGTATAATGATGAAAGTGTGGCTAACTATTTCCTTCGGGTAGACGAGATTGTTAATTACATGAAAAACTTGGGTGAAGAAATAAAAGAGGCTATTGTGGTTGAAAAAGTTTTAAGATCATTGTCCCCCAAGTTTGAATCTAAAGTGTCTGCAATAGAAGAAAAGGAAAATCTACGAACTCTTACTATGTCTCAGCTACACGGAATTCTAACTGCTTATGAAATGAGAAAAGGAGGTCCATCAGACAGGAGAGAAGCTGCTTTCAAGGCTTCAGGCAAAGGAGACTACTATGAAGCAAGTCATGCGCCAGAAGAAGAAGAAGAATCAAATTTTGTCAGAAATCTTCAACGGGGTACTGGAAGGTTCAGAGGTAAGTTACCTTTTAAATGTTTTGCTTGTGGAAGAGTAGGTCATTATGCCGCGAAATGTCCTCACAAGGATAAGATTGACAAAGGAAAGGAACCTTCTAGATGGAACAAGAAACAGAATGCAAATAATAAAAGCTACTACACTCATGAAGATAGTGATGGTCTATCAAATAGTGATGAAGATGAACGAGGTAATGACTATAAACTTTTAATGGCATTTGAAGATGATGATTACATGGATGCTATAGATGTGGATAGCGTTTATGAAGAAACTTCTAGACTCAAGAGATGTATAGAAGAAAAGAATATGATCATTGATACTCTACAATTTCAAATTGATGAAAAAGAAAAATATCTTGAAAAACTAGAAGGTGAAATTGTTGGTCTTAGAAAAGAGATTGAGAAAACAAAGGCTATTAACCTTAAGTTTGTCAAAGGATCTGAAACTCTGGATGAGATCATCAATGTACAGCGTTCTCCTCTAAACAAGACAGGTCTAGGGTATAATGGAGAAACTTCTCAAGCATCCACCTCTAAGAGTTATCTTGATGCAGCAAGAAGGAATGAGCAAAAGCACAATGGATATCACCAGGTAAAGTAGGGACGAATTACATCAAGAAAAAACAAAGACTATCAGGTAAACCAGGGGAAATCCGTCTTAAGGATGAACAAAAGCTACAACCAGTCACAGGTAAAATCCTCTCAATTTGCTTCAAGAATGGATGACAATAGAAATTACAATCAGTTGGCCGGAAGATTTGATAACCGCAGAAGTTTCTTCAATGGACAATGCTTCTCTTGCCATAACTTTTGTCACAAAGCAGCTCAATGTGTTGCATATAAAACAATCATGACTAGAGAAGCTCAATAACAAAGAAGTATGACTGGGATTACAAAAAGGACATATAACAACTTTTCGGCTCTTGAAAATGAAGTTGAATGTTCTATTTGCAATAACTTTGGTCATGAAGATTCTGAATGCAGGAGCAGGTTTCAGCAGACAAAGGAACAAGCCTCAAGCACCAAAACATGGAGAATAGAGGAACCACAAACAGAAAGATGTGGGATAGCATTTTATGCAGAGGGACAGGAAAATCTATGGTACATTGACAGTGGATGTTCGAAGCATATGACAGGTGATAAAGAAAAACTTGAATCATATTCTGCTTTAGAAAAGGGAAAGAAAGTTTCTTTTGGAAATGATACTCCTGCAGCTATAAAAGGAAAAGGCACTGCTCAGTTGAAGGAAAAGGTCAAAGCTGGAAATGTTTTGTATGTTGATGGATTGAAGCATAATATTCTGAGTGTCAGCCAGATGTGTGATCAAGGAACCAAGGTAATATTTAGATCAAATGAATGTCGTGTTTGAGATCTTGATACAGGTGAAACAGTGATCAAAGGTAGAAGAACTCCAAATAATCTATACATATTTGAAGAAGGACAACAACAATGCTATTGAGAAAGGATGATGAACACTGGTTATGGCACCGAAGGTTGGGGCATCTAAGATTTTCACAAATAAGGAAAGCATGCAAATACCAGGCAGTTCGTGGTCTTCCAGATATCAAAATTCAAAACAACACCATATGCAAATCATGTCAGTTTGGAAAGCGAACCAGAACTAACTTTCCTGAAAAGGAAGGATCAGCTAGCATGCCTCTTGAGCTAGTCCATACATATGTATGTGGTCCATTTAGGAAAAGGACACCTCGAGGAGAAGAATACTTGATATTATTCATTGACGATTTCTCCAGGTTTGTTTGGTTAGGACTTATGAAGCACAAAGACGAAGCATTCGAAAAATTCAAATCCTTCAAAGCCTTGGTTGAAAATGAATCAGGTTACAAAATTAAGTGCCTCAGGTCCGACAGAGGTGGGGAGTTTACCTCAAATTAATTTTTCGATTTCTGTGAAGAACATGGGATAAGAAGAGAATTCTCTACAGCTAGAACTCCTCAGCAAAATGGAGTGGTGGAAAGAGTGAACAAAACAGTCCAACAAATGGCTCGTGCTATGCTTGATGAGTCTGGAACTCCCACAACTTTCTGGGGTGAAGCTGCATATGCTGCAGTCATTATTCTCAACAAAACAAATGTCCGGGTGAACAGCACTGAAACCCATCATGAGCTCTGGTATGGTGAGACTCCTTCGGTAAAGCACTTCAAAATCTTTGGGAGCAAATTCTATATTAAGAATACTGATGAGCAACTTGGAAAACTTGAACCTAGAGCAGATGAAGGCATTCTTCTTGGTTATTCTCCATACAACAAAGCATACAAGTGCTACAATAAAATACTTGGAGGAATTGTTGACAGCATTGATTTAGTGGTTGATGAGAAGGGATACATTCCTAGGCAAGTAAATCATGAAAATATCGAAGAAGATGAAGACTACCCTCAAAGACAGAATGATGAAGAAGAAGAACCTCAAGAAGAACCAGAGGAGCAGATAAGGATGGAAGAGAAGACTCCATCCAGGTATGTTCAGAAGAATCATCGAGAATCTCAGATTTTGGGGCAAAAAGAAGCAGGTGTACAAACAAGAAGAACAATTGCAGAAGCTTCAAGCTATTTGGCATTACTCTCTTCTACTGAACCACAAAATGTGAAAGAGACATGCAAAGATGTATGTTGGGTCAAAGAAATGGATGAAGAACTTGAGCAGATCGAAAAGAACAACACTTGGGAGTTCGTTCCTAGACCAAAGGATAAGAATGTTATAGGGACAAAATGGGTCTTCAAAAATAAATTGAATGAAAATGGAGAAGTAATTAGAAACAAGGCCAGACTTGTTTGTAAAGGGTATGCGCAGCAAGAAGGAATAGATTTTGAAGAAACTTTTGCTCCTGTTGCAAGACTTGAGGCCATTCGAATGTTCCTTGCTCTCTCAAGCTTTCAAAACTTCAAAGTA
This sequence comes from Pinus tabuliformis, assembly GCA_031772625.1. Lineage (NCBI taxonomy): Eukaryota > Viridiplantae > Streptophyta > Pinopsida > Pinales > Pinaceae > Pinus > Pinus tabuliformis. The sequence continues at coordinate 885,517,730 of CM062804.1, read as the reverse complement.
TTTCAAATGGACGTGAAATCAACCTTTCTGAATGGAGACTTGGAAGAAGAAGTATACATTGAGTAGCCAGATGGTTTCATTCTTGTAAATGATCCAAATCTTGTATGCAGATTGAAAAAGGCTCTCTATGGTCTCAAACAAGCTCCAAGGGCTTGGTACTTTCGTTTGGACAAATATCTTCATCAACAAGGCTTTTCAAAAGGATCATCAGATAGCAATCTTTATATAAAAGTTGAAAATGGCAAATTGCTAATACTTGTTGTGTAAGTAGATGACATTATCTTTGGCAGCAATGAAGAAGCTATGAGTCAAAGCTTTGCCTTGGTGATGCAGAACGAATTCGAAATGTCCTTGCTGGGAGAACTAACATAATTTCTTGGTTTTCAAATCCAACAAAAAGAAGGAGGGATCTTTTTATCTCAAACCAAGTATCTCAAGCAGATCTTGAAAAAATATGGCATGGAAGATGCAAAACCAGTATGTACACCGATGGTCACAGGATGTAGCCTCAGTGAAAATGATGAATCAGCAGCAGTGCATCAACCAACCTACAGATCTATGATTGGAAGTCTACTTTATTTGACAGGTACCCGACCAGACATCATGCATGTAGTGGGAATAGTTCGAAGATTTCAGGCAAATCCAAAGGAAACTCATCTTCAGGCAGTGAAGAGAATCTTCAAATATCTTTAGGGAACTCAAAACTATGGCTTATGGTATCCTAGAGATACAGATATCACAGTTCATGCCTATAGAGATGCAGATTGGGCCGGAAGCGTGGATGACAGGAAGAGCACAAGTGGTGGTGCATTCTTTATGGGTTCCAGATTAGTATCTTGGTTCAGCAAGAAACAGAGTTCGATTGCCTTGTCTACAGCTGAAGCGGAATATGTTGCTGCTGCATCTTGCTGCACTCAACTCCTTTGGATGATGCAGACCTTGCAGGATTTTCAAATCACTTGTAAACCACCCATCTCCATCTTATGTGATAATACAAGTGCAATCAGCATTTCAAAGAACCTAGTCATGCATTCAAAGACCAAGCACATACCGATCAAGTATCATTTTCTCTGGGAACAAGTACTTGAACAAAAGGTCAAGTTGGAGTATGTTCCTTCTAAGGAACAAGTTGCTGATATACTCACCAAACCATTGCCCAGGGAGACCTTTGAATACCTCAGGAAAAAGCTGGGGGTTGTTGATGCATCATCTTGTTGTTGAGTCTCTTCTGATGGTTGGTTGTACGCAAGGCTCATGCATACATGTGTTGGGTTGCGGATTGGTCGAAGATCGAATGGCAAAGGTTCAGGAGGAGCATATAATGCATTGTTGGCATTATGGAGGAAGTACAGAAGGAGATCATGGATGCTAGTCTGAATATTGCTGTAATATGTCTCTAGCCCTTTCATGCTCATTTATGGTGTTTGGTGGATTATGGTTCTTCTTTGCAGACCTGGTTTATAGTCAGGGGGAGCATGTTCTTAGGGGGAGCATAACCCTTTTCCCTTGATGTCAAAGGGGGAGAATGACGTTGAGGATCTTGAGGTTGTCATCAAGTCCAAAGGGGGAGATTGTTGGCATTATGATTCTGGTATAACTCTATGTTACAGGTGTTGTACTTGATGGCAACTCACTCAAGTAGCAATGCTCAGGTTCTCAAAATGTTGGAAATTAAGAGGTACGCAGGTGAATGGTTCAAAAGGTGCGGAACCGCAGGTACGCCGGCCAGGAAGTGCATTCATACCCGCAAGTTACGCATTCATGAGGTGCGGACCCCCAGTTCACTCACTTCAAGGCAGAAAAGCACGCTCACGTGGGGTTTCTTATTTTTGGCCCGTGGTATTTAGCCCGCCGTTCTTGATTCTATGGTTTTGGCCCGTGGTATAGGATCTAATTTAGCCCCGGTTTGGATCCCTTGTTTTGGTTATTTGATGGTTTTGTCCCATGGTGTGAATGAGGGCTTGACTATAAATAGGGAAGGAGATCACTTGGCCAAGGCATCTTTTTGCAATTTGAATATCTTAAGATATGAAATATTGGGTTATCGGTTTAAAAGCTTGATCTATATAAAAGTGAAGTTGAAAGTGAATCTATGAAGTCTGATCTCTCGGGCGCATGATCAGATCTGGGCATCTGACTATCTGTGGCACACTGGTGGACTGCCAATTTGGCCCTAATCAGAGGTTCGCAGGTAATTAACTGTGCAAGTGCCGTGGTACGCACAGCAGAAGAAGGCACAGTGCGTGGGTACGCACAGCAGAAGAAGGCGTAGTGCGTGGGTACGCAGCGCGATAGAGGTTCAGGTGCGGAAGAACAGTAAAGGTACGCGGCGTGGCAGAGGTTCAGGTGCGGAGGCACAGTGAAAGTACACGGCGCTACAGAAGCCGCAGGTGCGTAGATACGCAGTGCGATAGAATCTGAGGGTGCGTGGCCACAGTAGTAGTACACGACATGATTGAAGAAACAGTGCGTGGGTACGCGGATCAGTGAAAGGCTCTCTGCGCGGATACGCAGAGACGTAGAAGGTGAAGTGCGAAGCCACGCAGTCCAGATAAATAAAAATTGCGTGTCTACCCTAAAACATTTGTTGATCATCCTATATTTATTGCTGCAGAGTTCTGGGTTTATATTTCTGGTACTATCTTTCTGTTTATAGCATTATGAGAAGTTGGGTAATTCTTGGTTGATTGTATAAGGAGTTTGGGTAATTTGCATGTACTTGATGTTTATTTGATATTCTTGGATCCAGTTTGAAAATTTATGAAGAGTGGTCCTTGAAAGAAAAGAAGTAGGGGGTTGTAGCTCCCTTCCAGGAGAGACTAGAAAACGAGAGAGAGTTGTAGCTCTCTGCAGGTTACAGCTTGCGTACTGGTAAAGGACTGCACCAGTACAAAATCTTTGTAAAAGGAGTTTCTAATTGAAAGAAGATAGAGACATATTGCAGCAGGTGGTTTTCACCCACATTGGGTTTCCACCTTATATCTGGTGTTCTTTGGTGTGACTATTTGTTTTTCTCGTTCATGCTCATTGTTTTATGGTACTGACATACAGAATAATTCAAAGTATAAATAAGGAAGATTTATTAAAAAGAACTTGATAATAATGTTTCACCCCCCTCTCAGTATTATTTGCAACATTTCAATGGAAAGATATTGAAATAATCATCAAAACATACCTTCTTTAGTACTCCACAACGCCTCGTTCTTGTCTTATTCTTGCCAATCTTTCTGACTATGTGTGATCCATCAGTAGTGTTTTCCTTCCCAGTGAACCTATTGATCACCTCCTGCAGTCCTCTCATAGCCTTGCTATCGCGCAACAGTTTCATGTAAGTCTCCAAGAATGTGGTAATCATGGAAGGGTGCATTTCTTCAGTTGGCTTGTACTGACTCCCTAAGGTAGAGGCCTCGGCGAGGCTTTTCTTTGATTCCATAAACATTTCTTTTTCATGTTCTAAATCAAACCCAGTCTCCTTTTCTAATGCTTTATGGACTCACTCACCTTCTTCAGGCTGCTTCCCCTTATCTTCACCAGTCGTCGCTCCACTCCGCAGCATAATATTTACCTTAGGATCTTCCTCGCGAGGCTCAAGCATCATCATCTGCAGGTTCTGAGTCGTCTGCTGAGGCTACGCCCACTTTTCACGTATCTTAGCTAACAATATAGTGAAATACTTCGTTGCATGGTCGAACTGACTACAATAGTGGCATGACAGATGCATCGGATTAAGTCAGTCTCACACGTAGTTTCCTGGTCTCCCACAGTTGTAGCAAATGACCTACCCTCGACCTCTACTAGGTTCTCCTCTACCTCGACCTCGTCTGTGCCCCTGATACGTGCCTCGCGCTCCTCCAGTGCCTTGGTCTGGAGGCTAGGTTTCTACCTGCACCCTATATGTAGGTGTGTTCTATCCATCATTAATTAATAACTACAACAATTGCTCTCATCATGACCCACTGATTGACAGAAGTTGCAGAAGAGTTGTTGCGGTGTCTGTACGAATTTATGCAGCAAATGGCAATTGTCTATCACATGTTTTCTAGCTACCTGATAGATAGCACACCATAGCGTGTGCCCTTTACTTGGCCTTGATGGAGCTTTCGGCCTCAGAGGCACCGATTCGTCTACTGCAACATAATTTGCGAAAACTGTATAGTGATCTTTGTCATGCCCCTAGCTTTTGCACTTCAGGCACTAAACTTCTTCATGCACCTCGGGCTGAGCTGTTCTATCTTTCTTCAAACTCTTCTTTTCTAGGAAAAGCTTCTACAACTACACATGAATCTACTGAACCCCTAGATTAACATCTTGCATCGGTGTCTCATTCAATCTCATCGTAATTTCCATAGCTTCTTTCTGGGTCCCAATCTTCTATTCTGATTGTGCAATCCTTAGATGAGGTAGGAGCAAAGCCACAAACCATTCACGGTGTTGCCCATCAGTTAGATTCATGTTAGCCTCACAAATCATACACTTCAATATCTGATCCAAATCCCAAGGTGTCTCAACAGGATTCGTCATGATCTCCTTGAATCCCACAATTGATTGAGCTTCATACTTAGGTCTACAAAATTCATTATTCAACACAATATATATATCTGCCAACACAGACATCGGGTTACCAGTGTAGTACTTAATATACAACGTTAGCATGCGATCCTGTAAAGCACTAACCAACATTTCTTTCTTGACTTAGTCATTTGTGATACCCTGAGCTTCCCATAGAGCATTCACGACGAACTAAAACAGGTCCGGATCTTCATTTCCCATGCCCTTGAAAACAGGTAGCTTTACTGAGTTTGCCATATTGAACAGTGGTAGAGGTGGCGGTGGTGTAGGCGAAGGTGTATGTGGTGGAGGTGAAGATGGAGGCAGTGTGGGTGGATGGGGTATTCATAGGAACCCTTGCTTTATCAACTGAACAACACTCTGTGGAGATGCCTGTGTTCCTTCCTTATCGTCACTCGGAGGGGGTTCAATTAGTGGGCTATATTCAGGGTCTGTTCTTCCTTTGTTCCTGAATGTCCTTCCACTTCGGGTAGCCCCAAACATTAAGGTAGCTGCATAACCCTATTTTCACACAAAACCATCTTAATCCAAGTATTTAATGATTTTTAATACTTACCTCGCAGCCCCTTGAAGAAGTGGTGCTCTGCTTCATTGTATCTAACCAAGGTATCGATCGTGAACTATGTCATGAACCATCCTATGATGTGATTGATCCAATGATCGATAGGCCTGTGATCTTATCTTCAGTCTTCTAATCTCCGCACTAACTCTAGGGTCTAGACTATTGGGTCGTCAAGCCTTCACTTTCCTTGGTCTTCTACAAATTTTGCGATCCATTCATTCAACTCGACTGGGAAGGAACAAAAGAAGATCTTTTGTATCTGTCCAACCACTTTTCTTTCATCAATCATGGATTACTGTTCTCTTGAGCCGCGAATTCGTGGATCTTTCTATCCAACCAGTCTTCGATCTCCTTCTTAGTTGGATTCCAATGATGCGACATCACACATCTTGTTATGCAGATCCCAGTCCCGGCAAGAGAACAATTTGTTTGGTTTATTGGCCCTTACCCAGGTTTGACGTTAATTATCCAAGCAAATCCCTACACTACTGGTACTTTCAGCATCAATCCATGAAGCACGGACTGAAGTCTCACCTGAAGCATTATGGGGGGATACAGGAACAAAGTTTCCACACCCTGAGATAGTTGTGATGTTTTTATTATACCCTAAACCTTCCTTCATGTAGACCTATAAGTCCTTTAGGGCTTATCAATGTACTTCTCTTATTCGGCTTTGAACTCTTCACGAAGGTCTCTAGACATCCTTTGTGGACCCTAAATAGTCAATTCAGACGCTTACGTGCCTCTGTAATTATTCTTACTTCTGTGTCTACCCCAATTAGCTTAAGTATTAGTAAAATTCAACATGTATTATGATTATCTTCGCATAAACATATATTCTTACTTGCGTTCATATGATAAAGTAAAACACATAGATTCACACATCAGTATAGCATTAAATCATAAACCTAGTATTCAACATAACATAACCACAAACATTCATAACAGAAGTAAAATAGCTCATACACAGATATCTCCAAAATAATTCTCTTTATTAATGGTTCAGATCTCCAGTACATACTCTGACTTCCCTGCACACATAGCTATAGAGGTCTAAGCACTCAGTTGCGGACTTCTACCCTAGGCCTCTACGCACTTAGCTGCAAAGCCTCTTCACTCTTAGCTCTCACAGACCCATTACATTGATTAATCGCCCAAAAACTTACTTAGAACTGAACTAAAAATTGCCTTAGACACTTCTAAGACTCCCTTGTTATACATTCCCATGGCCCTCGGACCAATGGAAGATCTCATCAAGCCAATACAAGCTACCTAAAATAAGGGCGGAAACCCTTTTTGGCTGTTTACACCTTCGAGGTCCACGACCAAAAAATGCTTTGAATTTACATTATTTTAAAAAACTTGAGCCTTTAGCCCCAAAACTCGGGCTTTTAACCCCAAAATTGACCCTAGGGGACCCATTCCCAACACCAAGCTTCATCCATGTCTTACATTACCTGTTGGGTACCACACATCTCTTCCCAAGCGCCATTAACTTTCCTCTTTCCCAGCCAATTCCCAAGACTCAAAAAAATAAAAGGAAAGAACATAAACAACAACAATACTACATTGTAACAAAGTGGCATCGTTGTGCACCAGATACAATCAAAATCATAAAGCAAGTGCAACAATCGCAAAATACCAAAAGAAAAATACTAACAATAGACACCATGAATTAATCCACATGGTTCCTAAGGAAAAAATTGACCTGAGAATTTTTCGAGATTTCATGGCAACCTCTCTTACCATGCAACTCCCTACATCATGTTGTCATTAACACATAATTGTTAGTGCATAAATAAACATAACAATACAATAGTTACCTCATCTTACTGTTCCAAGCAGGTTTCTTGCAACTGAACACATCCATGCCATCTCTCAAGGAACTCCAATCCTTTGAGAGATCCAACTGTAGCTAAAGACTAGCTAATATACCTATCAAGTACATGTTCATGAATATAGCATGTATCCACATAATGTCAAACAAGACTAAGGTTAGGAAGACTTCTTGTATGCAAAGAACTCATTCATTTGGAATTAGGGTTTCCAAACATAGCCAAAGTAATTCTTACTGAATTCTTTTATTTTACCTTTTTACCTTGTTGCAATCAAGGCTTAGTTATATAAACACATCAACTATTACCTTGTCACGCTAATACCAAGCATGTTTCCTGCAACTTATTACACATGTCAACCACAAGTTCCAAATATCAAGACAATAATATCTATCAATTTGAAATAAACCTTTACCAAGACTAACAATCACATCACAATCCATAGTCAACTCATTTTCATTAGACATAACACTAAAACTATCACCTACTACACTCAAGTACATATCAACTATCTCAGCACATATGTATAAGTACAACTATCTTAAAACAAGATCGTTTGAACACATACTAATATTATGCAATTCATCGAACTTTCAACCAACTTGCAACCATACCATGTTAAATGAATCAACTAGACAACATAATCAAATAGTCAAGTACCAAATATATGACATAAGCAAAGTCATACCTTAATGTATCTCAGCAGAGGTGATCTTGTCTGCACAACCAATCCAGGTTAGCACGATACAATTCAAAACATATCAACTTAAAAATAAATCGTGATATCCATAACATTAACTAACTAACATGTTCACATCATCAGCTCATAAGCATTTGTTGTTCATGCCTAACAAGTACATATGTATGACCAGTCTAGATTAGTACAACACCATATCACAAATATGTCGACTCATACCTAAATATCGCAACCATAGCCATACACATAGGTCAAACTAGGTTAACACAATACATATAACATCAATATCTTCAATGCAATGAACATAACCATCATGTATATGACCGATCCAAATTACAACATCAAGATCTCACTGAAATAACCCTAATCATCAAGTTACCTAACATAAAACAATAATAGAAATGCATACAACCTCAGGTTACCATCATTATTAACTATCTGACTAATATGCATATGACTATGCTAATCAAATATCATCTATCATGTATGTAACCATATGTTGGGAACGGGTACCCTGGTGTTAATTGTGGGGTTAAAAGCCTATGTTTTCAGGCTAAAATCCCAATTTTTGTGTAAAGAATGTAAAGTCTCTGCATTTTGTGGTCATGGAGTGTGAAGATGTAAATAGTCAAAAATGGTTTCCTCCCTTAGTTTAGATAGTTTGTTTCAGCTTGATGAGATCCACCCTTGGTCCACAGAGCATGGGATTGTATAAAACAGGAGTCTTAGAAGAGTCTAAGGAAGTTGATAAGTTTTTGGTAGAGTTCTAAGTAAGTTTATGGGTCTGCGAGAGCCAAGAGCGAAGATTCTTAGTGTAGGAGGAGGCTTTGCAGATGAGTGCACAGAGGCTTAGGGTAGAAGTCCGCAGTTGAGTCTGTGGACCCCTACAGATGTGTGCGCAGGGTAGTCAGAGTGTGTACAGATAAAAATCAAACTTTGAATTAAATGAAGGAGTTACAGCTCACAGGTGTGTACCGCACCTGGGATACCACACTCAAACAAAGAGGAGACTCTCACTCTCGTTCACTCTACGTTGCATCAAATGAATATGACAATATTAAATACATCACTGAAAATTAGGTAGTTGTGAACAACCTCCTAAACTCTAGGAACTAATCCTAAACTAAGGAGATGCGTTACAACCATATAACCATTTCTCCATTATTTTTAACTCACCCCCTAATGGAGAAAGGGTTATTCTACACTCCTAACATCCCTCTAAATAATTCAAACTTTACTCGCCCTAGAGGCTTAGTAAAAATATCAGCTAAATTATCACAAGTGTTACAATACTCCACACGTATTTCTTTTGACTGTATCTTTTCTCAAACAAAATGAAACTGAGTGTCAATATGTTTAGTATTTTTATGCAAAATTGGATTGTATGCAAGCTTTATTGTGCTCTGGTTGTCAGTTTTGATGCTGGTTGCTTCTTTCTGTCCTTCCCCTGCATTGTTAAGCAATCTCCTCAACCAGATGGCTTCACATGTAGCTGCACACAACGCCTGGTACTCAGCTTCACATGATGATAATGCTACAGTACTTTGATTTTTGCTACTCCACGAAATAACCCTGGATCCAATACTAAATGCATAACCTGATCTACGATCATCCAGGTCACCTACCCAATCAGAATCTGAATAACCTGCTAAAATAATATCAGAAATCTCAGTGTATAAAATACCATAATTACAAGTACCACTAAGGTACCTCAACACACATTTTGCTACAATCCAATGAGTTTCAAGTGGTTTCGACATAAACTGGCTCAGAACACTAACATAATATGCCAGATCAAGTCTAGTTGTCGTGAGATATATCAAACTTCCCACTAGCTGTCTATACAAAGTGGCATCCACCTGTTTTGTGCCATCATCACTGCTTAACTTGAGATTCTGTTGCAATGGTGTTGTTGTTGTTTTACACTGTTCCATTCTGAATCTTTCCAATAGGGTTCTAGCATACTTTCCTTGAGTTAGAAAAGTTTGACCAGAATCTTTCCACACCTCCAAACCTAGGCAATAATGAAGATCTCCAAGGTATTTCATTTCAAATACCTGTGACAGTTGCTACTTGATTTCTTTGATCAAATTATTTGCATTTCCTGTTATAATCATGTCATCCACATATAAAGAAATCAAAATGATTTGCCTCTATTTATTTATCTTGGTATATAGGTTTGGGTCGTTGAGGCTCCTATGAAAGCCATGTTGTATAAAAAATGAATCAATTTTCTCATACCATGACCTGGGTGCTTGTTTCAAACCATAAAGTGCCTTATGCAATTTACACACTAAATGCTCCTGCCCTTTTTTCACAAAACCAGGAGGCTGTACTAAATAAATTTCTTCCTTTAATTCTCCATTTAGAAATGCAAACTTAACATCTAGCTACTGTAGCTTCCATTTATGTTTTTTTGCTAAAGAGATTAGCATTCTAATTGTGTTTAATTTAGCTACAGGGGCAAAGGTGTCATCGAAATCTATTCCTTCTTGTTGTGAGTAACCCTTTGCTACCAGTCTAGCTTTGAATTTTTCTACACTCCCATCTGCATTTATCTTAGGTTTATACATCCACTTGCATCCTATAGGGGTTTTTCCTTCAGGCAACTCAACTAAATCCCAAGTATGATTTCTATATATTGATTCAATTTCCTCATGCATTGCAGCCCTCCATTCATCTGATTTACTTGCTTCTTCATAGTTTGAAGGTTCTACAATGTTTAAAATTTTGGACATTAAAGCATAGCCTTTCAATCTTTCAGGTAGTCTAGTCTTCCTACCTGATCTTCTAGGTAGAGGACTTACCTCAACTCTATCTATTTCAGCACTTTCCGGGCCTGCATCATCACTTATTACACTATCTGCTGCTACTTCTTCATGTTTCTGCTTCTGCTCCTGCTCTTCATCTTCGTCACTATTCATCTCTATCAGCAACGGAATGTGGCTATCGCTGTTCGAGTCTTCCTTTCCATCTTCAGTCTGTTCATGAAAAATAACATCTCTGCTTGCAAAAACTTTATGAGTCACAGGATTATATAACTTGTATGCCTTATACTCTGTGCCATCTCCTACAAATATACATTTCAAGGCTTTGGGGTCTAACTTCTTTCTATCTGCTTTTGGTATATGAGCATAAGCTTTAGATCCAAATATTCTTAGATGACTAACTGCTGGCTTGAGTCCAAACAATGCTTCAAAGGGGGTTTTGAAGCGTAGACATTTAGTAGGACTCCTATTCTTTAAATAAACAACAGTATTAATGGCTTCTACCCAAAGACCATTGGATATACCTTTACCTTGAAGCATACTTCTCGCGCACTCCACAAGAGTTCTATTCTTGCGTTCTGCTACTCCATTCTGTTGTGGAGTGTGTGGCACTGTGAATTGCTGCATAATCCCATGCTGCTTGCAGAAGTTCATGAACTCTCCTAACCTGTATTCTCCCCCTTGGTCCGAGCGGAGAATATTTATCGTCTTTCCTATTTGGTTCTCTATCATAGATTTAAACTCCTTAAAGTACCGAAAGGCTTGACTCTTTTTACTTAAAAAGTACACCCATGAAAACCTAGTGCAGTCATCTGTAAAGAGCAGAAAATAATATGCACCTCCTAGGGACCTAGTTTGCATAGGTCCAAAAATATTTGTATGCACTAGTTCTAGGATGTCTCTTTCCTTTCCATTGACATGCAAAGGGAACTCTTCTCTATGCATTTTCCCTAATGCACATCCATCACATTCTAGCTTGACATTATGAAAAACAGGGAGTCCATCGACCATACCTTTCTTCTGAAGTAAGATGAGGTCTTGCAAATTGAGATGTCCAAATCTCTGATGCCAGAGATTTTCGACTGTTGATCCAGATGCAACCATTTCTTGTCGTGGCATACTCTTTGCATCCAATCTGTACAAATTCCCCATGCATACTCCTATTGCAACTGTTTCCATCTGGCTATCCTTAATGACACAACCATTCTTAAAGAATTGCACCTGCATGTCCTGGTCTGTAATCATTGAGACAGAGATCAAGTTTTTCTTAATTCCTGGAACATATAATACATTTTAAAGATGTTTAATGTCGCTGCTAGGTAGCTTCACAGGGATATCTCCATATCCTTTGATCTCATACCCACTGTCATCTCCTAGATAAATTTTTGATCTACATGCAGATTCTTCAAGAAATTCAAAACAGTCCTTCTTACCGATCATGTGTGAGGATGCGCCAGAGTCGACATACCATATGTCGTCCTCATCTTCATTCGATGCTGGAAGAGCACAATCGAGTGTGAATAGTCGAAGATCATGGCTATGGTCCTCCTCTTCTCCAGCAAAATAGCCCTAGTGTTTCCTTTGTTTTCCTTTTCTTTCATCCGCCTACCTCTTATAGCATTCTTTAATCTGATGACCAAGTTTCCCACAATAAAAACATCACTTAACATAATTATCAGTCATACCTCTGAATGATCTCTTTTGAAAAGAGTTGGCTCCCTTCTGCTGCTGGTGCTAATGTTGGTGCTGGTGCTGCTTTCCTTTGTACTATCACCTCTTCGCCATCAAAGCTAGGTCATTGCTCTGAGTTTTTAGATTATGTCGTCGCTCCTCCTCCTAGAGCAGAATCGCTGTCAGTTCATCAAATGAAGGGGCTTTCTCCCTCGCTGACAGTCCTGTGATGAATGTCTGGTATTCATCAGTCATTACGTTCAATGTGAGTGTAACTAGATTTAAGTCGGACACCTTTTCTCCAATATCTCCCAGTTTGTCTCTCAGATCCTTGACTCTAGCCATGAATCCACCAATGGACTCATTCTCGCCCATCTTCAATGCAAACAACTTTCCCTTGAGTGCCAGAACACGATTTGTATTCTGAGTCTCGTACAGGTTCTTGATCGTTGTCCATATATCAACGGCCGACTTAGAATCTCTGATATGTGGGATAATATTGTCCTTAACGGACATCTTTAGTATAACTTTTGCTTTCATTTCTCTTTTATCCAGTCTTTTTCTTGGGACGTTGTTCTAGATTTCGGCTCATTTCCCTCAACGATCGCCCATGCATTTACGCTCACCAGCAAAGTTTGCATTTTGGATTTCCAGTTGGAGAAATTCATTCCATCGAGTTTGCCAGACTCGCGGAGGTATGATTCTATACTGTTGTTCATTTTCGCCCAACTGAACACTCCAATCGGCCACCACCGGGCAAGTCCGATCTGCTACCACCGAATATATCAGGAACTTCACTGTGCCACCACTGGGCAAGTCCGATCTACTGCCACCAAACAAATAAGGGACTTCACTGTGCCACCACCAGGTGAAATCGATCTGCTGCAACTGAACAGATCACCAAACAAGCTCCAACATGCCACCACCGGGCAAAGGTGATCTGCTTCCACTGAACAGATCAAGGAGCTGCACTGCACCACCACTGGGGAAAAAACTGATCTCCTTCCACCGAACAGATCACAGAGCTTTGATTCTCCACCACTGGGTAGGTCCGATCTACTACCACCAAGCGGATCACAGAACCCCAATTCGCCACCACTGGGCAGGTCCGATCTGCTACCTCTGATCGGATCAAGGAACCTCGATTCGCCACCACCGAGCAAATCAAATCTGCTGCTACCGAGCAGAAATCCCCACGTGCCACCACCGGGCAACTCCGATCTGCAACGAAAATTGCAGATTTCCAGAGAGAAAGAGGTTGGCTCTGTGGCGTTCTGAACAGCCACAAATCCACGCCAATTGCAGAAAAGAAAAATTCAAGGTGTCCACGGAAATTGGTGCCCTTAACAGCCACGGATCCGCACCAATTCAGTTACAATTTTGTTGGCACGCTTATCAGCCTCAAACCCACGCCAATGGGCGTGTCTATTCTTTAAAAACTCGCACCTTTCTGTTCTGTTCTGGATTGGCGCAACTGTCTGCAAAAAATCCCCACCAACTGCTCCAACCCTTTCTTCGGCTCAGAGATGATCAGTCATCTGAGACCCTTCACTCCAGGTGTTACTGCAATTCCACCTGATCACACAGACACATTTACATACTCTCCTACCACTACAGATATGTAACTAATGATACATCCCTAAAATTTTTTTTGAGGCTATCTCTACCCTAAGCTCTGATACCAAGATAAAAATCAAACTTTGAATTAAATGAAGGCGTTGCAGCTCACAGGTGTGTACCGCACCTGGGAGACTGCACTCAAACAAAGAGGAGACTCTCACTCTCATTCACTCTACGTTGCATCAAATGAATATTACAATATTAAATACATCACTGAAAATTAGGTAGTTGTGAACAACGTCCTAAACTCTAGGAACTAATCCTAAACTAAGGAGATGCATTACAACCATATAATCATTTCTCCATTATTTTTAACTTGTACTGGAAATCTGGATTATCAATAAAGGGAAGTATTATGGAATTAATTGTGTATGCATTATTTTACTTCTCTTATGAATGTTGTGATTATGTTAATTTGAATACTAGGGTTATGAATTAATGCTATATTGATGAAGCAAATCTATGTATTTTACTTTGTCATATGAGCGCAACTAAGAATATATGTTTACGTGAAGATAATCGTAATGCATGTTAAAGTTAACCAATACTTAAGCGAATCTAAGTAAGAGTAATTACTAAGGTGCATAAGTGCTTGATCTATCTATTTAGGGTTTGCGAAGGACGATCGAAGACTTTCGCGGAGGCTTCAAGGAGGAATAAGATAAATACTTTTATAAGGCCTAAAGGGCTTATCGGTCTGCGTGAAGGAAGGGTTAGGGCATATAATCGACATCACAACCATCTTAGGGTGTGGAAACTTGGTTCCTACATCCCCCCATACTGCTTCGGGTGAGAATTTAGTCTGCACTCCATGGATTGGTGCCGAAAGGGCCAGTAGTGTAGGGATTTGCTTGGCTACTTAACGCTGAACCTCAGTCAAGGCCCATCAAGCCAACAAAAGGTTCTGTTTTTGGGACCAGGATCTGGTTAACGAGATGTTTGATGTCACATCATTGGAATCCAAATAAGAAATATATCAAAGAGTGGTTGGATAGAAAGATCCATGAATTTGCGGTGCAAGAAAATAGGAATCCACGATTGATGAAAGAACATTGGTTGGACATATATTTGTACACAGAGATACATGAAATCTTCTTCCGTTCCTTCCCAGTTGAATTATATGAGTTGATCACAAAGTTTGCAGATGACCAAGGGAGGTGGAGGCTTAATGGTCCGACTGTTTGGACCCTGGAGTTAGTGCGAAGATTGGAAGCCTCTAAAGATAAGATCACGTGCGTTTTCGATCATTGGCACAATCATATCATATGAGGATTTGTGATAGAGTTCACGGTCGATACTTTGGTCAGTTATAGTGAAGCAAAGTGCCACTTCTTCGAAGGATCGCGAGGTAATTATTTGAAATCATTAAATACTTGAATTAAGATGTTATTGTGTGAAAAGCGGGTTATGCGATTACCTTGATGTTTGGGGCTACGTGAAGTGGAAGGAATTTTATGGACGGAGGAAGAAAAGGCCCTGAATATAGCCTATTGACTGAACCTCCTCTGAGTGACGACAAGGGAACAGCACAAGATTCTCCGTAGAGCGATATTCAGTTGATAAAGAAAGGGTTCCCGCAAATACTTCATCCACTAGCACCACCTCCATATTCACCTCCACTGCTTATACCCTCACCCACATCACTACCACCTCCACCACCATTCAATATGGCGAACTTCGTAAAGCTACATGTGTTCAATGGCATAGGAAATGAAGATCTGGACCAGTTTTGGTTCCTCGCGAAGGCTATATGGGAAGATCAGGGTATACCTGAATATAGCCTACTGACTGAACCTCCTCTGAGTGACAACAAGGGAGCAGCACAAGATTCTCCGTAGAGCGATATTCAGTTGATAAAGAAAGGGTTCCCGCAAATACTTCATCCACTAACACCACCTCCATATTCACCTCCACTGCTTACACCCTCACCCACATCACTACCACCTCCACCACCATTCAATATGGCGAACTTCGTAAAGCTACATGTGTTCAATGGCATAGGAAATGAAGATCTGGACCAGTTTTGGTTCCTCGCGAAGGCTATATGGGAAGATCAAGGTATAACGGATGATCAAATGAAGAAAGAAATGTTGGTTAGTGCTTTGCAGGACCACGCACTAATGTGGTACATAAAGTACTACACGGATAATATCATGTCCACGTTGGCAGATATCCAAACTGCGCTAAATAAGGAATTTAATATACCTAATTCTGAAGCGCAATGAATTGTGGGACTCAAAGAGATCATGATGAAGCCTAGTGAGATGCCTTGGGATTTGGATCAGATATTGAAGTGTATGATCCATGAGGTTAACATGAATCTGACTAATTGGCACCATAAATGGTTTGTGGCCTCGCTCCTACCACATCTAAGGATTATGCTATCACAACAGAAGATTGGGACCTAGGCGAAAGCTCTTGAAATCGCGATGAGATTGCACGAGACACCAATGCAACATGCTAATATAGGGATTCATCAGATTCATTCATAGTTGCAGAACCTTTGCCTAGAAATGCAGAGTCTGAGGAAAGATAGAACATCCCAGCCTGAGGTGTGCAAAGAAGTTTGGTGCCTAAAGTGCAAAATCGAGGGGCATGACAAACATCACTATCTAGTTTTTGCAAATTACGTTGCAGCAGGGGGACCAATTCCTCTAAGGCTGGAAGCTATATCAGGGCCAAGTACAGGGCCTGTTCTATGATGTGCTATCTGTCAAATAACTAGGAAACATCTGACATACAATTTCCATTTACTACAGGAATTCATACAGACACTGCAACAGCTCTTCTGCAACTTCTGTCAATTAGTGGGTTGTGATGAGTGTAATTGCTGGAGTTATGAATTAATGATTGGCAGGACACTTGCATACAGGGTGCAGGCAGAAACACAGCCTCGAGACCAAGGTGCTGGGGGAGTGTGAGGCAAGTATTAGGGGCACGGACGAGGGCAAGGTGGAGGAGGACCTCGTTGAGGTCGAGGGTAGATTATTTGTTACAATTGTGGAGGACCAGGACACTATGCGTGAGACTGCCTGAATCCGATGAAGTTGTCATGCCACTATTGTACTCATTTTGACCATGTGATGGAGTATTTCCCTATATTGTTAGATAATATATGTGAGAATGGGGTGTGGCCTGAGCAACCGACTCAGAAGCTACAGATGATGAGGGCTGAGACTCGCGAGGAAGATCCTAAGGTAAATATTGTGCTGTGGAGTGGAGCAACGACAGGGGAGGATAAGGGGAAGCAGCTGGAAGAAGGTGAGTGGGTCTACAAAGCACCAGAAAAGGAGACCGAGTTTGATCTAGAACATGCAAAAGAAACATCCATGGAAGCGAAGAAAAGTTTCGTTGAGGCCTCTACCTCAGGGAGTCAAGAGAAGTCGGCTAAAGAAATGGACCCGTCCATGATTACCATGCTCTTGGAGACTTGCATGAAACTACTATACAATAGTAAGGTAGTGAAGGGACTGTAGGAGCTGATTAATAGATGCGCTAGCAAGGAAAACGCTACTGAAGGACCGCGCGTAGTTAGAAATCTTGGTAAGCATAGGGAAAGAACTAGACGTGAGATGAGACTCATCATGTACATTTTGCTGAAACAAACATGAGAGAGAATGGGGAGACCTGTGCTATAGGGGTCTTTGATTCAGTTAAGGATGTTGAATCAGTAGAAAATCATCCCAATGGGGAGGTTATAAGGGGTGACAGTTGATATCGAAGGCGCGAGCACACTAGCTGATTTTGAAATGATAGAGATTGTGGATGACAACAATCCCTACCACATAATCCTTGGGATCGATTGGGCCACTAACATGAATAGGTTAATCAGTATGAAGAAGAGAAAGGTGATATTTGAGAAGAAATCGCTCCGCGTAGTGGTGCCATTGGACCCTACGAATGGACTGCGCTATACTGAACCAGTCCACGATTATGAAAGTGATGACCATCTGGTCCAGATTTATAGGATAATGACAGGAGGTCATGATTGGGTTAATTTGACAATAGATGGATGTATTGCATGGTACCACAAAAGTTCATTTACATCAAATTTAGATGAAGAGCTGGAGCACTGGTAGAATCGAATGCATGAAGTATCTATGTTGCGCTATAATATGATGACCAAGTCATTACGCTGTGTATCATTAGACGTAGGAAATTTGCCTTACTATAATGGCTTAACTAATGTTGATCACATTTTGGATGGATTTGAGAGAGAAGTGCCAAAGAAGCATTGCTTCCAAGCCCTAAAATGGGTGCTACGTGCTACGCCTGTGAGATGGTGGGGCACACACAAGGATAGTTTTGATGATTGGCGTGTATACAAAAAAAATATGAGAGTATGGTTTCGCTACCCACAAGTGCAGCTAACGGAAAAATATGATGGGAGAAATGATCCATGTGACCATTTGTAAATGGACTGAATCGTATGGAGTGAAGTTTCAACCGGAGTGGGTACACATGTTTTGTCATACCTTAGATGTCATACTAATGAATTGGTACTTGGAGACGAACTCTGCCATGGAACTGAAGAATGTGATGTTTTGCACCAAGTATTTTTTATGACATTTAGCTTTGAGGATGGGTTTGAAAATATCAATGAATGATTGCAAGAGGTTAAGGCAACAATTTTCAGGATACTGCAGGATCCTCTAGATTTGATTCAACCTGATTGGATTACCCAGCTAAGCCACGTGCCGGAGTGCTACAGTGTAATAGTAGAAAAAGAAGACGGAGACCTGAGGAAGATTAATATTCCATAGACTGAAGGTCACCGTGAAGTTGAAGGACTGCAACTTGAGAATCCAGACATTACCAAGCCACTCAAAACTAGACAAGTGAACATTGTCATGGAGGCAAAGCCGAAATTTGCAGATATTTGGGACTACTAGGATCACGCAATAGTAGATAAGGTCACCGAACTACTCCATGAATATCACAATATGTTCCCCACAAATTTTTCAAGATTTGAAAGGGATAATAAGGAACTTGGGTGTCATGAAGATCACTCTAAAATTGGACACGAAACCTGTGAAGCAAATACCTTACCGCCTGAATCTAAAGTATAAAGAAAGGGTCCACATAGAGTTAGATAAGATTCTCGCGGTAGGTATTATTGAACCGATGGAAGAATCTAATTGGGTGAGCCCAATAGTATTTCACGAAAAGAAGTAGAAGGAAGAAATAAGGATATGTGTAGATCTCAGGAAGTTGAATGATGCCTGTGTGCATGATCCCCTCCCAACTCCATTCACCGATGAGGTCCTGGATAATGTTGGCGACCAAGAAGCATATTAGTTCACTGATGGCTTCTCTGGGTACCATCAGATCAAGAACACGCCAGAGGGTAGAAGTAAGATGGCCTTCGTGACTGAATGGGGATACTTCCAGTATATGGTGATGCCTTTTGGGCTGAAGAACGTGCTGGCGATCTTTTCGCGCGTGGTTCAAGGATTTCATTCACAAATTTCTAGAGGTATACTTTGATGATTGGATAGTGTTCGGATTGGTAAAGTGCCATGTGGCAAGTTTGTGCTTGATGCCAGATACATGCCGGAGGTACTAGATCACATTCAATTTGAAGAAATTTTTGTTTTGTTTCCCTTTTTGGACTTTCTGAGTCATGTGGTATGTAGACAAGGCTTGATGGTAGACCCTGTGAAGATCGTGGTCATAATCCATTTGGAGGTGCCAAGGAGTGTGAAACAAATGTGCGGAATTTTGGGGCATATGGGATACTATAAGGAATTCATCAAGAGCTATGCCCAGATCACCACATCAATGCAAAAATTATTGAAGAAGGATATTACATTATGTTGGAATGAAGAATTCCAGGAGAGCGTGGATGTGTTAAAGGAGAAAATGGTCACCGCGCCAATCCCGATCTTCCCAGATTGGAAGAAGGAATTTCATGTGCATGTGGGCATGTCATGTATTGCACTAGGAGTAGTACTCACATAGGCCGGTGAAGGGGACTTGGATCACCCTATAGCGTTTGCAAGTAGGAAGTTGTCCAAAGCTGAGAAAAAATTGTAGAATTTCCCACTGTAGAACAACAGATTATGCAATATACTAAAGCAAAATACAAGATCTACTTCTACAACAAACTTGTGGAAGCTTAATCAATTATGAGAAAGATCAAATAGAACACATCTAACTGAGAATGAGAAATCAATTACACATGAACATAGAAGAATAACCCAGGGAAAGCCTCAGCCTCAAACCCCAATCTCTGTATTATCATACAAGTGGAAATATGTTTAAGTTACAAAAAGAATCAACTCATAAGCTATCCTACTCTCTCTGTAATCAAACAATACATCTCACAGACTGAATAGACACTAGATATTCATTCCCTCAGCCCTCTAAACCTCCTATTTCCTTACGCAACTTTTCATGGGGTCCAATGATGCAACCTATATGATTGGCCTCATCACAAACTCACTGAACTGAAGAAGTAACTGCACAATCTCTAAGGAATGAATTCCTTCTGCATGCAAGATATATTCACAATGGAATATTCCTGCAATTGATAGTTCACTGTCCCTCCATCTGATCTCAACTGGGTCTTTGTTTGAACATGCATGAGTTATTTATGAGAGAATATTAAGTTATCTGAAGTGTAGCAGTTACATGCATGCATGCATTAACTAACTGAACTCACAATTAATTCAACAAACTATTTGAACTAATCTTACTGGACTTGACTCTGTTAACTCAGCCAACTAATTACAACTTAATATTACAACTCATCCTTATCTCTTTAACTGATGGATAATTTCCTCAATCAATGCAGAAACTATTCCATGTCCCCACATAGATTTCATGTTTGATTTTCTACAAATAATTAACTCAAGATGAATGAATGAATTACTTTACAAACAACTGCTAAGATCAAATTCGAATTTTTACTTCTCTATTTTAGTTCAGGGACTAACTAAAATAGGAAGCTATCCCGAAATGCTATTTATAGCAGTGCTAAATTTAGCACTTCTATATTTAGCATTTCTTGTTGCTATTTTCAACACTCCCTCTCAACAAGAAAGGGACTATCAGTAACCCCAATCCTGTTTCTGTGGAACTCGAAATTTCATTTTGACAATGCCTTCATCAAAATATTTGCATCATGTTCCTCAGTCGAAGCATACAACAACATGATCCTCTTGACCACACAATGTTATGAAACCAACTCAAGAAAAGATAGAAAAGATAGATCAACGCCTTAGAATTCAGCCACTTCGAGTGGGCAACCTCCTTTACATTACATAAATGAACAATTCTTGGATGATACAAATGAAAAGACATCCTTCCTATATATAGGAGTCTAAGGGGTCATAACATAATCAGAGCCGACATAACAATAATAATGTAAGGGCACAATAATAACAATAGTGGGCTTCTATGGGGCACAATAGTAACAATATGGGCACTACATGGGTACATCAATATAATAAGTGGGTTGTACTAATAATAATAAGGGGTTACACTAGTAGTATAGAGGCCTAACATGCCCCTCTCCTTCAAAAAGTGTTGTCCTCAATGCTTGAGTAGTTCTTGATGCTTCTGTGTAAAATTCGTGTCCTCCCATGTGGAATCTTTAGTGGGTAAGTTCTTCCACTTGATGAGATACTCTAGAATTGATCGATTTTTTAGCTGTCGAGTTCTTGTTTATGTGACTGCTCTAGGTTCCAATATGATTTTTCCTTCCTCTTCAATTTCTGGCAATATTGTTTGAATTGGGATCTTTTGCAACTTTTGAATAAGTGGCCATACTTCTTCATCCTTCTTCCATTCATCCCTTGCTTCATTTATCCAATCCAGTTGGACAATAGAAATAGCATAAAGCAATGCTTCCACATCCTCATCTTTGAAGAGTCTTTCCATTCGGTAAGGTCGCCATTTTTTAAGCGCATGTAGTATTGCCAACATTTCCTTCTCATAAATAGCTTGCTTGAGATGTAGCAGTAAAAATACCCAATCACCTACATCAAAACATTTTTCACTACAATTTTGATCTACCTGTTGTTTCCCTTGATTTTGAACCGAAGTGGCGTTATCCTTTAAAAGTTGGAGAACTTGTTTTTGATGCTCGATGTGATATTTCACTGCTTGAACATTTTTCTTCTTGATATGTCCTTCTATCTCTAGAGTTTGAGGAGTGGTAATTTCTTCCAATCCTTTACAAGATATGTTCAGATTCATTTCTTGATGCTCGATGTGATCTTTCACTTCTTGAACATTTTTCTTCTTGATATGTCCTTCTATCTTGATAGTTTGAGGAGTGGTAATTACAACCAATGAATTACAAGATATGGTTGGATTCATTTCTTCTTTCTCGATGTGATCTTTCACTTCTTGCACCTTTTTCTTCTTGATATGTCCTTCTATCTTGAGAGTTTGAGAAGTGGTAATTATTGCCAATGCTTTACAAGATATTGTCTGATTCATTTCTTCTTTGTCTGGGATGGGGTCCTGACGCATATCTTCTTCTTTTGATGTTTCTTGATCCTTTTCTTCCTCCTCTTCATATTCTATGTAAAATAATTTCTTCTCAGCACACTTATGACCTTTAATGCATTTGCTATCACAATTGTAACAAAGACCTTTTTCTCTTTTTTCTTCCAATTGTTGTGGTGTAACCCTTGTAGGTTGTGGAAGGCTAGGAGAAACAACACTTCCATCTTTATAGTTGTGAGGGGTATGCTTCTTGGTTTCCATAATTTTACTTTCCACTATGTCACAAAGCCCTTTTACTCTTTCCAATTGTTGTGGTGTTGCTCTAAAGAAGGTGTTGCTCTTTGTATCCTCATAATGTGCTATCATTTCCTCCGTGAAAATTGACCACGTAACAAGTTTTTTACGAGAACAAAGCCCTTTGTACCATAAAAATTGATCTGGTTCTACATATGAAGATGCAATACATACCTTTTGTAATAGTTGTACACCATGTATATCAAAATATTGCTCCATCTGAAGTATCCAATTTACTGGATCCTTGCCATCAAACTTCCTCATCTTGCTTTTTCTTGATTTTAGGAGCTCTATCTTGAAATGACTGTAACTCTGTACTTTTAGATCTTTAAGTTATGAAATTGTGACCTGTAGTATCCCTCTGTGTCCTCTTTCCAATGCCACTAGTCTGATCCAAATTGGATTCTCTAATAAAGAGTTATGCACAATCTCCCAAGATGACCTGATTATAGACTAGATGAGTAGAGCGAACTTGTACGACATGCCACGAGTCACTGTTTCAACCTTTGGATCTAAAAAATGCATAAAAGAAACTAAATTCCATCCTCTTTCTTCACCTTCTTATGAAATTTCAATCCGATCCCCAGAGAGAAAGTTGTGACTATTTTCCCTAGGTCACCTGTTTTGAATGTAATTCAGGAGTCTGCAAAAAGACCAACTTCCTCAGATCATATCTCCGCAAATATCGTGCGAAAAGCTCTAAAATTTGGACCCAAGGTTCAGCGCGATTTATTCTCAAATGGGTTTTTTTTTTACTTCTGAAACGTCACAAAAAAAAGTTATAGCGAAAATTCCACGATGACCTGTTTGGAGCAGCAAAACCCTAGAATCCAAAGCTCTGATACCAAATGTTATGAAACCAGCTCGAGAAAAGATAGATCAACGCCTTAGAATTCAGCCTCTTCAAGGGGGCAACCTCCTTTACATTACATAAATGAACAATTCTTGGATGATACAAATGAAAAGACCTCCTTTCTATATATAGGAGTCTAAGGGGTCATAACATAATCAGAGCTGACATAACAATAATAATGTAAGGGCACAATAATAACAATAGTGGGCTTCTATGGGGCACAATAGTAACAATATGGGCACTAGATGGCTACATCAATATAATAAGTGGGTTGTACTAATAATAATAAGGGGTTACACTAGTAGTATAGGGGCCTAACACACAGTCTCAAAGATGGTGATATCGGATATCAATGTGCTTGGACCTATCATGAAAAACTAGATTCTCAGAGAGTTTGATACAACTCTGGTTATCGCAATAGATCACAGTTGGATCCATCCTCTGACCAAACAATCCCACTAGAATCTTCTGCATCCAAATGGCCTCACATGTAGCCTGACTAACAACCATGTATTCATCTTCTGCTGAGCTAAGTGAAACTGATCTCTGTTTCCTACTGTACCAGGAAACTGTAGCTGAACTAAGGTTGAAGATTCCCCCTAAGATGCTCTTCCAATCTGATGGACTCCTTGCCCAATCCTCATCTGTGAAGCCCTGAAAATTCACTCCCTTTGTCCGTATGTACCACAATCTGAACTGAGATGTGCCTCTGACGTATCTTAGCACATGGTTCGTTGCCTTCCAAAAGAGCTTGGTAGGCTGAACCATAAGTTGACTTAGCTGGTTCACTGAAAAGCATAAGTCAGGTCATGTGTTCACCAGATACATAAGTGAACCCACCAGCTGTCGATAAACAATAGCGGAAACTAGCTCACTTGAAGTACCATCCTCCTTCCTCTAGTTCCCAACTAGAGGAGTTTGCATGGGCATGCACTTCTCCATGTGAAAGCACTTGAGTATATCATTTGCATACTTGCCTTGAGACACAAATACTTCACCATCTTTCTGCCACACCTCCATGCCTAGAAAGTAGGGCATAAGACCCATGTCTTTCATTTCGAACTCTCTTGCAAGGTCCTCCTTGTAAGACTAGATCAACTAATCATGACCTGTCAAAATTAGATCATCGACATAAAGAACAATGATCAATGGCTTACCTTCTACCATGATGTGGTAAAGGTTCACATATGCTTCACTCTTGGTGAAACCCAACCTAGTGAAATAGCTGTCAATCCTGGTGTACCAAGCACAGGGTACTTTCTTCAATCGATACAAAGCCCTCTTGAGTCAGCACACATGCGACTCATGATTGAAGGTCTCGAAACCCTCTGGCTACTCAATGTACACTTCCTCGTCAATCTTCCCATTGAGGAATGCTATCATCACATCCATTTTATGGATCTTCCAACCATCTAAGCTAATAGTGCCAACATCTATCTGATAGATGAGTACCTTGCTACAGGACCAAAGGTCTTATGCAATCGATCCCCTCAACCTGTGAGAAACCTCAGGCAAAAAAACTTGCCTTATGTTCCTCTACACTGCCATCAGTTGCCTGCTTTACCTTGTAAAGCCATCTGGATCTCACTACTGACTTGCCCTAAGGTCTTGCGACAACATCCCACACACTGTTCCGAATGATAGAGTCGTACTCCTCTATCATTGCATCAACCCAGACTGGTTGTTGCACTACCTACTCGAATGATATAAGGTTCCATATCTACACACTCCCCAACTAGGGCCATGTACCCAGTGTACCGCTTGAGAGACCTCCTCTGTTTGTGCTAAGAAGATGGATGTCCCACATTCTCTTACGCATCTAGCATCAACCTGTCAGCTTCCCTTGAGCATTTCTGCTCATCTCTGGAACTCTCAACATGAGTGGATGTATCCACTCTCGGACCCTCTGCATGCAGCTGCTCCACATCAATATAAGGCTCGTCCTCCTTAGGAACTAAAAGTTCCTCCTCTATATGTAACTTGAGCTCCCTCTCAAGTGATAATCGCATGGCTTTCTGCTTGTTGAATTTCAGATCCCTGCGTACCACTATCCTCTAACTCGTAGGCAGGTAAACCCGATAGTTGTGGGGTGTATCTGCCTACCCCACAAGTATTGCCCACTCACCTGTTAGATCTAGCTTTATTAGGGGATCTTTGGTCACATGATAGTAAACTGATGATCCAAAGATTTAGAAGTGACTCACATCCAATCACTTCCCAGAAAAATCCTCCATAGGTGTCTTCATTCCCAGTATATGGTGCGGGCTTCTGTTCTCCAAGTATACTATTGTATTGCATGCCTTAGCCCAAAAATGCAGTGGTAGGCTTTGGTCATGCAACATCACTTGAGCTGCTCCCAAAATCAATCTGTTATTCCTTTCCACCACCCCATTCTATTGTGGGTTATGGGGTGCCATCAACTCCTATTTAATTCCTTCTGCAGTGCAGAATTCCTTAAATTGTTGGGAGACATACTCTCCACCATTGTCACTATGCAAGGCTTTTATTTTCTTTCTAGATTCTTTCTCTGCCAAGGCTTTAAACTCACAAAGCCTCAAAAAGGTCTGATCCTTCTTTCGCATAAAGTAGATCCAACATCTACAAGAAAAATCATCAATAAAAATAACATAGTACCTTTGTTTAGCAGTGGAGGCTGTAGAGAAGGGTCCACAAACATCTAAGTGAATGCGCTCCAGGATTGCTCTAGCTCTACTATCTCGATCTAGAAAGGAAGATTTCACATACTTACCCAAGGTACAACCTTTACATGTATTCATCTGCTCCAGTTTTCCCTTGGGAAGTCCAATAGAAACCTATTGCATGATCTTCAAGGCTCCATGGTGCAAGTGGCCCAATCTTCTATGCCATAACTCGCCAACATCTTGGCTCTGCACCATCTCAGCTTTGGAACTCAATGCAACACAGTTATCTACCTCTAGCTTGTAGAGATTCTTTACTCGAATCCCAATTCTCTTGGTCTGTCTAGTACCGATATGCCTCAGGAATACCTTTCCTTTATTAAAGACTACATCATAGCCTTTATCTTCTAGCATAGCGACAGACAAAATATTCTTCTTTAGACTTGGTACATAATTTACATCAGTCAGGGTGAGGGGAGCTTCATGCTCCCTCTGAAACACAACCGCACCTCACCTGAAACATGGTATTTTCCATCATCACCATCTCATTCCACATCTGGAGATCATTCTTCTCCAAGGTACTGAAAATATTCTTGTCACATGACATGTGGAATGAAGCTCCACTGTCTAGGTACCACACACATCCCACCATGGATGAAACCATGCATGTGAGAAGAGAGAAATCCAACTCAAACTGTGAGGCCAATGCCTCACCATAAAATCCCTTAGGAATCCTTCTCAGATTTCTTCTATGGACAATTTGTAACATAATGGCCCACTTCATGAAAATGAAAGCATCACACTTTCGATTTGTCAAAATTCTTCCCACCATGGGAAGAACTGGATTTGGAATGGGATGTCTTCCCTTTCCCCTTCCTTGCCTTACTCGCTAAAGCTAGATTTTCGTGATCATCTTGCTTTGAT
This sequence comes from Pinus tabuliformis, assembly GCA_031772625.1. NCBI lineage: Eukaryota > Viridiplantae > Streptophyta > Pinopsida > Pinales > Pinaceae > Pinus > Pinus tabuliformis. The sequence continues at coordinate 885,490,841 of CM062804.1, read as the reverse complement.
GAGGATCCATCTCTGGTGCTTCTCCTTATCTCCTCTTGCATCAGATTCGACCAAAGTCGTTCCCAATCTGGCAGTTTTTCTCTTCCACTAACTGAGTCTTGGTAGCTATGCCAGCTCTTAGGAATACCAAGGAGTGTAAGATTCACCAAGTCATCATCGGCTGTTGTGATCCCTACACTTCCAAGCTCATCCCTATAGGTGGCAAGCTTGTTCATATATGTAGAAATCATGTCGCTGTTTTCACACTTTATTTTTCGAAGCTTGCCTTTTAGTGCCATCTTCCTCTAATTGTTTTTGTTCTTATATAGATCTTTCAATATTTTCCACATCGAAAACAATGTCTCCTTCCCATGGAGACTCGAGACTATGTGGTCTCGACCTCCCTCCAGAAGGATTCTCCTTGCTCTAGCCACACATTTCTTTCATTCCACCAATTTTGTAGCATCAGTAGGCTTGGGGACTTCTTTATCAATGAAGTCCTTTAGACCGTTATCCTCTAATGTCACTTCCATGCAATCCTTCCAGGCTATATAATTCAAGCTTCCATCAAGGGCATACTCGAATCTTAAATAGTTGAATGCCATTGGTGAAATTGAGATGTGATAAGAACGCAATTTCTATATTTAGGAACCTCAAACTTCGAACTTCTCCCTTCTAGTATATTTTTCTTCACCTTTGATCACCTTTTCTCTAATACCATGTATAATTTCCCACTGTAGATCAACAAATTATGCAATATACTAAAGAAAAATACAAGATCTACTTCTACAACAAACTTGCGGAAGCTTAATTGATTATGAGCAAGGTTAAATAGAACACATATAACTAAGAATGAGAAATCAATAACACATGAACACAGAAGAATATCCCGGGGAAAGCCTCAGCCTAAAACCCCAATCTCTGTATTATCATACAAGTGGAAATATGTTCAAGTTACAAAAAGATTCAGCTCACAAGCTACCTTGCTCTCTCTGTAATCAAATAATACATCTCATAGACTGAATAGACACTAGATATGTCTTCCCTTAGCCCTCCAAGCCTCTTATTTCCTTGCACATTTTTTCTTGGGGTCCAATGATGCCATCTGTGTGATTGGATTCATCAAACACTCACTAAACTAAAGAAGTAACCACACAATCTACAAGGAATGAATTCCTTCAGCATGCAAGAGATATTCACAATGGAATATTCCTGCAACTGATAGTACACTGTCCCTCCATCCGATCTCAATTGGGTATCTATCTGAAATGATATGCATGATTTATTTATGAGAGAATATTCAATTATCTGAAGTACAACAATTAGATGCATGTATGCATTAACTAACTGAACTCACAGTTAATTCAACAAATTGTTTGAACTAATCTAACTGGACTTGACTCAGTTAACTTAGCCAACTAATTACTACTAAATATTACAACTCATCCTTATCTCTTTAACTGATGGATAAATTCATCAATCAATGGAGAAACTATTGCATGTCCCCACACAGACTTCATGATTGATTTTCTACAACAAATTAACTCAAGATGAATTAATTAATTATTTTGCAAACAACTGCTAAGATCAAATTCGAATTTTTACTTCACTATTTTAGTTTAGGGACTAACTAAAATAGGAAGCTATCTCGAAATGATATTTATAGCAGTGATAAATTTAGCACTTCTATATTTAGCATTTCTTTTTCTATTTTGAACAAAATTATTCCACGACAGAAAGCGAAGGATTAGGTATGGTGTACATGCTCCAGAAGACTATTTAGGCATTATATATTGGGCGGACATTTTAAGATGTATACAGACCATTCTACACTCAAATACCTCATCAACAAGCCTGTGTTGGGGGGGGGGGGGGGAAGAGATGAAGGTGGTTGTTGTTGTTCCAGGAATATCATTTTCAAGTCATTGTGAAACCAAGACGATTGAATGCAGGATTGGATCATCTATCACACATTGAAACTATAGAAGAGCCTACTAATTTGGAGGAAGGACTTCCTGACGCACAACTCTTTCCGGTGTGTGTTGCGGACAACCACTTTGAAGATATTATACACTTCCTGACGACAGGTGTGGCTTTGAAAGGATATACAAGTCAACAGAATAAGGAGTGGGTGGTGTGCATGGTATACTTTTATGTCATTGTAGGGAACTTGTACAAAATGGGATTAGATGAAATATTACAATGTTATGTGCCAAAGTTTGAATGAAAGAACATCCTCACTGAGGCTCATGGTGGAGCCATGAGAGGTCATTATGAAGGAAAAGAAACAGCATAAAATATTCTACGTACTGGGTTGTGCTGGTTGACCTTGCATAAGGATTCAAAAGTGTATTGTAGGGCATGTGATGCATGCCAAAGGACTAGTAGACCCTTGCACAGGGATGATCTAATGCTGAATACGCAGATATCATTACAACCCTTTGAGAAGTGGATAATTTACTTTGTGGGACCAATTCAGCCTCCAGGAAAGAAGACGGGTGCGTGGTACATCATCATCGTGACTGAGGACTTAACCACAGGGGATGAGGTGTAGCCTATGAGGGTCTACACAAGCACAAAAACAACAAAATTCATCTTTGAGTACATGTTGACAAGGTTTGGCTGTCTAAACATTTTAATGAGCAATCGTGGTACGCATTTCCTTATTGAGACGACCAGTGTGATGACAAAGGAATTTTAGGTTTACCATCAGAATAGCATGCCATACCATCTGTAGGCTTATGGGATGGTGGAAGAACTTAATAAAATATTGGAGAGCATGCTAACAAAGGTCTGAAATTCTCAAAGAAATGACCGGGATGTGCACATGCCCGTGATGCTATGATCTTATACAACGACTTGCAAGAAGTTGACTAGACAAACGTCATTCAGACTGGTTCATGGCATGGAAGATGTGATGTTGATGGAGTGCATTGTACCTAGTCTATGCATAGCGAAATTCATAGGAATGGCGGATCGCAGAGCCCTGGAGGAGAGGCTCACATAGCTAACAGAGCTTGAAGAGGATAGATTTCTAGTTGGATTCCATCAACAAGTTCAAAAGGAGCGTGAAAAGGCATGGCACGATTGACACATCAAACTATGCACCTTCAAGGTAAATGATTTAGTTCTATTATATGACAACAAGTTTGATAAATTTCCAGGAAAATTTTAGATGCATTGGTTGGGGCCTTATGTCAACAAGGAGACTACCGATGGGGAAGTAGTTTAGTTGGTAAAGTTGAATGGAGAGCCATTCCCAGGGAGGGTGAATGGCAACTGATTAAAGCCATACACCGGTGATCTGGCTAGATGAATACATGATGGAAGCACATTCTTAGTACTCTAGGCAAATGGAAGGAGGTGCGGGGCTATAAACTACACTGCCCGGGTTATGGAGTTGCGCAATTGGGCAACTATGCAGAATAAAGGAATGTCACATTGTCAGCAGAAACGCACAGGGAGATCCTGTATCGAAGAAGGCACTGTGCGGGGAAGCCGAAAAGTGACTGTGATGGTCATTGCTCATGACTTGGCAGCGGGCAAATGGCTAAATGGGGGAGGGGGGCGACATTTAAGTCAGAATTTAAGGGCAAGGTATTTGAAAATTTGCCACCAATCCAACATTTATGAATGAATTTTTGGGGGAATCGTTGGATTTGAATTTGAAAATGCCTATAAATTATAGATGGCTGCTCAGCGAAAAACACTTAGCACTTTGAGAATTAAGGTGTTGAGCTCTCAGGCACGTATGAACCATGAGTACTTTGAAGCTTTGATAGCGATTTCATCATTTGAGAAGTTGCCAAAGGAAGCATATGAGTTGTTGTCTAGTATGATGTCAGCACCCGAAGAAACCATGAATGTTGGAGAAGCAATGAAAGCTGAGGGAACTGCCCCGTAGATAGAAAGTGTTGAAGTACCTACAGAGGTACCCAAATCACTAAGGTCGCCCATGCCAAGGCTTACGCCAAACAATTAGGGTATGAAAATGAATAAAGATAAGTAGAAAGCGACACCATCGGTGTGAGCATCACCCAGAAAACACCCGCAAAAGGAAAATCCCACTGCGCAGGATAAGGGCAAGGTAGTTGTCCTGGAACCTGAAGAAGACAGTGAAGAAATCAATATGGGTGGAGATGACATTGACATGGGGGCTGAGGATGTTGACGTTGAAGGGTCCGACCCTATATCTAAACTACCCGAATACATTCCTCTGCGTCAAGGCAAGACAAAGGTCCCCAAGGACATTGATGAGAGCAAAGCCATGCTACATACACTGTTGTTGCTTGACAAGATTGCATTTCACAAACTGCACCTCGGGCCCCTTTTAAAGATGGAGGATTAGGATTTGGCTAACACAAAGTGATTTCCCCACTTAGCGATAGATCAATTCATGCATCGTGTCTTCTATAAGGACACTGGTGTGACCGCACTGGATCCAAGGAAATGGATAAAAGGGGTGGAAAAGGTAGGACTGCTAAAGATGCTATGGGTGACGCATTACAACCGCATGCCCATAACCATGATAGTGATCAAACAACTGTTGTGCTTTATGCACGATGGGTCCCTATGGTTGGAAGAACCAATACCAATCACTGACATGCTAATCCATAGGATCACTCAGCTGTCGCATTCAGGATTAAATACGTACATGGAATCCGGGAGAAAGATAGGTGAGCGCCACCTCACTAAGTAAATGAAGGACAAATTTAAGCTTGTCAAGAAGCTGCATGGCTACTCCATTTCTAGTATAACTGACCCCACGGTCAAAGTATCCACCCAGATCTTGGCACGGAAAATTATGAGAAAGTGTCGCACAGATGAAGTGTTGACTCTAATATTGTCATTAGCGGCCTAGTGCACGAAGGGCATACAATTCAATTGGGCACGGTACCTTTGTAGTGAGTTCATCACAAACTACAGAGAGGCATAGGACCACAACAAAAGCTTTCACTATGCATGGATGTCGTTATTCATAGTACTGGTCGCATGGGAGTTACCTGAGGATAGTCGGTTTCCTCCAGTCGCATAGGATTTTCCAAAAGCAGCATAGTTCGCTTCTCTCTGGGCCACGAAGGACCCCCAAAGGGTTAATGATAGAAATATATTTTGGATCTTGATGGAGATGAATATCAACATGGCCATCAACTGGAAACCACAGTTATCACCGACTGTCTTCGACTAGTTGAAAAGTATGTGGAGTTCAAGGAAAACTTCCACTGTGTCTCCATGGGAGCACAGAAGGACCCTAAGAAAAAGTGGTATGACCTTCCATACCTCACCACAAATGACGTGATCGCGGTGGTCCTCGACCGCTATCCAACAAAGTGATGCATGGCCTCATACTTGATAGCCAGGTCTAGCAAGTCTACAGTGACACGTAAGAAGGAAGAGGGCAGACTAAATATGGAACAGTTAGCCGAGAAGAGGAAGAAAGAGGCTAAGGACAAAGCCAAAGAAGAGTGCACTGCCAAAATGTAGACAGAAGGGTAGGAAGAAGAGGAGGAGCATGACTCCAACAAGAGTTAGAAATCTCCTTTCTTGGAGACAGAAGAGGAAGAGCAACGATTGGACCAGGGAGAAGTAGACTCAGAGGCTACTCCATTTCGAGTTAAGCACAATAGGGTGTAAGAGAATGTAGGGTCGTGAAAGAAGTCCAAGGTGAGAAAACGTCCCTCAACCCAATCACTTTAACAGAGGGTGATTTGAATGACATTGGCAATGCAGTGAGGGATGTGACCACAGAATTGCTGCAACAGTTTGAGCAGTAGCAGCAATAGGTCTTGGGTGCCATTCAAATAGTTCTGCGTGAGCCGTAGATCTAGGCATCATTGGTGTAGACCAATGTGGGGTGAAACAGTGCGGCGTCAACTAGTTTTGTGTTTGGAACATTGGAAGCAGCAGAAATGGTGTGCATGCTAGATCCCCAGGTCATAGCGTTGTTGGATGGAGCACTAACTACATAAGCAAAAGCTGACAGGGCCAATGTCAGTGCTCTCAAGAGGGTTGGGCTAAATTTAGTCGTGCTTCCAAGTGAATTCCTTCGCACCTTGCAAGATGGTGTGATTGCAGAACTTTGGGCTTGAGAACAGCATGCCCTCAACGTTAATAGCTTCAAGGTCAAGGGCATCAAAGTATTCCATAGTATCCCATACAACATTTTGATAATTCCTTAACCTTTGATTTTTACATGTAAATTTATTTTTAATTTGCATGATAACTAAGTCAAAATCCCCCTTGATGCTAAGAAACTTAACTCTTAAAGCCTTTGCCAACTCAAGACCCAGCAACAAAGCTTCATATTCAGCAACGCTGTTGGTTGCTTCAAATTCCAATCGATAGGCAAACTTGAAAATATGACCAAGGGGAGATTTTAATACTATTCCTGCACCTTTACCATGCCTAGACGGTGCACCATCAAAATACATGTGCCAAACTTTATCCTTGATATCCCCAATCTTTTCATCAACCTTATCATCAAGAAGAACTATGGAATTAGACAAAATAGCATAATTCCCAATGCCAGATTGTTCTTTAATTATCTCATTATGAGGTCTCTTAGGATCTTCAACACGGATTCTTCTCTCGGGCTCTCTATTAAGTCTTACAAACCCATCACCTCTAGGAGAAGGAATCGTAGCATATGACCAATTCATTTGAATACTCCCTCCTAGATCAGAAGCCCATTTTTTAGATATAAGAATACCCCAAGCATCAGGCACATCAACAACAACAATTTCCATAACAATCATAATGTCATGGTAAACCGATAAATGAACTTGTAAATCCTTGATTAACCAATGAACTTCAATCTTCCTAGAATCCATGGCACATATATTGTAGTAAGTCCTAGAAACTCTCAAATTAAGTTGTTCCATGATCCTCTAATGCACCAAAATCTAGCATACAGTTATTCAATTTATATCCATTAACCATCAAAGTAATAAAGAATGGTTGATGATCCTTGTTATCTGAATCCAAACTTTACAAATATATAGGAGCATCCTGATAATCAACTTCAGGTGCCTTCTGTTGAGAAAAATTCACTTGAGGAGCTTCAATAGCTTTTAGTAACTTAGCCCTTTGGGAAGGAATCTTCGCAATCTTGGCAACAGGAACCCACATTTTTGCATTATAAAACCAACTTCCCAAATTGATATCTAATCTAGAGTTTGAACCCGGGTTAAAACTTCGAAGGGGAATTTGATTCCCACTTTGATCTTTATCCCTTATTTGATAAGTTAAACCCTTATCTTTAGAAATTTCCATGACTTGCTTTGGAGAAGGCTTTTCACCAAATAATTTGACCATCATATCATTTTCATGATCAAAATTATTTATACTAAAAGCTGATGTGGAAGGCCTAACATCTTTTTCCTTAACTTCCATCCAGTCTTCCATAGACAAAGAAAACTCTTTACCCACTACATTTATTTGATTACTTGCCCCAAACATTTCACTATCCAAAATCCTTTTAGCCATGGGGCAAGTAGCCTCCTCATGAAGAGCATCACAAGCCTAACAATAAGGCGGAGCTTCATCGACCAAATTAGTAGATTCAAACAGATTAGGTGGTCTCTGCTCACTAGATTGACCTCTTGTTTGCCAATTATTATTTCGATTATTATTATTATTTCTAGGCTGGATATTCTGCATTTGAGCTCTTTCCATTTGAACCAACCTAGTATGCAAAGTAGTTATCTCCTTAGCATGGTTAGAGATTAATTTCGCTTGGTTTAGCTCCATGCTTTCAATTTTTTGCAGTAATTTTTGAATAGGGTTGACATCAGATTCTTTAACCTCTTTTCCTTTAAGTCCTTTCAATTTTGTTGAAGCCCTATCAAAACTTGGGATTTCAGACTTTCCAGATGCCTTCTTATCTTTTTCGATCTCTACCACTAAAGCTTGACAATACCTATAATTAGGAAGTTTAGCACGCCTTAATTCATAAGAGGGATCAGGGATAAAGGCATCAATATAGAAGTCCTGAAGAGATTTATCACGAGGTTTATAATCTTGAGGTAATTCCTTAATAATATCATTGAAACTCTTACTAAATTCTTCTATGGCCTCATTTTCTTTCTTTTTAATGACACTGATAGCTTTAACGAGATGCATTTCCTCTCTCTTATCTCCATGCTTTTTCTGAAAGGCATTAATAATCGATTCCAAAGAACCAAATGAATTATGAGGCTTTTCCATAAACCAATCTAAATCATCCCCGTCCAAGGTAAGAACAAAAAGGCTCATTTTTACATCTTCATGATTATAATCAGCAGCCCTCGCATACTTACCCAGCCAAGAACCAAAAGCTTTCAGATGAGCATTAACACTAATTGCATTATTTCCCTGAAAGGAAGGCAATTTATCCATCCCATGGTCTGGAAAATCATTGGGATAACCTTGAATGTTAGCAAAGTTACAAGGGGCGAACACGTTCATGATGTCGTGCTCAACCGGGTTAGGAAAAAGCAAATGGATATCAGAGAAAGCTTCTTGTCCAAGATTAACAAGAAGGGTACGAGAAGAGAGTTTGTGTAATCGTACTCTGAAAGCCCTTTCAAGATCAGGAGCAGGATTAACCAAACTGCTTGGATGTCTTCTAGTACACCCTCTTGTAGAAGATATAGGAAGTGGAGCGCCACTTGGACAAAAATCTAACTCGAAATAACCCGAAAGCAAGGAACCAAGGACAAGGAACTTATCCTGGCAAGAGACGAAAGGATGAGAAGAATGAAATGAGATGAATGTCGAATGTCGTAAAGGCAAAGTCTAAGAAATTGGTCCTCAACAACGATGCCAAAAAATGTTGTTGCACAGAATGTCTAGGCACTAAGACAATGGCTCAGATCGGGGGTTGTCACCCTGATCCCCAATCACTTCGTTTAAGTTGTCTCCCTACAACAGGCTAAGGGGGGTAGACCTTATGGAAAAATGGAATGAAGAAGAACTAGTTCGGAACCAACCAGTTCGGGAGACACAGTGAAGCGACCAAGTATTTGATTAAGATTTAGCAAGACTTATAGGATTTGATTAGATTTTAAATGATTGATACCAGTGCCTTATGGAGTCAACAATCTTGCTAAGGAAATTAAGACCAAGTAATCGGTTAGCAAATGCGGCTTAGATGAATGACTGTCTTATATGAAATGCAGATTCCACCTCGCGGATTGACACTGCCATTTGTCCCTTCTCACCCATCGCACCCCATAGAAGGGATTTTTGAAATGCAACGCACCTACTGTGTGTATTTAGGTGAGCTGCAACACACTTTACCTATGGAGCAGGCGAAATGGTCCAGTTTTGACCAGTTCTGAGCAGGTTTTCATGGAGAACTTCTGGGAGAAGCTGTAATCAGTTGACCTTGTTCTTTTAGGGGTTAGAACAACACTTTTAGGGACTTAGGAGCCCTTAGTTTATGGACATTTATGCTTGGGGCTGCAGTGCCCAAAAATGTCTATAACACTTGGGTGGACCTGGGAGGAGGGGGTGCTATAGATTGGTATCAAAGCATGGTTGTGCTCACCTTGGGTGAATGTGCTGGTCACGCATGTGTGTCCCTTACACTTTCATTCCATGTGCTTGTTGCATTGCATAATGATTTATCATGGTTGTAGTAACGTTATCATCAAGAACTTTATGTGATTTTGTGGAATGCATCATTAGGAGTATATGACTAGTTACATGTTGATTATATGTCACTTGAGTACATCATTGTATGTTAGATTTCATTATTGTATGTTTGATTACATGTATCAGTCTTGTAGGTTGGTTACAAGAATTGATTGCTTATGCTCGACAACATGTGTTCATGTGTATGTGTAGTTGATTAGGCATTGCTTATTCATGTTGATGGTTTCATATGACAATGTGTACAATGGAGTAATGGTTGTTGTCATGCATAAGGTCATGGTTTATGAAGTTGATACGGTCATGCATTAATGACTGGACTCTAGCTAGAATGGTGTGAATATGGTTTCGTACTCATGTGTTATATGTCTATATGAGTTGTCATGCATCTGTGGTCTTAGTTATAGTTATGACTGAATAGAAGCTCAAAAATGCCGTATGAAGTCATGGTATGCAAGTGAGGTCATTAGGGTGATATTGGTATGTTATGATGCTAATATTTTGGTTGAGGTAGAACAAGAGATGTCGATCATCGTAATGAGGTTGCAACATTAGACTTTGGAGTAAGAGAAGATCATCATATTGGTATTGCATGTTGGCATGTAGGTATGTAAGTTAAGGATATTTATATGCATTAGGTTTATGTACATGTCTTTCGATGTTATGATTACATTCATGATAGATGTTAGTTGATTAGTGTAGTTATATGCAAATGTGTCAGATAGTCAAGAATGATAGTAACCTATAGTCATATGCATTGCTATTGTTTTTTACATTAGACAACCTAATGATTAGGTTATATGTTGTTGATGAGCATGATATATAGCTTATTGTTGTTATATGCTATTAACTTAATGATTAGTGTTATCTCATTGAGATCTTGATGTTGTAATTTGGATTGGCCATATGCGTGATGGATATGTTCATTACATTGAAGATTTTGATGTCATATGTATTTTGTTAATCTAGCTTGGCCTATGTAGATGGTTATGGTTACGATATTTAGGTATGAGCTGACATATTCATGATTTTGTGTCATACTAATCTAGACCGATCACGCATATGTGATTTCTATTCATAAATGATAATTATTTGAGTTAGGATGTGAACATGTTAGTTAGTGATTATTATGGATAGACTGATTTTATTTATGTTTAAGATGATGTGTTGAGAAGTTATATCATGCTAACTAGCTTGATTGTGCAAACAAGATAGCCTCCCCTGAGATACAGTAAGTTACGAGTTTGCTTATGTCATACATTTGGAGCTTAACTATTTTCTTATGTCATCTAGTTAATTTATTTAACATGGTATGTTGCAAGTTGGTTGAATGTTTAATGAATTGCATAATTTGAGTATGTGTTCAAATGATTTTGTTTTAAGATGATTGCACTAGCATATATATGTTGAGATAGTGTATAATGTACTTGAATGTAGTTTATAGTTGTAGTATTATGTGTAATGACTATGGATTATGACATAATTGTTTGTAAAATTTCATTTCAAATTGATAGAAATGATTGTCCTGATACTTGGAACATGTGGGACGATGTGACAATACATAGTAAGCCTCGATTGCAACTAGGTAAAAATGTAAAAGGAAGGAATTGGACAAGAATTCCTTTGGCTAGGTTTAGAAACCTTAATTCCAAAGTAATGAGTGATCCACATACAGGAAGTCTTCTTGACCTTGATATGGTCTGAAATTATGTGGATATGTGCTAGATTCATGAACATGTGCTTGACAAGTATGAGAGCTAGTATCTAGTAACATGTGTATTTGTCAAGGGAATTGGAGTCCCTTGAGAGATGGCATGGACGTGCTCAGCTACAAGGAACCATGCTTGGCACAACAAGATAAGGTATATGGTGCATTTCACATGCAACCATACTATTGTAACTCATAGTTTAGGTTATTGCTACAACTCACATTTTTGCAACTTTGTATTTAACTTTACAATGTTTTGTTTTTTTGATTCATCTAATAACTCTTCTTTTGGATTTTTTTCTACCTTTCATTTTCTTCTAGAAATTGCAATTATATTTCTAGTGTAATTATTTATAGCACCATTTGGTTTGAATCTCTTAGATATTTTGGTTTATTGCATATTTGTTAGCCATTACATTTCATGTACATTACTATTAAAAAATTCAAGGTCATTTAAACACTTGAACAATTCGCCCTTTAATTCTAGTGTGTTTATTTTCCTGCAAGCGTCTTTGTCTTCTTGCACTTGTGTGCTTAATTTCAATACTTCAAGCGTATTTACTTTCTTGCAAAGGTGGATTTTATTGCAAGCGTGGTGTGGATTTCGTAGTGACTTGTGAAAGCATCATAATATCTCTCCTTGTGACATTCATTTAGAATACTACAACTTCAATAACACATAATCAATTGTACTAGCATATATGGTGCACAATACTTCACAAGTTCCGTACGAACCTTGAGTTTAAAATTAAATGCAGACTTTTGGTTGTATTTATGAACAATTAGAATGGTAATTAAGAGACCCATCATCTAGCTACCAACTACTCCACTTGGTTTCTCCACAAATTATTTACAATATCTTTTAATCATATATTGCTACAATATTCACTTTGCCTCATGTGAACATCTACCATTGTTTCTAGATACTACTTAGCATTTTAGGAGAAGTTACCAAGAAAAATACAATGTAGGAGCCATATATGGTTGTGGTTCCTTCATCTATATCTTAATATCTACTGACAACTTTTCTCACTAGCAATGTGTCATTTTAACAAGTTAATAATGTCATTTTGATCTTTGACTTGTGTCACAAAAGTTCAACAAGTTTTCCACTACTTTCAACCATCCATCAACATTGATGCTTAAGGTTGTAATCTTCACATTTTTAAAGTTTTCGCACTCATTTATGGAACACTTAAGTATTTGGCACATGTGGCCTCCTCTTCCAAATATTCTACCTTCTATTCATGCCTATAAAGAGATATTTTCATCTTCTCAACATTACTCTCTAAGGTTGCGAGCCTAGTATTCACCCTTGGAGTCTTGGGAACCTATTCACCATTAGTGACTTCATGATATGAAGTTGTGTCTACATTTGAGTAAGTCATTGGCACTTCACCCAAATGTGTGTCACATCATATCACAACATTAGACTGAAAAGGAAATTAATGAATTGAAGAAGTCCAGTGAGATGAAATGCCTTGTCGATCTATTGCGATAACATGCTATGCTTCCATTTTTAGACTTGCAAGTCAACCTTGGTAATTTCTTAACAACTTGTCCCAACTAATGATGCTTTTCCTCAAGGTTTATCACATATGATGAAAGGGTTTTGAGCTAATCTAATATGTGTTTTCACATACCTATTGTTTTCCCAAACTATTATTCACAAACATGATATTCTCCCTAGACTATTTCAACGATTGAGGTTTTGAAACATGGTCTTTCCTTGTCTATAGTGGTTTGGCTAGCCTATGACTACTGCAATCAAACTATGCATCATTGCTTAAGTTTTTCTCAGAACTTCACCTTAAGGTACAATCTACTAAATGCAACTACTCAACTAGGTTCATTCAATAATGAGCACATACACATCCAACCATAGCCTTTAAAACATCCCCGCAATACTTCACATATCTAAGTATTCAATACTTAACCATCACAAAGCAAAGAAAGGAACAATAACATCAAATGATTAAAGAGTCTGCAATGGACAGGTATAGATGACACCAAAGGTAGGCCCCTTAACTTTATTTAGATGGAAAATGGTATAATGTACAACAGAGAAGCATGGGAAACTTCTTGCAAATCATTTATATACTACAAATACAAAAGGCACATATACCTAGATGAATTGTTAACTCAACCCCTGAAGCACGCATAGGCTTACCTCTCTTAGGTCACGTTCTCTTCCAATTCTTTGCACTTACACCAGTGCAATTCATGTTCTTGTGACAACCTTTGAATTTATCACAAATCATAAAGCTCATTTACACTCCTTGTGAATGACCAATGAATGATGTGTTAGACCTATTAAGGAATCCATTATTTAGACAAGACTTTCTTACACTTGCAAGCCTCTTCACCCTAAGGTGGACCTATGTACCATTTGTCAACTTTTCTTCCTTTGGCCCCTTATTTGCTAGCCATCTATGTCCAACAAGTGTAGTAAACATATGCACTCAATTTTTCCTAGTGTGCCCAACTAAGTACATCAATTTGACACAGACTCAACTGCACACATCCAAGTGCACCCAAGTAATCTATAAGTGAATCAAAACTTCTTAGTCACTTTATCCATCATGCTCAGTTCATACTTGCGAACGAGATCGTGTACAATAAGTTCCGTTCATTTCCCTTGCAATGTTCATCAAGCTTCTTTTAGTGCATCTAACTAATGTGAGGTACCTAGGATCTATGGCATAGCCAATTTAAGCAAAGGCATCTGACATGTTTGCCATACACCTTACAATTATTCAAGAGTATCGAAAGCCAACTATTCGAACTTTCGACCATACATCACATCTATCCATGTTAAGTTAATGATTAACCATTAAAATAATCATGTAGAAAAATTATACAAAACCATTCAAAGCTAAATCCTTACAACATACATCCAAAGCCTTAGGTTCGCTAGAAAAGCAAAAAAAAAAAACTACTAAAATAACATCTAAAAATATCATTATATTTCCCTATTCATAAATCATCTACTCATAAAGACTACCATGTTTACTTGTATTTACATATACTCACATGATAAAAAATGTACTCATAAATACTACCATGTTTACTTCTATTTACACTCAAAAATATTTCCCCGGATTACATATTTTTAAAACTTTGCTCTCTATTTTAAATTAATAACTTAATAACCGTAGTTCGTTTTAGTTGTAACAATTAGTTTAGTCAATTCAATCATCGAGGCATGTGGTTGAAACGACAACACTACATCAGACTCCAACTAAATATTTTTAGTTATCACTATTGAAGGTTGAACCACTCTTGAAACATTTCGAAAAATACTATTCGTGACATATTTTCAGGCGTATGCTGCTCCTTCATTTGCGGTGTTAAAATAGCGCTACAAACACGCAAATCTCATAAATGGTTGGACCAGCAGAGGCTCGAAGCCATGTGAAAGATTCCGGTTTGTCTTTGCATGTGATGAGCTTTCCATGAAAAGGACTGAAGGTATTTTTGTTATTGTTTTGTTATACTGAAGGTATTTTTGTTATTGTTTTGTTATATATATATATATATATATATATATATATATATATATATATATATATATATATATATATATATATATCTATATATATATATATACACATATAAAAATAGCCGTTGAAAAGCGCTTCAGGTTGGTTTGTCAAATCTCTCATAGTTGGCCATGTGGGCGAGTGACGTTGATGCTGGGAGTCGTCATCAACCACTAAAATTTCATGGCTTAACTTTAAACGTTACAACGTGTTTGTAGGAACATTTCATTTTAAAATGCTTTCTAGAACACTTTATTTTAAAATGTTAAAATGTTTTCTAGAATGTTTGCGGAGTTTTTTTTAATGTTTTTAGAATTTTGATGTTTGAATTGATTCGTAAATAGTTTTATTCTTGTTTATTTTATATAATATTTTTAAGCCAAGAGGCTTATTTTACAATCAAGTATGATGTGCAAGGTGTCTCTCTATCATCAAAGTTTAAATTTTGTTACATAAAACAAAATAAAAATTCTAAAAAAAATAATAACTATACAAAACATTTAAATAATATCTACTCATAAAAAAAATTACACGTTTAAAAAAAACTAAATCCCTTTTAAATCTGTTTTATTGATTTATAAAATATTATAAAAATATTTTAGATTTAAATATTTGATCTTCTTTGCAATAAAATGCTGCCATTTTCTTATATTTTAGTGTAGACATCCCTCACCTGAATTAACTTATTACAAATCTAACAATGGTGAACATAATATATGTTTTGAGATGAAATGTATTTCAAAAAAAATAAAATTAAAATAAATTGTGAATGACATTACTTAGCCATGGCCATGTATCGAAGACCATTGCTATCCTTAGTACTTACTTCCCATCATAATATTTTTTAGAATTAATTATCCCCTTTCTTCTTTTTTTCTACCTCAACGATGTCTGATGTTGCCAATAGTATGTATCATGTATGACTTTATTTTCAGTGAATCTCGTCTATTCAACGAATTTCATTCTCAAAATTAATATTTTAGCCACTTATATACACACATTGCATTGAACCATGTAAGAACGTTTTATAAGTTAAAAAGTACTTTTGTGTGGTATACATTTTATGCTCAAAAGGGTTAATCATGGGGAATATTTTTTTTGTTGAGAACTCTCAAAACTTTATTTTCCAAAACAATTGTGTCAAACATGGTGCCCCACACTTGATTACGGAGGTTGCTTCTTCATCTGGCTCTCTTTTTTTGGGTTATAATTGTTATTGCTCTTTGTTATCTTGAGTTTAATGTAAAAGGTCTCACATTAGTGTAAAATATCTAATATTAGTGGAAAATATTTCAGAATAGCCATTTTGTAAATGACTTTGTTTTTAATTTCATTTCATGGATTTTATTAGAAGTATTTTAAAATGCTTGAGTAATCATTATAATATGTTTATGGTAGTGATATGTGATTTAAAATTTTATTACTATTTTTTTTGTTAAAGTAGGATTTTAATTTTTTATTGATTATTATTAGTTTGATATGGACTAATACAATTGATAAGGTGTAATTTTAAAAAATAAATATTTATTTTTCAATATTATTAAAAAAACTAATTTACATTTGATTAGATTACAACGTGAAGGTTTTATTGTAATCTTTGTGCAATATAATAATATGTGGATAACTACCTTACATATTTTATGCCATAATTTATGGATATGGTTGCATATTCATTCATTATTTTAAATATCTAATCTAGTAATTTTTTATTGTTAATTTGCAGAAATGCATCCAAAAATAAAATACTTGAAAATATGTCATACTCATGTAAATAGCATGTTTATCACCAACCATAATTTAAGCAAGTCTTTGAATAAAGAATGGATAGGAATAAGATATAAATAAATATACTTATAAAGGAGTTACTTCCTAGTATTATTTAAGTTTCCTCAACACCTATGTAGGAGAAACTATAAAGTCTTTGAATAAAGAATGGATAGGAATAAGATATAATTAAATATACTTATGAGGAGTTACTTCCTAGTATTAGTTATGTTTTCCTCAACACCTACGTAGGAGAAACTATAAATGTGTAGACTTACTAGTGGTTGCAATCCACCAAAATTTATGCAAGTCATTGTGCCTAAGCAGACAATTAATTTATTCGCTTCACATTAGTTCTTACCAAAAGGAAGTCTATAGGATTATATTTGTCTATTGACCACTATTAATTCAACACTTGCAAATGTGGGGTATATTTTTTTATGCAATCTTTCCTAAAGAAAAAATTCTAACTTGAGTGGCAAGGACTAAGTTTCCCTGCAAGACTTGTTCGTTGATTAAAATAGAAAACACATTATATTACTTAAATAATATTTGATAGCATAAAAGAGATAGAGATATAATGAGATAAGTATAACTATTTCTTTCTATATAGACCCACAAGTTTTTAGTAAGTGACAACTAAAAAATGGGGAGGATTCAATTTTGGATATTTTTTTTTTATCAAAATGTAAGTCGTAATTATATTTGAAGGGGCACAACCAATATTTAGGCATGTTTATTTTAAAATAGGACTTCTAGAATTTTAATTTAATGATTTAATCTCGACGGAATATTCTAGAATATTCATAGTAGTATACACAAATCAAAGGTTAAGATTTATCTCCAAAGCAGTTATGTCATTTTTTCCATTTTAATTAAATTGATTAATTAAAAAAATATCATATTAACAAGCATCATATTAAGTGAGTTATTCTTTTTTGAACATGTGGTATTGATAAGGCATGGTATTGGCTCATGGTATTGTAATAAAGTGTATTTATATATTAAGAATCTTCATGGGTATGTTTTTGATAATTATTAGTGTCTACCAAGGTAGGGCCGTAGCAATCTATTGACCACTATTAGTTTAGTTTTGAAAAAGAAATACTTATTTTTTAATATATTGCACAAATTATTTTTCAAACATGTGATTGTACCATAAACTCGAAGGTCTTATTATGGCCTTTGCACCTTGTAGATAACTACCTCAAATTTTTATGGCGCCATAATTTTTGGATGCGATTGCCATAATTTTTGGATGTGGTTGCAATATTTATGCCATCAATTTTATATATTTTTGGAGTGATTTTTTATTGTTAATTTTCATCGAAAGATCAACGAAAATTAAAATGTTTGAAAATTTAAGCATGTATTTGCATAAAAAGTGGATAGTAACAAGATATAAATAATATAAATAAATTTAGTTACCTAGAGTTACTGCACATGATTATTCATGTGTTGTTTAACATCTTAATAAGTAGGAATCAAAATGTAAATGTGCATACTTAATAATGGACACTACCCACCAAAATCTATGCAAATCTTTGCACCTTAGTTGGAAATTAATTTTTCCATTTCATATATCAATTTGGAATGTTTATGAAAACATAATTTCCACTTAAGTGGTAGGGACTACGCTACCCTGGCTATTGATGCACTTCCCTCAGTAAAAAGAGAAATTATTTTTTCTTAGCACATTCTACTGGCTAAAATTGTTCTTATCTATTAGGCCGAGAACATGCATGTTGATCATTGATTTTAATTTCTATCCTTATTGAATCATAGGTTTTATCATGCATATCAGGGATTGCGAGAGAGAGAGAGAGAGAGAGAGAGAGAGAGAGAGAGAGAGAGAGAGAGAGAGAGAGAGAGAGAGAGAGAGAGAGATTACTTTTATTTTTGATAAGTCAGAGGCGAACCTTATATTAATCTAACTAGCTTACATAGTTTACAAAGTGTCCCAGTCAGCCGGGATAGCAGAAAACTACGGACCGAGGCCCACAGGCATTCCATCAGGTGTCCATGAAGGGACCCTCAGTGGACCACTCTGCGCCCAACAAACGGACCCAACAACAGCTATAGATTGAGTCTCCTAAACGAATTCAGGTCTGGAACCCTCAAGCAACAAGCACGAACCCATTCCTGCCGTTGATTACAAAACCGCAATCCAACGACCATCGTGGATATCGTGCGGACGAGAAGCACGAAGGTTAACCGCCTGATGAGGGTGGTTTTCTCTCACCTCTCGTTGCAACGTGTCACACAATGAGTGGAATTGGAGGCACATTACAAAAAACCAGATACCATTCTTGTCCCGCCCGATATACCATTTATGGTTTTGTGTCTGAGGTTTCGTGGAAAAACCAGAATGCTCAGTCACCAAGCGAAGACTGACCGACCATTCCCGTAGACATTTCTGAGCCTTCCGCCTAGAGTCTCCATCAAAAACCTGCTCAGCCAAATGCACACAGGCAACCAGATCTATGGCGCTGCCCGATTCGTAACCTTCATCATTCAACCAAAAGTGAACAAAGTTGTGGAGAGTAGCCAAAACCAAAAATTGTAGATGAATTAGGTGATACCATCCTCCCACCTATCTCTTGAATCCCTTCGATCAGTTCTGTTCATCCATAGTTCCATATCTTTCGTTGCCAGGTAGAAACATTCCTCTCATAGTTTTCCAACAGGTAATGACTCCCAGGTGTGCCAAGAATCCCTGTCCTTATTGGTCACTCCTTTGTTGGCCAACCAATCCACTAACATATTTTCCTTCCTTCTAACATGAAAAAATCTTATCGTTTTAAGGGTTTGCAAGTGAGAGTGGATACGGTAAAAAACCTACAGTAGCTTCCAGTGCTTTGACACTTTATCTGGCGAAGTTCCATTGTGAATTTTCTTGGTTGCTCTAATGATCAATTCTAAATCTACTTCAATGATAGCATTCTGTAAATTTGCCTCCACCAAGATCTCCAAGCATTGTTCTAATGCCAGGAGTTTAGCCATATTATTGGTACCCTTTCCCAAGTGGCCATGGAAGATGTATTTTGTTTGCCCCTGATGATCTCTTATGGCACCCCCAAAGCCAGCTACCCCTAGATTTCCCTTAGAAGCTCCATCAATGTTTACCTTGAAGAAGCCCTGTGGTGGGGGCTTCCAACTACTAGCCCCTATATTTATTGTTCTCACTCCCTTTATTATTCCTTGAGGACTGATGGACTGTAGTCCCAAATTTAGTATAATATTCTCCTCGTGAGGCAGAGGAGGATCCTTGGGAATTGACCTCAAAAGGCTTTTAACTATTTCTTTAAGTTGTTTTAGAATTTGATTGATTATGTGTTGGGGCTCGCTAGCTTTATTTTTGAAGATCTGCCCATTGCGCTCTTTCCAAACATTCCAAATGATAAAGCCTGGTACTAGCATCCGAGCTGTGTTGAGGATCTCATTCTCTAAGAAGTTCTTCCTCCATTTTCTCGATGTGTTGGATGTGCTGAGACTGTCCCTATCGATTTTTTTGAAGTTGAGGCCAACCAGTTCCATACCTTAGTAGCGAAAGGGTAGAGGTTGAGAAGGTGTTCAATTGTTTCCTCATGTGAGCAACAGAGGTGACATTGGGAAGGGCCAATGAAGCCTTTCTTTAGTAGGTTTTCCCAAGTTAGGATCATTCTTTGATGCACAAGCTAGATGAATAACTTTATTTTCATCCAGTGAGGAGTTTGCCAAAGCTCCTTCCAGACTTGTTCTGTATTCACAAAGTTAAAACATGTGATGTTTTGCTTCTTTGAGTTTAAAGTTACCTTCATTTTTCTTCCCCCATATTAGTTGCTTAGGTGAGGAGGAAACCATAATCCACCTATGCTCTAAGTCCTGGGTAAGGGCATCTGCCTTAGCCTTCAAAGGACTCTCATCACTGTAACCTAGCTCCTTCCATTTTCTCCATTTTACATTATTACTTCCATGGTCCCAGAACTCTTTTACCAATAGCAGACCTTTGCTCTCTATGTCTCTCTTAAGGGCTTCTAGGTCATTCTTGTTCATGATGGGTTCATGTTGCCAGCTATCCTCCCAAAATTGAGCACGGTCCCCTGCTCGAATTTCCCAGAAATAATGTTGTTGAACAATGCCTTTATTCTCCCAAACAAGTTTCCAAATGTGTGAGCCCCTAATCTATCCTGACATTCTGATATGATCCTTCTCCTACCAATCCTTGGCATACTTGTTTTTCCAAAGTTTGGCCGAGGGGGCATTCAGCTCCTTAATCCATCTCCACCGGAGCTTAGCTCCCAAAACTTTTCTGAGAGTTTATGGGTCATGCAGCCCCAAGCCACCATGGCTTTTGGGCCTATAGAGCTTGTCCTAGGCCACTAAAGCCTACTTCTTTTTCTCCTCCCCTTTGCCCCACAGAAAGTCCCTTTGTATGCTCCTTATCTGTTGCTTAATATCTTGAGGAGCAGGGAGAGTTGCAAACATGAAAATGGGAATGTCTTGTAGGACCGCCTATGTGAGCACAAGTCACCCTGCTAGGTTTAAGGATCTCCATGTCTATTTTCTGATCTTGTCCTGAAGTTTATTTAAAATTGATTCCCATATTTTCTTGCTTAGAGGTTTGTAAGTAAGAGGAATGCCAAGATATTTGGACGATAACTACTCCCTTTGAAGACCAAGAATCCTGTTAATGTTTCTGTGTATGGCAATATTGGTATTAAAGAAGAAGACTTTTGACTTGTTGAGGCTTACCTCTGTTCCTGCTACCATAGCAAAGTCATTTAGGATGTTTTTGATTTCTCTTGCTTCCCTAACTGTGGGTATGCCCTGCAACATAGTATCATCCACAAATTTTTTATGAGTGTTAGCCTCTCCATTTGGGTTGAGCTTGATACCCTAAATTCGACCTTCAAAATTTGCCATTTTGATTGTCCTACATAGCCCTTCCATCATGAGGACAAAGAGGAAAGGTGAGAGCAGATCTCCTTGTCTGAGCGCTCTAGAAGGTGAGAAGGGACTTGAAGGAGCTCCATTAAGCAGAATGGAGAGGTTGGTTGTGGTAACTAGTGCCATAACCCATCTAATCCAATTTTGGTCAAAGCCATAGGCTTTTAGAATAACTCGAATATAAGACCAACTAAGTTTGTCATAGGCTTTCGCAGGGTCCAACTGAATGATCATGCCTGCTTTCTTGTTGCATTTAAGAGAGTGTACCACCTCATGTGCTTGGATGATGTTGTTGAGAATTTGTCTTCCTTCCACATAGCTTGTTTGCTCTTCCAAGATGAGGGAAGGTAGCAGGGGCTTGAGTCTATTAGCTATCACTTTGGAGATGATTTTATACACCACATTTCATAACGCTATGGGTCGAAATCCATCCGGAGTCATAGCATTTTCCTTTTTGGGGATTAAAGCTATGAAGGAGGCATTCAGTGCTTTCAGAACCTTTTTGGATTTTCTCGAGTCTTCCACAACCTTGAGGATGTCCTGCTTGACTGTATCCCAACATGCTTTGAAGAAGTATACATTGAATCCATCCGAGCCTAGTGCTTTTCCACTTTGCATTTCCTTAATCACCTCACTGACCTCCTCTTTTGAGACCAGTGTATTGAGATTGTGGTTGTCCTCTCTGGTGACCAACTTGGGAATATACTAGGTGAATTGATCAATGAACCTAGATCTATCCTCCAGTGGCTCCTTTGCAATATTGGAGAAGTGTTGAACTAGACTCGATTCCATGTCCATGTGAGATACAAGCTCAATACCTTGAGAATCCTTAATCTTTGTGATTCTATTGTGTGCCCTATGTGCCATAGTGGATTTTTGGAAGAAATTTGTGTTTCTTTCTCCCTCTTTGATCCATTGAATTCTAGATTTCTATCTCTAGAACGGTTTCCTCTTGCAGACAGAAATCCTCCCAATCTTCCCATAGAGAGTTAGTTTTTTCCTCTCTTCATTGAAGCCCTCTATGATGTTGATCTGATTGATTTCCCATAATTTCTGCTCAGTTTCTATTATGGCCTTGAGGATATCACCAAATTCCTTTTCGTTCCAAGCTTTAAGTTTGGATTTAATATGTTTGAGTCTCTGCTAGAGCATGAACATTTTGGTACCCTGAATATTTAACTCCTCTTTCCACCATTTGTCAATGTTACTGATGAATTTGTGGTGAGAGAGCCATGCATTTTCGAATCTGAAGGGCCTGTTTCTCGGAGTGCCCATAAAGGTAGCTTCTAGCTGAACTGGCCAGTGATCTGAACCTCCAAAGGGCATAATGGAAGCAGTGATGGCTGGTCCAGTGAGGAGGAGATCCTCAGAAATAATAAATATGTCAAGTTTGGAAGCCACTTGAGAAGCCCCTCCCCTTTTATTATTCCAAGTGAAGGTTCCATTTATAGTCTCAATGTCCACTAGTCCCATGTTCCTAATAAAATCTTGAAAGGCTTCAAAGTCTCTTCCTAACTATCTAGTGCCTCCTTTTTTTTTCTGAAAGAGGTCTTATCATATTGAAATCACCTGCAACAATCCAGGGCATATTGGGATGTCTTGCTCTTAGACCTTCCAGAGAGGTAAGAAGCTTGAGTTTATCTGCTTGCTTCTGAGGTCCATAAACATTTGTTATCATGTAAGTCTCCTTATCACCTACAGGACTACACACCAAAGATAGATAGTTCCTGGATGCTTCAGCCTCCAAGATTCCAAATTTCTGTGGATCCCACATCGTTAGAATCCCCCCTGCCGAATTATTTTCCTTAACCTCTAAGTACTCATACTTGATTAACCATTTATTATGAATTTCTCTTATTTTATCCATTGAACATTTAGTCTCCTAAATAAAGACCATGTCTGGTTTTTCTTCTTTTATTCTGTTACTCAGATTCCTTTGTTTCCTTCTACTACCTATACCTCTAATGTTCCATGTTGTAAGCTTCATTAAGAAAGTTTAGTAAAGGAATAGCTAGTAAGATCTTTCATCTTACCTGAGTTAATCAGTATTTTTCCACATTCGTTTAGCAGTTCATTCTATCTTTTCTTTCCTCTTTTCCTGCTTGAGTTCTTTGCAGATTGTGCTTGTGAGTTCTCCATCATTTTGACCCCACTTTATTCCTAGATTTCATGGTTTCTCTTGACACCAGTTCCCTTCGATTGTGCCCTCCATAGAAAGAGCTGTTGAACTCAATCATAGTCTTCTTTTGGCAAGGAGTCCACTCCT
Source organism: Pinus tabuliformis (assembly GCA_031772625.1). Classification (NCBI taxonomy): domain Eukaryota; kingdom Viridiplantae; phylum Streptophyta; class Pinopsida; order Pinales; family Pinaceae; genus Pinus; species Pinus tabuliformis. The sequence goes on along the minus strand of CM062804.1, from coordinate 885,467,020 downwards.
TTGTTCTTTCCTTGTTCTAGAAATAGTTCTAGATACAGATTTTCCCTATCTAGAATCTCCTGTAGTTCATGGTCCTCCGTTCCTGCCTCACTTGGAGTCATCTCATAGTCTTTACTGATCTCCATGTAGCTTGGTATATCCTCCTTCTACTGGTTGTTTACTGTGATATCCTCCATTTCAGCTTTCATTTCCTACTCCTTAGATGCGTTCTCCATGTCCTATACTATCTCCACATTCTCCTCTACTTCCTCTAGGATTTTGAAACTATTCTGTCTTGTATTTCTATCTTCACTGCTTTTCTTGTGTGGCCATTTACCCCCTTTCCCTTTGGCCCCAACCTTGGCAAAACCCTCATGATCTCTATCCAAAAAAGTCTTCCCATTGCCTTCCATATTGTTTGTTGGCCAGTCTCTAAATATATGGTCATGTTCATGACATTTGCAGCACCTAAAAAGTATGTGCTCATAGTCCATCGTTTGCACCCAATCTTCATCATATACCTCTAAAATTATTGCTTCTAGAAAGGCTCCAGATAGATCCATTTCCACACATATTTTGGCAAAGGAGGTATATTTACCTTTCAAAGTTGCCTCTGATATCTTCAGAAAAATGCCCCAGCTTGTTGCCTATGGTTTTCAAAGATTTTGGTAGCCAGTATTTGAAAGGTAGTGAGTATAGCCTGATCCAAACTGGTATAGATGTAAATGTTTCATGTTCTGGGACAAAGTTCATCATCCATGGCCGCATGTAGAGTCCTGCTTCATCATAAAAAGAAGGCCACCCTTAAAACACTTTGTCTTTGTCCTCTAGGTTTGCGAACACCACCATGAAGAAGCCCTTAGAACCCAAATGTAAATGTATTTCTCCCTTTGGCTTCCAATGGCTCCTAATCCAGATCTATAATTCCCTCTCCATTAGTCATAACCCCATGAACTTGCAGATGATTGCATGTTCTTTCCTATGGTCCCTGTGCACTTGAATCGCTGGATCACTCAATATGACCTGGGGAATGATTCTTGATTTGGGCTTGCAGACTCTCGTAGTTCTTGTGGAAGTTGTTTTTCTGCCGCCATCTCCATTCTCCTTTTCTTTACCTGTTTCCTCTTGATTCCCTTCCTGATCCTGGGATTTGTTTCTTCCAACTGTCTCCTCTCCTCTTGCTTTTTAAATCTTTCCCAACGGTTTTTTGAAATTCTTCCCTCCTGCTTCCTTGCCTCCTTCTGTGACTACCTAACTGTAGGAGGGAGCGATGCTTGCCCCTGCACATCCCGCCATGGAACCCTAACGTAAAACCCTAGAGTCAACTTCGCTCCTCGTTCAAGTTGCAGACCTCCTTCACCACCGAGAATCAGGGGATTCTTCGAATATCATGTCATCCAAAATTCCTTTCTTCTTTCAATACAAAGCTCAATCAAGAAATTTACATCACAACAGGCTTCAACCAGATGCTCACAAAACCTTGAGAGAGAGAGAATTTACATTCACAATCTTGATATTATTTATCTCAGATATGTCTCAACTTCTAAGTTATTCAATGATGAAATGTATAATTGCAATGATGGGTATCCAAATATACTTTGAATATGGAAGGAAGTGAAGGCATCTAAGCCCAATGTCAATGTTGTACATGAGAAACAATGCATTTTTTTCTATCAAATTTGACATATGAGAAGGGTTTTTCATTGACATATGAGAAGGGATTTTCATTTACATATGAGAAGGGCTTTCCATATGGGCAATGACATATGCATTTATATCTATAAATTCCTTCCATACAGATTGTGTATGTTGGATTCATATTTGGATTGTGTATTTGTAAATTCCTTCCATGTTTCTAATGTATTGGATTAAAATTATTTTAAATGGAAAATAATTATTTTATATGTTAGTATGGAAATTATTTTATATTTTTTCCAAAGGGAAACTATTTTATCTTTTATTTATATTAAACAAATATTATTTTATATTTTTATATTAGTATATATTTGTTTTGTTGACCTTAAAACATTTTCATTCAGTTTCTCTGAATAGAAATGGTTACTCCGGTGTATGGAATAAAAATTATCAACATAATGGGAAGTCTCAATTTCATCATCAGATTGAAAAATATAGGGAAATATTTGTTGAGCAATGACATGGATTTTGTAGATTATCCTACCCATCAAATTCTTAAAATTGACATTCCATAGATTATTCATGATTTCGTGATGTTGCCATAAATTCTACCAATATAGATGATTTTCATTCATAATTTGACATTTAGCCGCTTACTAAGTTGCAATTACAAACTAATTTTATTTATTTATTTCAATTAATATAATATTTCATTTCCTTTTGTTAATATTAAATAGTTGTTATATAAATATTTTTGGATTTAGAATATTATCAATAAAATTGGTTAGCTGTTATTAGACTTCGTTAATAATGTTTATTGAATAGTATTTATAGATTTTTCATTCCAATATCTTATTATGATTTTGAATAATATTTCTTTCAATATTACTGCTAATTTTTTAATATTTTGTTGTTAATAATTAGTATTACTAATTTTGATATATGATTTTTCTATCAATTAATATTATAAATTGTTATTATTTAACATACATTAACTTCTTATTAAACAATAATAATATTTTTTATGGTTAACTTAATATTCATAAGTATATATATATATATAATTTTATTGCATAATAAGTTTATATTATCTTCGAATCATTTTGCATACATTTAAGCAGTCTTATATTCAAAATTATTAAGCAAGGACTACATTGCATACATTCTTTGTTATGGATTGATGTCGATGTTTACCAGCCATTTAATTATTATTGTTGTTCTAGTTAGTTCCATGCATAGTAGGCCAACAATAAGTCAAACATGTAGTGGTGAAGTAGTTAATGGGTAGTGATTTCATGGATAAAGAGTTAGTTATTTATGGGTCACTAAGCTAAGGATTAGTTTGTATGTTGGTCCTAGCCAATAGCTAAGCTAAGAAGTTGAATCAAAGGATAACATTCTAACATGGGAAAGAATTGTTGCACCCCACACCTCCCTACTCTCGTGTATAAATCAAAGGGAATTCATGTGGGCATTTTTCCTCTCTTGCATGTGTTTTAGGAGCCCATTTCCCTTCTACTTCACTACCAAAATTTGAGGAATTAATAAAATAACATGAATTTTGAAATTTCAACTCATTTATTTTTACTTGAATTTATATGGTATGATTTTTCAATTTTAACGAAAATTTGAAATATTCAACCAGAGAAAAATAAAACAAAAATAAAAAACTCAATTTTTTTTTAGAGTTAAACCATTAAGTGTCCAAAGATAAAAATTACTAGATTAGCCTACTTCAATGATGATTTTTAAACATGGGACTTATAGTCCACTTTCTTCCCCAAAATAGATCCTTTATGAAAATATATTTCTTTTTCCCTACGATTTGAATGAGCTATATTTATATTTTATTTCATTGTTAGTTTAAATAAAACAATACTCTCTTTTTATAGGATCATCCCAATAGTGTAAATATATCAATACAAATGTAATACTTTTTTACTTATATGATTTCATAAAATTATTTGCAATTTTATAAGTGATAATCTTAGTATATTAGGTCATATGTTCTCTAATTGCTATTTTCGTGGAGGCTTGAGCTAGCGCTATTTTAATTCTAGTTATGATACCTAGTTTATTGGACTTGCAAGGAAAAAATAAATTCCCTTCAAGTAGAAATCCCACTACCTTTTTATGGAACCAATCAAATAACCCACTATGTAATCAAAGTTCTTTGCCTACACATCTATAAAAACAGGAGCATTCTAACCCTTCATAGTAATATTTTATTACATGTACAAAATTTAAATTAGCAACAAATTCTAACTCCTCCTAGATGGTTGTAGCTACCCATTAAATGAACAATGATCAGCCAAATTAAAACATAGTGACACAATTAATAGAATATATATAAAATTAGTTAAAACAAGAAAGTTACGTAGACATACTCATGCATGGTTATAGTTCCAAAAATAATTCTCCCACCAAGTTCCCATCAAGGAATATAAACACTTGGCTTAGCAAAATGATATTATGCATAATGTTCGGTAATAGAATCATTCACATTCACATTTTTTGGTAACTTTGTATTACTAGTGACTAGATAAAAAAAAGGTAGTTATAGATTCAACTAATATTTTTGTACTTAGGGTTAGACTTTGGAATTTTTTCACATGTAAATGCTCACATATAATGATGTATTCCAAAGGAATTTGAATGCCAGTTATGATTCCTACTCATGTAAAAGGGATGTTCCATATGAATATTTCACTACTAAGAGGAATGTGGTATACATTATTGCCACAAGAAAAAGAACGTCTCATGCAATTAAAATGACTACAATAGCCTCTTTTTTTCGAATAATTATTGAACCATCAGATGCCAAAAAAATGCTAAAAGATCCACATGGTAATGATTGTAATGATCTTGGTTATTGGTTAATTAATTCAACCAACCATTAGATGTAGCCAACACTAAAAAATCTTCCATAACTAGATTGATTGGCCTAGTCTAATTGCATGAGTCATGAGAGTGAGGGAGATGACTTTATAGGAAATGTATGACCTTTGTATAGTATTTATATAGCCTATAGGGAATGCCATGATCTCACATGATATATGAGTATTATAATTGAACTATGTGGGTGTGTATAACCTCAAGATAATCCAATTTTTGATATGGTTTATGTAACACCCTCCTCCAACATTTACCCAAGTTAACTCATCTATTAGAGTAAACATGTGATGAAGAGTTACTATTATATGACCCGACCTCCTAGATAAAATTAAGAAAGTGGGGCTAACAACTAGAAACTTATTAACCTTCCTCAGCAGCTACATGATCCCCAGGAGATAGAAAACCATTCTAGCTGCCCAAACCCTCAGCTATACTAATTTTTCCACTGACTTGGACTCCCAATTGCATGAAAAAGCCTACATCCATGCAACTATAGGCCTCCACTCACATGCGTAAGCCTAAAAGGTAGTGACTGTAGTCCCAATTTCCCAGTTCAAAGCCTGCAACTGCAGAATCTATGCCACCCTTTTAGGGCTAGTCTCCCTATCACTACACAAAACTTGATGAGACTTTCGAGAACAATAAATGACAAAAAGAAAAATTCTCTAACAAAAAACTTAATCAGGGACTTGGCCTAACCAGGCCTCACCATGACATTCATTTCGTCAAACATATGGCAAACATGCGATCTACAAGTCATGAATGCATATATGAACATAGGGGTGTGAAACTTATCTGAGATTTGATAAGAAGGTCTAATATCCTCTCCTAATAGCTACAATAACATTTGTTAGTCCATCCATTCATAAACCATCCACATATTCATAAAACATATCAAGTGTCATAGACAATATACATCACATAACCAACAAATAATCAGCAAATAATTGACATATAAACCATGGCAACACAACCATAATATCATCATCATAATCAATACATATGCTCATAGATCACAATATAAAATAACTCTTATTAATATATGAAAATTCCTACCAAGTGAGGGACTTCCACGTACCACCTAACCATAAATTGGGATGAACCAAATCTCTCTTTCAGCCAATCACCCCAATGGAATATTCCAAGCATGAATGTGGCATCTCATGGAATAACCAAAACAAAACCAATCCAGGGCTTCTAGAGGCAGAACCAACTCAAACCTCAACCGCTAATTCTACCAACCAATCATACATCACTAACCATCACCAGATCAGTCTCTGCCCAAGTTGTCCATGGCTCTAGAGTTTCTGTTCCAACGCAACTCTAACTCAACCCACAACTGTCATAGGGCTCCAGAGCGTTTCTCCAACCAAGGCTCTAGGAATAGTAACTCAACCAACCAAGGGCTCCAGACTATTTGTCCAACAAATAATTTTAGTACTAGTAACTCAACCCAAGTTGTTCTAGGCTTCAAGAGCATTTTTTCAACCAAGGCTTCATGAACTAGTAACTCAACCCACAGCCGTAAGGAACATGAGCACGAATAAGAAAAAAAGTGGGAAAATCCACAACACAACGAATATCCATGAAATGGCAATGCTAGGCTAAACCACTTTAAATCCAGGTAATCATCCATCCCAATGACATATCATAACCAAATAACCACATGCATATAACATGCATGCCAAATTAGCATGGAAATAAACATGCAACTTGATACATGCAAATTAATATTGTTGTAGTTGCTGATCTCATTGTTCCGTTTCACTTTCCTACTATTCCTTTGACTTCTTTTCAAAATCCAATGAAATCTACAATGCTCCAAGCATGGTTCAACAATGCTCCAAAGTTTCCCTGTATGTGCAATTGTATGAGAGAGATACATAATAGAAGAGAGTTGCAAAACTGAAATCATAAAAACTAACATTGAGAAAAGCCATGAACTGATCCTTAGAAGCCTTTTTATCATTAAGGCCTCTAATTTCTTCATTTTGGTTCATTTTTCCTTCAATTTCCCTCTCATGCAAATCCATGACCTTTCGCCTTCCTTTTCTCTTATTTTCCTTTATTTCATAAATAAAATACCAATTAATGCCTCTTTGCCTTTGTTAATTTCCATATCCATTAATAAAGCGAAAGTGACACCCACTAAGATGTTTTTCCCACCATTCAAATTGGATACATGTCCCATGACCTTGGTCTGCATAAATAAAATTTCAATCAATGCCTCTTTTCCTTTTCCAATGCCTTTGCCAATTTCCATAACCCTTAATAAACCAAAAGTGACACCCACTAGGATGTTTTTCCCACCATTCAACTTGGAATATGTGTCCCATGACCTTCGTCTTATTTTACCATTATTTACTTTATTATATGGATTTTTAACCAGGGTTGTTACAGTTTAACTCTTAATTTCTTAAATATTACTGATTTTTTGTACTTCTTATATAGAACTACAGATTTATCTTAAAAATGGCAACAAATAGATTCTAATATCTATAAAAGTCAACACAGAATGGAAGATATGGAAACCATTGCATCATTTCTGGCTTTCACAAATAATTAATGGGGAAAATAGTATATTAGTGATGTTAACATAAACTCGATGATCAATTATTCATTTTAACCATGAATTCAACTACAAGTTGCAAAATGGATACAAATGGAAGAAAAAATATATCATTCACAAAACTTAACACAAAAAACAAAGAAATTCATCATAGAAGACAAAATGCTTACCTTGATGACATTCAAATTAATTCTTAATATCTAATTACAATAAAATTCATGACTTTATGACTATTCAACAATTTACAAAACTCCTCTTCCTTAGCATTATTATCCCCAAGACAATAATACACATTGGAATCAAGTTACAAGTGGCTCTATGGGAGTGTTGAAGGGTTGAACTTGACTACCTCAACATCGGGGAATACCGCTCGGTCGAGAGCTTAAAGCAACTCCATTTCTATTGAAATTGGTGGGTTCGACTAGGTATATAGGGACCCGTTTCCCATTTTAAAGAGTATAATAAAAGAATGAAACTAGTGAAACAATTTTATAACTAATGATGAGATAACTAAATAAATGTATTCTACCTATTTCCCGGATAGTACTTCTTTATATCTGACTTAAAGAAATATTTCAAAAAGTATCTAGAACAATGTAGATCATTCAATACTTTTATGAAAAGAAAGCATATATGATAAACTAAATTAATTAAATACTTAATTACTTTAGTTTGTTAAAACTCAATCACATAAAAGATCTTGTTATCTCATACATAATCACAATTCATTCAATTATGCACATCAATAGTGATAATGACTAATTGTTTTCAAAGCATATAATGAAACAACGCATATGAAATTCACTATATACTTCAATAATGCATAGCGATAACACAAAGACAATAGTATCTCATGCGTTAACGCTCTGCTTGTGAAAATATAGCTTTTAGGCTCACCTTCTCAATTATATAACTTTGGATCAAACAGTAGTGAAAGTTCAAATTTGTCTTCTCAAAATTATGGACCCCTTTCTAAATGCATGAAAGGGGTTTAAATAACTTATTAATATTACAATAATAGTAAACTTAAAGTAAAAAGTCTTCAGAAAATCTTTAAAAAACTAAGCTACGATAAAGGACATATAAATCAGTGATCTGTTGTAAAAAGAACTCATGACTTTTCTCTAAGTTGATTCTTCATCTTCTCTCTGAGACCACATATGTTCATGAGCAACTTTAGTTGGGGGATGTACTGGTTGCATGCACATTTGTCCTGTAAACACTGCATCACTAAGCACTGGAATAAGTTGCATTGTTGCATTTGAGAGACACCGCAACACGAGCCACTCATTATGTGGTTTCACTAGGAAATGCCAATAACTTTCAAGGTTTTCATTTGATAAATTTTGAATATCTTTAACCTTTTTCTTAGATGTTTCCTGCCAAGATTGTTTTAAAGTTTTGACATTTGGCAGGGTGTCTTTTGGGAATTCATGTATTAGATTGGCCCGTAATAAGGTATCTGTAAGTTATTCGATGAAATTTCAAGCAAGATTGTTGGCTCTGATAATATCCATTTCTTCCCGTTTCATTTTTATATCCAAGTCACTAAAAATAATATCCTTCTGTGATTCTTCAATTCAAGGAAGATCAATTGATCTTCCATGAGAATTGTCTTGCCAATCTATATACTCAAATATTTTCTCAAAAATTTCTTCATAAAACGTCCTCAAATCAGATAGTTGGTTTACTAAAGAATCACTGGTCTTTGACAAGTCATGAATTGGAGTCAATTTTTGATAGAAGATAGCCTTCTGATTTGTTAGGAGTATATCCAATTCCGATGCCTTGTTGCAGACTCCATTTATGTTTGTATTTTCCCTCAGCTGGCTTATCATTTGTTGCAATTATAGTATCTATTCATGTTTGTCCTTCACTTCAAATTAAAATTGTAGTTTTAAATCATTAAAACTTTTTTCTATCTCGGTAAGGTTTGCCTGCCATTGTTGCTCGATTAATTTCTTTTCAACCTGGAAAATTTGTTCTAATTGAACAATCCTTTGATATTTTTTTTATTAGCAGTTGTATTTCCACAAATTTATCAATGGTAGGACTAGCAGAAGCTCCTGTGAACTAAGAGAGTTTGTTCAATTCCTTCTCAGGGGTTGTTTGATCTCCTTTCCAAAGAACTTGAAAAGGAGTTTCATTTGAAACTAGCGCTTTTCATTGTTCTAACTTTCTTTTCTTTCTTGGCCTACTCATCACTGCTTTATGTTTTGGACTGTAAACTATGTCTAAAGGGGGGATTTCTTCAATCTTGAGGACTATCGCGGAAGTAGGGAATGCAATAATTATATCCATATCATCAGAAATAGTGGATTTATCGACAACTTTAGCATCAATGTTCTTCTTGGGAGTCTCAGGAATAATATTCCCTTGGGAAGCCTCAATAGTAAACAAGGTTGTCCCTGTAGTGTCGGGAACTTGCACTGTCTCTTTGTTGACTGTAATATGTTATACTTGTATATTGGCGGACATACCTATAACCCGAGTGTATTCGGTTGTCAAAACACTATTCAACTCCTCCCATACTTCATTTAATTTGTTCCCCTCTTTAATTTCACTCATTTGCTCAACAATTATAGTAGCTATTTCCAAGACTTGGGAAATAATTGGAGCTTTCGAAGAGGAGGCTGATGTATCTGAAACCTTTGGGTGTTGTTGAGATTATTTTAACAAACATTCTAGCAGATGGGCTATTCTTCGCTGACGATATTGACTGAATATAATTAATTCTTCAGGACTTAGATGATCCACTGCCTATTTTTCTAGCGTAGAATACTCTAGAACCATTTCAAACAAATCATCGAACTTATCAAGCTCGCTTAAAAATTGTTTGAGCTTAGCCTATGCTGTAACATATTTCGTGACCCCATTAGGGTCATATGGACCATTTGGTATGGCTGAAAAACTAAAGCTTTTAATTAATCAATTTCAAGCAGGGAACACTTGAAATTCTCTAAGGCATAGGTACCACAAGAGATATGAAAAGATGGCCAGGCAGTTTTCTTGGAATCTTTAAGTACGTTAGTCAATCCCTTACCAACTGTTTGATAAGCAATTTCCTTGGTCAACAATTTATTTGGGACAAAAAGGGGCAAAACATGATGATGGGCAAGGGTACCAAAAAATCAAATGTAAGTAAATGACTCTTCCCCAATCCACTTTCCTAACCACTTTAATTCTCTATTGGCTTCCACGATGAGTCTAGGGGCTTTAATGCCAAATACCTCTTGGTGGATAGGGAGCACGATATCATCAAAAAATTTATAGAAGTGAGCACAATATTTTTTTTCACAAAGGATATCGAGATAAACAGATATAGGGCTAGGAAATTGGTCTATCCATTTCCATCATAAAGATGGAAAATCTTAATAAAAGAAAATTGTGTCCATGACATAGGCGCTGATAAATAAAGGAGGAGACATTCTGTCAAGGGGATTGGGATTCTATCTATAAGTGTGGATGTGAGTGGTCAAGTTGTTGGAAAAAATAGTTTCCTAATCCATGATGTAGCCATTAGCAGTGGCTTCTATTAATGGCACCCATTCTTTAGATAATTTATGTGTATTTTAAGAACCATAGAGGTGACATAACATAACAAAAATATGAGAGAAAGGGCAAAAAATAGAGGCTAATGAATACATACTCCTGTCATCACGCTAATGTTTGTTTCGGTCCCTTCTCCATTCTCTAATCAGCTCCACATGATTCAGATTCTCTTGCATGAATTTATGGATGAATTGTGTATCATATTTCTTCTGAGGTTGAGGTGGATGATACATTTTCCTTAAATCCTTAGCTTTAAAAGACCCAATAACTATTTTCTTCAGAGTTATAAATATTATGTTTGTAATGTCTAGATGGTCAACAAACCATCTTACGGATTTGTCTGTCTCGCTATCGGAGTTTCACTGCTATTGCTATCAACATTTCACAATCAAACTTTCATTATTTCACAATCTGCTTTTCTCTATTTCACAATCAGCTTTTCATAGTTAGATTTTCTTTGAAACCGCTGATACTACATGTGGGTTTTAATAAGACCAATATTTTTATGATATTTCCATTTATTTATTATGATTTTTGGATTTGTAAGACTTGCAATTTATTTCCTAAAAACTACATAATGATTCCTAAAAAGTTTGTATGCCTTTTTCATAAATTTTCTTCTTTTATTCAAGAAATAAAAATGCAAATATAAAAGTGTTCCTATTTTATCTAAAGAAGAAAGGATTCTATCATAAAAATTTTAAAGGGCCCCCATTATTATTTCTCCTAAGTCTAAAGATAATGGGGGGTTGTTGATTACCACAACAATTGGTGACACACTCGTCAAAGCAGCTAATCTTTGTAATAATAAATAAGATATCAATATTTATCAAGAAAATTCCTTAGAAGGTTTAAAAATGATTGAAATCTAGAATGATATAGATAACTTTGAGATGAAATAACTTGTTTTATCATAAAGTTTCTCAAGGCTTGTTATAGATGAAAATATTTTTTGTGTAAATGAGTTGCTAATAGGTTGAAAAGATAAAGTAAAAAATATTAGAAGCTTAGTGTATTCAATAAACTTATTAGTCACTGGTAGAGCCTTTGTTGCCAGTAGGTGTTCATAGCCTCAATAGGTTATCATTTAACTAAAATGAACCAATATCCCATCCATATTATAATAAAATTATTTAGAGGTAACGAATTTCTTTTTCTTCTTATTTATTATTTATTATTTATTTATTTACTTTAAATTCATTATCTTGGTTTGGTTGCCGAAAAATGATAATTCCATCCACAAGTTGTAATAAAATTGAGCAAGTCGACTCGTAATTAGATCTCTTGTCTCAAAATCTAGTGACTATAAGCCACTATCTTGGTTTGTTTGCCAATAATGATAATGCCAATTTTATTAGTTTCCCATGATCATGGTAAGAAGGCTCATAATGAGACCTCTTAACTTTTAAGTTTTTTAATATTTTTGAATTACACTCTGAAAATTTTAAAATAAATGGATGTGGAGGTTGCATTCACTCCTTACAGGTCTTGGATGACCTTTTTAAGTAAAATATGCTAAATACTTCATAATAATTTCCTCTTTTATAAATATAACTTTTCAAAACCAATTCACAACAAATAGATTTTTCAAGAGTTTCAAACCAAAAGATTTCACAATTAAATTCTTATCTTATCTCAAAGTTTTAAAATGGATTCAATATTTAGATTACAATTTAGAGTTTTTCTTTCTTAATTCTTTCTTAAATAATTTATCAATTCAATAATAAACAAAAACTTCCAATGTGTTTTTCAAAAGTGTAGTACTTTAGTAATGAAAAGGAAATGATATTTGCATATAAAAATATTTACATATTGTACAAGAGAACCTATGTTATTTCAAGAAAAATATTTTTTGAGTATAAGTTCATTAGTATGAAGAGTTTCCTTCTTTCCTTGTAAATCTTGCAAGATGAAAGTTGATGGACCTATCTTCTCAAAAATATGAAAGGGACCAAGCCAAAGTTTTTAAAATTTTGCATGTTTTCCTTTATCCTCATGCACTTTATCCCATTTCAAAACTAAGTCTCAGATTTCAAAAAATTTATCTTTGACTGAATTCATATCAAATGAAGCTTTAACCAATTGTCGATGGTCAACATGGACTATCTTAGCCTTAATTCTTTCTTCTTACAGCTTAAGAATTTGAGAGATTCGTAATTGTGAAGCATAAGAAGGTTTTTCTTCAATGAATTGAACTAGGGCCAATGAGGGGAGAGCTAGATTTGGAGGTAGGATAGCTTGTTTCCAGTATACCAAATGAAAAGCAGAAGTACCTATTAAGGTCTTCTTATTTATTCTATCAGCCCATAAAGTGAATATTAAATCTTTGTGTGAGTTCTTTTGATTGTGGTCATAGTTTTCTTGATAATCCTTATAAGATTTTTATTAGTGGATTCTACTAAGCCATTTCCCTAAGGGTAATAATTTGCAGAATACTTAAGTTTAAATCCTCTCTTTAAAGAGAATTCATTCATTGCATTTCCAGAAAAATAATAAGCATTGTCAAAAATAAGAGCATGAGGGATACCAAAATTAGTAATAATAAATTAATCAATGAATTCAATGATGCTCTCATAATTGGCTAGCTTTAGAGGTATTGCCTCTACCTATCCTGTATAATACTCTGTTGCAGTCAAAATGTACCTATGTTGTTTGGAAGAATGAGGAACGATCTCACCTATTATGTCAAGTCCCAATTTCTCAAAGGGTTGTTCAATGTTAACTGGTTGCAAAGGCATAAAATATTTCCTCTGTCTTCTTGAAGTAGTTTGAAAATTTTTGCATATTATTACATACATGTGGGTATCATTGAATAAAGTCGGCCAATAATATCCAGTGTGTAGAATTTTGTGAGTAGTTGTATCTCCACTGTAATGTCCACCTACTAGCCCATCATGAAGTTCTTCTAGGACCTTTTCTACTTCAACTTTTTCCAAACATCTTAATGAACTAGAATCATAGTTTTTCCTAAATAAAACATCATTGATGAGTTGATATTGATTTGCTTTGAATGTCAAGGCTCTCTTTTTCTTAAGATCAAGCTTAAGTGGAGCATAACCATTTTTAAATAAAAGATTGAGTCAAAATATTGAGATTGAGTATTAACAGGGAGTACCTCTGTGCTTAATTCAATATTACCTGTTACCTCATCTACTGATGTATCACTCATTCCTGTGACTAACTTGCAAAAACCTTCACCATTTACAATTTTAATGGCTTTGATTTATAGATCATATTCTTGTAATGCAATAACCCAGTTAGCCCTTTTTTCTCCTAACTGCTTTTGAATAACTAATTGCTTCACTGTTGAGAAAGGAACAATAAACATGAGTTAGAAGAAAAGGTCTAAAATATTTGATAACTTCGTAAATTGTGAAGGCTTGATTTTATACTCTTGAATAATTTAATTCAGATCCTTAAATATTTGAGTTGAAAAAAGCAATAGGAGCTTCTATTTTCTGTTCATTCGGTTGTGTCAAGCCTGTTGCATATGATAATTCAAAGGAAAAAGTATTCAAAATAAATTGATCATAAAAATTGGGAGTTGATAGAGAAGGGACATCAATTACGTCTTTTTTGATTGCTTTAAATGCTTCTCTTTCATGATCTCGAAATTTAAAAAGCGAATATTTCTTGATCATTGTTCGTAATGGTACGATGATTTGAGAAAATTCAAGGACAAATCTCTTAACAAAATTGATTTGGCCAAGAAAAGATTGCATTTATTTTTTGGTATGTGGTGATGGAATTTCTGAAATTGTTTTAATTCTTTTGGGATGAATACAAATTCCATGTTTGGATACAATAAAACCAAGGAGGTTACCTTCACCAAGGGAAAAAAATGATTTCTTGGAGTTTAGATAAGTTCCATACCTTCTGCATCTTTCAAATATCTTCTATAAATCATGCAAATGATTATTTCTCTTTTTTGAATATATGGTAATATCATCTAGATATATCATAACAGTTTTATTAATTAACCCTTTGAAAGAAATTTTCATCACTCTTCGGAATGTAGCTCCTACATTTATTAGTCCAAAAGGCATTTTCTAATATGCATATGTTCCTCACTTTGTTCTGAACATAGTTTTTAATTGGTCTTCTGGATGAACAAGGATCTGATTGTATCTTGAAAATCCATCTAAAAAAGTCATTAGTTCAAAACGAGCAACTCATTGTAAAACTTGTTCGATTGATGGGAGAGGAAAATTTTCCTTTTGAAATGCCTTATTTAAATTCATAAAATCAATACAAATGTGAATATCACCATTTTTCTTTCTAACCGGTACAAGATTAGAGACCCATTTGCAATGTCTCATTGGAAAGATGATTTTGGATTTTAAAAGTTTATTCAACTCGCTTTTAATATAATTCTCCAAATTTGGATGTATCTTCCTAATATTTTGTTGAATGGGTTTAACATCTAGTACCATTGGGATAATGTGTTGAATGATGGAAGCATCATAAGTTTTTAGATCTTGATAATTGCAAGAAAAGATGCCTTTATATCTCTTTAAAAGATGAATACATCCATTTCTTTCTTCATATGAGAGACCAAGACCTAAGTTAATATTTTGGGGTTTGATATTAGATCCTAGGTTAACTAATTCAAATCTTAAATTTGAACTTTGAAGTTTGCAGTTGTTGACCTTTTTAAATCTGTTTTTCAGATGGTAAGGATCTTCAAGTTTAACTATAGTTTTTGGCAGAGAATTTTCTTCATTTGATTTATTCATTTGAGAATCATGTTCATGCTCATCAATTACTTGGTCAAGATAGGATTCTTCAGATGTTAAACAATCTAGGATATATGCAAAGTCTTTTGGTAGAAATCACATAAGAGAATTTTTTGGCCAATGTGTTTTGAACCAAGTGTGGTTCATCATAAAGACCAAATGATGAACTAAGTAAAGTCTTTTAGTAGAAATCACATACGAGAAATTTTTGGTCGACATTTTTCAAACCAACAAGTGCGGTTCATCTTCTGGTCCTGATGATGAAGCACACTTGTTGGCTCAAAATGCATCGGCCAAAAAATTATCTTATGTGATTTCTACCAAAAGACTTTTCTTAATTCGTTATGGATCACAGAAGCCTGAATACATAAAATCTAGGATATCTTCATCATCATTGAATAATCGCCAATTGGTAGCATTATCAGGAATGGATGGGCGAAAAATCAACTCTATGGAAAATTTGTCTAGACTAAAATATTCATGTGGGATAAATTTAGATGCAACATTGACCAAAATATCAGCACTGGAATTCTTAATCCTTGGTATTCGAGAAATATTGAATGCTATAAAATGTGAAGTAATATTTTGAATTAAGGATTGATAATGGCTAAGGTGATTTGAAACACAATGTATATTGTTGATAACTTGTTTTATAACAATTCCATAATCACGAAAAATTTGAAGATATTCAACACCAAGATTTATCGCTTTATACAATCCTTGTACTAAAGCTTCATATTCTGTAATATTATTTGTACATTGAAATTCTAGCCTACATGCCAGCATAGTTTTTTCACCAGTAGGGCTTATTAATATACATCCAACTCCTACACCGTCACTAGATTTAGAACCATCAAAATAAAGTGTCAAAAATAAATATTCATGCTTATTTACAAAAGAATCTACAACGTTAATACATTTAGTAAAATATTTTCGCTAATAATTTTCAAATTGAGAAGAAACAATTTTTTCTAAAAAAAGGAGATTTATGAGCTGTAAAACTTCCAAAGAAAGATTCTGAAGAATAATTGCCAAGGATGTTATTTGTAAAAACTACAGGCTTATTTTCTTCATCCAAATTAGTAAGTGAGTATTTGATATGATTTTCCCTATCTACCCGCATTTGATTTGGTTTGTCATTGTAAGTAAGCCATAATGTGACCAATTTGTGGCAAAATAACCATGCAATTTTTCAGACCAATCTCTTCTTAAGATAAGACCATAAAATTCAGGAATATCAACAATCAAAATATTAATAATCTGACAAACCTTTGAATTTGAGGATAATCTTATTATAACATAATTTAATTCTCCTAAGACATTAATCTTAGTTCTATATAATTGCACAATTTGCAGAGCACATTTCTTAGATGCTATTTTCAATTTGAGACAAACTGAATACGACATTATATTTGAAGAAGCACCTGAGTCTGTTAGGCAATTGTGGAAATTTTTATTGAACATCTCAAAGGTTAATAGAAAAGGAGGGGTATGAGAATTGGATCGATCTCCAATTAAAATTGCATCTGAGGCATCAATTTTGTTAGGAGTATCATCTGCAGGCTTTCCTTTTCCTAATGAGGCTTTTGCAGTTCACGAAGGAGATGTAAGAACAACATTTAATTATTTGAGTAAAAAATTTTGTTGTTGCTTAAGTTTACTTACCTCATACATGGAAACATTAGCTTTACTTTCGTCATATCTTCCAAAATATTATACTCTATATGTTTATCAGAAACAATAAAAAAATTTGATGTAGAAGGAGAATTGGAAGAGGATGGGATGGATTTAGAAGATTTCAAAGGATATTTATTCGTTGTGATTGTATCCTTACTAACAGGAGTAACTGGTCTTCATTTTGAACTTGAAGAAGGTGAATCTATAGATGTTTTACTCCTAGTCTCTATGGGTAAGGCTTCTCCTTCTTCCTCATATTCTGATGTAGTGAGGCTGAAATCCTATAATCCATATGCTTCCGCTAGCTCTTTTTCTTCTTATTCTTCCATAGATAAAGATAATTATTCATTCTTTTCTTGATCTGATTCATCGTTAGATATGACAATAGGTGGTTGAGATGATGAAGGTTGAACTTTCTTAAATGGTCCAAAATGAATTTTTGAGGAATCTGAGACCTGTTTTTTAATCTCAGCCATTTGATTTGACATTATTTTAAGGACTTTCTATAATACTTCTAAATCAAAAGGGTCTTTAGATGGCTTCTTTTTGGTTTCTTGTTTGAAAGTCACTTTCTTAGATTTTCTCTCTTCTAGAATGGTTTTCTTCTCTAAGGCTAAAACCCTTTTTTCGATAGATAAAGCTTTTTTTCGTATTATCACTTAGAGTGATTTCATTAACTCTATCTATCAATATGGAAATATTAGAGGGCAATGGAGAAATATGCCATTCTACCTATACATCTTCACCAAGTTGTGAAGTTTCTGGAATCTTGTTAAGCAATTTTTTGAACCTAGAATTAAAATCTTTGATTCTTTCATTTGGGTTTGTTTTAAGATTGGAAAGATCATTAATTAGCATAGAAGTTGTATGATCATCTCCAAACGTTTTCAAAATTTTGTCTTGAAACGCATTCCAATTATTAATTGAACCCGATGGTAAGGAAAAATATTAGGGTCATGCTGAGTCTACAAATGTATATGGAAAAAATATACATACACAATCTTCTTCTGAAGCCCCTTTGAGATTAATGGCCAACATATAATTATGTAAATGTTCCTCAGCATGAATCGCTTCATCAAGATTGAACTTAGATAACCATATTTCTAGATATTTAGGAAAAGGATGAAGGGGTGATGGCACGTTAACAACACCTGGATTTGTCCAAGTTCTATTAGCCATTGTGGGAATTCGAATAGAAGAATATTGAGTAGTAGAAGAGGTTGATTGTTTGGAAGAAGTAACCCCTGCACTAGTACTACCTAAACTAGTGCCTATTAGTTGGGAATGGAAAATAGGGATGAATGGTTTGGTCAGATGAGAAGAAGTTAATGAGGCATAATGAAATAAAGATGTTTTTGGTGGAGATGAAGACATAATCTCACTAGCTGATGATTGAGCTTCAATTTTTTAGGTATTTCTTTGGTGGAAATGTAAGTGAAACTCAAATGGAGTGACCCTGAGTTTCTCACTTTGAGAATGAGTCAAAATATGAGAAGTGGGAATAGATGACGATACGCTACCTTCAGATAACTCATAATGTGGATGATTCTTTTTGGAAATAGATATTCTTTCTAATTTCTCAATTAGGGTTGGAACTTCAAGTAACACATGTAAGGGAGGCTAATCAGTTACCTTAGGGCGTGTACTAGGAGATTTTGTTACAACTTCTAATCTATGGGTAAGAGATTTAATGTGAGATCTAGAAGTCGGGTGAGATTTTGAGGGAGATTTGGAAGCCGGGAGATATTTTGAGGGTGAATGACTCTTCAGATGACCTTTTGATTTGGGATTAGACCTTATTTCCATTCATAGTTGGGGGCCCTCCTTCTAGCACCAAGAATGTTGAAGGCTAGCTATTAACTGCCTCAACATCAGGGAATACCACCCAGTCGAGAGCTTAAAGCAACTATGTTTTAATTGAAATTGGTGGGTCTGACTCGATATAGACCGACCAGTTTCCCATTAACAAAATGAAACTAATGAAATGATTCTATAGCTAATGATGAGACTACTAAATAAACTTATTCTACCTTTTTGCCCAGATAGTACTTCTTTATATGTGAGTTAAATAAATATTTCACAGAGTATATAACAAAGTTGATCATTCAATACTTTTATGAAAAGAAAGCATATATGATAAACTAAATTAATTAAATAGTTAATTAATTTAGTTGGTTAAAACTCAAACACATAAAAGATCTTGTTATCTCATACATAATCACAAATCATTCAATTTTTCACATGAATAGTGATAATGACTGATTGTTTTCAAAACATTGATATAATGGAATAAAGTATAAGAAATTTACTATATAATTCAATAACACATAGTGATAACATAAAGATAACAATACCCGATGCATTAGCACTCTGGTTACGAAAAGATAGCTTTTAGGCTCAACTTCTTAATTGGATAACTTTGGATCAAACTATAGTGCAAGTTCAAAGTTGTCTTCTCAAAATTATGGACCCCTTTCCAAATGCATGAAAGTGGTTTAAATAACCTATTAATATTATGAAAATAGTAAACTTAAAATAAAAAGTCTTCAAAAAAGCTTCAACAAACTAAGCTAATATAAAGGGCAAATAAATCAGTGATATGTTGTAACAAGAACTCATGACTGTGCTCTAGATTGAATCTTCATCTGCTCTCTAAGACCACATATAACCGTGAGTGGCTTCAGCTATGGGGGATGTACCGGTTGCATGGGCATTTTTCTCATAAACACTACATCACTAAGCACTGGAATAAGTTACTTTGTTCCATTCGAGAGACATCTCAGCACGAGCCACTGACTATGTGGTTTCACTAGGAAATGCCAATAGATTTCAAGGTTTTATTTTGATAAACTCAGAATATATTCAACCTTTTTCTTAGATGTTTCCTGTTAAGATTGTTTTAAATTTTTGACATATTGAAAGTTGTCCTTAGAGCATTCATGTATTAGATTGGCCTATAATAAGGTATCTATAATGTATTTAGTGAAATTTCAGGCAAGATTTATAGCTCTGATAATATCCATTTCTTCATGTTTCATTTTGATATCCCAATCACCTAAAATGAAATCCTTATGCGATTCTTCAATTCGAGGATGATCGACTGATCTTCCCTGAGCACCGTCTTTTCAATCAATGTAATATGAGATTTTCTCATCAATTTCTTCATAAAATGTCCTCAAATCAGACAGTTGGTTTACTAAAGAATCGATGGTCTTTAACAAGTCATGAATTAGAGAAAATTTGTGACAGAAGATAGACTGCTTCTTTGTTAGGAGTATATCTAGTTTCGATGCCTCCTTGTGGACTTCATTTATGTCTAGATTTTTCCCTCACTCGGTTTATCATTTCTTGCAATTACAATATATGTTCATCTTTGTCGTTCACCTCAAATTCAAATTGTAGTTTTAAATCATTAAAACTTTTCTGTAACTCGGTAAGGTTTTCTTTCCATTTTTTCTCGATTGATTTCTTTTCAACCTAGAAACTTCATTGTAATTGAACAATCCTTTGATATTTTTCTTTTATTAGTAGTTTTATTTTGGCAGCTTTATCAATAGTAGCGGTAGCGTAAGCTCTTGCAAACTGGGATAATTTGTTCAATTCCTCGTTAGGGTTTGTTTGAGATCCCTATTGGGTAGGTAAATCGTCTCTGTAGACAGAGATGATCCCTCTAGCCTAATGAGTGGGTCTAGAAACAAACAAGACAATCTACAAGACACTTTCCTAGATTACAATCAAAATAAGAGAAGAGGAAGGAGACCTACCTTGCTCTGATGTTATAATGCACTCCTTTGTTGAAGATCTTGATCACTTTCTCCTTAGGCTTAGTCCTTGCTTCTCATAGCATTTGAATACCTACAGAAGAGGCCAAAGACACGAAAAATCATAAAAGTGCAACAAGCATAATCAAATGTAATCCACTTAATAGATAAAGGAGCATTAAGATAAATGAAGCATTGACACAAGCATTTATGGAAAGTGAACCAGTAGTTGTATATATTAATAAACAAAAGAGGAAGCATACAACCCAGGCCTTGATGTTAGTATCCCTCCTTGATTGAATGTGCAAGTCCAATCTCACGATATCCAAGCACTCCTTAGCATGTAAACACTTTCTCAGCATAAGGGTGCAAATAATCAAAGACCAACCATTTGGGAATGGAGGTGGATGAATTTATAGGGAGGGAGAGGGAGTTATAATCTCACCAAAGATAGGGGAAGGTCCTCATCTGAAGGAGGAAGATCGTAGAGATAAGATCAAAGGGAAATATTGGGAGAATTCAACCACATTGACAACAAACATCATCCAGCTTATCGTTCTAGAAGCCTATAGATCACGAAGCTTCTCCTCCACTTTGGGAAAACTTGCCTTTCAGGATTCAGTGCGAGTATCTAGGGAAAAACCATGTTGGCAGCATGAGGCTCATATGGTACAAACTTCCATCAACATCAGAGGGAAGTGCCACAGTCACACTAACCCATAAATTATGGTTTTGAGCTCATTTTTCTTAGAAACGGCTCAAGGTAACTTTGATTAGTTCTTCAGGGAGGATTTTCACTACATATCAAGATGGGTACACTGCATAGTTGTCAATATTTTTGTACTCCAGGGTATGACATAGGGAAGTGCAAGAGGCGTGATAAAATACTGTGTAATTGCCCCTAAAGCATGAAGGCAGAACAAGGAGTGATGGTTGAGATGCTTTACGAGCTAGTGCGAGGACTACAACAAACAATGTGATGAGACCTGCAAATCAAGGATGCATATACATATACATATATGGTACCTCTATCATATATATCAAAACATGAGTCCATGGTATGGATGCAACCATCCGGATAGAAAGGACCATGTGAGAATATCCATGGATGGGTGCAACCATCTAGATAGAAGGGATCGTCTGGAAGTCTAAGATCCATAGTATGGACACAACCACCTGATATAGAAGGATAATCATCATCATAGATATAAGGTCCCATGGTATGGTCACCACGATCCATATACAGGAAACATGTATAAAATCATGAATAATACATAACTCCACGCAGCTTGAGTTATATCAAACAAAACGTAGGGTCTTGCACTCCATCCCAACCCAATCAAAGTATGAATTTAACATGTGACTGGATGTGTTGAATTCGAACATGCTAGAAAACAACCTAATTACCGGCCAATGATGTGAACCGTTAGGAGGCACGAGAGAAACCACCAATAATGACAATGTCTCTCAATGTACGACAATATAATTGTGAATGTGAAAAATAAATTTGAAGTCGAAAACTCATGGAATCATCTAATCGAAGGCCAATGATGAAAACTTGTCGTCGAATGCAAAGAAATTTCCATTAAGGCATGCAATCTCTAAGGTATTGAAAGGGAGTTTCTAAGTCATATTCCTGGATAATGAGCTGAAGTCGACAGGAAATGACCCATCGAAGGAGGGCCATAATGATTCCCTCATCATTGACACAAAACAACGAATAAATTGGAATAAACAAGTATGATCTAGTACTGTGGCAAAAAATCAGACAATGTATAGGTAGTAAACTACATATAGGACTTCTCTTGAACATATCGGCAACAGGACTCCATATTGTGGCAACATTTGACTCAACATAAGGCCAAGGGTCATGATGACGAAGTGGAATAGCCATATGAGACTTAAAATGGATCACACAAACCTGGAAGGACAAGTGACTGGGTGAGGATATCCCAAAATCGACACGAGAAACAGATGTGTCATGTTCAAGAGCAATATGCTGCCTATCCAAGTGATGTTTCACTTTCACTTTTTCCCATTATTTCTAGTGAGTACCCCAATTATTTTTAATCACAATCTTGAAGGGGATAACATATGATTGTCATATAAGTTCACCCTCCTTTGGATGAATTCATCCTAGTAAGTTTTATGAGCCCTAGGAAGGAGGAACTCATTCTCGTCATGGTGATAATTATTTTGTAGTTTAATTTTTACAAGTCTGATGAAAGAGTAACTCAGTGTATTTTTCATTTTTAGAGAGTTTGAAAAAGATAAGAAAAAGGAAACTCCATCAGGTCCCTTTTCATAATTTGTCTCTCGAAACCAAAACGGTAGAAAATAATATTCAAGAGAACCTCCTAGCAATGTTCGACTAAGGTGTTCCTTTTTTGTACAATAGTCTATCTCAGTCTGGAAAAGGGTTAAAATTATATTGAGTAAAAATCATTTCATTTAATTTTATGAGTTTTAAACGACAAGTAATCAACAATATTTTCATATTTCAAGCATCAGAAAAGAGCTGAAAGATGACTCCTCCTGGAGGAACGAGTAGTATAAAAGGATAGCAACTAGTTCCAGTCATGATGCAAATGCTCAAAACACATAAAGGTCAAGAGGTTGGGTAGTAAGACAACTCGTCGCATATGTTCCTCAAGCCAAGGTAAAACAACGAAGTTAAAGGAAATGATTAGCCAAAGAGATGATGGCAATGGAATGGACCAACCAAGGCTCATCTGGCAAAATCGGCTAATAAAAATGGAAATCACGAGATGGAAAGTGGGAATGGTTTCATTTCTATAGAAGCTTGAAACATGAGAAACTATTCTAGATTATACTTGAAGATGGTTTCATTTTTACAAAATCTTGAAACAAAGATAAACTATGCTTGAGATAAGTTTACATGCCCCCAACATAATGACTCAATTTGAGGTGCATTCTCCCCAAGCTTCATTTGATTCACCTAAGTAGACTACTGGTTACTAACAGGTGGATGGAATGAAGGTTTACTTATGAGATCAAGTGAAAGACTCGACCAGGATTTTACTAGATCTGATCAAAGACTTGAATTGGAAGGGGATATCTTTCATTTTTTAATGAGCTTGACACAGGAAAAGAACCATGCACATGACACCTTGTTTCATTTTTTAATGAGTTTGACACAAGTAAAAGAACTCTGCTCATGACACCTTGTTTCATTTTTTAACGAACTTGACACAAGTAAACAAACTCTACTAATGGTCCTTGTTTCATTTTTAATGAGTTTGACATAGTAAAAGAACTATCCTCATGGCCCTTGTTTCATTTTCTAATGTGCTTGGCACAAGACAATGAACTCTTCTCCAAACACATGATCATAGACCAAAAGAGGCCATGGCTTTCAAGAGGTTCTCATCAGATGGAAAAACAACACTCTAGAAGGGATAGATGTCCAGGGTTCTAATGGAAAAATTAGACTCAAATTCCCCCACTACATGATGTACTACATCACCTATTAGATCATCAATAGGTGTGGGCATGGAACAGGTGGCCACACAATTAACTTGTGGCAAGGGTGATACCGCTTGCACATAAGAACCATTTAGGGATGATGGTTGATTGGGAGTTGATAAAAGACCAATGAATGTAAGTTGATCAATGATCAAATTGCTTCCTTCATGTGGGAAACACATCACTTGAAAGAGGGAAGAGACAAGAGCTCCCATGACATAAACATAGTCACGACAAAGGAGTAGATTAAAATCCAACAAGCCTTTGACAACCATCACATATCTAGATAGTCTTTCCTCGCAAAGTAATAGGAAACTTAGGAAAGATCATATTGTAGCGGCTACAAGCACCCTCCAAAATTTTGGCCTGCACCAATTTTGGCGCCTCCCTTGAAGAGTTACACTTGATGATTGCACACACTAGAGCTCACTCTGTGATATCATGTGAGTCTTTGCATCCACCTTTCTTTCTCTTTTCATTCAAGTTCCTGTATGTTGATGTATAATTCATGTTTGCGACCATGTTCTAGTTATGCTCAAAGTCTTTGCTTCGTATGTGGTTGTTGTGTTCGCTATGAAAGAATCTGTCGCACTCACACATGGAGTCACAGTCAATGTCACGCAAGCATCATCACGATCAATGAACAATCAATCACAAGTGTCACGCTTGTCACTTACACCATCAATCAGTCATGTTGAACATGTGTGTCTAGATGGTTTGGGTCATTTCGTCATCAAGTCATGTGAGGGTGTGTTCATATGTTCACCTATGCATTTTTCGATCGTTCACACACTTAGTCATTTTTTTTGAAGTTATGACAACCAGACTCCCCCTGACATCCAGACCATCACCATGCTTTCAACTTGATTGACTGTCAACCAAAACAACATAGAAGCGCCAAGCTAGTCTTTTCAAGCTGCACTACCCGTAAGAAATTCAATCAACTCTCATGCTAGCCACCCGAATAGTTAGACTCAATAGTCACCCCGGGACTGACTCCCCTAAAAAATTATGGAGAGGTCACTGAACTTACTCACTCAGCTGAATGAGGAAATTGTGTAGACATACCGGACAGACACCAAATGCCTGTCCCTGTCTCCCTTAGAAAATTGCACAGTTTTCCCGGTCATTCATCCTGACATTCGACCGACTGTTCATCTCAGAAATTGTGCAGTGTTCATGAGCAAGCCTTCTGCTGCCCATCAGTCAACTCAACTCAGAAATTGTGCCGAGATGATCGGCAGGCTGACCTCCTAGTCTTAGTGCATTTTCCTATTCCAGGAGCCCCTAGTAGTAGACTACCAGCTTCCTCCAAGAATTAAACAATTTCTATTGCTAGTGACCCCACCAGTGAACTGCTAGTTCCCATTGGGAATTGCACAGTTTTGGCTGCCAGTCTCCTAGGCAGTTCCTCCCAAAAACTACACAATTTCAGGCTGCTAACCCTTCATGCAGTCTAGCCCATTCCTTTGGAAAATTTCATAAATCTGGTTGTCCATCCATTTTTTCCCGTTCATTCCTAAAAATACACAGAGCATGCCTACCTTACCTTCCTGCATCTTGGACTGTCCCTCCCAAAATGTGCAAAATTTTTCGACCCAACCGAGCTAGACCTTGCAAGAAGTCATTGTTGACTTAGATTGTCCATCTCCATCAATAATTGACTCTTGTGCAGTTTTCATCAGTAGTTCCCAGACCATCATCTCACTTCACAACCTTGTTGCCTCTCATGTCATCTCATCATGAGTGATTTTAGGTATAGGTACACCAACAAACATGGTAAGACGATGAATGGGATGAATAAAGGGAGAACATGAAGAAGGATAGGGTAATCAATGGATGAATGAATGATGCATGTGAAATGGATGAACGTGACAAACATGCACCTTCGTGAACAAATGAGCTTGTCAAGCCTTCCAACATGCGAGCATGAACAACATGCTAAAGCTTCATCAAGTGAACCAAGGACCATCAAAGACTCCGTGCACTTCACCATGTGGAGGTGAAGCTATGAAACACCATGAAGACAGCCATCACCCAGCAGCACTGAAGCTCGACATGCACTCCAGAAACCACATGAATGTACCAACACTGTCATGTCGAGTCATGTCATGGGTCATGTCACCCACATCTCTACCATGGGCTATGTTGTCAAGCAATGTGATGTAACATGGAAGTCCAAGAGACCCACTTGTTGAACAAAGAGTCATGTAAGTCGAAAAGTCATGGAAGTAAAATGGTCATGAGGGTAGTCGAACATCCATAAGGGTCAGTTTCACCCTTGGCTATAAATACCCCCTCATTTGTACATGCAAAGGAATTTTTCACCTCAACTCCTCCCACATAGCCAAGAGTGTCTGTAATCTTTTCTTTGAGGAGTAACTAGTGTCTCCAACACCCGCACTTGGGGTTAGTGATGTATGGTGTAACAATGTGTCTTGGAACTTTCACTTAATTCAGAAGCCTGCTAACAAGCCATCACTTTTTCACACATGTATTGTATCTATTGTAAGACTAATATTTAACACTTGTAATGCATGTTGCTTTAACTTGTGTTCTACATTTGAACTGTTTCACTTGTTGTAATGCATAATATATTAATGGAAATGTGTTGTATATGTTGTTAAGTTTATCTCGCTTGTGTAGACTACGCTCCCAAACATCAAACAGACCTTTCACATGAAGCTTGTTCTAATGACGATTGCACTCGTTCGAACTAATCCGTTGACTGTTGTATGTCTTATCTTACCTTGTATGTTGTGACTGCTACATCCGTGTGGACTGCTCCTCTGGAAGTTGTGCATGTCCTGTTGTGTCGTGTGTTCCTAGCTGAGTTTGGACTGCATCCCAACCAACTTGGGACTCATTTCACCCTCTCCCTTTGCAATGAAAGGACCATTGACACAAGTACACTAGCACTCACCAAGCACGAGAACCTCACTTCTCGAAGGAAAAGCAGACCACTCTCCTATGGTGACAAGCAAGAGTTGAGTCAAATACTTAAGACAATGGCAACCGAGCCATTATACCGGATGGGACTCCAACACGAAATGATGTGAGGTCTAGTTGGGGCTTCATACCAGGGTGATCCCCGGAATTTTGGTAGGTCCAGCACCATCAACAGATCCTTAATGGCTGACTAGTTCCTCTATTAAAAACTAACAGATTCTACGTGATGAGGACTAGCTGAGGAGAACCTAAATATTTCCAAGCAGTTGAGGACATAATTTTAATAGATGTGCCCCAATCTATGACTGAGCTAGGTACAACCATATGGTAATATTGTACTGTAATCTGGAAAGGAACATAAGACTGAAGGCGATATCCTGCTAGTGTACTCCAATCAAAGGAAGTGACCAAACGAGTTGAAGGGGGTGTCGTACGAATAGGAGAGTTTCCCTCTTTCTTTATGGGAATAGGAGAATTTCTCTCATGCAACTCGGGAACGGGAGGATTTCCCTCCAGTTCATTCGAAACTAAAGAAACCAGAGGAACCTGAGCAGTACGAGGTTCACTCTCTACCAGAAAAGCACGGTTAACTGAAAGTGGAGCTAGGTCTACCATTTTTTCCACCAATGGTTGGTCGAGAACAGACTCACGAGACTCACATTCAAACAGAGTGGAGTTGATGAAAGATGAGTTTCGATCAATCACTGGATCAACTAGTAAAGGATCAGGATAAAGCTTTCGATAACTGGATAGAAGATGAGGTTGAGAATCTGTAAGGTTTTCCAACTCTTTGGAAGCTTAATCCATAAGAGGACAAAGGTTAATAGGATGCTAACCTTCATAGAACATACATAGAAATTTGACTTTTCTGTTTTTCCCATGGACCTTATTATTACTAGTTGAAGTTTTATCACCAACATGATTTCAAGAGGTTGATGACAAAGGTTGATGTGAACCTATGGACCACACTTCTAAGACCTCGGGAATACCAAGACAATTTCGAAGAAGGTAGTCACCCTCACATAACATGCAAGGGAATTTTGCTTTCCAGGGCTCATTGGAAGATTTTTCTTCCTCACTTGCATTCGTAGCAATGGTTGGTTGGTTGCCCCCTTTCTTATGTTCCTTCTTCTTATTCATCCTCCTCTTCTTCTTCTTAGATTCCTGGTTACTAGAATCCAGACTTTCACCAGGAAAAGAGGAAGAATGGGGTGAAGAAACAAAAGAAGAAGGACAGGGGTCAACTTTAGGATCAATATGAGGTCGATGTTTTTCAGGTGGAGGAGAGCTCGGTTGAAAAGAATTTTGGGAATTTGGAATGACCGAGGCCAAAAATAACAAAACTGGTAGACCAATGGTCAACCTAGGAAATGACAACATTTCCGTATAGGGAGCACTAGTATTTAAAAAAGAAGGAAAAAGACTAGGATTCCCATCAGAGGGGTTTCCTTGACTGGTAGACTCAAGAAATGTTGCCATTAGTATCAACCTAAGATCTACTAAGGTGTACTTCCATGGGAAGGATTTTCATTCGTGGTCAATTAATTGATTTTAGAAATTAACAAAACAAAATAAAAGAGGGGTAATCTAGGCAAGATGGTTTACCAAGTATCCGTTAACCACTATATACACCTTAGCTGAAACCAAGGATTTAAAGTATGATGGCCAATCGCCTTGAATGTTGTGTTCGGTGTATCACGTTTGCAAGGTGGCAGACTTAGTTACCTATGGCTAAAAGATAGCAACCTAGTGGGGTCTCCCAACATACTTGACGATACGTGGAGAAAAAGTCTGTGTTAGTGTTGTCTAATGCATAACCATTCAGTAAGATCATTCTAATATACTTTCCATACTGAAGTGCCTCATATATACCCGAAAGTACTTGAGAATCTTCTATATACTTCCATATTGGAATGAGATTTCACCCCCAGGATATCATGCAGGCAATTAATAAAAACTGCTATGTTTAAAGACACCATAACAAGTCTCTAGCCTATACCTCTAGTTATTTGTGTTAGGTTATAAATGATTCGTAGGTTAATTGAGGTAATTTTTTTCTTATCTTGAATTATGTTTCAATTTTATGGCTCGACGATGTCCCCTGAATTCCTATGCGGCAACTAAATGAGAAAAATGAAATATTTTCATTTGATGAAGGCTAAACTAATGAGGGAAGAGAGACAACCAAACAATGCATCAATCAAGAAAATGCATCAAAACATATCTCCCTAACTCTTCGAATGTAATATGTAAAAAATGAAAACTACTCTTTCACTTTCACTAATGAATGCAATGCCAAAACACAATCTTATGATAAACAAAATCACTTTCTTTCACTACGATGCACTAATATTTATGTTCTTTTCCTTTCACTAATGAATGTAAACTAATGCATAAGAAAAGGAAACATGGACTTGAAAACAACTGAAATGAATATTTCATTCACTTTGGTTTCTAATAAAACAAAAATTGTTTCAAAAATACTTTAATGAAGCAATCCTTTCACTTTTCTTTTCGAAACAATGAAATCAAAACAATCATATACTTTTAGTTTCACCAAACCAAACAATTGTAATCTATGTTTGACAATGGAGAAAAAGTAATTTTCAAAGTACAAATATGATCAAATACTAATGAAAACAACTTCACAAATATGAACCAAAAGCAGCCTGAAAATGGTGTACTAATCGCAATAAAACTCCTAAATGGAGACAATCGATCTCACAAAGACCTAGAAACCCTAGAAGACAATCTAACTTCAATCACACACCAACAAAGAAAATAGACAATTGAAACCATTAAAGCACAAAAATAAAGGCAAACACAATGAGATCACTATGGAAAAACAATCACAGAGGTTGAGACACATTGAAAATGAGAAGAAACTGTAATTTTTTCTAGCATCTGGGATCAACACGTCTATGAAAGGAAGTAGCACTGAAAGGAAAAGAAACGTGACTGTTAATAAAAAATGAGCACTGGCAGTGATTATGTAAAACCAAAAAATTCATTGGGTGAGGAAAAGAAGGAAAAACCAAAATCTTTCAAAAATCACATCAGACTCAACACTCTCAAGAGAAAACCAATGACTGTATAAACCTACAGTGACGCAAACAAGATGAGAAATCGACGGTTGGTCAAACTAATCAGAGGATCAGATCAAAGAAATGGATGGAAAGGTTATAGCTTCCCCACCGGAGTCCCCATTTTGTT
The DNA here is from genome assembly GCA_031772625.1 of Pinus tabuliformis. Taxonomy (NCBI): domain Eukaryota; kingdom Viridiplantae; phylum Streptophyta; class Pinopsida; order Pinales; family Pinaceae; genus Pinus; species Pinus tabuliformis. The sequence continues at coordinate 885,436,568 of CM062804.1, read as the reverse complement.
TTGTAGGTAAATCCTCTCTATAGATATAGATGATCCCTCTAACCTAATGAGTGGGTCTAGCAACAAACAAGATAATCTACAAGACACCTTCCTAGATTACAATCGAAATAAGAGAAGAGGAAGGAGACCTACCTCTCTCTGATGCTATAATGCACTCCTTTGTTAAATATCTTGATCACTTGCTCCTCATGATCAGTCCTTGCTACTCACAACATTTGAATACTTGCATAAGAGGTTGAAGACATGAAAAAGAATAAAAGTGCAACAATCATAATCAAATGTAATCCACTTAACAGATCAAGGATAATTAAGATAAATGAAACATTGGCACAAGAATTTATGGAAAGTGAACCAATAGTTGTATATATTAATAAACAAAAGAGGAAGCATACAACCTAGGCCTTTATCTTAGTAACCCTCTTTGAGTGAATGTCCAAGTCCAAGCTCAAGATCTCCAAGAACTCCTTCTCCAAGCCAAAGTGAATAGCATGTAAGCACTATCTCAGCATAAGGGTGCAAATAATCAGAGACCAACCATTTGGGAATGGAGGGGGATGATTTATAGGTAGGGAGAGGAAGTTATAATCTCACCTAAGATAGGGGAAGTCCCTCAACTCAAGGAGGAATCTCATAGGGATAATATAAAGGGGTAATATTCGGAGAATTTGACCACATCCACAAAAACATCATCTAGCTCAAAATTCTGGAAGCCTCCAGATCACAAAGCTTCTCCTCCACTTTGGGAAAACTTTCCTTTTAGGGTTCAGTGTGAGTATCTAGGAAAAAACCATTGGTAGCATGAGGCTCATATGGTGCAACCTTCCATCAGCACAATAGGGAAATTTCACAGTTGCCTTGACCCATAAATTAGGGTTTTGGTCTCATTTTTCTTAGAAGAGGCTCAAGGAAACTTTTTATTAGTTCTTCAGGGAGGATATGGACTACATATCAAGATGGGTACACTACATAGTTGTCAAGGTGTTTCCACTCTGGGGTATGACACAGGAAAGTGCAAGAGGTGTGACAGAATATTGTGTAACACTCATTTCCCAATAACTTGAAAAGGAGTTTCATTTGAAAATAACGCTTTTGATTGTTCTAACATTATTTTCTTTCTTGACCTGATCATCACTGCTTTATGTTTTTGACTATAAAATACGTCCAAAGGTTGGATTTCTTCAATCTCGAGGAATATCTCGGTAGTAGGGAATGTAGGAATTATTTCAATATCATTGACAACAATGCATTTATCGACAATTTAATCACAAACATTCTTCTTGGGAGTCTCATGAATAGTATTTCCTTAGGAAGCCTCAATAGTAAATAGGGTTGTCCCTGTATTTTCTGGAACCATCTCTGTCTCTTTGTTGATTGTAATCTGTTATACTTGTATATTGGCTGACATACCTATAACCCAAGTTTCTCCAGCTGTGAAAACATGATTGAACTCCTCCCATAGTTCATCCATTTTTTCTCCTCTTTAATTTCGCTCGTTTACTCAACAACTATAGTAGCTGTTTTAGAGACTTGGGAAATAATTGGAGCTTTCAAAGAGGAGGGTAATGCATTTTAAAATTTTGAGTTTTTTCGAGATTTTTTAACAAACAATCTGGTAGATGGGTTATTCTTCACTAACAATATTGATTGAATCTAATCAATTTGTTAGGACTTAGAAAAGCCGTTGCCAATTGTTCTACCATAGAACACTCTAGAACCATTTCAAATAAATCATTGAACTTATCAGGCACAATTAAAAACTGTCTAAGATTAGCCTATTCTGTAACATATTTCATGACCCCATTAGGGTCATATCGCCTATTTGGTATGGTTGGAAAACTATAGGCCTTTAACTATTCAATTTCAAGAAGGTAATGCTTGAAATTCTATAATGTATAGGTACCACAGGAGATAGGAAAATATGGCCAAGTTGTTTTCTTGACATATTTAAGTACTTTAGCCAATCCCTTACCAACTGTTTGATAAATAATTTCCTTGGCCAACAATTTATCTGGGACAAAAAGGGGCAAAACATGAGGATGGGCAAGGCTACCAAAAAATTGAATGTAGGTAAACGACTCTTCCCAATACCACTTTCATAACAGATTTAAGTCTCTATTGTCTTTTGCAGTGAGTCTAGGGGATTTGCTACAAAAGACCTCTTGGTGGAGAGGGAGCATGATCTCATGACATATTTTATATAAGTGAGCACGATATTTTTCTTCCCAAAGGATATCGAGATAAATAGATATACAACTAGGAAATTGGTCTTTCCATTTCCATCCTAAAGATGGAAAATCATAAGAAAAGAAAATTGTGTCCACGACATGGGCACTGATAAAGAAACGGGGATTCATTCGCTCAAGAACTTTACACTTTGTCTATAACTGCAAATTCAAGTGGTGAAATTGTTGGAAAAAATAGTCGTCGAATCCATGATATAACCATCAGTAGTGGATTCTATTAATGGCACCCGTTCTTCAAATAATTTATGTGTATTTTCATAGACATATATGCGACATAACATAACAGAAATATGAGAGAAGGGGCCAAAAATAGAGGCTAATGAATACATACCCCTATCCTCATGCTTATGTTTGTCGAGGCCCCTTCTCCATTCTTTGATTAGCTCCGCATGATTCAGATTCTCTTGCATGAATTTATGGACGAATTGTGTATCATATTTATTTTGAGGTCGAGGTAGATGATACATTTTCCTTAAATCCTCAGCTTTAAAATACCCAATAACTATCTTCTTTGGAGTTATAAACATTCTATCTGTAATATCTAGATGGTCAACAACCCATCTCACCATATCTGTATATGGCAGAATTTTGGGGCGGGGAGAAAGTTTGTGGAGAAATGAATTGGCCACATCATTCCATGCGTCATTATTATTTGGAGGAGAATCATGAGCAGTAGCAGTCCGTTTCTCAATTATTCATGGATTTTTTCATCCTCGAATAGTTTGTATATTGCCTCCTAAGAGGAGGAACCTGCATTCAGAGTGCATGTAGTATCTGTAAACAAAGGAGACATCTCAGACACTTCTTCAGGGGGAAAGACTGGTTCTTTCTTAATTACAGACTTTCTTCTCACCTTGAGTATCCTTGACATGTCATTTAATTACTCTTTAATGGAATTTACCTGTTAAGAAACAAACCAAGACAAGCAGTAAGAAATTGAAAGATGAAAGGAGTCATATCAATTGAATGCAATCCTTATGGAAAATCATTTCACATTAACTCAAAATTATTACAAATCATAAAAAAAACTTCAAAAATTAGAACTACGCAGAGTGGTCATTTAATTTTCGAACATTTGTTCATGTCACGCTGACACTTGCTGTTGTATCAGGAAATCCTTTATTGGTGTTTGGTATCAGGTGACATTGAGATAATTCAACAATGTGTGATCTCCGAAAAACATGAAGGTGGGGGATTCATATAAGTGAAATACTGGGGTTTTAACAGAATGTGATATCAGCATCCATCAATTGACGGAATGTGATATCGACATTTGATAGATTGCGATATTGGTTTCATCATTTCACTATCAGCATTTCACAGTCAGCCTTTCGTTATTTTGCAATCAGCATTTCACTATTTCGCAATCGACTTTTTGTTATTTTGCAATTCATAAGGATTCCTAAAAAGGTTTTATGCGTTTTTCATAAATTTTCTTGTTTTATTCAAAAAATAAAAGATTAAATATAAAACTTATCCTATTTTATCTAAACAAGAAAGGATTATATCCTAAAAATTTTAAAGGGTCCCCATTATTCTTTCTTCTAAGTCTAAAGTAAATGGGGCATTGTTGAGTACCACAACAGGGAGTTGGAGGAAATAGGAAGGCTAGTAATCCTCACCTTTTCATTCTCCAATACTCTTTTTTCTCTGTTTCCTTTTACTTTTCACATCTATTTTCTATAATCTCATTGTATTTTCTTGTTTTCTACCTTTATTATTTTTAGTGAATTTCACCAATGTACCAATTCTTACAATCACTTGTTTTATTTGGATTCATTTAAGATTATATGTATGTGAGGTAGAACTCATAGGAAATATTCATCCAATCATATATTATAATTCAAACTAATATATTACAACATATCTTTATGGTATATTTTTTTTCTCCTTTATCGCCCAAATAAGGGTTAAATCACTTAACAATTTTAGTACTATGACAAGAGACATAAGAATCATTGTAAACTAGAGTATCACGTTCTTCTCTAGGATTTACATGGCACAAACCCTAGAATCAAAAAAGGGAAATATCTCAAATAACATCCAAAATCTCTCTCTCTCTGAGAAGATGGTCTGAGAGTTTCCTTATTAGTCCTAGTTTGTCCCCTAAATAAATGTCTCTCTCTTGCTCAACAATTTTAGTATTATGAAAAGAGACATAAGAACCATTGTCAACTAGAGAATCATGTTCTTCTCTGGGATTCACATGCATGAAACAAACCCTAGAATCACAAAAGGGAAATATCTCAAATAACATCCAAAATATTTCTCTCTCTCTCTCTCATAACATGCGCCAAGAGTTTCCTCGTTAGTCCTATTTTATTCCCTAAAGGCCCTAGAATAACAAAAGGGAGATGTGTCAAATAACGTCCAAAAGATTTCTCTCATAACATGCGCTCTCTCTCTCTCTCTCTCTCTCTCTCTCTCTCTCTCTTGCAAGTGATAAGTTGAAGAATCTAGTAGGAGCTAGAACTTGGAATCTTATAACATGAGGAAAACCATCATAATAATTTATGGCCTTCTTTATTGTTCTCAAGTAGCATAATTTGAATGGAAATGTTTTGAATCTAAGGTAAATCCATATTGATATACCCCATTTTTTTTCATTGGTTGTGATAATTCTAGTTAAAGGAATTATTTATTCTTGGGTAAGTTCCTTTACAACAAATATCTTGGGTGCATTTAATAATTCATTTTTTGCTTGCAAAGGATTCAAAACACTAAGTTGGTGGCCTAAGTAGAGAGATCACTTAAGCTTAGGGTGAAGGGTTCTAGTTCTATGTTGGATAAGGTACCTTTCACTAGTTCTTCACCCCTTGGTTCAATGTTTTATATGAAAAAGAAAACTATCTTCAATATTCTTTTGAGGGTCAATTGTGAAGAACATGATAGTATCCTTTTCAAAGAGTAGGGAGTGATCTATGGCTTTGTTTCAAATTCTAGTGTTGTTATGGGGAAGGAAAAATGCAGGTAGATCGTATATAACACAATTGTTAGAATATTCAAAATATGTAAAAACATATAGCAATATCAAACACAATATAACCTTCCTAATCTATCCTCCTATGCATAATAACAATATTTATTCAATAGAAGAAAGGAGACAAAAGAAAATCACACGCAATATTTACGTGGTAAAACTATAATTGGAGAAACATCCCCAAGAAGTTAATAAAAACTTTATTTTCTTAAAAAATATCCAACCTTGCAAAGAAAATTATGAAAAATGCTTCACATTTTACAAAGATCAAACTTTGATATTTTTTTAGTGTCTCATGGGACTCCCTACCCTTTCTTATATACCTAGAGATATTGAGGAATTACATTTTAGTAATAGATGTGGGCTATTGTAATTTCACCTCTTTATATAATAGATTACTACAAGGGTATTTCGATCCATGATGAATGTGGGATATACCCCTTTTACACAAAAGTAGGGTTTCCTCCACCATAACCTAGACATTATTAACCTCGAAAAGGACACATTCCAACACTCCCCTTAATAATGACTAGAGAGATGGAACAATTAAGGAGGAATATTCAATTACATCAACACTCCCCCTTGATGAAAAATTCATGCATCCCAAATAACTTTCGAAGTCATAAAAACTTTTCCTCCATCATGGATGGGGTGAAGATATCAAAAAATTATAAACATTGTCACAAGTAATGAGCAAAGCTTATGAGGAAATTTGAGAATTATCACAAGTGACAAGTATTACTCTTAAAGAATTTGAACAATTATCATCAATGTTGATTAAACAAAAGAATAATAAAAATGATAAATCCAAATAACAATGGATGATTCACAACGATATGAAGTCCTCAAGTATCTATAAAATCCACTCCATGACCTTTCATCATTCCAACCATAGTCTATCCTAATAGTTGACACTAGTCCACAATTTTTCCTTTCACATCTTTGAATTACCACTATATATATCTATATATATATATATATATATATATATATATATATATATATATATATATATATATATATATATATATATATATATATATATATATATATATATATATTTGAATGATTGAAGGAGGTAGAAAATAGTAACCTTGTCTAATACCATAATAGAATATTGATATTCGCAAACATATTACAATATGAAGCACAACACAACTCCACTAATATAATACCCTATGAATAATAACAACATTTAATCAACAAAAGGAGCTGACACACTAGATTTATGTAGTAAATCTTGAATATTACAAAGAAAACCATTTAATCAACGAAATGAACTGACACAGTAGATTTATGTAGTTTCTTCACATTTACAAATATATTAATGTTATTTTGTTTTATCTCTCATGGGACTCCCTAACATCTATTGTATACTAGAGATGTTGAGGAATTACAACACAATAATACATTTGGGATAATATAATTTCACCCTGTTATATAATAGATTATTACAAGTGTATTTTACTCCATGTTGAATGTGGGATATACCTCTTTTACATAAAATTAGAGTTTATTTCAATATAACCTAGACATTATCCGATTCCAAAGGGACACATTAATACAACTATATTACTTTCACTTTTTGGTTTCACGTATATGCTTAACCATCTTGAACTCCTATCCATTAATTCATATTAGCGACCTTAGATAAAAGGCTTGAACATTTTAGTATCACTACCAATTAAATTTAAGAGATTAAGCTTTTTTTGTACCTTAACAAAATTAAACTCGCGTGCATTACCCTTTCTTTTTACCAAAGAAAAGGAATTAAATTAATCTTCCCTTTCATAGGTTACCACATTATGTTAATATGGAATATCTATGACAATGATAAGGAAAAAACCTCTAAAATCCATCTTGGTAAGGGAAAGAGCGGAGTAGTGATCCAATTTTACTAAAAGTTATCAGGTGTAAATATAAAAATGTTATCTACTTGAATTAGGATTTGTAATTCTATGTCTATGCTTGGGTCGAAGTACTATGTGGAATATTTTTAGAAAAGGAATTATTTTGCAGTCCAAATTCATTCTTTAATACTTTTATTGATTCCTAAGGAGTTTTGATTAATTCAATCAGGAAAGGATATAACTCTTTCATTCTTCGCCTTAATTCCCATCACCTTGTGTATGCTCATAGATCCTCATCGTATTCCCCTTATCCTTTCATGAATTATTTTTTCCACACACATACACACACTAAATGAAAATATTAGACCATACTTATGCATCATTAATCACATATCATTCTTGTTATTTTTATATCCACTCATGAATTCTTAAACTAGCCCCTCACTACAAATGATTACATAGTTTTGTGTTAGTGTGTGTGTACTAAATTTATCCAAAGGCATAGTGCATCCATTTAGTTTATATTTGATATTTTTTAGGTTTTAAACATGTGAAATTAATTAGTGCAAATAAATTATTAATAAAATAGAAAAGACAAAAATCCAAACACACTAACTAACACAAGGGTTTTATCTTGAAAACTCAATGATGGAAAACAAACATGACTCATATGATGGTTTGTAATTGAGGAAAGAGCATTGTATTGTTGGTGTGATATTGCTATTTCATGAGGTGAAGAAGGATTGAAGCTGGGAGGATGATGCTGAATCAAACAACTAGGTTGTAATTCTCCCTTCTATTAATAAAGTTCTTCAAGTTTTCTTCACCTCATGAAATAGAAAGATCACACCAACAATACAATGCTCTTTCCTCAATTACAAACCATCAACACTTCCTTGCAATTGACAATATTCCAACCTCTAGATCTCTTAGATGAGGGATCCATTTATAGATGTGTGCAAGGGTGTGAGTCATCTCTGGGTTTTGATTAGTGTCATTCCACTTGTTACAATTGGTTCCACTTGGAGATTTCTTAGATCTCTTACTCATCCCTGGGCAAATTCAAAGAGGCAAGTGTCATAGGAGAAGTTTCTAGAAGATTCCATGAGCCTCCACTTAGCAAACTGTCTCAGACATTTGTCCATCCTCGCCCATCGCACCCTATAGAAGGCCTAATCAGTATGCATCGCACCTGAGCAGTGTATCACTCAGTATGCATCACACCTGGCCAGTGTAGCAGTCAGTATGGTTCAGTTTAGGCCATTTCTGGATGGTTTTTTAGGTGGAACTTTTGGGGGATGATGTAATCAGATGACCATGTTCTTTTAGGGTATGAAACAACTCTTTTTAGGGGTTGATGAGTGCTAGTTTATAGATATATAAGTTTGGGGTTGAAGTGCCCAAATATGTCTATAACAACCTTGGTTCTTCAGGCAGTGTTGATTCATCATGCATATTACTTTGGTCTCCCAACTTAACCCATGAATAGACATGGTCCCTTTTACACCTTCTTACTTGAAAAAAAAAATAAGATTCAGTGATATAACAATGTTTCAATTTACGAAGGGTACTGTAGGTCGTAAGATTAATATTTTCATAGTATAATTTTTCATCTCTGGTGTTGATCCATTGCTACCAGACCTGGACAGTACCACAGTGAAGTCACACAGAACCACAAACATTACCCTACTTCCAACGAGCTTGGAAAGCACCTCGACAAAGTTTCTTGCTTCACCTATCTTCGCAAGTAGCCTTTTTCTTCTTTGACCTTTATTTATTTGTTTTAAAGAGGACTCCGCATTAGCGCTGATTCATTTTTGGGTGGGAGAGGGATCGTGACGTATTGAGAGTAGAAGAGGTTGTTCCTTTGGAGAAGCATTATTAGGTCCCTATAATACTAGAGTAGCCCCTTATTTTTATTGTCAGTGTAGCCCCCTTATTTTTGTTGTTGTACCCATGTAGACCCCATATTGTTATTATTATACCCCATATAAGGCCACTATTGTTATTGTTGTGCCCTTACATTATTACTGTTATGTAAGCTTTGATTATATTGTGACCCCTTAGACTCCTATATATAGAAATTATGTACTTTCATTTATACCATGCAAGAATTATTCATTTATGTAATGTAAAGGAGGTTTCCCCCTTGAAGAGGAGTTAGGTCCCTATACTACTAGTCTAACCCCTTATTGTTATTAGTAAAACCCCTTTATTATATTGTTGTTCCATGTATTCCCCATATGGTTATTATTGTGCCCCATAGGAGCCCACTATTGTTATTATTGTGCCCTTAAATTATTATTGTTATGTTAGCTCTGATTATATTGTGACCCCTTAGACTCCTATATATAGAAAGGAGGCCTTGTCATTTGTATCATCCAAGAATTGTTCATTTGTGTAATGTATAGGAGGTTTCCCCCTCAAAGAGGCTTATATCTAAGGCGTTCATCTATCTTTTCTATCTTTTTGTGAACTTGTTTCATAATATTTCATATTAGAGCTTTGGATTCTAGGGTTTCACTGCTCGAAACAGGTCATCATGGCATTTTCGCTATAACTTTTTTTTCTGCGACGTTTCAGAAGCTAAAAAAAACCACATTTGAGAAGAAATTTCGCTGAACCTTGGGACCAAATTTTAGATCTTGTCTTGCTATATTTTCAAAGATATGATCTGAAGAAGTTAGGGTTTTGGGAACCTCCAGAATTTCATCTAAAATAGGTAATCATGGAATGTTCGCTATAATTATTTTTATACAAGGTTTCAGACTCAGAAATTAAAACCCAGTTGAGCTGAACACGTTGTGAAGCTCGGGCCCAAATTTTGGATCTTTTCTCACTATATTTTTAGAGATATAATCTGAGGAAGTTAGGCTTTTTGAAGACCCCCAAATTACATTGCAAATAGGTGACCTTGGAAAAATCGTCATAACTCTCTCTGAGCATCATATTGAATTTTCGTCAGAAGCTACAAAAATAGGATGGATTGTAGTTTTTTGGGTAGCATTTTCATATCTGAAGGTTGAAACAGTGACACATGGAACTTCCTACAAGTTCACTCCTCTGAAAAGGTATATAATCAGGTCATCTTGGGAGATTGTGGTTTTTACTTTTTCTTCATTTAGGTAGAGGCTTGCCATCAAAGAAATAGAGGAGGCAAGCATCTTAATTTGACTTTTCGTAGTCGTTACAATATAAAAACCTTGAAACAACGAATAACGATTTCTTGGAGAATCCAATTTCGATCAGACGGGTCGCATTGGAAAGCGGATGTAGAGGGCTACCACAAGTCACAATTTCAAACCTTGGAGATCTGAAATTACAGAGTTACATTTGTTTCAAAATCGAGCCCCTAAAATCAAGAAAAGGCGATATGAGGAAGTTTTATGGAAAGGATCCGGTAAATTAGATACTATAGATGGAGAAATATTTTGATCTACATGAGGTGCAAACGTTATAAAAGGTACATATTGCATCTTCATATTTAGAACCGGATCAATTATTATGGTATAAAGGGCTTTGTTCTCGTAAATCACTTTTTACGTGGTCAATTTTCACAGAGGAAATAATAGAACATTATGAGGATACAAAGAGAAACACCTTCTTTAGCCAGTTGATAAATATCAAACAAAAGTGTTCAATGGAAGAGCACATTGAAGACTTTCAAAAATTGAATATAAGAGAAAATGATATTCCAGAGAAGTGGAGGATTGATGTCTCCATAGGGACTTTAAAGGATAACATTCAACATGAGGTTCATCTTTGGGAACCTAATTCATTGGAGAATGCATTTAGGTTGGAAAGAAAAGTGAAAAGCAAAATTATGGCAACAAGGAAGTCTACCCCTCACAACTATAAAGATGGAAGTTTTGTTTCTTCTTGCCTTGCACAACCTAAAAGGTTGAAACCACAACAATTGGAAGAAAAAAGAGAAAAAGGGCTTTGGTACAATTGTGATAACAAATACATTAAAGGTCATAAGTGTGGTGAGAAGAAATTATTTTACATTGAGTGTGAAGAGGAGGAAGAAAAGGATCAAGAAATGTCAAAAGAAGAGGATGTACACCAAGTACCAACCCAAAAAAAATAAGAAATGAATCCGACCATATCTTGTAAAGAATTGACAAGAATTACCACTCGTTAAACTCTCAAGAAAGAAGGACATAGCAAGAAGAAAAATGTTCAAGAAGTGAAAGATCACATCGAGCATCAAGAAATAAATCTAACCATATCTTGTAAAGAATTGACAAGAATTACCACTCCTCAAACTCTCAAGATAGAAGGACATATTAAGACGAAAAAGGTTCAAGAAGTGAAATATCACATCGATAATGAAGAAATGAATCCGACCATATCTTGTAATGCATTGGTCGAAATTACCATTCGTCAAACTATGAAGATAGAAGGACATATCAAGAAGAAAAATGTTCAAGAAGTGAAAGATCACATTGAGCATAAAGAAATGAATCTGACAATATCTTGTAATGCATTGGAAGAAATTACCACTCCTCAAACTCTCAAGATAGAAGGACATATCAAGAAGAAAAAGATTCAAGCAGTGAAAGATCACATCGAGCATCAACAACAAGTTCTCCAACTTTTAAAGGATAACGCCACTTTGGTGCAGAATCAAATGAAGCAACAAGTAGATCAACATCGCAGTGAAAGAAGTTTTGATGGAGGTGATTGGGTATTTTTATGGCTACATCTCAAGAAAGCTATTTATGAGAAGGAAATGTTGGCAATACTACATGCACTTAAGAAATGGCAACCTTACCTAATGGGAGGACACTTCAAGGTAAAAATGGATAATGATAGTCTTAAATACTTTTTAGAACAAATATTATCTTTAGAAGAATAGAAAAAATGGGTCACAAATATGTTGGCTTATGACTTTGAAATCATCTACAAAAAAGGGAAGCAAAATGTTGTTGCATATGCATTCTCAAGAAAGGATGAGGATGTGGAAGCATTGTTTTGTGTTATTTCTATTATCCAACCAGATTGGATAAACGATGCAAGAGATGAATGGGAGAAGGATGAAGAAGTGTGGCTACTCAATCAAAAGTTGCAAAATATCCCAGTTCAAAAAATATTTCTAGAACTTGACGAGGAAGGAAAAATCATATTGGAACCTGGCACAATCACAGAAACAAGAACCCGACAGCTACAAAATCAATCAATTTTATAGTATATCATCGAGTGGAAGAAATTACCTGTTGAAGATTGTTGGAAATAATACTGAGAAGGGGGGGCTGAATCAGTATTATCAGGTCAATTATTTTTCATTTCACAATCAGATTTGTATATGCTACTTCAATTAGTAAGAACTGCGTATGTACGCAATTGCAGTTAAGGAAACTAGCGTATAACTAGCAGACTTGCAATTTAAATTATTCTTCAGATGTTGATCATTAATCTGTGCATCAAACCATAGAAGCAGTAACGAGGAATAGTAAAAAAGAACAGGCAGTCACACATAAGAACACAAGATATAAGGTGGAAACCCAATGTGGGTGAAAACCACCAGCTGCAATTCGTCTCTATCTTCTTTTAATTAGAAACTTCTTTTTACAATGTTTCTGTACTAGTGCAGTCTTATACCAGCACGCAGGCTGCTACCTGTAGAAGGCTACAACCTTCTCTTGTTGTCCAACTTCTCCTGGAAGGGAGCTACAACCCCCTTAGCTCTTGTACTAGCTGAGGTACTAGTACGTAGGTGCTGACCTACAGAAGGCTACAACCTTCTCTTTTCTTCCAGGGACCATGTTTCATAAATTTTTAGATTGGATCCATCAATGACAATAATCAAACATCAAATACATCTACATCAACCAATCTCCTTTGCTTCAATCAAAACTGAATCAAACAATTACTTCTTTGAATGTTATAACCAGACTACATTGAGAGTAATCAGAAATGAATCCCGAAACTAGAACACTGCATCAATAAACAGAAGTAGCTAAACATATTTCATGAGATGTACGCTACTTCAATATGTATAACCTATGTACATACACTTTTGTATTAAGACCAACCAGCGTATATGCTGCTTTGACTTACTGAACCTGCATGGATATGTGCCTCTTCTGTGCCAAACCTACGTACAGATCTATATATAATTTACCCTTTTCACTTATTCAGACATGAGTTATACCCAGATTATTAGATTTATAGATGATTCAAGTCATGCACCAAATATAACAGATCAAAATCACACAAAGATACTACTATTCAAGCCTTAAGATCTTGACCCAACAATAGAACTTATCCTTCTTCTTGCACTCAAGCTCCTCCTTGGTTCAGATCTAGCTATGCACCATAACCCAATTCTAGATTTTGTTGTTCATAAGATATTCAATACTTGAGTGAATGCCTTTTCCAAATGATCTCCTTCCTTTTTTATAGTCTTAGGCCTTACTCAAACCATGGTCCAAAACCATATAGAATCAATACCATGGACCCAATACCTGGGTTCAACACATCGGACGAGATACCATGGTCCAAAACCATAGGTCCAAATACCAAGGACTAAATACCATGGACAAAAAATAAGTTTTCTCACATGTACGCGCTTTTCCTTGCATGAAAGTGCATGCATATGTATACACGCCTTATGATCATCGAAACCGCATGTATACCCAACTTGGTTAAGATGAACCTGCGTATATCTCTTTTTCCTTCATTTCGAGAGCCTAAACTGTGATCTGTCATTTGAGTGAGTTGCCATCAAGGACAACACCTGTGTCATAGCACCAATCTGTGTCATAATGCCAACAAAGATTCCACATGGGAAGACATGAATTTTATATAGAAGCATCAGGAACTACTCAAGTGTTGAGGACAACACATTTTGAAGGAGAGTGGCATGTTAGGTCCCTATACTACTAGTGTAACCCCTTATTATTATTAGTACAACCACCTTATTATATTGTTGTGCCCATGTAGTCCCTATATGGTTATTATTGTGCCCCATAGAAGCCCACTATTGTTATTATTGTGCCCTTACATTATTATTATTATGTCGGCTCTGATTATATCATGACCCCTTAGATTCCTATATAGAGAAAGGAGGTCTTGTCATTTGTATCATCCAAGAATTGTTCATTTGTGTAATGTAAAGGAGGTTGCCCCCTTGAAGAGGCTTATTCCTAAGGCATTCATCTATCTTTTCTATCTTTTTGTGAGCTGGTTTCATAACGATTTGTTAGTTGGTTGCACAACATTTGGTATGAGAGCTTTGGATTCTAGGGTTTTGCTGCTTTAAACAAGCCATCGTGGAATTTTCGCTATAACCTTTTCTCTATGAAGCTTTAGAGGCATAAGTTTCAACCATGTGGAGCTGAAATCATGGTGAACTTTGAGTATGAATTTTATATCTTTTCTCACTATATTTTCGGAGATATGATCCTAGGAAGTTAGGGTTTTTGCAGGCTCTAAAATTCCATCTCAAACATGTGACCTAGGGAAAATAGTCATAGCTTTCTATATGAGCATCGTATTTGAATTTAGTAAAAAGTGAAAGAAAGAGGGAAGACCTTAGTATTTTCTATATCATTTGCAAGGTTGAAGGTCAAAACAGTGACACGTAGCATTACGTACAAGTTCACTCTACTAAACCAGTCTATAATCAAGTCATTGGGGGATATTGGGCATAACTCTTTCTTAAAGTATCCATTATTGGTCTGAATTTTTGGCTTGGAAATAAGACTTAGAGGGCTACCAAAAGAGAAAATTTTAGATCATGCAAATTCATAATTATAGAGATAGAGTAGCTGCAATATCTAGCTCCTAAAAAGCAAGAAAAAGGTCCATATTTTTTAAATTTTGCATAACCTGTGTTCGAAAAAACAGTTTGAGGTGATTCGAAGGGCATATTGAAGCATAGATATCATTGTTTTACTTAAAAATTCATTGAAACAAAAAAATGGACATACCCAGTAAGAAACCAGAAATCTCTTCTATGGCACAGGAAGAAGAGGAACAAATGGAACATGATATATCAAAATTGCGAGATCAAGTGCAAAAAATTTCACTCTCGAAAAGAGTAACCAAAAATGAACTAGAAGCTAAGATGAATGGTTTGAAAACTGAAATGGAAGAAATTAGGAATGTCAAGATGGAAATTTTGAAGGATGTCTTAAAAAATTATTTGAAAACAGACCTAGAAGGTTTGAAGGAAGGTTTGAAAAAATTGCTACATGAAATTCTCCCTTGTGATGACAAGATACTCCATGAAAATCATGATGAGGATAAAAGGAATAAAAATTATGATTTTAGAGACTTACATTGTGGGTTAAAGACTACCAAATTCCAAATATCAATATGAAGAAGTTTAATAGTAAGGATCCGTTGACATGGCTACTACATATGGAGCAATTATTTGATCTAAATGATGTGTCCAACACACAAAAGCTATGCATTGCATATTTATATTTTAAAAAAAAATCAATTTGTTTGGTATCGATGAATTTTTTCTCATAAACCACTTGTCACTTGGTTAATTTAAATGGAGGAAATGATAGCATAATATGAATATACACAAAGAAACACCTTCTTTAGCCAATTGATAAATCTCAAACAAAAGGGTTCAATGGCGAAGCACATTGAGGACTTCCAAAAACTGAATATAAGGGTAAATGATATTCTAGAGGAGCATATGATTGATGTATTCATAGGTAATTTAAAATATAAAATCCAACATGAGGTTCTCCTTTGGGAACCTGATTCAATAGAGAAGGCGTCCAGGGTGGCAAGAAAAGTTTAAAGAAAAATTATGGCAACAAGGAAGTCTATCACTCACAACTACAAAGATGTAGGTGTTGCTCCCAGCCTTCAACAACCTACAAGGTTGAATCCACAACAATTGGAAGAAAAAAGAGAAAAATGGATTTACAATTGTGATAGAAAATACACTAAAGGTCATAAGTGTGTTGAGAGGAAATTATTTTACATAGATTGTGAAGAGGAGGAAGAAAAGGAACAAGAAATGTCAAAAGAAGATGATATACACCAGGAACCAACCCGAGAGAAAGAATAAATGAATCCGACCATATATTGTAAGGCATTGGCAGGAATTACCACTCCTCAAAGTCTTAATATAGAAAGACAAATCAATAAGAAAAAGGTAATAGTGTTGATCGATTCTAGTACCCATAATTTTATTCATTGTAAGATAGCCAAGGAATTGAAGTGCTTCCTATATCCAACACTAGAGTGTCAAGTGATGGTTAAAAATGGAGGAACTATAAAGTATTCTATAAAGTTCCATAATATCAAGCTAACCATGGGGGAGTATGTATTTAATAGTCCAATGCTTTCCATTCCAATGGGTGCTGTTGATGTTGTACTAGGAGTCCAATGGTTACAATCTTTGGGTACAATAAGTTTTAATTTTCAAGAAATTTTCTTGAATTTTTTTTGGGAAGGAAAGGAAGTTGAATTAAGGGGTATAGTAGGGAAACCAGGAAATATAATTAGCTCTAATGGCATGACAAATCTTCTAAATAAAGAGCAATGGGGCATAATTGCACAATTATCATGCTCATTAGAGGTTCAAACATCGAAATCATCTATTTATCCAAATCTCCAAAAAGACTTTGAAAATCATTCTGAGGTATTTGAGACTCCCAAAGGCCTCCCACCTATTTGTGATCATGATCATGCTATTCATTTGATTCCAAGAAGTGTTCTTCCAAGCATTAGGCCTTACAGATATCCCTATGCCCAAAACAGTGAAATTTAATGTATCGCTGCAAAAATGCTAGAGGCCGGTATAATTCAACCTATTCAAAGTTCTTTCTCTGCTCCAGTAGTATTGGTACACAAGAAGGATGGATCATGGCACATGTGTCTGTATTATAGGGAGCTTAACCAGCTCACTATTAAAGTAAATTTCCCATTCCTATCATTGATGAATTGTTGGATGAATTACATGGAGAAATTTACTTCACCATGTTGGATCTTCGCCCGAGATATAATCAAATTAGAATGAAGAATTAAGACATTCCGAAAAAAAAAATTAGAACTCATGAGGGTCATTACGAATTTTTGGTGATGCCTTTTCGCCTTAATAATGCACCTTCCACATTTCAATGTTTGATGAATTCCATTTTCAAACCCTTAGAAAATTTGTGTTAGTATATTTTGATGGTATACTAATCTATAACAAGTCTTGGCAGGATCATATTCAACATATTGAAAAAGCGCTCAAACTATTGGAGGAGAAACAATTATATACAAAAATTACAGGAGGTGGAATATTTGGGTCATATTGTATCACATGAGTGTGTTAAGGTAAACCCTAACAGAATTAAAGCTATTAAGGAATGGAAAATCCCCACAACCATAAAGCATCTTCGAGGATTTATCTCAAGTTTGTTAATAATTATGGGAGAATAGTAGCACCTGTAACAACATTATTGAAGAAAGATGCATTTCCTTAGACTCTATAAGCAACTAAGGCCTTTGAACCTCTTAAAGAGGTAATGTGCAAAGCATGGGTCTTAGCTATGCCAAACTTCACAAAAACCTTTATTATGGAATGTGACGCCTCACGAAAAGGAATTGGTGTTGTTTTAATGCAAGAAGGAAGACCTGCTTCTTTTGAAACTTGTCCTTACAAGGTACTATGGTCTTTAAACCAAAGTACTATGGTCCTTAAAAGGTGTTGCAAAATATTGGTACTATGGCATAAAAATTAGAGCTTCTTTCATCTTCCTGAATGCACCTAGTTTTCCATGTTTCATGCTTAAAGAAGGTTATAAGTGACAAGCACCTAGTTCAAACAATATTTCCAAAACTTGATGAGGAAGGAAAAATAATATTGGAACCTGAAGTAGTCATGTAAACGAGAACCTGACAACTATGAAATCGAAAAATTTCAGAGTATCCCATCAAGTGGAAGAACTTACCCACTAAAGATTCCACATGGGAGGATGAGAATTTTATATAGAAGCATACAAAACTACTAAAGTGTTAAGGACAACACTTTTTTGAAGGAGAGGGTCATTAGGTCCATATAATACTAGTGTATCCCCTTACTTTTATTTTTATTGTATTCACCTTATTGTTATTGTTGTGCCCTTACATTATTATTGTTATGTAGGCTCTTACTATATTGTGATCCCTTAGACTCCTATATAAAGAAAGGAGGTATTTTCATTTTTATCATCCAATAATTTATCATTCATGTAATGTAA
Organism: Pinus tabuliformis; assembly: GCA_031772625.1. Lineage (NCBI taxonomy): Eukaryota > Viridiplantae > Streptophyta > Pinopsida > Pinales > Pinaceae > Pinus > Pinus tabuliformis. The sequence goes on along the minus strand of CM062804.1, from coordinate 885,418,294 downwards.
ATGAGGTTTCTCCCTTGAAGAGGATAATTTTTAAGTCGTTGATCTATCTATTTGTGAGTTGGTTGCATAACACACATATAAAGACCTCTAATTTAGGTTTTCTTGTTTAGATTTTTCCCCTTATCCTCTTCTAATAATTGGATAACCATGAAAACACTGAAACACATAACTAATTGTAGGCATAAGGTTTCCTAAATAGACATGGGTTCATGGTTGGACCAAAACTCTCCTTACAAACGGATCGTATTTTCCATCAGAACTTCATCGACCAAAAGATATAACCAACACAAGGAAGATGAATAGGAGGTTAGCCAAGTGTTGAAGTGTCACAAGACTCTTTACATTTCAGCCACACACATACTAAGAAGACACAACATGTTCATACACAACACTTATTCACATGACGAAAATGAAGAAAAATTAAAACAAAAAATAAAGAAAAGACTTTGTACACATTGTAGGGCACAACCCCAAATCATCATTAAAACTAATGTTTTAAGTCTTGGTCATTAACAGGGAGAGATTCAATCTTCCCATCAGGTGATTGAATATGATAAGTGTGTTGGCCAATCTTTTCGTGGAAAGTAAGTTTCCCAATCCACAAGGATTGGAACTTAGTGTGTTTTCCTTTGTCCTCAAGGGATTTATCCCACATCAAGACTAAGTCACGCACACAAAAGTTGTTCATCCATACAGACTTATTATTGAACCACCTCTTGATATGGTTATGATGAAGTGAAAATATTTCCTTTTCCTTCAATCTTTCTTCTTGTAATTTGTGAAGGGTGTCCATCCTATGCTACACTAATAAACATGGCTTGCCTTCGAATTCTTGAGAAATTTGGAGAGTAGGAAAGTAAATGTTGGGCATGAGGATGGATTTTTTCCTATATACCAGGAAGTAAGGGGAGGTGTTCAAAGAGGTCTTTGGCATGACTCAGTCATCCAGTAAAGCATTTGCCAAAGTGAAGTGTTATTTTTGTTGTTCAGAGAATATGATATTTTTTATGATGTGAATGAGGTTCTTCTTTGTGGATTCAACAAAACCATTCCCATGTGGATAATAATTAGCCGAATATTTCAATACAATACCAATTTATAATTCAAAATCATAAATTATTAGTTATGAAAAGTATGTTGCATTATCAAAAGCAAGTGAAGTAGGAATGTCGAACCTAGAAATGGTTTTCTACTAAAGTAAATTTATGACTCCATAATCATTCATCTATTTCAGTGGAGCTACTTTTGTGCATCATGTGAAATAATATGTGGCAGTGAAAATAGTGGTGGTGCTTCGATGAATGTAGAAATATTTCTCCAATAATATCCAAGCCCCACTGTTGAAAAGGTTCTTCCACTACAATAGGCTGCAAAGGGGTGGCTGACTTCTTGTTCCTGTTGGCACATATCTAATAGACCAGACACTTGTGGGCATAGACATGAGCATCCTTGAATAATGTAAGCTAGTAAAAGTCAGCACACATGAATTTATGTGTTGTTTTGTTACACACAAAATGTCCATCTGTTGTTTTGTCATCAAGATCACGCAGTAAATTATCTAAATCATGTGCTTCCAAAAACCTGCGTTGTACTCCATTATGGTGCTTTCTGAAAAGCACCCCATGGACCAACTGATAATATAATTCTTTAAGTCTAAGTGGCATCTTTTGTTTTTATGATATATTGGACGGAGAAGTGTCATGATTAAGTATTGGCACGTTATGTGTACCAATATTTCATGAAAATAGTGGTGCAAGCTCACTCAATAGTGTACATTTCGATTTCTTTCTCCCATCGTGAGAGATATTATTCTTCCTTTGCATCGACTGCTTCTGCTGCTAGTCAACATGGGGCACAAGCCTTGCTTGTGTGAACTGGCTTGAACTCTAATTCATATTCCTGTAGACCCGTCATCCATTTTTCTCTTCTCCCGCCTAACTCTTGTTGAAAAAAGATTCATCTAACTATTGGGTGGGGAGCAAAGATAATACAGTGATTTTTCAAGAGATATGTCCGAAATTTCTTCACTGCCTTGTATACTACACAAGCCTTCTTGTTAATGATGGGATAATTGAGTTTGGGTCCTTGAAGACTAGCACTCATAAAAGATATAGGATGCTCATTATTCTAATCATCCTTTTGTGTGAGCACATCGACAAGAGAAGTGTCAGAATCAAATTTGTAGAGAAAAAAAATCTCTGCTGAAATATGGGTTGTATAATCCAGGTGATTCTAAAATAGCTTGCTTGATACAGGAAAAAAAGTCATTTTCCGTCTTGTCCCATCTGTATACTACATCCTTCTTTATCATCTCCTGTATTAGTTTAACAATCTCAGTGTAATCAAAGATGAACTTATGGAGGAAATTTATTTTCCCCAGAGAGGATTACATAGCTTTTTTTTCAATGGGAATGGAACTTACATAATTTCTTTGACACTCTTTGGGTGTACTTTAATTTCACTCTTTGCGATGATGTGGCCCAAGAGGTTACCCTCAGAAATTGTAAAGATAACATTCTTGGGATTAAGAGATATCTCGTACTTGCGACATCGCTCGAATATTTTCTTCAAGTGGCATATGTGATCAAATCTCTATTTGTAAATCACTCTAACATCATCAAGATAGACCACTATGCTCTGTCCAATCAATCCCCATAACGTGATGTCCATGGCACATTGGAATGTAGCATCAACATTAATCAACCCAAATGGCATTCATTTAAATGCAAATGTGCCCCAATTTGTGCGGAAATTCGTTTTAAGTTTATCAAGCTCTGAGACTAGAACCTGGTTATATCTTGAATACCCATCCAAGAGAGAAAACATTTCTTACCCTAATACTATTTGCAGTATCTCCTCAATAGACGGCATGGTGTAGTTATATTTTTCCAAGGCACAATTTAGATTTTGGAAATCCAGAGATAAGAAGATTTCCCTGGACTTCTTTCTTACCGGGACAAAGTTTGATATCTAGGTGGAGTATTGCACCTTGTATATGATCCTAGCATTGAACAATTTCCTTAACTCTTTTTGAATGGTAGGCTCAAGCGTCAGATGTACCTTCCATATATTTTGTTGAAATGACTTGGCCCCTTCTTTTATTGGAATCACATGGTGGATAATTAACGAGTCAAAAGTTTTAGGTTCATCATACGTCCATGTGAATACATCTCAGTAATGCTTGAACAAGTCGATAAAGGCTTGTCACTCCTGTGGTGTGTAACAAGTACCAAGATTAACAAACTTCAGATCTTTTTCTATTCAAAAATTGATCTGCTTGTGCGACATCATGGAACTATGGGTTTTAGCATTAACAGGTCCATAGAAGTGGTTCTACAGGTCATACAAATTTTCCAATGATACCACTCATTTCGGCATGAGATTTCCTTTACTTGTGCTAGCTGCATCCTGCAATGTCTTCTCATGTTTGTCTTCATCGATCGGTGCATCCTTGAAAACATTAACGTTTTCCATAAATTACAGTATTTGTTGGTCGTCATTAAAAACATGTAAATTAGTGATATTATTAGGGAGGGATGGACTATAAAGAATCTCCATAGAAAAATTGCCCCTTAATGGTGACAACCTAGCAGTAGCATTTGGAAATGCATCGACAACTGCTTTATGCATTCTAAGAACAACAATAATATTAAAAGCTTGGAATTGAGAAATTAAATGTCATACATCTTATTGATATTCTTTAAGATGAGGTAACACATTGTGTTTTGTATCACATACTTGTCGCACAACAATTTCTGAGTTAACTACTACTTTTAGGATCGCAACGTTGAGGTCAATGGCTCTTTTCAAGCCTAATATGAGTGCCTCGTATTCTTCATGTCTTGTTCGTGCACTCAAATTTCAAGCTTCTAGAGATCAAATTATTTCTCTATAGTGGGTCTATTAAAACACAACAATCTTTAGAGCCCTCCCACGTTTTGGAACCATCAAAATACAAAGTCCACATATCATATGTACAAGGACTAGGAACTACACTAGTAATATTATTACTATTACTACTAACTGTACAAATGTCATTTTCACCAGTTGGACTGGGAAGGAGCTCCAACTATTTATCTAGTGGGACTGGGGATGGCTGCACAAGATAACATCCCAGCTGAGTTTCCACGAATAAATTTCCGAATATAAGTTCTACGAAAATCATTAGTTCATTATGTAAATTCAAGGGAGTAACAGTATGTTTCATGTATCTCTCTTAGGTCACTTGAATTTCATTATTCTTTCCCTTGTGCAGAAGCCATAAATGTGACCAGTCCATAGCAAAGTACCCTTATATCTTGCTGGACCAATATCTCCACAACAATACTCCATATGCTTCTGGAATTTCCACAATCACTATGTTGATACACTGGTGAAATGATAAATGGATAATCACATCTCTGAGTTCACCAACTGTGTGGACAAGAGTCATGTCTAGCTGAATGATTTGTGCATTTCTTTTGTCCCATTTTGCATTGATTTTCTTGGCGATAGATAATGGCATTATTTTTACCGATGCACCAGAATCAACCAAGAAATTGTGTGTATTGAAATTGAAGATTTCAAAAGTTAATAGAAATGGGGAGAAGAGTGTATTTGTATCTATTGTCAAGGAATTAAGTAGAGATTCGAGGGAACCAAAGGATTTCCTAGATCCCTTGTCTAAATAAGCATCATTACCTATGGTGGACTTCCCAAGTGTGCGTAAGAGGATGTCATGTTGGCTTGTGAGCTTTGTAAGTTCAAACATTAAGATATTCGTGCGAGCCTTCTTCATGTCTTCAATTATGTTGTAATCCAAAGGGGGGAAATTGCCTAAGTTTCTAGGGGCATGACTTGGTTTGTGACTTCCAGAATGATTTTCTTACTCTTATTGCTTAGGGAATCACTTTTCATTGTAGTTGTCTTCCCATACTTTCTCTACATGTTTTGTGTTGAGCTAACGGGCATACTGATCTTTCTTAACAAATTTTCTTTGAGCTTCTGCTTCATCAACTCTGGTCTAATGGCTAGCCCTTGGCTTCTCAGATTGTACTGGTTGGTATGCCTCTTGGTTGGACCATAATGCGAAGGCTTTTTATTGGCCATGTTGGTTTGGGCTATGAGTATGCAATTGAACATGTTTACTGCATGCCCCACACTTGGAGTCTCTTCATTGGAACAATTTCTTGTCTTCTTTTGCAGGCTCGATCTGCTCATCAACAAGTACCACATCAACAATATGCAAAGCAAGAAAATTCATGGTGTGATTCCATTGTGGGCATGTTTTCTAGGAATGATAATCTTGATGATATGAACATTATTGGTCTATGCCCATACTTTTGATATTCAATGCAACGTTTGAGTTTTGCGCAGAATTAGTTGATTGGTTGTTGCTACTACCAGAATTTGCAGTCCTTCTGAACAGGTTGAACTTAGGAGGATTGCTACTCATGGTGGTCTGCCTCAAACTTTGTTTCAACTCTTCCAACTCATTTGATAGAGTCTTGATAGTATGGGTCAAGCTCTCAAGATTGATAATTTCTTTCTCTTTGGCCTTAGTTATAGAGGCTTGAGACCTTTTACCCATGTCTTTGGATTCCTTGGTTGGTTCATCATCTATAATGACTCCACTCATGGGCAAGTCCTTTTCAACCATGATTCCCTCTTCGTAATTCTATGTTAAAGTCTGCTTCGCAATTCTCTTATGAGTTATGAAGTGTTGGTTGGCAATGCATAAGTGCAATAATAGATGGTGATGGAGTCATGAGGTTTAGTGTTTGTTGGGAAGTTATTCAAAATATGATTAAACCTCTGTTTGAAATCTTTCATTTTTTCATTGTGCTCCATATTGAGATTGGCCAGCTCTTTCAAAAACATGACAGGAGTCTTGTCATTAGTAAATTTCTCAGGGAAAATTTTCTTAAATCCCCTCTAGTTCCGGATGGAATTAGGAGGAAGATTATGATACCATATAGTTGTTTTACCATCTAAGGTACACAAAAAACATATACATGAAACATAATCATAGCGTACCTCAAGTGTTTGTAGATGTAGGTATGATCCAAGTGGATATTGGTGGCCACCCACCTATTCCAATTGGACCCCCAACACTGTCTCTCTCAGTTTTTCGGTTTCCTTAATTGTAGCATAATTTACTATTTTTGGTAGTTTTTCGGGTCCTAAACTTCTAGAGTCATTTTGAGGCCCTAAATTTTTTTTTTTGAGAAAATAGAGAGACCAGAAATGTCCCAAAATTTATGACTAGTTTGTTTTCGGCCTTCTCTTTGAGATCTTCGAAACGAGGTATTATGATAGCCAAACAAAGATTGTATGCCAAAGTTATTACCCCACGCATTTGATGTACCAATTTACCCAAATAGGGCCCTCAGTTTTGGCACTTCATCTTCTAGGGTTAGGTTTTTGAATGTTTAGGGTTTTCCATTGTTTCTCAATAATAAATAGGCCTTTGAGCCTCATTGTAACATAGTTCGGACGCATGTAGCCAGCACATCTCTTCTCAGAGATAAGCTACCATCACCCGAGCTATCTTATTTCCATTATCTTTGTAAGCATAGTTCATTATTTTTCTATTAATGAAATGAAGTTTTTTCTGCTGCATCTCTATATTTATGATTATATTTGTAAGTTTTTGTGTTCCTCTTTAAGTTCAGATGAGTGGTATCAGAGTAGTCTACTCTTTCTTTATTTTTCTTTTCATGTCCCCAACAAGGTCAAGGTATAAGGAGTCATGGATCGATCTGGTTGAACCGTTACAACATCAGCCTCACAAAACTCAGTGACCTCCCATGGTAGAATAAATGAAAGATGAGGGGGAAGGAGATTCTTTCAAAATTTTGCTTGAGGAAGCCCTTGAACGATAGATAGACGCGATGATGGATAAATTTTTCCATATCCTTCAATGACTACCCACAGTTGATGCATCTTCATCCAATAACCACTCTGGAGGTGTCACTCCTTTTAAGGTACAAGTTAACATCGATATTCCCATATTTGAAGGTCTGATATATGTAGATGTCGTAGATGAATGGTTAAATTTGTTGGAGGGATAATTTTCAGTTCATGACTTTTCCAATCGGGAAAAGATTACTTTTGCACTTCTCAAAGTTGCTCAGGAAACCTATTGTGAACAAAAGGACGAGAGTGAACCTTGGTTGTTTTCAGTTGCACCCACTTAGGATTCTTTCCGAGAAACCATCAAGGAACAATATTATAATGTCGGGAGCTATAAGGATAAATACATAAGGCGGACTACGGTACGGCAGGGTAGGGACCAAGATGTGTCGGAGTTCACAAATATTTTCCATACCCTTCGCACAAAGCTGGGTATCAAGGATACTGAGCGGCATTTGGTGCTCAAGTAATACAGCTGTCTACACAAGTACATCAAGGACAAGATGGAGTTCCTAGACATTTCCTTTCTCGGAACAGTGTACAGGTACACTGTCAAGATTGAGTAGAAGTTTAAATAGAACAAGCGGGACTTCGGGTCTGAAAATCAAAAGCAAGGAAAAGGCACCCCAAAACCACAGAACAAAGGACCAAGCCAAGGCGGGACTACCCAAGAGAGCTCGCCGAAGCTGCAAGAAAAGAATAACACCACGAAAACAAGGAAGGACACAGGAAAATGGTGTGAGCTCCATAAGAGATCCACTCACAATACAAGTGAGTGTTGGGCCAAGTAGTCACTGGTGGCCGAACTAAAGGCTTGTGAGTGAGACACATGTTCCAAATCTAAATCATAGCCTTGTAAGGGAACTGGAAAAGGGAATAAAAATCATTGATGCAGATCCCAGTGCCACCGTGGCCACCACCAAGATCTAGAAGATTGAGCTTGAAGATCCAGACAAGGGGGAACACCTCTTCACTCATAGATGTGGGTGAAGGGTTCTCCACTACAGGTCATTGTCGATAGCGGGAGCCAAAAGAACCTCATTTCTATGGAGATCATGAAGCGATTGGGCCTAATGACTACAGCACATCCACAGTCATACACCATCAGGTAGCTTCACCAAGGACAAGATATTCGCGTTGGCTAGTAGTTTCACCTTCCCTATAGCATCAAACCCTTCACGGATAAGGTACTGTGTGATGTTTCTCCTCTTGAAGTTTGTAACGTATTTTTAGGACAACCATACTTGTGGAAGTGACATGATGTATATGATTCTAGACCTCACTTTGTGATTATTACATTGGCCAACAAGTTGTTCAGGATACCGGAGGTAGCTCCGCCTACCACCATCTCTTTTATCACTGCAAAGAAATACAGTAAGATCATTTCCCAAATCAGGGTTTTTTTCCTTATGATTTTCCCTCAGGGAAAGAAGAAGGTTGTGGCGATGTCTACCAGGCAGGGCTCTGTGGAGTACTGAAGAAGGTATATTTTTATTGATTATTTTGTCATCTTTTCTTTAGAACTCGTAACCTCTTTGAATAATAAACTAGGTAGATAATAAGAAATCATGAGAAAATCTATAGGATTTTTATACGCAACACAAAAGCACTAATAATTTCTATTTCTTATGCAGGAAAAGGGAAAAACGAAAGATTGTCGTTCCAAAGAAAAAGACAGGGCCAAGTTAGCTGTTGTCCCTTTGGCGGGGAACCATATGCAAACAAGGCGATCTAAATTAAAACATATCAGCCAAGGAAAGGAAAAGGAGATATCAAATCGATGCAAGAAAACAAATGGATAACTGGGAATTAACAGTTTGGCGAATCCCTCAGGATCCTTTGATCTTGAGGGATCGTTGCCTTAACTATTTTTACATCCTTGATATCTCCGCTTTAGATGTTATAAAAAGGGGCAGCACTGCTAGCCCGGGCGACGATCTACTGTTATTTTTTCTATGTAACTTTTCTCTGTATTTGAAACTTTTATCATCGACTCTCGTTGAGAAGTGATTTGTTGTAACTCTGTTTTAATGCTTTAATATGAATCTGGTTGTTGTTCCATCTTTGATCCTAGAGTAATTTCAAGTAGTGTGTTCCTGGAGGCTAAGGTCCCGGCCCTGGTGGAGCACTTGCTCCTGTATCATTATCTTTAGTTCATGTGTGGTTTTCATTATCAGCTTTGTTTGGTAATCTGATGTGTTTTGTTATTTTATATCACAGCTCTATTATATTTACAATATCACTCTCTGAAACAGGAATATCATATTGTTTATTCTGACTTTATAATGCATTGTTGTTCCTTTAAATCATTGATGTAACATTACTGTTCTTTACAGAATGCTATTGCTATTCAATTACAGAGTAACCAGGTTGTAATATTCTTAAGTTGGTATTACTGTATTCATCTATGGTTTATACTTAATTACGATTGTTGTTCAATTGACATTGTTGTTCCATTACAATTTGTGATCGTTATCCGTTTTAACTTAGATTAATACTTGTGGTATCAGAGTCAGATTACTATTTCTCTCAATATCAAGGTGTGTTGTGTGTGTTATTTATTTTGGTTTACTGTAAATTCGCAACTGGATTTAAGCGTTGTTCTATATTTCATTACTAATTGGTTGCCGTTCTATTTCCATTTTTTGTCCGATTTGTTCTTAGAGTAAGGATTTCTCTCTGATTTCTATAGGATACGATTGCTGCACTTATTCATGTAGATTAAAGTGTTGCTATTTATAATATTTAGTTGCTATTACATTTTCTAGTTGTTGTTCCATTTCTTAGTTGTTGTTCCACTTCCTAAGTGTTGTTCCATTTCTTGTTGTTTGCATTGCCATTGCGTTGAACGATCTAAAACTATAATGAGCATTGACATTCATTGTCTAGTTCCCAGGTTGATGATATGTTCCTTGATTGTCTTCAGTTACATAAGTTTATAGAGGGATGAGTTATTGTTACTGTACCCTTGACTGATAGTTTACTTAGTCTTCTGAATGCATGATTGAAGTTTTAAAGTGCTTTGCTATAAGTAGATCTTGTTTTAAGCATCCGTTTACTCTTGTATTCTGAGCACTATACTACTAGCATTACTCTGGCAAATGATAGCCTCAAACTGAGTACAATCCTTGAAATAAAAAATCATTCCTGGATTGACAAGTTAATGTGAGGTAATTAGAGGTGAAAAAGACCCTTTTTACGGCTCGATATTTTGGCGTCGTTGCCGGGGAAGAGTGTAGCCATTTGTCTCTTTTCAGAGTAGTGTAAGATCCTGTTAGGAAAGGATTGGGTTTTAAAAATGGAAGGTAAGAACCTGTGTGTGGAGTAGGTAATAGCCCTACTCCCCTACCCACTTTCCTGTAGATTTGTTGCTATTATGTTTGGGTAGAACCTAGTAGTTGATTTGCATGACTAAGTACAAAAAGCCTGAAAAGAACCCTAAACCTCTACCCAAGCTTGATAAAGCTAAGGGGCCAGTGACCCTTGGCCGATCGACCTTTATAGATGAAATCCTTAAGAAAGCATAATCTCAGCCTTCAGTAGGACTTAAAAAAGTTACTTCTAGACAGCCTACTAGTTCCCTTCAGGCCACAGGATCACCAATTATAGCCTTTGTTGAGGTGCATAGTCAAATCGAAGAGCAAGATTTTCAAGAAATTGAAAATTATAGCCCAAAATCATTACAAGAAGGGAACCTTAGCAACCTCTGTGAAGGAAGAGGAGAAAACAGAGAGACTAAAGAACCAAGATCTCCCCTTGGGGTAATTCAGCCATTAAGCAGTCCATATAAGAGAAGTGCTGCAAAAATCATTTATAACAAAATTCAAGAACCTAAATCCCCCTAGACGTTAGGCACTCTCATTATCCCAGATAAAGGAAGTGTTTTCAAGACCATTCCCGTTAGAGACATTCCCCCTCGACAACCTAAGAATACCCACCTAGATATCCCAAAAGGTTATTGGCATATATTTAACCAAATGGCCCAAAACCAGCCAAACACCCAAACCTCTATGCTGCAATACCCCATTGTGGATACTGCAGCTAATGCACCTATGAAAACAATTCCTCTTCAGCACATCCCTACATTCCATGGCCTTACATCAGAAGATCCGGATGCATTCCTGTTTGAATTTGATGTGCTGTGTAGAGGATATGACTATACCACCAATCCCCAGAAACTGAAATTATTTCCCTCTACATTAAAAGGGGCTGCTTTAAGATGGTTTATGGGATTGGGTGGTGGTGTTATAAATAACTGGGATCAAATGAAAGAATCTTTTCTAAAAAAATATCAGGACAATTGCAGGTCTAGAGAGTTAAAAGATGAAATATTTCAGATGGTACCAAGACCAAATGAAACATTAGAAGAGTATGTTGAACGTTTCCAGTATAATCTTCAAAGATATCCTTATGCATCATTACCCTTACCTGATAATGTGTTAAAAACAACATTAATTAGGGGAATGAAGGAACAATGGATTGAAACACTGAATATTATGGGAAAAGGAGATATTTATCAGGAAAATTTTGCTAACATTATTAATCTATGTATCAGGAGCTCGAGAGGCAGCACAAGACTAAAACCAGCAGAACATGATCGGTTTGTAAAAGATAATATAATTTCAGTAGAAGGAGTAACTCGTGCAGAAATTGAAAATTTATTAGAAAATTTTAAAACTGACATATTGGGGACACTGACAACACAACCTGATATTATGCAGGCCAAACAAAAGCAAGCAGAGGTAGAACAGAATTTGGCAATCTTCAGTGCCCAATGCAAAAAGAAACATAGCCATAAGGAGTGTCCATTAGACGCAGTCCAAGTTTGCGCCATCTGTACAAAAGACCATTCTACAGAGAGCTGCACCTCACTTCCTAGATTGAAAGTAGTATACAAGGAAGCAGAAGAAGAACCAAAACTAGCATATCTACTCAATCAGCGCTGTCAACGGCAGCCATGACAATCAGATATGTCTTCAGACCCAGCGTCTTCTTTTCAGCCTCCACAATATCATGCTCAACAATATAATACAATGTGGAAAAATCAACCTCCCTTCCCGAATTGGTCACAACAATCATTTCCTTCATCATCTCCATGGCCAAATCAAGCAAACCAACCCAATTGGCCAAATTTTCCCTATACCCCACCATATTGGCAAAACAACATATATCCAGCACAATGTTCCCCTACTACCTCATAGAGTCAAGCCTGGCAGACAAACTGGGAAAGACCGATGAATCAGCCAGTAGGAACCATCCCGCTCCCTCAACCTACACTACCAGCCTTACAACAAAACCCCGAGTCTAATTTAAGACCGCAACTCCCAGTCCAACCCAACCCTAATCTGAATAACATACCGGTCCAATCTATTCAAATAGTTGAAACACTAGAAATAGGAACCGATCTAAGGGAGTGTAATGACCTTCAATTAAGATCTGGGCATATCTTCGAAACAGAGGGAGATAAAACAACTCAAATTGAAAATCAGTTACCTACAGAACACCTGCTACAAGAAGAGGACATGACCAGACAACAAATTCATGACCCAACAACCACATCCTCTCCCCCATTCCCAAAGTGATTAATTATACCTTGACCTATACAACACCCTAATTTTGATATTCTGGGAGAACTAAAAATTCTGTACATAAAAATCCCATTCCTCCAAGCCATTCAAGACATCCCCATATATGCAAGGAATATCGAATAATTATGTATAAAGAAAACAAGGAGGAAAATAACAAATAACCCAAAAGTCCAAGTAGTTGGCACTCTATCCGACTTATTATCAGGAAAAGAAACACCCATTAAATACGAAGACCCAGGAAATCCAATAATAACCATACAAATATATGGTCAAACCTTCTCAAATGCCTTAGTTGATCTAGGAGCTGCAATTAATATCTTAACAACCACCACTTGCCAAAAATTGGGCATTACATCAGTAGAACCAACCTCTACTTTACTAGAACTGGCTGACTGATCTGTGGTTAGGCCAAAAGGCACACTACATGACGTCATGGTATCTGTTGACTCCTGGGAGTATCCAGCTGATTTTCTGATAATAAACCCCAAAAACCAACTTGATGGACATCCATTGATTTTAGGTAGACCTTGGCTTGCAACTGCCAACGCTTATATTGGTTGCCGACAAGGCAATATGACCATAACTAGAGGGGAAAATATCAAGAACCTAGCTTTATATCCTCCAGCACAGCCAAGGGTCACAATAATAAAAACTAACAAGCATCCTGTATCATACCTCACCGAAAATATTAGATCTTCATTAACCATAGAAGAGGCCCTTGATTTCAAAGACCAAATAGAAGATGATGCCATTAATAATTTTATTAGCCAAGCTGAACCCAGATCCCATATACAATGTCACATGATAGAAGCAACATTTGATAATGAATTAGAAGAAGATCTTCTTAAAGATACACACGATCAAACAACACCTACTACCTCTGTTTCAAATAGTAAAATTGTAGAAATTGAGCCAGGAAATACTTTAAACATTAATGTCAACTTGACTTCCGAGCAAGAAAATAAGCTCATCCAACTATTGAGGAAATATAAACGAGCATTTGCATGGGACTACCCTGATATGAAAGGAATTGATCCCTAGTTATGTACACACCACATTTACATAGAAAGGGATGCAAGACCTACTCGCCAACCACAAAGGAGACTTAATCCTCATCTAAAATTTTTTGTAAAAGCTGAACTTCAAAAACTTTTAGATGTCAACTTCATCTACCCTATCTCGGATAGTAAATGAGTCTCTCTACTTGTTGTGGTACCAAAGAACAATGGAAAGTGGACGATTCATGTAGATTATAGAGAGCTAAGTAAAGTAACACAAAAATACCACTTTCCCCTTCCATTCATTGACCAAGTATTAGACACTTTGGCAGGGAAGAAATTATTTTCTTTCTTAGATGGCTTCAGTGGATACAGTCAAATTCAGATTTCCGCTGAAGACCAAGACAAAACCACTTTTACTTGTCCTTGGGAAACATTTGCCTATAGAGTTCTACCTTTTGGCTTATGCAATGTTCCTGCAACATTTCAAAGGGCTATCCTCAGCATCTTTTCAGACTTAATAAATGAAGGGCTTGAAGTATACATGGATGAATTTACACCACATGGAGATGATTTTGACCCAGCATTAGACACACTTGAAAAAGTCCTGCAGCGCTGCATTGCCACCAGGCTTTGTTTGAGCCATGAGAAATGCTATATGATGATGACTGAAGGACTTATTCTAGGCCATTATATCTTAGCAGCTGGCATACAGGTAGACCCAGCCAAAATTCAAATAATTTTGCTAATTCCCACTCCTACCACTCAAACAAAGGTACGCAGTTTTCTTGGATTTTGGTTACTATAGAAGATTTATAGAACATTTTTCGCATATTGTTGCACCTCTATATGCACTGATAGGTAATGTTGACTTTCTTTGGATAGAAAAATGTGACCGTGCTTTCCAAGATCTGAAGAGGCTTGTGTCAACAGCCCCAGTCCTTAGAGGGCCAAATTGGGGTCTGCCATTTCAAATTTCATCAGATGCCTCAGATACAACTATTGGAGCTGTCCTTGGGCAAGAAGAAGATAAAAAGGCATATGCAATTTATTATATTAGCAAGAATTTATCCCCTGATGAATTGAATTATACCGTTACTGAAAATGAATTTCTAGCTGTAATACATGCTGTCAATAAGTTTAGGCATTACATTACTGGATATCCTATTATTTTGTATACAGATCACTCTGCCATAAAGTATTTAGCAAATAAACCAATCACAAATGGTAGAATAACCAAATGGCTGATTTTATTGCAGGAATTTGATATCACAATCAAAGACTGCCCTGGAAAAGAAAATCCTGTAGCTGACTTTCTCTCATGGATGCCCAAATCGGTGGATGCAGTAGCAGTTGAAGATCAATTTCCAGATGAGCATTTGTTCGCTATCACTATTAAAACACCCTGGTATGCTAATTTTGCGAATTACTTGGCAGTAGGAAAATTACCAAAACATCTGACCCCCAATGAACGAAAACAGATTGTCCAGTGAAGTGCTCAATTTTCCTGGATTTGGGGCTAACTGTTCCATACAGGAGCAGATATGCACATCAGGAGATGTGTCCGGGAGGATGAAATTTTTGACATTTTGAAAGCTTGTCATGACGGACGATGTGGCGGACACTTTTCCAATCGGAGAACTGGACATAAGGTGCTCCAAACAGGGTATTATTGGCCTACGATCTTCAAAGATGCAAAGAAGTTCATTCAAGCTTGTGACAGTTGCAAAAGAACAGGACGCCCTGGTCAGTCTAGCGAAATGCCCTTGAATCCACAGCTGGTTATTGAACCATTCGAGCGATGGGCACTCGATTTTGTTGGTCCAATTAACCCATCCTCGAACCATAAAACATATATTCTGGTGGCAACAGAATATGTCACCAAATGGGTTCAAGTAGAGGCATTGTCGAGGGCTACAGAGGATTCTGTCATACAGTTCATGTTCCATATATTCGTGCGATATGGGCTTCCAAGAGATATAATTACAGACGGTGGACCATAGTTTGCTGGTAACAAGATTGCTGCAACACTCAAAAACTATCATATCCAGTGCAAAATCACCACTCCATACCACCCACAGGAAAATGGTCAAGTAGAAAGCAACAATAAAATAATAGAAGCAATCTTAACAAAAACCATTGCGTCACATAGATGCAATTGGGCTGCAAGACTACCAGAAGCCTTGTGGGCTTATAGAACAACATGGAGAAGAACTACTAGCTAATCACCTTACCAATTGGCATTTGGAAAGCAACCCATCTTTCCCATAGAATTCGAAATCCAAACACTGCGAACAACACAAGCAATCGACCTAGATCTAAATGAGGCATAGATTAATAGATTATAGTAGGTCAATGAGCTAGATGAAATTAGGCTCTCTTCCCTCCAACACACTGCATTGATCCAACATCAGCGAGCTAAATGGCATGACGCTCTCATTAAAAATAAAGTCTTCGGCAAGGGAGATTGGGTGCTCTTATACGATTCTAGGTTTCAAGATTTTCCCGGGAAGCTTCAGACTCGCTGGCTGGGGCCATATGAAATATAGAAGGTACATGATAATGGCACCCTTATTCTAGTCACTATTAATGGATCTAGACATACCTTCAAGGCAAACGGCCACCAAGTTAGACTATACCGCAAACAGCTTACTCGGGAATCCTTCTACCAGCAACTCCGCGAAGATTCCGACATGCAAATTTTGGTGGAGGAAGAGAAATCTTCCTCACCTCTGGTTCATTAAAGTGATTTAACTATTTTTACATTTTGTACATAATTCTTTTTCTTTGTTAGCATACATTATTCTCTGTACATATTTTTTGCACTTTGTTGTTCCTTTTTGAAGAATCAACAATTCTATTTTTTTTGCTATTCCTTTTAGAAGGAACAACACCTTCACTATCTTGTTGATTCCTTTCTTTTAGCTTGTATTTTTTTGCTGTTCCTTTTTCAAAAGGGACAACACTGTTGTTTTTGCTGGTCCTTTTCCAAAGGGACAACATTTGTGTGCACTTTTGTTTTTCTGTTGTTCCTTTTCCAAAGGAACAACACTTTCATTTTGATGTTCCTCTTCTGAAAGAACAACACTTTTTGTATTAGCTGTTCCTTTTTCACTTTGTTGTTCATTTTCCAAAGGAACAACACTTTTGGTTTTTGTTGTTCCTTTTCCAAAGGAACGAAATTTGCATCTTCTTTTGTTGTTCCTTTTCCAAAGGAACAACAATTTTGGTTTTTGTTGTTCCTTTTCCAAAGGAACGACACTTGTGTTTTTTGTTGTTCCTTTTCCAAAGGAACAACACTTTTGGTTTTTGTTGTTCCTTTTCCAAAGGAATGGAACTTGTGTTTTTGTTGTTCCTTTTCCAAAGGAACAACACTTTTGGTTTTTGTTGTTCCTTTTCCAAAGGAACAACACTTGCGTTTTTTTGCTGTTCCTTCTCCAAAGGAATGGCAATGGCATTTTCTGTTGTTCCTTTTCCAAAGGAACAACACTTGTACTTTTTGCTCTTCCTTCTTGAAATAACAACATTCTCATATTCCTTTTATTGATGCTTGTTCTCCTTGTTGTTCCAATTAAAGGACAATTGTCGTTCTTCTCAATATATGATAATTTCGAGTCTTTCTGGAGCACAGCTATACACTTATGCAATGGATACAAAACTAGAGCATACTGAAATCAGTAAATCATATGAAAATCGCTATTTTTACAGGAAATTGCTTTGAATTGATAAGAGGAAAGAGGAAAGGACACAACTATCCATCACTTTTGCTGTCATTATCCTACTAATACTGATATGATTGCTTATCTTTATCATGGTGGTTCTTTTTTAAAAAAAATTCCCATAATCTTCTTTCATCATTATTAAGGAATAAGAATAAAGGGTATATTTTTCTATTGAGATGTTAAGACTTCTTCCACCATTCCTACTCTTAAGGATTGCTGAACCAGCCTTTGTGTATACATAGGAAAGTACTTTATAAAAAAAAAAAAAAAAAAAGAGAAAAATGATCATATAACTTCTGGGTTGTCAAATGCAGGATAGGGGGTCTCATCAAGAGCCAGCCTGCCATTATCATAAGGAAGAAAGTGAACTGGCATTCCCACTATGGCCACCACACCAGGAATATGATCCAAGAGGCACATCAGAAAAAATAAAGAGTCCTTGGAACAGGAGGTCTCATCACAAGCCGGTCTGCCCACCTTTCACTCCTTCCTGGTGAATGGAATTATGGTTTAACTGGTTACCAAGCCAGCATAATGGCCTCCATTTTGACATTGTACAACACTTCCTAAGCATACACAAAGGATCATGGTTCCATGGGTGAAACAAACAACTCTGTCAAGGTTATGGACACTTGTCGACAGCAGAACTCTGTTAATGGTATTGAAGTCACATTCCTTATACACCGATAGTAATCATTAACATCCTTTTTTGTCTTATACCTTTGTAATATGTCACATAAGATTATGTTTATTATTTCCCCGAACAATTAAACACATGAAAATCTATTACAGCCAATCATGATAGAAAAAGTTAATAATGACCACATCAGACTTTTTGTGCATGTCAGTTGCCTATCCTCCCAGCCTCACATCATAACATAGCATTCTCTTATTTGTTAAGCGATCCTACTATATACCTCGATTTTGGAAATCTACTCCTTTTGTAAAACATGGCATTTCGGCATACACCATTCCTTTACGACTCTGTACTATGGCAGATTGGCACACCGCTCCTTCATTTTATGGCTGAGGATGGCCTATCACATTGTAGGGGGGAGGCTGACCTCATAATTTGTTGGCATGCGTGTCAGACTATTATTCAGCAAACTTTTACTTGGGAATAGCAAGGCTTAACGGTATCCCATTTTTCAATTTGCATGCCTTGTTGTTCCTAAGCTATTTCCATTGTATACTCTACAGTAATTAGTAATATTTGAATGAGCCTTGCTGTTTCATTATTTTCTCTGTGTTTCTAACAGTTTGGACAGCTTGCTGTTCCATTAACGTCTTTGCGTTTTTACACTGAGCTGAAGCATGGGAGGAAGGTCAATTCGAAGAGAACCACAGGTATTGGCAGTCTCTGATGCTGCACAAGAAATCCTGGCAAGGGTAGGATGGTTAGTCTATCTTAATCGTTTACAGGAATCCAACGAGACCATAGCAATAGAATTCTTAGAGAACTTGCAAGAATATCACTCCACAGTAAGGGGAAGGCACATAGTAATCACCGGTGACATAATTGCAGAAGTCTCGGGACTGCCAGTCACTGGACCTGTGTGGACTCTAAAGAAGGAGAGACTGCGAAAGATGATAAAAATCTTCCGAGATGAAGGTCAGAACCTAACAGTCAAAGGAAAGGGAATTCTACCAGCAGCATTAGGAGAGTCGTGGGCAGAATTGGTGCAAGTCATCCAGAGCTACATCACCTGTGAAGGCAAGAAAGATGTGGTAAGACCACGACACCTTAAACTCTTAGCCGTATTAAAACAGAAATGCTCTGTCAAAATTACCTGCATTTTTAAATTCATTACTTCGTGATGTTGCCGAAGCATGAAAAGGTCACAACATGTAGAATCGGTAGTAAGTCACCATGGGCTGATACAGCTGATAGTTAGCCATAGACGTGCTCAGCATTAGAGTAGTTGGGAAGAGCTAATTGCCATAATCGAAAGGGAACTGACTCTGCTAGCCCTGAAACGCATACATGCTACCAATACACCAGATAGACCATTGAAACATAGAAAATCAGTTAGATTGGCAAGGATTAGAGGGAGGGTGGAAAATTTCCAAAGGAATACTAGCCAACCTATGGAGATAGATGATTCCGGGGATGAGAAACCCCCGGAATTAGAAGGAGGAGAGAATGAGAAAGAATTGGAAGGAAATGAGGAAGAAGAAATAGAGGAAGAGACCGAGCAGCCCGGGCATCAGAGGCAGAGATAGAACAACGCGAAGAAAGCCCATTGAAAAATCCATTGCAAGAGGACGAATTGGCGCAAATTCTGGCCAATATGGGTGAATATGCCCAACCTCTCAGCCTGCTAGGCCTCCATATTGAAGAAGAATCAAAGGAGAATTTTGCTCAGGACAAAAATGCACCCGAAGAATTGCGCGACGATGAAGAAAACGAAGAGAATCACTCTGTTCATGATGTAAGTATGACAAGAGAGAAAAGTGATTAAGATACAGAAGAGGAACAATCTATTCCCAGCCAAAGTGCACTAGAAGAATTTCATAGAGAAGGAGTGGAAAAGGAAGTTACCCAGGAAATAACAGAGCCAGCTAGGGTTTCTACTCCTTAGAAACCCAAAAAGAACAACGAAGGAGCACCCCAAGAAGAAAACCAGGGAATTGGCCAAGATAACAATCCAGGCCTGAGTAAACAGACAGTTGTTCCTTCTAAGAAAACAGAAGAAATTAGAAGATTATGAAAAGAACAACAAAGATTACTAAATGTGATAGCTCGACTTCGACAACAAATCAGGGTTTGAAAATGAGAAAGAGAGTAAAACGGACTTTGGGGGTAAGACATGAAACCAATTCGGCAAGACCCCTCAAGAAAAAGGTAAGGACGACTCAAGTCTAGCCTGTCGTTCAAAACCAAAAGGAACAACATTCAGCTATTACCCATGTTGAAGTACAAACAAATGATATGTCGGCCTGTGACAAAGAAGTTCAGACAGAGGCACAACCCTCTGAAGAATTACGAACCATGAACACAAGAAAATGGAATAAGAAGATTCAAGTGAATCTTCCGCTTACCACTACCATGTGGGATAGTGATCCGAGGATAGTAACCCTACAAGAGGGTTTGGTACAAGCTCACAAGCAGTAGAAAAACTCACAGAACAAATAGTTTCTCGAGACAAGTATGAAGAATTACAACAACAGCTAAGGAATGCCAATTTATCTGAAAGTCAGGCCTTTGAAGCATGGCAAAAGGAAGAAGAAAAAGTCACAAGGGTAACTCATAGGTTAGATGTAGTTATCAAGCAGATGGATAGCTTATGCTCTTTGTACACTGACGTCCTAACATGTAGAGCCCCTACTAAGAATTATGCCTTGTTTTTAATGGAACGATATTTGAAATTGAAAATTAAGGCTGTCAAAGTAGGAGCCCCTATACAAATTAATACTATTGATGATTTTATAAATTGTTGTAAGCACTATGGAGTAAAGGCTCAAAGATTATTGTGTGAATTCTATCTGCATAACCTTGTGTTAGATCAAGAGAGAGAGAAGAACGCTAGCCCTTTCGTTGGGGATATCCAACTGCAGGAATTTGTTTCATTTGGGGTTAATCAAATCAAATGGCTTAAAGCCTATAATGCCTTCCAAAGACAAGAAAATGGATTAGACTTATGGGTAAGAGCTAAGCCTAGAGATCCATTACAGTTATGGAATAAAAACAAGAGTCTCATGAGGACTCCGGGCGTGATTGAAGCATTAGGACCCATTCATACAGCAATCAATCGACAAGGGATAGAATACATCTTTACCATTAAGGACCTTGCCATTGCAGCTGCTAAATTTCGATACCAGACCTCTAATCCAAATATCCAACTCAGGGAACCATTTAATTATGAAAACATTAAGTTAGTCGTTGATCGCTTGAGCCTCTATGGTGAACTTATCTTGAGGGCAGGGCCATCTTGGTTAGGATATAGGTTCAAGAGTTCGATTATTTGGCACCATGCACCTGGGTACCAAGCCCTGTATGAGATGCCTAAGGGCCAGACATGCCATCTTTTTGAACACCTAGTTAGGCATCATGGCTGTAGACCACCACATAAGATCCCGTCTCTAGCTTAGTCTCTCATTGCCTTACATGTCAACTACAATGTTTTCATGAGGGCATGAAAAAGAGTAAGCAAGGGGGTGTGTGGAGCACTGAAGAAAGTATGTTTTTATTGATTATTTTGTCATCTTTCCTTTAGAACTCGTAACCTCCATGCATCATGAACCAGGTGGATAATAAGAAATCATGACAAAATCTATAGGATTTATACGCAACATGAAAACACTAATAATTTCTATTTCTTATCCAGGAAAAGGGAAAAATGAAAGATTGACATTCCCAAGAAAAAGACAAGGCCAAGTCAACTATTGTCCCTATGGCAGGGAACCATATGCAAACAAGGCGATCTAAATTAAAACATATCAGCCAAGGAAATGAAAAGCATATATTGTCTCAGTGCAAGAAAACAAATGGATAACTGGGAATTAGCAGTTTGGCGAATCCCTCAGGATCCTTTGATCCTGAGGGATCGCTACCTTAACTATTTTTCCATCCTTGATATCTCCACTTTAGCTGTTATAAAAAGGGGTAGCACTGCTAGCCCGGGCGACGAACTGCTATTATTTTTTCTTTGTAACTTTTCTCTGTATGTGAAACTTTGATCATCGACTCTCGTTGACAAGTGATTCACTGTAACTCTGTTTTAATGCTTTAAGATAAATCTGGTTGTTGTTCTGTCTTTGATCCTGGAGTAATTTCAAGCGGTGTGTCCCTCGAGGCTAAGGGCCCGGCCCTGGTGGAACACTTGCTCCTATATCATTATCTTTAGTTCGTGCGTGGTTTTCATTATCAGCTTTGTTCGGTAATCTGATGTGTTTTGTTATTTTATATCACAACTCTGTTATATTTACAATATCGCTCTCTGTAACAGGAATATCGTATTGTTTATTCTGACTTTATAACGCATTGTTGTTCCTTTAAATCATTGATGTAACATTACTGTTCTTTACAGAATGCTATTGCTATTCAATTACAGAGTAACTAGTCTGTAATATTCTTAAGTTGGTATTACTGTATTCATCTATGGTTTATACTTAATTACGATTGTTGTTCAATTGACATTGTTGTTCCATTACGAATTGCGATTGTTATCCGTTATAACTGAGATTAATACTTGTGGTATCAGAGTTAGATTACTGTTTCTCTCAATATCAAGGTGTGTTATGTGTATTATTTATTCTGGTTTATTGTACATTCACAATTGGCTTTAAGTGCTATTCTATATTTTGTTACTAATTCGTTGCCGTTCTATTTCCATTTGCTGTCCTATTTGTTCTTAGAGTAAGGATTTCTCTCTGATTTCCGTAGGATATGCTTGCTACACTTATTCCTGTAGATTAAAGTGTTGTTGTTTATAAGAATTAGTTGTTGTTACATTTTCTAGTTGTTGTTCCATTTCTTAGTTGTTGTTCCATTTCCTAGTTGTTGTTCCATTTCCTATTGTTTGCATTGCCATTGCGTTGAATGATCTGAAACTGTAGTGAGCATTGACATTCGTTGTCTAGTTCCTAGGTTGATGATCTGTTCCTTGATTGTCTTCAGTTACATCAGTTTACAGAGGGATGAGTTATTGTTACTGTACCCTTGATTGATATTTTACTTGGTCTTTAGAATGAATGATTGAAGTTTTAAAGTGCTTTTCTATAAGTAGATCTTGTTTTAATAATCCGTTTACTCTTGTATTCTTAGCACTGTACTACTAGCATTACTCTAGCAAATGACAGCCTCAAACTGAGTACACTCTTTGAAATAACAAATCGTTCCTGGATTGACATGTTAATGTGAGGTAATTAGAGGTGAAAAGGACCCTTTTTACAACTCGACAGGATCCTTTACACAGCAGCAACAGATGGACAAGCTTTTGGAGGAGTACAGAGATACTTTCACCTCACCTATAGCGGTACCTCTACAATGTCAGTTCAAGCACTCCATCGATCTAACCTTGGGCATGCAACTACCTAATGGGTTTATCTATGAGCACTTTGTTATGGAAAATGATGAGATCAGGAGGCAGATTTAGGAACTATTGCAAAAAGGGCACATCAGGTGAAGATCATCACCCTGTGGGAGCCCGATTGTATTGGTATAGAAGAAGGATGGGAACTGGAGGCCCTGTATTGGCTACCGAGCATTCAACAAGATCATTGTATGGAATAGGCACTCGATCCCACAGATTGACGTCCTTCTTGACCAGCTCAAGGGGGGGAAATATTTCAGCAACATTGACTTGAAGTCAGGTTATGACCAACTGCCTATTGAACCCTATGATGTATGGAAGACTTCCTTCAAATCCAAGGAGGGCCTTCTCGAATGGTTGGGCATGTCGTTCGGATTGACGAAAGCCCCTACAACCTTCATGAAACTGATGGACGACATCTTGCGACCCTTCACCAATTCATTTGCTATGGTGTATTTAGATGAAATCTTGATCTTCAGCTAGAGTTCAGATGAGCACCTCCACCAAATTCGATAGGTCCTTCACACCCTACAAAAAGACAAGCTGTGTGCTAACTTGGAGAAATGCACCTTTGGCCTGACCGAGGTTTAATATTTGGGGTACATAATTAATAAGTAGGTTGTACATGTGGACCCATCCAAGATACAAGTCATTCATGATTGGCCAGCCCCAACCACTCTAACAGAGCTCCATAAATTTTTGGGTCTTGCCAACTTCTACTGTAGGTTCCTGTTGGGGTTCTCTCATATCACTTGGCCTTTAAGTCAAGTCACCAAGGGTAGAGAAAAAGAAAAGTTTTTTTAATCTGAAACCCAAAAGAGAGTGTTCTACGAGTTGAAGAATCACATTTATTCTGCACTAGTGCTCACATTACTAGACCTGCAACAACCATTTGAGATTGAGACAGATGCCTTTGACTATGTTATTGGTGTGGTTCTTACTCAACATGGGAATCCAGTGGCTTACTACTATGAGACACTTTTAGACATAATCCGAAAATACCCCACCTACGACAAATAAATGTATTCCATTGTGCAAGCCTACCGTCAATGGAAGCATTACATTCTGGGGAAGGAAATGGTCATCCACACAGAACACTGGCCTCTACAGTTCATAAAAACACAAGGGAAGTTACAGAACAATCACCATAAAAAATGGTCCACCTACCTACAAAAATTCCATTTGAACATTAAGTATAAGAAGGGAAACAACAATAATGTTGTTGATTGCCTCAACTAACCACCATCCATTGCACTGATCACTGTGCTCGACTCCTGTGGGCACGAGAAATTGGGGTGGCTGCATATTTACAAGAGCGATCCATAATTCAGTAGAACATACCAAACACTCCTAGAAGGGAAGAAAGTTCCAAATTTTTACCTTCAGCATGCACTGTTATGCCACCTGGGACACATCTGTGTTCCTTCAAGCGAGCATGCCAAGATGATTTGGGAGGCACACTATAGTCGGGTCATTGGGCATTTTACAGTAAAGAAAACAGTGGGAGTATTGCAGAAGTATCTTTATTGGCCGAAACTTTGTCAGGATGTTGGGAATTACATTAGATCCTACACCACCTTGGCCATTGCCAAACCAACCATCAAGAATCAAGGCATGTATACTCCTCTAACTACTCCTAGTCGGCCTTGGGAATCTGTCTCCATTTCGAGCCTTCCTTCTACTAAGCATGATAGAGATTGCATTTTCATGGTCATCGAAAAATTCTCTAAGATGGCCATCATGTTGGCCTACAAGAAGAGTATCATAGCAGAGGCCACTACTAAGCTCTTCTCTGAGCGACTATGTGTACACTTTGGGATCCCACAGTCCATTATCTCAAATTCTTACAACTCATTCCTGAGTGCATTTTGGTCAAGTCTCTAGTTGATGTTGGATATAAAGCTTACAAAGTCCATGACTTTCCATCCCCAAACTAATGGTAAAATAGAGGTTGTCAACATGATGATCATACACATTCTACGCATGTACAACTCGAAGCATCCACACACATGGGATGAAAGCCTCCCCTATGTCCAACACAGCTACAACAGAGCTCTCGACAGTTCAATGGGCCACAACCCCTTTCAGGTACGGTTGGGATTTCAACCATTATGTCCCATTGATGTGGCCATACCATTTGCAACTACTCAGGAAAATTCAGCTCATGTCCAGTCCGAAGCTGACAAGGCTAACAACTTCATTAAGGGCATTTAATACATCTACCAGCAGGCCCATGATATATTGGACCGAGCCAATGCTAAGTATAGGCAGTACCATGATCAACAGCGGGTGTCGCACAAGTTCCAAGTCATTGACAAAGTTTGGCTACATTTGGAGAAGGAGTGCCTCGTTGGACCCCACCACAAGCTTCACCCACTCCAATATGGGCCATACACCATCACCAAGGTTGTAGGGGATAATGCCTTTGAGCTTAGCATTCCACCATTCCTTGGTCTGCACCTAGTGTTCAATGTAGACCGCCTTCAGCCATACTTTCCACCATTGTTGGACACGTTCAATGTTGCAGAATATCTCACACCAACAAAGCTAAACCCAGTTTGCATGGAATAGGACACCACTGATCAGATCATGGACACACAAATCAAGAACACTCACCAACAAAAGATCCAACTATATCAGGTTTTCAAAGCTTACCAACTGCTTCACAAAGGCAAGTGGCTCAAAGGGACCAAGTTCAGCAGAAGTTTCCCCATCTCATGGAGGCAATCAACGCAATGGGGACCATTACTACCTAAGGGGGGAGGAATGATCCAGGTGGATATTGGTGGCCACCCACCTATTCCACTTGGACCCCCAACAGTGTCTCTCTCAGTTTCTCGATTTATCTAATTATAGCACAATTTACTATTTTTGGCAGTTTTTCGGGTCCTAAACTTCTGAAACCATTTTGAGGCCCTAAACGATGTTTTTAGGGAAAACAAAGAGACCAAAAACGTCCCAAGCAAACTTATATAAGCTTGTTTTTAGCTTGCTCTTCGAGATCTTTGAAACGATGTATTATGATAACCAAATAGAGATCGTATGGAAAAGTTACGACCCTGGGAAGTTGATGTACCAATTTACCCAAATGGGGCCCACAATTTTGGAGCTTCATCTCCTAGGGTTAGGTTTTTGGATGTATAGGGTTTGCCATTGTTTCTTAATAATAACATAGTTCAGAGGCATGTAGTGGCCACATCTCTTCTCAGAGATAAGCTACCATCACCCAAGCTATCTTATTTCGATTATGTTTGTAAGCATAGTTCAATATTTTTCTATTAATGAAATGAACTGTTTTTCTGTTGCATCTCTATATTTATGATTATATCTATAATTTGTGTTCATGTTTAAGTTCAGATCAAGCTATAAGTTGTCTAAATATTCCTTCGCCTTTACTATTTTGTTAGGGTCGTACTTCGTTAAGAGATGTTCTGGATGGCTTGGCATCTTGTGTAACACACCAAGTAGTGCAAGTGGGCCCTGAGATATCCAATCCAGATCTTGGTCTGCCATGTCTTCGCCGCGTACTTCCCCTTCTTCTTAAGAATATGACTACTCTTCTTCTTCTTCTTCTTCTCTACCCAATGCACAGAAAGTATCATCTGATAGAACTATGTGATCATTGTCACCACTATTGAAGGCTGGATTTTTGTATGGTTTTTTTGTGTTTTCTTCAGAGTCTTCTAACTCTTCAGGGGTGGTGAGAACCATCTCTTCAACTGTTGAGACCACTATCCCAGTGGGGGTGGTTTGGTTCTTCTTTGGAAAACATCGAAGAGTTTCTATTTTGGATATCAATCCAATAGCTCTCACAAAATTTCAGGTGATGGGATTGATGGCTTAGATCTAATTGTAGGAGACTTTGTAAGGTTGTAAAGTTTCAGGGTGAGAAGAATTACCAGCTTCAAGAATGTGCACAAGGGAGTTGTTGGGAATGTTACTGTCTTAACCGGAGGAAGTAATATTTGGGTTCATGGGGTTATCAACCAAAAGTATGGCTTCTCTCCTTCTAAAGCCATAAATGTTGATGGTGATGGACCAGCCAACACTCATGGGACCTCCCCGATATGAAGTCCCAATTATACCTCACACCATTTGCAGTAGGATTCCCATCCATTATAAAAGGTTAGTTTTCCAAGTTTTTAATGATTTCCATTAGCTCTAACTGTCAGCAAGAGAGAGTGATGCAATTGTTCCTTTGAAAATAAAGAGGGTGTGCCTAGTGATTATCTAGTCATAAATGTGTCAAAGTTCTTCTACTACATAGAGGGGAGGAAAGTGAGCATCTAAGAGAGAGGTAGGAGTACCACCCAAGAAGAGACACACATGAACCAGAAAGATTCGTCTAAAATCCAGTGCAATAGTCCACAGAGGATGCAACAATCTATCTAATATCCTATGGAATATTCCACAAGTATGGGACAATAATGACAACCATTACAACACATTCTCAATAAGATAAGTACTAAATCAACCAAAATAGGTTAACTATCTTAGCACATGTGAAAAGAAAACATGAAGTATAAACATATGCAGCGTAGTCTTACAAACATTCATTATCCCTGCATGAAGAACTTGTTGGCCTTGAAGGCTTTTGTTATTAAGTAAAAGTTCCAAGACACGTGTATACAATGACCATCATTACCTCTAGTAGTGGAGCGTTGGAGCTCCTCCTTGCTCCCCAAAAGAACTAGCTTATCTCTCTAATTCTTTGTAGTAGAAGCCAAGGTGAAAATTCCTTCACTCATACAATGAGGGAATATATATAACCAAGCTGTGATTCTTCCCCTTACTTGGAACTCTTGGACTGTCCTCACGACTATTTGACTTCCTATGACCTTTCAACTTTAAATGAATCTTTGTATTCCACACATGTCCTTTGGACTTTCACTTTACAATACATTTATGAAACATATGTTACATCATTGGCCATAAGGTGTGGCATGTCACCACTCTTGGAATGACATGACATGACATTGCTGGCATGGATTGCTTGATGATGTGGCAATGTCAAACCACTGTTGCTACTAAGTGTTGAATATCTACTTGAGAATGCTCTTATTTTCACCTTTGTATGACTTGGTGATAAGGAATCTTCAATGATCTTAAGTCTTCATTTGCGATCACAAACTGATGTCCCTTTTCCGTTCTTGACTTATTAGCTCGTGTGCTGAGATACAAGTGTGTCTTTTAGCATGATTCCCTCCTTCATCTCCTTCTTGATCATCTTTCCATGATATGATAGAGTACATGCATCTGCAATTCACTCATGATGAGATGACATCAGTTTGAAAACACCCTAGTCTAAGATAGTAGCTTTTGATCCATTAACTAAGTTGGAACTAGATGACAAGCTGGGAGAGAAGGCTGAGTGACTATGTAATTGTGCAATTCAAGCAGGTAGGGGTAATGCTTGAGCCCTAAGAATATGCAATGCACAGTTCATGCAGCACTGAGGGAAAAAAATGTGCAGTTCTAAGTGCCAGTGGGACAAGCTGAGGGGATGGGCACTGATAGGACATACTGTATAGTTCTAGGAGACAAGGGAGGCTCGGTTGGTATGAAACTATGCAGTTCAAAGGATTAGGGAATGAGCTTAAGGCTTACAATTGCGCAGTTCAGAGTGAAGGCAAGGCTAGGAGGAAGGATTACACAATTTTGGAGGTCAAGGCCGAAGCTTGAGCACAAAAACTACAGAGTGCAACAGTCTTGAGAGGTAGGAGTTATGCATAGTTCAGTGCCAAGGGGTAAGGTCATAGCTAGAGGACTGAAACTGTAAAGTGCATAGGTCAGGGACGCTAGGTGAACCCAAGTTTCTTAGTCCAGAAGCCCTCTCAAAAATGGCTAAGTGTAAGACTAGTCAGAGTGACGTAAACACTCATAAGACTTCAACTATGAACTCACACTTAGAATAATTGACTATACAAGAACATATATCACCCATGACCCATGAACAATGCATTTCCCTTCATGTAACAACTTTATGACTAGTTACAACAAGTGTGACACTTAAGATAGACTTTGTGACAACCGTGATGACACTTGTTGCAACAATGCTTAAAAATTTGTGAATGAGTATGCCAGATTTCTACATAGTTAGAATAACTCATATACTCAAAGATAGAGTCTTGAAACTAGTAGAACATGGTTTTACACATTGTTCGGCAACCAATCATGCAAAAAGATGACAGTCTACCCAACCTGCAAAGGGGAGAAAAATACTTCAAGAAAGTACACGAAATGAGCTTCGGCGATAACAATGTGAAAGACCAAGAGAGGCTTTGAAATTAAGTGTAAGGAAAAAATTTGGAGGGTGTTGTAGTAGCTACAACAAAACCCAAACTACAGAAACCAACAATATTTTTCAATATATATTCATATGTACAATATATACATATATATATCCCCTATAATCCATGAACCACCAATCCATTCACCTTGGATTATAATACAATCATAGCTTCATAAGTTAAATTGCAAAACCATTGGAAAAACCAACATGTGCAACGAAATTTCTTTTACAAAAAATTGTGTCTCATAAATTGTCAAAACATATGTCACAAATGACTGAAAAAAAATTCATCGGTTTTGCTATGAAACCTTCACACAAGAGGGCATATGGCCCCCTATGAACTCCCGAAGTAGGGGTCTTATGCCCCATTGTGAGCCCCGTATGAAGGGGGGCTTTCCTTCCCTGTGATTCCCTAAAAAAGGGAGGATATAACCCCACTCGGTTCTCCCCAAACAACATACAACACATGGAAATAGTCATTCAAATAATATAATGCTACATACCTAACAATTTTCCTTGGTTTTTGTGTGTGTTTGTGTGCGCGTGTGTGTAAAGAAACACACATTATTTGACAAATAAAATATACCATTGATTAAGAAAAAAAGGAAATATTTCATATATACATATATGAACTATATTCAAAAATAAGAAAGTCAGGTGAGGTATTAGAAACAAAAAGTGTCTCTTATAATACAAACTAAGTACACCTTAATTATGATTTGTTAACCTCCACAATTATTTCTTTATGAATATTTCCTTTAGATAATATAATATCAAGAAAGATACAAACAATTGAATATTGTTAATAATTGGGCTAAAGGAGAGTAGAAAAATCATAACATTTGCATTTGAAAAATGTTAACAAAAAAGGTTTTCTAAATTCATAAAAGAATGAAGTAGATGGAAACCCATGTTACGATGGAAGACAACATCAATATCCCTTGTTTCATATTGATATTATTGATGTTTGTAGATTGGTTAAGTGCTTCTGCATAGGTCTAAGTGTATAGGAGCGCAAAGGTCACCTAATGGATCCTTGAACCTTAGTATTTTATTTGATAATTAACTCTTTGATGAGATAAAGTGAGTTAATATAATATAAAACAAAGGTTATGTGCATTCATAATGTAGATGAATATCAACAATCAGTTTCAAGTGATATGAGATCTAATCTCAATTGTCAATCACATTGGATATTAGAGTTGTGGATTTGGTCATAACTTAAGTTATAAAAGGAGTATGAAAAGGGAGAAAAAACAAAAAAAAATAATGGAATGAGGAATTGGGAAAGACATCTTAGAGGTGGGTGGAGAAGGAATTCTCCTCAAATTTGCTAGGTTTTAGGAAGGTGCAATGATGATAGCAAGGAGATTTATATCATCCAAGTCTAGGAATTTATCAATTAGAATAGATCTAGATTTTTCTATGTATTTTCCTCATTTTGGGTCATTTTCCCAATAAAGGAGACTCAGTAAATTTTGATTAATAAAATGAAGAGTTGTTAATTGGGAAGAAACAACAAAACATAGAGGAATAAGGCATTGAGAGAGGCATTTTAGTGGTGGGTGGATAAGGAATTCTACTTAGGATTGTTCTGTCTGACGAAGGGACAAGGTTGATAGCAAGGAGATTTAGATTAGTCAAGTCTAGGATTTGATTGATTCGATCATATCTATATTGTTGTATGAATTTTCTACATTTTGTGCCATTTTTCCAGTAAGGGAGCCTGTTGTGGCCAGCAACACCCCCCCTTGTTCATTTAAGTGTTGTCCAAAATACTAAATGAATGGGGACCCTTAGTTAAAATTTAGGAAAAAAATAAGAGTTTCCTTTGTCCAAAAATAAGGTTACCATCGTAAATCTTAGAAAGGTCCTTTGAATATTTTTTACCTAAGTCTATGATAAGGGAAATATCTTTAAAGCCGCGCTGCAAAAAAGATAGGAAATGCCTCGATTTCTCTATAATATCGGTATGCGCAAGACTCTCGTGTTAAGCATAATATCGCATCGCAATATAAGTAATTCTCATAAAGAAAAATTTCAAGATTTACCGATCTGCGATAACGTCGATCGCAAGATCGCATATCGCAGAAATGAGCCGACAAGATTCAACCAACATTAAACTTCTGCGACCTGCGATGTTGCGATCGCTGCGATATTATATTCGCGTGATCTGCGATGGTGCAATTTGCGATGGCGCGATCCGCGATGTTACGTAAGCAAATCATAAATCACTTCATCACAAATCCTTTGGGCACGCCTTTCAAAGAAAAGCCACTTACCATAATCTGACTCGAGATCACACATTTTTAATGATAGTAAATGAATTAGTTGTCAGCTATTAATTGAAATGAGGACACGTGCTTTTGCAAAGGATTACTTCACGTAAGGTGGGATATTTGATATATCTGTTGCATTTAAAACTCTCCCATCACCTTTCTTGATCAGTCATTTCCATCGTAATCTACAGGAACGAAGAGCTAAGATGATTCAAAGCCAAACACAGGAAGAGATGGGAAAGAAAAATAAAGCTCAAGGCTCTGAGGCGAAGGAAAAGACAAAGGAGATGTCGCCTTTGTATACAGACACAGCCTGTAACAGAGACGCAGGGATATCGACATGGGAAAGCATGTACAGGCTGGTTGAAGAAGAAAAACCTAGAATAATGAAGGTTGATGCTGTCGCGAGCTCACAATGCTCTTCCGAGGTGTCCTTAGAGGAGCTAGCATGTTCGTTCCTTCACCGGATAGCAGCAAGGCCCAAAATTCTACCATATACGGATATGATCAAGTGGATACTTGACAATGCAGAGATGAACAACAGACAATTCAAAGTTCAAGGACATGGGCTCATCGGATCATTCGCGACGCAAGATCTAAAGCTTATGTATCATCTTCCTGAAACGCAAGCGACTTACATTGCACAATTCGTTAAGAAATTTGCGACAAAAAACCCAAGCCTAGCAGAGACCACCAAAGATTGGTCCAGAAAAGAGGAGCCGCTCAAAAAAGATAAAAACGGTATGTACAACACTGGTTCCCTCACCTCTCCGTATTGTTTTGCTGCGGCCATGCTTTGTATATTGTTTGGGATGCCGGATATCAATAAGTTTTCGTCTGAATGGCTACCACTAATAGATGCTGCCACAAACGTCGATATTATGGATTGGGCTAAGATCTTTTCTGATAATATATACACGGCTATTATCAATTACCGGTCTAAAAGATCCTTGTCTCAAAGGATCTATCCTCCTTTTTATCTATCTGCTTATGTTATGGATTCTATTTGTTATGTGTCTAAATTTCCCACTATGGGGTTTAAATGGACTACCCAGGACCCATTACCTATCCATGTTTATCATAAGGTGTTATGGGATTCTCAGTTCGTCCCGCACTTCTACCAGATTTATCACAGGCTTATCTTACCCTTGTATAGAATGATGTATGAAGAGACCACCCCGCGGTACCTACCAAATAAGCTACGACTGGAAGTAGAATGGAAGCAGAAAGCACAGGAAAAGGGAAAAGCGATCCAAGCATTAAACAGGTTGAATTGGGAGTATTACTGGGCATACTTGGTCAAGCCGCATAGTCAATGAATGACTGTGAAATGCATCACAAACGCGGCCGAAAAAGCAGTGCCAGCTCTCATAGATTCTGTTTTCGCTGCCCAGCTCAGCGCAGAAGTCAGCCAACCGACTCTCCTCAAGCCCATGATGAACACTTGCAGCTTTTAAGACCAAGTTTAGAAGTAGCCTTATTTTAGAATGTTGTTTTTTCTTTTATGTTAGATTAGAAAAAGGACGGTCATTTGAAAACCGCATCCTAAATTTTGTAAAAACACTATTATTAGAATTAGGAAGTAGTATTTTAACCCTTCTCATTGCATTTGGAGAGGGTCCAGAAATTTGTCAAAAACTTGTCCTCGGAACATGCACTTCTGCACCCTTAGAGGAGGTTTTGCTGAATGGATGGATCGAGATTTATTAATGTTTGCATTTTAATGTCTGCTACTGATGTTTCACTTTTGTACTCTTAGTAGATGTTAGAACAAGTAGAGATAAATCGTTTTTTCTTGAAGTTTATGGGTAGGATTAGTCATAAATGGTACTTTTACCTCTTGGCCATTTCTGCTTATATTCTTAAAGTGATATACAGTTTTTAGTTGTTTATATGTTACTGCATGAATGTATGAGTTATCATTTGGCACTTCTGTATGGTGGAGTCATGTATTTATGTTTAATATATGAATAACTTATTATGCGATATTCTGTTCACAACTATTTTGCCTAACTTTTTATGCAAAGTGGTTTATATTAATTGATTTATGTTTTTATGATAGCTGAATGATCTTTATTACCAGTGTTTGTTTGAAATCTCTTTAGATCGCATAATAGAAGTAATTCATCACGGGTTAGCGTAGATTAGATATGTTGTTTCTCATTAGATTACAATAGCATAGAGTTAGTTTAGAAGTTTGAATTAAATTAGCTTTTAAGTATTCTTAGATCAGCATCATCCAACTCTACACACACACACACCCTTAGATTGGGAAACTAGTCCCATTATCCCCAGTCTGACCCGCTATACCAAACGGATAAGGAGCTGCCAACTAAGGTCCGGACCGGGTGGGTATCCCCCTTGTTGTCGAACCGATTTTCGGGGCTTCAACATATTTGGCGCTAGAAGAAGGGCATGAACATAGTGTCTATTGGAATGATTTTCAAATGTAACATCTGAACCAGGATGGCTGCTCACAAACTTCCCATTTGGAGTTGCATCCATGTTCCTACCTCTTCCAACACTCCACCTGAAGTGGTAAGACTCTTGTCTCAGGTAAAATTCAATGGTAAGAATAATTCTTCTGCTTTTAATCACACTCTTGAATTTATTCAAGGAGTTTCAAGTTCAGATATTCAAAGAATTGATGAAGGCGTTTTATGCAGAATTTTTACTCTTACATTCACGGCGGAAGCTAGAAAATGGTGCAGAACCCTCCCAGTTGCATCAATTCACAGCTGGGACCAATTCGTCAAGATTTTCATTTTTGAATTTGATTGTTATGACTATGACCAGGTATATGATGAAATTGATTATCTATGGAAACAAGATGAATCTATTAGGGATTTTAATATGCGATTAAACCTTAATTGTCTAAAGTATGATCTTGAAAGTGAACTCATGGATGAAGAATCTTCGGATTATGCTGAGTATTCCCTGCCTCCTATGCCTGATCAAGCAGAAATTAGTTCAAGCTTTGTCTCATTTTCTTCTAATATGAATGAGGATTCCAATTTGAATATAAAAATCATCCATGATGAAGAAAGTCCCCAAAGCCTAGGAGACATGCATGCTCTAATGCAAGAAGACAAAGGCGAGAATGCTGGAGGAAAGCCTGCCTTCGAACCAGGAGATGACTTCGATACAAGGTCAAATAATATCGTTGCAAACCAACAAATGCAGATGCCAAGGTTAGAACAGCAAACTATTTCTCTTTCAAAAAGTATCAGTACACAAAGGTATGATCTAAAGCCCGATGTCTATGATGAATCTGATGAACAAAGATTTTTCCATGATGATATTTTCAAATGCATTGTTCCAGAATCGCACTTTTCTCTTTATCCTCATGTTTTTAGTGATGATAATTTTTCCCCTCTCAATATTAAAAATATCTCAAAAAGTACAGAGGATTATTCAAATGAATCATCATTAGGTTTTCAAGATAATAAGACAGCGATAAAACATCCTTTGATTATTTTCAAACAAGAACCACTTGACCTTTCTTGTCTGAAAATATATGATGAAAAAGAGAAATCTAGGGAAACCTGTAAAATCATTTATGATAGCTACTTTGACAACGATGATGTTGTTGATTTATCCCAAGTAACTCAACAAAGCTCAGATAATGAGAGATATTCTAATGTAGAAATCATACCAGACAATCCTCATTTCAAAGTAAAAGATCATTTGCATGATTTTACTATTCAAGACAATACCCTGATCTATGATTCATATCATGAGGAAACCTCCATGCCTGTTCACAATCATAACTTGTCTTCTGATTCACAAGACGGAATTCGAAATTGCTCGGATCCCATAATTCTGGCCAGTTCTTGTAAAGAACAAGATATTCCAAGTCAATCCCAGTTGTGCTGTAACACTATTTGTACAGATAATCATTTATTTCTTTCTCACTTGCACTCATTTTGTACAAAATCGGATTGTGTTTTAAATTTTCAGACTTTTGATAGATTAATGTGGTATATTGAGCACCTTATCAAAGAACATTCGAAAGATGTGCTACCATTTTGGAAAGCTAAACTGTGTTGAGGAAGTATAGAACTTTTTCAATTCCAAGATCAATCAATATCAGACTTCCTTAGAAAACTTATTTGGCATCCAAAACACTATCAACCAAGGAAAGTACCTTTCGAAACTTGCCGGCAATTCGCGCCAATTGATGAATCTCTTTCCAGAAATTTCCATCTATTCTTCATTAATTTATTTAGTGATTCATATATGGAAAGTTTCCTTTTACAAGAAATTGCTAAAAGCTCAACTTCAACCCTCGATAGGTTACAGGCCATTAAAACTAAAAAATCATATTCGCAACCTGGCTTGTCATCTTTCCTATTACGAGATCATCAATCCATGACAAAAATTCATCCTGATTTTTATGATCCAATATGTATCTATTTGGAAAGAAGTTTTCGTGAGAAAGAGATTTCAGACAGAATTCCAACTGAAGTTGCACATTCTTATTCCACATCCAACATCAACAGCCTAAGAAAAATTTTGTTCTTAACATTGATGTTTGAAAGTTACATACGTGTAGGAATAAAAATGAAAAGATGGCTCCACTGGAAATATCATTTCACCTAGTTAATTTTCTGTATATAGTTAGAATAGGAGTAGGAGTAATTTAGTTAGGTTATTAGGTTTACTTTTAATAGTTGGTAGGAAAAATAAGAGAAGAGATTATCCCTATTCTGTACATACTCTAGAGAATGTCTACCTCTCATTTCGTTAAATATTTTTCTCCATAATAAAATTTGCTATGGTTAACAGCATTTGACATTTACTAAAGACACCTTTTCTCTATCAAAGATTTTGAACTTCTGCTTCTATGAACATCAAATCTTTTGGAAACTTGATCTTTATTATCAATAGAACTTTAACCCAAATATGGTACTAGTTTCAACTCCAAGAAATTTGAAGAAAGCTATCTTAGTGAAGAAATTGTTTTACGTCAGTACAATGAAAGGTATCAATACTGAAATAAAGATTCTCTGTAGAAACAGCCATTTCCAAAAAACTCTATTATTGTCGTCCAGAGTTTCTTAAGGAAAGAAAATTTGACTTCCTCCCTGCTAAAGGAAATCGCAGCATTCAGAGGAACAATCCAAAAAAAAAAAAAAAAACTATATCTCAAAGAATAAGAGGTCTCATCACGAGCCGGCTTATCATGATCACAGATATTATAACTTGCTGACTTTGCCAATACTGTCCACCAAAACAGGGCAACAACTCAAGATTGTTGCAATCAAAAGACAAGGGGTCTCATCACAAGCTAGCTTGTTCAGCAAAAGTGTAAATCAAGTGAATGACTGTGTCATAATTTGGCCACCAAACCAAGACATTGTTCTTTGGAGAATAAAAAGGAAAAAAGTGTAAAAATGGGTTTTTCTCTGAAAAGTTGTAAATAGCCTTAAGCAGGATAAAGGATCATTACTGGGTAATAGGTAACCCTGTCGAGGCTATGGACGCCTGCTGGCAGCAGACGCTCTACCTGCGACAAAGGAGCATATTTAAAAGGCCGCTACACAAGGGAAACTTTATTTTATGTTTTACAAGACCAAGTAATGGCTGATGTAAATGCAAGGACAAGTTGAGGATACCAGTAATTAAAATAGAAAGAAGTTGAAATGAAATAACATTGACAGTTTGAAGTATAATATGCTTTATCTTTTTATAATCAAGTTTAAGTTCTCTGAGAATTTTTTTTTTCGAAAGTTTGAAAACGTCAATAGAAGATCAGAGATAACTGGTTCCCCCAAGTGAATCGCAAATTGTTGTGGCCAACAACACCCCCCCTTGTTCATTTAAGTGTTGTCCAAAATACTAAATGAATGGGGACCCTTAGTTAAAATTTAGGAAAAAAGTAATAGTTTCCTTCCTCCAAAAATAAGGTTACCATCGTAAAGCTTAGAAAGATCCTTTGAATATTTTTTACCTAAGTCTATGATAAGGGAAATATCTTTAAAGCCGCGCTGCAAAAAAGATAGGAAATGCCTCGATTTCTCTATAATATCGGTATGCGCAAGACTCTCGTGTTAAGCATAATATCGCATCGCAATATAAGTAATTCTCATAAAGAAAAATTTCAAGATTTACCGATCTGCGATAACGCCGATCTCAAGATCGCATATCGCAGAAATGAGCTGACAAGATTCAACAAACATTAAACTTCTGCGACCTGCGTTGTTGCGATCAGTGTGATATTATATTCACACAATCTGCGATGGTGCAATTTGCGATGGTGTGATCCACGATGTTACGTAAGCAAATCATAAATCACTTCATCACGAATCCTTTGGGCACGCCTTTCAAAGAAAAGCCACTTACCATAATCTGACTCGAGATCATGCATTTTTAATGATAGTAAATGAATTAGTTCTCAGCTATTAATTGAAATGAGGACGCGTGCTTTTGTAAAGGATTACTTCATGTAAGGTGGCATATTTGATATATCTGTTCCATTTAAAAATCTCCCATCATCTTTCTTGATCAGTCATTTCCATCGTAATCTACAGGAACGAAGAGCTAAGACGATTCAAAGCCAAATGCAGGAAGAGATGGGAAAGAAAAATAAATCTCAAGGCTCTGAGGCGAAGGAAAAGACAAAGGAGATGGCGCCTTTGTATACAGACACAGACTGTAACAGAGACGCAGGGATATCGACATTGGAAAGCATGTACAGGCTGCTTGAGGAAGAAAATCCTAGAATAATGAAGGTTGATGTTGTCGCGGGCTCACAACGCTCTTCCGAGGCGTCCTTAGAGGAGCTAGCATGTTGGTTCCTTCATCGGATAGCAGCAAGGCCAAAAATTCTACCATATACGGATATGATCAAGTGGATACTTGACAATGCAGAGATGAACAACAGACAATTCAAAGTTCAAGGACATGGGCTCATCAGATCATTCGTGGCACAAGATCTAAAGCTTATGTATCATCTTCCTGAACTGCAGGTGACTTACAATGCACAATTCGTTAAGAAATTTGCGGCAGAAAACCCAAGCCTAGCAGAGACCACCAAAGATTGGTCCAGAAAAGAGGAGCCGCTCAAAAAAGATAAAAACGGTATGTACAGCACTGGTTCCCTCACCTCTCCGTATTGTTTTGCTGCAGCCATGCTTTGTAGATTGTTTGGGATGTCGGATATCAATAAGTTTTCGTCTGAATGGCTACCACTAATAGATGCTGCCACAAACGCCGATATTATGGATTGGGCTAAGATCTTTTCTGATAATCTATACACGGCTAGTATCAATTACTGGTCTAAAAGATCCTTATCTCAAAGGATCTATCCTCCTTTTTATCTGTCTGCTTATGTTATGGATCCTATTTGTTATGTGTCTAAATTTCCCACTATGAGGTGGAAATGGACTACCCAAGACCCATTACCTATCCATGTTTATCATAAGGTGTTATGGGATTCTCAGTTTGTCCCGCACTTCTACCAGATTTATCACGGGCTTATCTTACCCTTGTAGAGAATGATGTATGAAGAGACCACCCTGGGGTACCTACCAAATAAGCTACGACTGGAAGCAGAATGGAAGCAGAAAGCACAGGAAAAGGGAAAAGCGATCCAAGCATTAAACAGGTTGAATTGGGAGTATTACTGGGCATACTTGGTCAAGCCGCATAGTCAATGGATGACTGTGAAATGCATCACAAACGCGGCCGAAAAAGTAGTGCCAGCTCTCATAGATTCTGTTTTCGCAGCCCAGCTCAGTGCAGAAGTCAGCCAGCTGACTCTCCTCAAGCCCATGATGAACACTTGCAGCTTTTAAGACCAAGTTCAGAAGTAGCCTTATTTTAGAATGTTTTTTTTTCTTTTAAGTTAGATTAGAAAAAGGACGGTCATTTGAAAACCGCATCCTAAATTTTGTAAAAACACTATTATTAGAATTAGGAAGTAGTATTTTAACCCTTCTCATTGCATTTGGAGAGGGTCCAGAAATTTGTCAAAAACTTGTCCTCGAAACATGCACTTTTGCACCCTCAGAGGAGGTTTTGATGAATGGATGGATCGAGATTTATTAATGTTTTCATTTTAATGTCTGCTACTGATGTTGCACTTTTGTACTCTTAGTAGATGTTAGAACAAGTAGAGATAAATCGTTTTTTCTTGAAGTTTATGGGTAGGATTAGTCATAAATGGTACTTTTATCTCTTGGCCATTTCTGCTTACATTCTTAAAGTGATATATAGTTTTCAGTTGTTTATATGTTACTGCATGAATGTATGAGTTATCATTTGGCACTTCTGTACGGTGGAGTCATGTATTTATGTTTAATATATGAATAACTTATTATGCGATATGTTGTTCACAACTGTTTTGCCTAACTTTTTATGCAAAGTGGTTTATCTTAATTGATTTTTGTTCTTATGATAGCTGAATGATCTTTATTACCAGTTATTGTTTGAAATATCTTTAGATCGCATAATAGAAGAAATTCACCGCGGGTTACCGTAGATTAGATGTGTTGTTTCTCATTAGATTACAATAGCATAGAGTTAGTTTAGAAGTTTGAATTAAATTAGCTTTTAAGTATTCTTAGATCAGCATCATCCAACTCTACACACACACACACCCTTAGATTGGGAAACTGGTCCCATTATCCCCAGTCGGACCCGCTATACCAAACGGATAAGGAGTTGCCAACCAAGGTCCGGACCGGGTGGGTATCCCCCTTGTTGTCGACCCGATTTTCGGGGCTTCAACAGAGCCTAACTAAGTTTTGATTAATAAAATGAAAATTTGTTAATTGGGAATAAATTTGTATTTGTATCTTTATGTGAGATTGGTTATTTTATTTCTACTGCTAAATATTTTGTTAAAACCCTAGTGCTTTTTTTCACTAGATCTAACATGTGAGGAATTAATTTCTAGATTGCTAATGTATGAAATTAACATGGTAACAAAGTGTAAACTATAAGAAACCATTATTACAATCACACAAGGTGCCAAGTCCATAAAGACATTTCAGAAGGGCCAGGTTTGGTCACAACCATGCAAGCCTATTTAATATTATTAAGGGTTGTGATCATAAGACATACATTATATGACATAGTGGAAAAATGTAGTGAGGAAAATATTTCCTTTTTGTAAGGGAGGCAAAGGCTATAGTGAAAGGAAGATTAAAATTTACAAAAATATATAAATAAAGGAATACAAATGTCGTCACTGACATTCATGGACCAACCATCATCTAACCATCTGAATATCCCCAAAGCCACAATCTAGACTCGATAGGTCTAAAAACACATATAATGGATAAGAGATACAATTCCAAATATGAAGGAGTAGAGATAAATGCATGATGCATGTAAGGGATGTTTTTAGGGGCCTGTTGAGGACCCCGAAATCGAGTCAACAACAAGGGGGATACCCACCCGGTCGGGAACCTGGTTGGCGGCTCCGTGCCCGTTTGGTGTAGCGGGTCCGACTGGGGATGACGGGACCAGCTTCCCGTTCTAAGGGGTGTGTGTGTGTGTAGAAAATGGTGATGTGTGTGTGTGGAAAATGATAGTAGAAAATCTGTAATTATTCCTTAACTAATCTAATTCTAAATTCTGAAATGACTTTATACTACTTTAATCTAACAAAAACAATACATCTAATCTACACTAACCCGGGACAGAATTTTTCCATTATGCAATCTAGAAAGATTTCACAGAATAACTGGTAATGAAGATTATTCAGCTATTATGAGAATATAAATCAATTAAGATGAACCATCTTGCGTAAGAAGTTAAGCAAAACGGTTGTGAACAGCATATTGCATAATCAGCTATTCATGTATTAAGCACAAATCAATGACTCCACCATACAAAAGTGCCAAATGGTAGTCCACTCATTCATACGTTAACATATAAATAACATCAGCTGTATATTACTCTAAGAATGCAAGCAGAAACTAGTCAAGAGATAAAAGTACCATTTATGACTGATTTTAAACTTACAGACCTTAAGCAATAATGATCTATTTCTACTTGCTTCTAAAGCCTACTAAGATTATAGAAGTGCAACATTAGTAGCAGGTATTAAAATGCAAACATAAATAAATCTTGATCCGTCCATTCATCAAAAACCCCCTCCGAGGGTGCAAAAGTGCATGTTCTAAGGACAAGTTTTTTGACAAAATTTCGGACCCTTCTCCAATGCAACGAGAAGGGTTAAATACTAGTAACCAACTAATTTTACTTTACACAAATTCAGGGAACGGCTTCAAATGACCGCTCTTTTACTAAAAACAAATTTATTTCTAAAAACTGAATCTAATTTCTAACCGTTTCTGTATCTTCTCCTTAGTGCTGTAAGCAATGC
Source organism: Pinus tabuliformis (assembly GCA_031772625.1). Classification (NCBI taxonomy): domain Eukaryota; kingdom Viridiplantae; phylum Streptophyta; class Pinopsida; order Pinales; family Pinaceae; genus Pinus; species Pinus tabuliformis. Next base: position 885,376,147 of record CM062804.1, on the reverse strand, counting down.
GTTTTTCGCCCTGAAAGAGTCAGCTGGTTGTCCTTTCCTTTTGTTCGAGCTTGAAAATTAGAAACAACAAGCGCTGGCACCTCCTTCTGTTAGATTAGAAGACATTTTCGAAAACCTTTCTCTAGCTGGGTGTATTCGCTGTGCGCACGCTTAGTACAACCCAGTTTCTTTTCGAACTGATTTTGTTGTTGCTATTTCGGTTTCCGGTCGTGCGAATGACTCAATGAGTTAGAAGCTGCACTGTATGGACAATCCCCTGTTTCGAGAACTGTTTCCGTTCTTTGTTCCAGGCTTTTCTGGAGCATCTTTCTTCTCTTGTGCTTCTTTCTCTGCTTTACCAAGTCTGAGCTTCAGGATCTTTTGTAAACACGCTGCTTTTGTGCGCCTTTGACTCTGAGTCTTGGACAGTCTATTTTCATCAGTGCCTGTTGGGCGATACTCTGGAATCCGCAGTTCTGCTGCATGCGGCATCCAATTGCGGAGGCATCTTCTCTCTGTTGTCTTATTGGCGCTCTTCCCTTCTCCTTAGATGTTTCCTGCATATAGATTTATATAAGTTGCATGTCTTGTAGTTTACGCAAAGAAAAAGGGAAATGACGAAAAGATTGACATGAAAGCATTAAATTCTAATGAATGCGAAATTAATGACATTCATAATAACTTGACTCTTCGATAAATGCGATGCAATCATTTCTGGATATTCGAGCATGCGGTCATTAATTTCCCTTAAGGCACGCTTTCATTTTTTGGATCTACCGTGTATGTCGGAGAATTCTTGCGATGAGTTTTTTCTGCGATTGGTATCACAGTATCGATGGCTGCGATGTTATTAAGTGTTATCATAGATCGCAAATATCGCAGATCGCTAATATCACAGATCGCAGCTTTGCATGGTCGCAGATCGCAGATCGCAAATCGCAGCTTTGCATGGTCGCAGATCGCAGATCGCAACATCGCAAGGTTTTCACTTTGTCATTTTGTGCTGCTCGTGTGGCATTGCGACGTGCGACGTCGCATATCGGTCGTCGGCGTTTCTTTAGGTTCTCCTTTTTCAAACACTCTTAATGCGTTCGATGCGATGGGTTCTCGCGTCGCTCCTTTTTCCGTTGCGATGCGATATAGATTTTAGGGAGCTGATACAAAAGAATTTTCAAACAAAAATATTTTTTGGATTTTTGGCTAAGGGTCCCCCTTTGCTTGATGTTATTACTAATATCAAACGAAGAGGGGGGTTGTTGGTGACCACAACAATGGCGATTCACTGTGAAGAACCAGTTATCTCTGCATTTCTATTGACCGTTCACTTCCGAAACAACAAAATTCTTATATGTCTAAATTTTGTTATGAACAGATAGAGTAGACCCCCTCACCTTGTCAACGATACTTTGTCTCAACCTTTTTTAATCTCAATTGCTTGCTTCCTCAGGCTTTTTCTTGCATTCGCACCAGACATTACTTGGTCTTGATTAAAGATAAAATAAGGTCTTCTCTGCGTACTGGCTTAAAAGTATATTCATTTGTCGTAGGTAGAGCCTCTGCTGCCCGCAAGCATCCATAGCCTCGACAGGGTTACCATGTTATCCAGCAATGATCCTTTTTCCTGCTTGACGTTACTCGCAACATTCCAGAGAAAAATCCTTTTTGACACACTTTTCCTTTTTTAATTCTCTAAAGAACAATGTCTTGGTTTGGTGGCCAAATTATGACACAGTCATTCACTTGATTTACACTTTTGCTGAACAAGCCGGCTCGTGATGAGACCTCTTGTCTTTTGATTGCAACAATCTTAAGTCGTTGCCCTGTTTTGATAGACAGTATTGGCAAAGTCAGCAAGTTATAATATCTGTGATCATGATAAGCCGGCTTGTGATGAGACCTCTTATTCTTTGAGATATAGTGCTTTGCTTGGATTATTTCTCTGAATGCTGCAATTCCCTTTTAGCAGGGAGGAAGTCATTGTTTTTCCTTAAGAAAGCTCTGGACGACAATAATAGAGTTTTTTGAAAACAACAGCTTTGCAGAGAGTACTTATTTTATTATTGATGATACCTTTCATGGTGCTGATACAAAACAATTTTTTTTCACCAAAGGTTGCCTTCGTCAAAGTTCTTTGAGGTTGAAACTAATATCGTAATCAAGGTGAAGTTAACTCTATTTGTTAATAATAAAATTCAGATTTTTTCAAAAATTTTGCTATTTGTACAAGAGAAATCAAAATCTGATAGAGAATTGGCGTGCTCTTTTCATGAATCCTTTTCACATGATCATCTACAATGGGTTTTATTCATCAAAAAGAGAAAAACAAAAAAAAAAAAAAAAACTAAATCTATCCTACAAAAATTATAAGAGTTTCTCTTCTATGGAAAATATAATTTAAGAATCAATCCATTGACAGGTAAAGAATCTCTCCTACCTGCCAGATCCTGCAACACGAATGTGGATGGGCCTACGACTTCTACAATCTGAAAAGGGCCAAGCCACAGCTTCTGGAATTTCGTATGTTTGCCCTTTTCTTCATGTGCCTTATCCCATTTCAAAACTAAATCACCCATCTGAAAGTTTTTTCTAGTTATGATGCTTGAGTCAAAAGAAGATTTTATTAGCGCTTGGTGATGTGCATGGGTTTTCCTAGCTTGTTCTCTTTGTTCTTCTAGTTTGATTATTTCCATTTGTCTTAATTGTAATGAGGAAGTAGGTACTTCATCGATGTACTGTACTAAAGACAAAGAGGGAATGACTAAGTGAGTCGGAAGAACCACTTCCCGCCCGTAAACTAAATTAAAGGGAGAAGTGTCGATCGAAGCTTTCTTTGTGATTCTATCAGGCCATAAAGCATTTACCAGCGCTCTGTGCCAATTCTTTTGGTTTTGGTCGACTGTTCTTTTGATAATTCTGATTAGATTCTTGTTTGTTGATTCAGCCAACCCATTACCTTGCAGATAGTAGTTGGCAGAATATTTCAGTTTGAACCCTCTTTTGAGCGCAAACTCAGTCATAGCATTTCCAGAAAAATATGAATCGTTATCAAACATTAAGGCCGTTGGCAATCCAAACCTAGTTATGATAAATTGGTCTATGAATTCAATAATGTTTTCATAATGAATTGTCTTGAGAGGAACTGCTTCTACCCATTTGGTAAAATAATCACTTGCCGTAAGGATATACTTATGTTGCTTAGAAGAGTGAGGAACGATCTCACCTATTATGTCCAAGCCCCATTGACTAAATGGTTGGTCGATGTTGACCGGTTGTAGCGGCATGGACACTTTCCTTTGTTTTCCTACAACAGTCTGGAAGACTTGGCATTTCCTTACGTGATTGTATGAGTCTTTGAACAGCGTGGGCCAATAATATCCTGCACACAAGATTTTGTGTGCAGTCGCATCTCCGGCGTAGTGTCCACCTGCTGGTCGATCATGGAGTTCCTGCAAAACCTTTTCGGCTTCAGTTTTCTCAAGACACCTAAGAAGTACAGAATCATAATTCGTTTTAAACAGGACATCATTTATGAGCTGGTATTGCTTAGCTTTTAATCTCAGAGCTCTTTTCTTGGTATGATCCAGACGTGATGGAGCATACCCATTCTTAAGAAAATAAATGGTGTCAGCATATAATGATTCTGCGTCGTTTAGGCTTACCTCATACGCGTGTACCTCTTCAGACGAGTTCTTAGGGATTTGCAATGCTCCAGCTAACATCTTGCAGAAGCCTTGGCCTCTTACGATGTGTGTCGGTTTGATCTCAAGGTCGTATTCTTGTAAGGCGGTGATCCAATTCGCTCTCTTCTCGCCCACATCCTTCTGTATCAGGAGGTTTCTTACCGCTGGAAACGGTACTATGACTTTGGTATGGGCTTTTAGCAAGAAAGGTCTGAAATATTTGATTGCTTTGAAAACGGCATATGCCTGTTTCTCGACGTCAGAATAATTGAGTTCAGCACCTTGTAAGTTCGAGCTAAAGAATGCAATTGGGGCTTCTACCTTTTCGTGATTTGCTTGAGTTAAAATCGCAGCATAAGATTTTTCTGAGGCAAACGTGTATAAGATGAAAGGTTCTGAAAAATTTGGGGTAGCCAAAGATGGAGCGTTGATGATGGCTTGTTTGATTAAGTTGAACGCTTCGTGCTCGTCTAGACCCCATTTGAAATTTGAATTCTTTTTTATCATTTTTTGTAAGGGGGAAATGATACGTGAAAAATCCGGGACAAATCTTTTGACAAAATTGATCTGTCCAAGGAAAGATTGCATGGCTTTCTTGTTTTGAGGTATGGATATTTCGGAAATTTCCTTGATTCTGTCGGGTTCTATGTGAATACCAGATTTAGATACTATGAATCCGAGCAATTTCCCTTCGCTTAATGCAAAGAAAGATTTCTTTGGATTGAGCGAAATCCCATACCTCAAGCATCTTTGAAAGATTTGCTTCAAATCTTGGAGATGGTTGTTTCGTTTTCTGGAGTACACTGTTATATCATCCAGATAAATCACTACTGATTTATTGACCAGTCCTTTAAACGTGATGTCCATGGCTCTCTGAAAGGTAGCTCCAGCGTTGATCAGACCAAATGGCATCTTCCGATATGCATAAGTGCCCCACTTGGTTCGGAACGTAGTTTTTAACTGATCATCGGGATGCACCAGTACTTGATTGTATCTTGAAAATCCATCCAGGAATGACATTAATTCTGAGCCTGCTACTGCCTATAGAATTTGCTCCATAGGTGGGAGGGGAAAGTTATCTTTCTGGCAGGCTTTGTTGAGATTTCGGAAGTCGATACAGATTCTAATGTCTCCATTTTTCTTCCTAACGGGCACCATATTGAATACCCATTTGGAATGCCTAACGAGGAAGATTATTCTGGATCTCAACAACTTATTAAGCTCAGTTTTTATCTGGTTTTCTAGGTTAGGGTGTATTTTCCTGAGCTTCTGCTGGACAGGTTTCTCATTGTTAGTCATAGGGATAACATGCTGAATGATGGAAGTGTTGTAAGTCTTCAGCTCATCGTAGTTCCAGGCAAAAACGTTTTTGTACTGTCTCAGAAGGCGGATATATGCTGATTTTTCTTCAGGGGCTAAGCCCTGGCCTAGATTAACGTTTTGCGGCTTTTCGTCGGTTCCTAGGTTGACTGATTCATAGTTCAGAGTTGAACTATAAAGCTTGGCATTAGCCGACCTTTTGAACCGACTTTTCAAGTCATATAAGTCTTCTAATTTGACCATCGATTTGGGTATAGCATTATCAGTGCTTCTTTGTTGTATCTGGTGATCATGACAGTCTTCGTCAATTATCTGGTTTGTGTAGGATCCTTCAGAGGTGAGGAAACTTACGATGTCTGGGTCGTCGTTGAACACTCTCCAGTTGGTGATATTGTCAGGAATGGAAGGTTTAAAAATTAATTCTATTGAAAACCTATCAGGACTAAAATCTTCGGAAGGGATAAGTCGAGAGGCTACGTTAGCTAACAGGTCTGCGCTTGCGTTTTGAATTCTTGGAATTGACGAGATGTTAAATGCTATGAAATGTGCAGTGAGATCTTGCACTAACGATTGATAATGCTTTAAATGACTAGACAGGCAATGTATGGTGTTACGTACCTGTTTTACGACGATCTCAGAATCTCCAAAGACTTGAAGATACTTAACATTCAATCCGATTGCTTTGTATAGGCCTTGAACCAAGGCTTCGTACTCCGCTGTGTTGTTCGTGCAATCGAACCCAAGTCTGCATGTGAGCATAATCTTGTTCCCGTCTGGGTTGATCAAAACGCATCCTGCTCCTGCCCCCTCGTTGGATTTAGATCCGTCAAAATATAATTTCCAAAATAAAGAAGTATTTACAAAATTATCTAAAAAACTAAAACATTTTGAGTCATCAGTTTGGGAGAAATTTTCAACTTGGGATAAAACTGAATTCTCTAAGTATGGTGAAATATGAGCACTGAAATTGCCTAGGAAAGAATCTATTGCGTAATTGCCTACAATGCTGCTATTGTATGTGATGGCTTCATTTTCTCCTTCTAGTTCTGTCACTATGTATTTTTGGTGCAACTCTCGTTCAACCTTTATCTGATTTGGTTTACCGTTGTATGGTAACCACATGTGCGACCAGTCGGTTGAGAAATATCCATGGAGTTTCTCCGACCAATCCCTGCTAAGAATCAAGCCATAGAACTCAGGGATATCGGCTACCAAAATGTCGATAACCTGACACACTTTTGGGTTAGTCGACAATCTTATGGTCACCTGATTAAGTTCACCAATCACTTCGACCTGGGATCGATCAAGTTGAACTATACGTACTGCAGATTTTTGAGGTTGCACTTTCAATTTGGCTCATATTGACCTGGGTAAAATATTCGTTGAAGCACCAGAATCAACCAAGCAATTGTGCACGTTTTTGTTAAAGATTTCATATGTGAGAAGAAAAGGAGGAGTATGAGACCTTGATCTCCCTCCAATCAAGGCGATGTCATTTGGATCAATTTTATTTATCGTATTGGTTGGAGGTCTTCCCAGATTGTGGGAAGCCACAGCTGTAGGTAAAGATGTAGTAGGCACAGCATGTAATTCTTTCATCATGATTTTCTGCTGGTGTTTCAGTTTACTCAATTCATACAGAGTGATATTAGCCCTAGTCTTCTTCATGTCGTCAATAATGTTATAATCCATTTCATCCGACACTATTAGTGTTCTTGATGGAGGTGCTTGTTCAAATTGGACTGGGCTAAACTGGGTCGCTTTAGCAGTTGTCTTTTTGGTTACGACCCTTTCTTTTGTTGCAGGGCTTGCGCCCTTTTGTTTTGGGGTAGTTTGGGGAGGATCAAGCTGATTTTTGCTTCTCGTGCTAACAGGAAGTGCTTCTTGATCCTCTTCCTGTGGGAGGATGAAATCCCACATTCCTTGAAGTTCTACAACTTCTTCCTCGTCGGCCTGCCCTTCAGTGGTATTCTCTTCTTCATCGTCTTCTTCAGACTCAACGTTTGAGACAACACTGGGTGGTTTTACCTCCATGGGAGGATTTCTTTTAAAAGTCCTAAAGGGCTTTTTCGAAGAAGTCTCTGCTACTTGTTTCTTAATATCGACCATCTCATTGGACATGGCTTTCAACACTTTTTGTAACCCTTCCAAATCGAAAGGATCTTTCGTTTGCTTCTTCTTGGTGTCTTCTTTGAAAGAAATCTTCTTTGATTTACGTTCTTCTATAGCAGATCTCTTTTCTAGGGCTACCACACGTCTTTCCACTGCTAACGCTTCTGTCAAGTTGTCAACTAATGTGGTCTTGTTTGCCCTATCTACGAAGATAGCCAAGTTTGGAGGTAAAGCCGTGATGTACCATTCACATCTTACTTCCTCGCTGGGTTGTGAAGCAGCGGGGATTTTGTTGAGGATCTTATTGAACCGTAAGTTAAAGTATTTAATGGGTTCTCTAGCCTCAGCCTTAAGATTAGATAGGTCATTAATCAATGTCGCCGTAGATCGGTCATCACCAAACTTAGTGAGGAACTGACTTTGAAAAATGTCCCAGCTTGTGATGGATCCGGAAGGTAACGAAAAGTACCATGACCCGGCCGTTCCTTGCATTGTATAAGGGAAGACCCGGACAACAGCGTCTTCGTTAGTAACTCCGTTGAGATTAACAGAAAGCATGAAATTATTGATATGTTCTTCGGCTAGCATACCTGCTTCGGGGTTGAATTTAGGTAGCCACTTCTCTGGATGGGCCAGTATAGGGCTCAGGGGTGGAGGCATTAAAACCGCCCCAGGATTGTTCCATGGAGATTGGGCCATCGTGGAGCTTCTAGCTAATGGAAGTGCAGAAACTGACCCCTGACACTGAGAAGGTGAAGAAATCAGGATCTTTGATGTTCGAAGAGGAAGGTTTGTGGAAGACGGGTGAGTGAGTTGGAATGGAAAAGTGGGTGGTTGACTTCGCGGTGAGGGAGTTGATATGGACGAAGTGGATGAGAGAGTCTCTCCGTCAGACCCTTGAGGTGTTTTCCTTGCTCTTTTTCTGGTAGGAAGAGGGAGTTCACTTGGTTGTATGCCAAATTTTTCACTCTTTAATCTAGTAAGGGGATGAGCAGGGTTGTACTGCAAAGTCACGTTGCTTTTAGATTTATCAGACTTCTGGTTAAAAATGGAGAATCCCTGGAGTTTACGAATCAAAGTTTGAATTTCAGGGGGTTCAATAATAGATTGGTCTGATATATTTGAATATGTAGCAGTGGTGGATACTCGAGTGACTTCAAATTCCGGGTTTAACCGTGTTGGAGAAGTCGAGGGAGTTGATGAGGGTGTATTACTCTCAGAATGGTATTTGGATATTGCTTTAGGTGCCATTCATAGTTCGTGCCCTCCTTCTAGCGCCAAATATGTTGAGGACCCTGAAATCGGGTCAACAACAAGGGGGATACCCACTCGGTCGGGAACGTGGTTGGCGGCTCCGTGCCCGTTTGGTGTAGCGGGTCCGACTGGGGATGAAGGGACCAGCTTCCCGTTCTAAGGGGTGTGTGTGTGTGTAGAAAATGGTGATGTGTGTGTGTGGAAAATGATAGTAGAAAATCTGTAATTATTCCTTAACTAATCTAATTCTAAATTCTGAAATGACTTTATACTACTTTAATCTAACAAAAACAATACATCTAATCTACACTAACCTGGGACAGAATTTTTCCATTATGCAATCTAGAAAGATTTCACAGAATAACTGGTAATGAAGATTATTCAGCTATTATGAGAATATAAATCAATTAAGATGAACCATCTTGCGTAAGAAGTTAAGCAAAACGGTTGTGAACAACATATTGCATAATCAACTATTCATGTATTAAGCACAAATCAATGACTCCACCGTACAAAAGTGCCAAATTGTAGTCCACTCATTCATACGTTAACATATAAATAACATCAGTTGTATATTACTCTAAGAATGCAAGCAGAAACTAGTCAAGAGATAAAAGTACCATTTATGACTAATTTTAAACTTACAGACCTTAAGCAATAATGATCTATTTCTACTTGCTTCTAATGCCTACTAATAGTATAGAAGTGCAACATCAGTAGCAGGTATTAAAATGCAAACATAAATAAATCTTGATCCATCCATTCATTAAAAACCCCCTCCGAGGGTGCAAAAGTGCATGTTCTGAGGACAAGTTTTTTGACAAAATTTCGGACCCTTCTCCAATGCAACGAGAAGGGTTAAATACTAGTAACCGACTAATTTTACTTTACACAAATTCAGGGAACGGCTTCAAATGACCGCTCTTTTACTAAAAACAAATTTATTTCTAAAAACTGAATCTAATTTCTAACCGTTTCTATATTTGCTCCTTAGTGCTGTAAGCAATGCGCTGTTCGCCCTGAAAGAGTCAGCTGGTTGTCCTTTCCTTTTGTTTGAGCTTGAAAATTAGAAACAACAAGCGCTGGCACCTCTTTCTGTTAGATTAGAAGATATTTTCGAAAACCTTTCTCTAGCTGGGTGTATTCGCTGTGCACACGCTTAGTACAACCCAGTTTCTTTTCGAACTGATTTTGCTGTTGCTATTTCGGTTTCCGGTCGTGCGAATGACTCAATGAGTTAGAAGCTGCACTGTATGGACAATCCCCTGTTTCGAGAACTGTTTCCATTCTTTGTTCCAGGCTTTTCTGGAGCGTCTTTCTTCTCTTGCGCTTCTTTCTCTGCTTTACCAAGTCTGAGCTTCAGGATCTTTTGTAAACACGCTGCTTTTGTACGCCTTTGACTCTGAGTCTTGACAGTCTATTTTCATCAGTGCTTGTTGGGCGATACTCTAGAATCCGCGGTTCTGCTGCATGCGGCATCCAATTGCGGAGGCATCTTCTCTCTGTTGTCTTATTGGCGCTCTTCCCTTCTCCTTAGATGTTTCCTGCTTATAGATTTATATAAGTTGCATGTCTTGCAGTTTGCGCAAAGAAGAAGGGAAATGACGAAAAGATTGACATGAAAGCATTAAATTCTAATGAATGCGAAATTAATGACATTCATCATAACTTGACTCTTCGATAAATGCGATGCAATCATTTCTGGATATTCGAGCATGCGGTCATTAATTTCCCTTAAGGTGCGCTTTCATTTTTTGGATCTACCGTGTATGTCGGAGAATTCTTGCGATGAGTTTTTTCTGCGATTGGTATCACAGTATCGATGGCTGCGATGTTATTAAGTGTTATCGTAGATCGCAAATATCGCAGATCGCAGATCGCTAATATCGCAGATCGCAGCTTTGCATGGTCGCAGATCGCAGATCGCAAATCGCAGCTTTGCATGGTCGCAGATCGCAGATCACAACATCGCAAGGTTTTCACTTTGTCATTCTGTGCTGCTCGTGTGGCATTGAGACGTGCGACGTCGCATATCAGCCGTCGGCGTTTCTTTAGGTTCTCCTTTTTCAAACTCTCTTAATGTGCGCGATGCGATGGGTTCTCGCGTCGCTCCTTTTTCCGTTGCGACGCGATATAGCTTTTAGGGAGCTGATACAAAAGAATTTTCAAACAAAAATATTTTTTGGATTTTTGGCTAAGGGTCCCCCTTTGCTTGATGTTATTACTAATATCAAACGAAGAGGGGGGTTGTTGGTGACCACAACAGGGCCATAGGTCAAAATGGGAATAAAATGAGCCACTAGTTGTTGGGATCCAACCAGTTTGTTGCATAGCATGGGATTCATGGGTTGAAACCCGAGACTGGGTAAGGCTAGTGGGACGTAAGGTTCCACCTAGAGTTTTCATAGCTATGGGGTGAGGAGAAAATATCTTCATGGAACAACAATAAAAAAACCATGTTAATATCCCCAAAGCCATGATCCAATCTCGATAGGTTCAAAAAAACATATAATGGAGAATAGATCCCATTCCAAATATGAAGTAGTAGAGATAAAAGCATGATGGAAATAAGGGATGTTGTTAGGGGCCATAGGTAAACATAGGAATAAAATGAGCCACTAGTAGTTGAGATACAACCAATTTGTTGCATAGGATGGGATTCATGGGTTGAAACCTGAGACTGGGTAAGGCTAGTGGGACGTAAGATTCCACCTAGTGTTTTGAAGGCTATGAGGTGAGGAGAAAATATCTATAGTTATTGTGATAGTTTCTAGTACCACCGTGCACCGTAAGTTAAATTGTGGTTGTCGGTAATAAGTTGCAGGGTCAGTGCATAGTGTGGGTGATTAGTGTGTTGGGTGATATCTAGATGGACTAGCCACAAAGGGAATTAATGTAGATTCCAACTATAAAATGTATATGGATACAAGTAGAAAATTCCTTGACTGAGTGAAAATAGACAAATAATGGAAGAGGAAAAGGCTACATGTAGAGTTGGGTTGACATTCAAGCTAACAATCACACATAAAACTGTTATGCTAGTTAACATGTTGTATCCAAGCCTTTCACAAGAAGCCATTATGAAGAAAAAACTATTGCAGGATCATTAGCATAGGAGGATTCAATATGTGGGATCCAAGTGCTAGGCCTATAGTTAAGAATCTAAAGGTTTCTATAGAGAAAGAGAAGGTAGAGGTGCCTCGAGACACATGCCATCATAAAAACGAACATATTTTTTAGTTAAGCTCCTAATTATGAGATTAATGCAACTACTTTAGAGTTTAAGGATATGTTAGAGGGCACATATAACTTAATTTTTAGGAAGGTTAGGGTTTCACTAATTCTCATGGATAATGGCATATGGGAGTTTTCAAACACTAAACTCACCCCATTTATAGATGCTGTAGTTTAATTCATCCACAATCAAAAGGATGTAAAATCTAGAAGGATTATATTAGATGTGGGGGAGGATCATGTGATTCCTTACTTATATAAGAAGAATATAACAAGCGATATATGGGAGGATTTGGAAAATTTATAATAGAGTGATAATACCAACATGAAGATGATGTTGAGAGGAAAATCTCAAGAACACCAAGATGATCAAATAAGATATAATGACCTTTCATCTCACCAAGATCAAATAGCTTTGTCTTGAGTTGGCTATAGGTTTGGACACTATGATAGATGGATAGGTTGTATAGATAACCTTTCTTGGCTTCACTAAGACATGGGTTCCTTTCATCAAAGTAAACATGGCATAAGAGAAGCTTACTAACTATAATAGATTGTGGAATCATTTAATCGGCAAGGACATTTGGTAGGAATATCTATTAGCAGCCCATCACAAGGTTGGTGATGAAAATATTTCTCTTTCTAGTTAGGAAATGAAGAGAAAGGGAAAATGTTCGATCAAGTGTGAGGAGTCAACCTCATACCCAAAGAATGAGGGCTTGACTAAGATCGAGTGTTTTGCATGTCATAATATATGACACGCATCATAATGTCTAGAGAGGAAGAAGGGTAGAAAAGGTATGTAATCATTTAAAGTTGTGTTGAAAGAAGCTCATGTGGAAGCATTTGTCAGGAATTTTATTATGGGATTCACACATATTACCTACTTTTTCTCGAGAATCATACCATTTAGTATTGGAGAGTGGAGCCACATATCATATGAGACAAGCATGATATTTTTTTGATATCCTAGTAGATTGAGACTAAAAGACGCTTCTGAAGTTTGGTATTGATAACAAACATGTAATGGAGTGAGTTGGTACAATGTCATTCCAAATTGTGTGAAGAGGAATGTTGAAAGTAGAGGACATGATATGAGTGTTAGAATTGGGATATTTTTTTCTCTTACTCTTTATAATATAGAAAAAGTGATTTGTTGTAGCATTTTATGATGGACCGAAGCTAACTAGATCCATGGGATCTACCTCTAAAGATGGCCACACCATTGTACTTAGAGATGGAAAATTATATAAGCTAAATGGATAGTCTATTCAAGCAATGACAAGTTGGCAGATAGTGATGGAGATGAAGAATTAGGAAGATATGAAGGTTAAGAAAATTAGAGGGAGTCATCCTTTAAGTTTAGGTGGTGTTGTTGCTCCCAGAGATAGTCTCAGATTGCTTACAAGACTAGTGTTGGCATTATGATGCATGTGTTGTACTTGACGGCAACCCACTCATAGAAGAACATCTCACTTATATACAATCAGATGAATCTACAAAATAGATATCAGATGGGACATAATACATGGGATGCAGGACAGCTCAAAGGAATCAAATGACAAGTCCTTAGTATGACAAGTTAGCTTTGCCATCAAGTCCAAAGGGGGAGATTGTTGGCATTATGTCTCAAGTGTTGTTTTTGATGGCAACTGATACAGATGACAGATGATAGTGCAACAGGTCAGTAGCAAAGATTGATGATCAGCTTACAAAGAATGAAGAAAATAAGAAGTTCACAGGTGCATCGATCAAAAGATGCGGTCATCGGCAGGTTCCGCAGGCGCATTGTTCAGAAGGTGCGGCCATGTTCGCAGGTTCACAGTTCAAAAGGTGTGGACCCCAGTTCACACACTTTCATCCAGAGAAAATCACGTGCACATGGGAAATTTTACGGGTAGTCCATGGTATTTAGTCTGATGCCTTTGAACCTATGGTTTGGTCCGTGGTTTTGCATCTAAAGGTTTGAACTCTGATTTTGGATCCCTAGTATTAGATCTCTATGGTTTTGGTCCATGGTTTGAGAAAGGCGTAGACTATAAAAAGGGGAAGGAGATCATTTGGATGGTGCACTCATGAGTTGAATATCTTAAGGCGAGCAAGATCTGAAATTTTGTGATTGGTTGACGAGTGATAGCTAGATCTGAATCAAGGAGGAACCTGAGCTCTATAAGGCGGATCTACTGATGGGTCGAGATCTCCTTGGCACATGATCATATCTATAGATCTGATAGTCTGGGGTATGACTAAAGTCTAAAAAATTGATCTATACTTGCAGGACCGCAAGTGCGACACGGCTGCAAGTGCGGAGGATCACAGTCCAGACATAGCTCAGGTGCAAAGGTGCACAGGCGATTCACAGCAGCAGATGTAGAGGTGCGCAGGCGATTCTCAGTAGCAGTTCGGAGGTGCACAGGTGATTCTCAGCAGCAGGTGCGAAGGTGTGCAAGAAACACACAACAGCAGTGCGGAGTTGCACAGGAAAGACATAGCAGCAGGTGTGGAGGTGCGCAGGAGAGACACATCCGTAGGTGCGGAGGTGCACAGGTAAGCTGGAGATGCAGGTGCGGTGATCCGCATGTCAGACATGGAGAAAGTGCGGATACCCACAGGCTTCCTATTGGTCAAGTTGCGGAGTTCTTAGAAAATATGTTTTAGCTGATTTTACTGCTATGTTCAGGGTTCTGAATTAATGTCTGGTTACTGTTACTATTTTTTGGTTATAACATTCTGAGAAGAGTTTGATTGATTCTATATATTGGGGTTTCATTGATTCAGTTTTAAGTGATGTAAAGATTGATGATGGTTGATTATGTGCTTCAATGATATTGATGGGTCCAGTATGAAAATTGGATGAAATGTGGCCTTCAGATTATGTGTTGTGCTTCAGGAGTATCCAATCTGAAAATATATGAAACGTGGTACCCCGATGAGAGAAAATTGTAGGCTGGCGCCTAAGTACTAGTATCTCAGCTAGTACAAGAGCAAAGGCGATGGTAGCTCCCTTCCAGTAGCAGTTGGAAAACGAGGAAAGGTTGGAGCATTTCTATAGGTAGCAGCCTGCGTACTAGTAAATGGATCGGCTAGTACAGAGCTAAGGGGGTTGTAGCTCCCTTCCAGGGGAGTCTGGAGAACGAGAGAAGGTTGGAGCCTTCTGCAGGTAGAATCTTGTGTACTAGTATAAGACTGCACCAGTACAGAACCATTGTAAAAGAAGTTTCTTATTAAAAGAAAGATTGAGACGACTTGCAACAGGTGGTTTTCACCCACATTGGGTTTCCACCTTACATCATGGTGTTCATGTGTGCTTCTTGTGTGTGATGATCTATTCTGTATTACTACTCTTGTTTACTGTTCTTATGGTTAATAATGTTCTGATGCACTCATTAAGGATCAACTAACTGAATCATAAGTTTAATAGATATACGCTTGTTGCCTTAACTGAAGTAGAGTATATGAATCTTAATATGGAAATGGAAACATTATATTGATGTGATAATACCGATTCACCACCCCCTCTCAGTATTATTTCCAACAATTGGTATCAAAGCAAGTCCTTTGGTAGAAGCTTGATCGCTTGAAGGAGATCCTTAGAACAATCGGAAAGAAGGTTAAGAAGAAAGCACCTAAGAAGAAGAAGAGATCTCAGAAGAACTATGACAGTGGGAGTATTGATTGGGGAATATGTGGAAGAAGCACTTTAGATTCAGAATCACTTCATGATGAAGATGAACAAGCAAATGATCTATCAGGTATGAATTTGTTATCCTCTGGTGATATAGGTATCTATCCATTTGGAAAAGATGAAAGTGATAGTGAAACAACTGAATTTGCTCTTATGGTTAAGCAAGAAAGATATCAAATAGAGGCAGAATTTAAAAGGCTTACAGACAAAATTAGAGATCAAGAAGATCTATTGAACAAAAGGGAATGTGCCTTCAAAGAAGAAGCTACCAAACTAAAAGCTCATGTAGAGGAAGGAAACAAGGTAAGGAAGTTATTCAAGGACAAATATCAAGAATTGCAGGATGAAGTAACATCACTAAGAGACGAAGTCAATCAGAAGAGCACAACAATCAAGAAACTCAGAGATAGATCCAGTTACTATGAAAGTCTTGAAGCTACGATCCTCTCGCTGAAGGAAGATCTTGAAGAATCAAGGAAGAAGAATAACGAACTTCTCCAAGCTCATGAAAAACAAGAAAATGAAGTTCTTAATCTAAGACATCAGTTGCAAGAAGGAAGAAAAGTTGAAGAAAACATGAAGAAGTGGTATCTTGAAAAGGAAAAGCAACATCAGGTTGAGGTAAATATGCTAAAAGATAAGCTAGAAGAAAAAGATAAGCTCTTACTATTTCAAGATAGTACTAAGATCTTGGACGATATTCTTAGTAGTCAAAGGTCTCCTGCTATCAGAATATGTCTTGTTTTTCATGAATCTATTGAAGGTGAATCTAGTTCAGAAAATAAGATAAGGAACTCTAATGCAAAATCTGAAATGCTCAACAAGGAGATGAAAGGTCAACCCCATCAACAGCCAAGGAAAGAAACTCTTCAAAGAAAATCTTCTACTCCTCCAATGAATAATGTTGAATGTTATGAATGTCATAATCTTGGACATAGATGTAGAAGAAGAGTGATTCAAGACCATCATGCAGAAATATCATCACATTCCAAGTACTTTAATGGTTATTGCTTTTCTTGCAATATGTTTGGTCACAAAGCTGCTGATTGCTACAGGAGGAATATGAAATATGTAAGATGTTATGCATGTAACAAGATTGGACATATAGCAAAGGAATGCAGGAGCAAAGTACGGGAATCACACCAGAAGGAGAAAACATCACCACACTTGAAGATATGGAAGAAGAAGGAAGTACAGTCAGAGAGATGTGGCACAGCACAACATACAGACATAACAGACTCAGGGGGAGCTTAAAGTGTAAAACTTCAGTGTCCTAAATCTCATATGCAAGTTTGATAAAGGGAAGTCGCGTATATATGCGAGTTGGTTACTATTCAGTCGCGTATATGTTATTTTGAGGAAAAGCAGTGGGATAGACTCTGATATGACTCAGTCCATTATTTGCTCTGTTTCATAATGGTTGCAATCTGTTGATGTTGTGTGGGAATGTCTTGACACTTGAATGATTTGATCCTAACTAGTTGATGCCTTGATACTTCTTGTTGATATATGCATGACCAGATCTAACAATAAACAAGATGGCATAGGTTTAGGGGAGAATACACGTTCAATAATGCATTGTTGGCATTATGGTTGGTAGTCCTTGGTAATTATTATTACATGGCTAAATGATATATCTTGCTATGATATAGTTGTGAGTTGTCTCATATGATTCTTGGGATTACATAGTTGATGTTTAGATCAGATTTGTGGTTGATTACAATTATGATGCAGAATTCTATAATTCTTGGTGCTCATATGGATGAGGACTGTTGTCGTTGATGATATCAAGAGGTCTTAACAAATGATCTTGAGCACAAGATACTTAGTGCTGGATACATGAATGATTACTCAAGGTTGCATTATTGGAGACATGATGATGATGAATTCTTACCTATATGATGATAGGTTGATGCTTACATATGTTGATTGATGCAGATGTTCCCAAGTGATGATACTTGGATCATGCAGATCTTGATGTTGATGAGATGGCTATGGTGTCTTTCGCATAGGATAATGTTCTTATAATGCTTAAGATCAAGAATGAATTGATATCTATATGCAAGCATATCTTGTCACAGGATGATGTTATCTACACTAATGGGCATATACAGGATTGTTGATCTAGATGCTATTGGCAGATGCTTATGGAGCTGATCATTCACCATGTATGATAGTTGCTGATGACTTTCATGGTCTTATTTAGATGTTTGGTCTCTGTTATAAATGTCATGTATATCATTCGATGTAAAGGTCATATCAAGTCTCATGATGTAATAGTGTGTCTCTAATCTCTTCTGGTCATATGATGTTGAAATATTTCAGTCATTATCAAGGTCATGTAACGACCTATGTTGGTTTCCCCACTATTCCTGGGATGGATGATGTTATACTCTTGTACCTTGATGTATCCCCACTTGATTGGGTGGATGAGTCAAGTTTGGTATATCCCCATTTTGGTGGGAGATGGATGAGTCTTTGGTGATAGGAAGGTCATTTATGATAGAGTCATGTTCTTCTTGTAGAACATCTTTTTGCAGACCTTGCTTACAGTCAGGGGGAGCATGAACAACACCTTTCAGCAGAGCAGAGACTTCAGCAGTACTCAAAGGGAGCATGGTCAGATTGGTACACCTTGGCATATTCAAAGGGGGAGCTCATTCAGAGATTTCAGCAGATACTCAGGGGGAGTATGGTCAGTGGAATGTTTATCATGGAAAGAGAATATCTTGGTCCGCCCTTTGCCCTTGATGTCAAAGGGGGAGAGTGACTTGGTATTGTTGCCATCAAGTCCAAAGGGGGAGATTGTTGGCATTATGATGCATGTGTTGTACTTGATGGCAACCCACTCATAGAAGAACATCTCACTTATATACAATCAGATGAATCTACAGAAGAGATATCAGATGGGACATAATACATGGGATGCAGGACAACTCAAAGGAATCAAATGACAAGTCCTTAGTATGACAAGTTAGCTTTGCCATCAAGTTTAAAGGGGGAGATTGTTGGGATTATGGCTCAAATGTTGTCCTTGATGGCAACTAATACAGATGACAGATCATAGTGCAGCAGGTTAGTAGCAAAGATTGATGATCAACCTACAAAGAATGAAGAAAATAAGAAGTTCGCAGGGGTGCCAATCAAAAGATGTGGTCATCGGCAGGTTCCGTAGGCGCATCATTCAGAAGGTGCGGACATGTTTGCAGGTTCATAGTTCAAAAGGTGCAAACCCCAGTTCACACACTTTCATGCAGAGAAAATCACACGTACGTGGGAAATCTTACAGGCAGTCCATGGTATTTAGTCCGACGCCTTTGAACCTATGGTTTGGTCCGTGGTTTTGCATCTAAAGGTTTGAACTCTGATTTTGGATCCCTATTATTAGATCTCTATGGTTTTGGTCCATGGTTTGAGAAAGGCCTAGACTATAAAAAGGGGAAGGAGATCATTTGGATGGTGCACTCATGAGTTGAATATCTTAAGGAGAGCAAGATCTGAAATTCTGTGAGCGGTTGGTGAGTGATAGCTAGATCTGAATCAAGGAGGAACCTGAGCTCTATAAGGCAGATCTACTGATGGGTCAAGATCTCCTTGGTGCATGATCAGATCTATAGATCTGATAGTCTGGGGTATGAGTAAAGTCTGAAAAATTGATCTATACTTGCAGGACCGCAGGTGCGACACGGCTGCAGGTGCGGAGGACTGTAGTCCAGACACAGCTTAGGTGCGAAGGTGCGCAGGTGATTCACAGTAGTAGATGCAGAGGTGCGCAGGCGATTCTCAGCAGCAGTGTGGAGGTGCGCAGGTGATTCTCAGCAGCAGGTGCGGAGGTGCGCAGGAGAGACACAGGCATAGGTGCGGAGGTGCGCAGGTAAGCCGGAGATGCAGGTGCGGTGATCCGCAGGTCAGACATGGAGAAAGTCTAGATACCAGCAGGCTTCCTATTGGTCAAGTTGCGGACTTCTCAGAAAATATGTTTTAGCTGATTTTACTGTTGTGTTCAGGGTTCTGAATTAATGTCTGGTTACTGTTACTGTTTTTTGTTTATAACATTCTAAGAAGAGTTTGATTAATTCTATATATTGGGGTTTCATTGATTTAGTTTTAAGTGATGTAAAGATTGATGATGGTTGATTATGTGCTTCAATGATATTGATGGGTCCAGTATGAAAATTGGATGAAACATGGCCTTCAGATTATGTGTTGTGCTTCAGGAGTATCCAGTCTGAAAATGTATGAAACGTGGTACCTGGATGAGAGAAGATTGTAGGCCGGTGCCTACGTACTAGTATCTCAGCTAGTACAAGAGAAAAGGAGGTGGTAGCTCCCTTCCAGTAGCAGTGGAAAAACGAGTAAAGGTTGGAGCATTTCTGCAGGTAGCAGCCTGCGTATTAGTAAATGGATCGGCTAGTACAAGAGCTAAGGGGGTTGTAGCTCCCTTCCAGGGGAGTCTGGAGAATGAGAGAAGGTCAGAGCCTTCTGCAGGTAGAAGCCTGCATACTGGTATAAGACTGCACCAGTACAGAACCATTGTAAAAGAAGTTTCTTATTTAAAGAAAGATTGAGACGACTTGCAGCAGGTGGTTTTCACCCACATTGGGTTTCCACCTTACATCATGGTGTTCATGTGTGCTTCTTGTGTGTGATGATCTATTCTCTATTATTGCTCTTGTTTACTGTTCTTATGGTTAATAATGTTCTGATGCGCTCATTAAGGATCAACTAACTGAATCATAAGTTTACTGGATATACGCTTGTTGCCTTAACTGAAGTAGAGTATATGAATCTTAATATGGAAATGAAAAAGTTATATTGATGTGATAATACTGATTCATCCCCCCCCCCCCCCTCAGTATTATTTCCAACAACTAGTGCGTGGGCACATCTAGATTTTGTGTGTCTTGTATGATTCTTAGGAAAATGGAGACATCATATATATATATATATATATATATATATATATATATATATATATATATATATATATATATATATATATATATATATATATATATATATATATATATAGTAAATGGAATGGGTTAGTTCATTCATCTAAAGGAGTAAGTTATGAGTTTCTAGTACTTTTTCACATATACAACTCACAGAAATATGTGCATAAGATAGTGGAGGTTGAGTAGTTCAAGCACCTACATTTTAATAATCTTTGACAAAGCAATGGGAGAGGATAAGGAGAAGGAGTAGCTCATCACATAGAGCTTAAAGCATCAATATTTCTACACTTAGCACATAGAGCTTGAAGCATCGAGAATTTCTACACTTATTTGAGTTACAAGTAGATATAATGGACAAAAGAGAGTATGGGTGCTATCATTCATGGAGCACAATTTTAAAGATATAATCTCAATAATCCATACAGACACATGCATTAACAAGTCAATACAAATGAATCTGTGAGGAAGTTTGAATATTTCTAGCAACTATGATTACATGAATTTAGAGAAGAAACATGAACATAATGGATTTTAATATAGGGAGAAGATATTGTAGTACTCGAAGGGGGAAACACAACCAATTTTTTTTATATTCCGAAGATGCATATCATAGAGTCATACAATCTGAAAATAACATGTAGCTTTTTCTTTAGGATTTCTAAACATTTGTTAAGCGTTGCTTCCCTCTATTTATATGGGGAGGGGAGCATTGAAGATTTATTAAAACAAAATATCTACAATCGAGTCTCAAGTGTCAGATCTACTAGCTGTCTCAGCCAGGGATGGATCTGTGGCCCAAAAACATTACAAAATATTAATTGCCTCATTAAATGGTGGCACATTATAGGATAAAAAGAACCATTCATTAGTAAGATGAAAACGTCAATAAAATATCTTCGTGGCCATCCTTGTGATGGCCTCTGCTTCAGGTTGTATTTTTCTCATGGTCTGGCCTCCTGTGTTACTCATATGACTCCCATAGCTTTAACCTTTATTGCTTGAACCACTCATCCTTTAAAGCTGGGAATGGGAAACTATCAGTTTCATGCCACAGTATAGAAATACAGGACCCCTGGGTGGTATTTCATCTTCCAATACCATGGACCGAAAACCATCGTGTCCAAAACCATGGATCAAAAACCATCGCGTCTAAAACCATGTGCGAAAACCATGCACAAAACCAATGGTAGGTCCGCCCAACCTAATATAGGGTCCAAAAAAAATTTCCCGGGGCAGCGTACAGGGGGGCTACCCACCCCCCTAAAACCCCCTGGACAAGGGGAGCTGCCATGCCCCCCAGATAGAGTAATCGACACAACGAAGGGGGGCTCTGTCCCCCTCTAACCCCTCGATTAACTACGTCAGGTAGCCATGGAAAGAATATAACACAACCCAATATTCTCCCACTTGTTGTTTTCTTTCCAGAGGGGGCCACAGGAGAGCTTATTCATTTATCTAGCCCTACAATGCCCATTGTTTCTCTACACCAAGAGAACTTCTCAGAGCTCATAGATTTTGTCAATGCATCTGCAGTATTGTTCAAAGTGTCCACCTTTACCACCAACACATTTTTGTCTTCTATCATATCCCTCACAAAGTGATACTGAACATCAATGTGCTTTGTCTTTGAATGGTAAGCAGGGTTCTTTGCCAAGAAAAATTCACTTTAGCTATCACAGTCTACCCTTATAGATCCCTATACTAATCCCATACTTGAACACAATCTCTGCAACCAAAATACTTCCTTTCTTGCATGAGTGGCAGCCATGTATTCTGCCTCTGTAGTTGATAGTGCCACTACAGATTGTTTCTTACTCATCCAACTGACTGCACCTCCAAATAGGTTAAACACATACCCACTTGTAGAACTACTCTAATATAGATCTCCAGCCTAGTCTGCATCAACAAAGCCACAGATTTTCAAAACTCTGTGCAATCCTCGTCTTCCTTGGTAGCACAAACCATAATCACTAGTGCCACGCAAATACCTGAAGACCTGCTTCACTATTGTCCAGTGCCCGTTCCCTGGTTTTGACATAAACCTGCTCAATACCCCCACTGCATGTGCAATGTCTAGTCTAGTATAGACCATCGCATGCATCAGGCTACCTTTTGCACTTGCATATGGAACAAAAGACATGTCCTCTTCTGCTTCTTGTCTCTCAAGAAACTGTTAAGCAGAAAACATTACACCTACAGGAATATGAACCTTCACCAGTTTACTATCCTGCATATTAAACCTCTGCAGTATTTTCTCGACATACTTCCTCTAGTTTAACGAGAGCTTCCTCTTTTCCCGATCTCTTTTAATTTCCATGCCCAAAATATAGTTTACAGCACCAAGATCTTTCATGTCAAATTTGGAGGACAATTGGGTCTTCAAATCTTGGATAATTTCTTTGTCATTTCCAACCAGCAACATATCATCCACATACAAGACCAGATAGATAACATAGTCACCAATTCATTTAAAATACACACAGTGATCTACTTTGCTTATGGTGAAGCCAAGTCCCCACATAAATGTATCAAAATTTCTAATACCACATCCTTGGTGACTGTTTTAACCCATACAGAGACTTCTTTAACTCGCACAGCAGTTCTTTCTTACCCTTCACCACAAAGCCTTCAGGTTGATTCATGTAGATCTCCTCTTCCAGATCCGCATGAAGAAATGATTTCTTCACATCCATTTTTCTACATCAAAATCAAAAGCAACAACAACATATAACAATAATCTAACAGAAACTACCTTTGCAACAGGAGAAAAAATATCACCAAAATCAGTTCCCGACACCTAGGAATAACCTTTTGCTACAAACCGATCTTTTTATTTCTCCACCTTTGCTTCTGCATTTGTCTTCTTCTTGAACACCGATTTGCTTCCAATAGGTTTCCTTCCAGCAGGCAACTCTACCAAATCCCAAGCCTCATTTTTGTGTAAAGATACCATTTCGTCAACCATGGCCTCTTTCTAGAGTTTGCTATCCTCTGAATCTACTACTTCCTTCACAGTTATGGGATCATCATCACTAATTGATAAAGCAAAATTTGAATAGAAAATAGATGGACTATACCTTTCTAGCTGCCTTCTTTCTTGAACTGATCTTGTCACACCCAGAGTTTGTAGCTCTTCATCCTCTGATTACTCTTCTACTGTAGAGTCTGATTCTTCCTCCTTAACCTCAAACTCTATCTTCTCAGGTTCCTTTGGTTGGTATTCATATTTAATAACATCTTTCACCTCTCTGAACACCACATCTTGGTTGTACACAACCTTCCTTGTTATTGGGTTCCAGAGCTTATAACCCTTTAAAACATCGTTGTACCCAATAAAGATGTACTTTTCAGATTTACTATCCAACTTGGTTCTTTTCTCCTTTGGAACATGTACATATGCATCACATCCAAATACCCTCAAATGTGAAAGAGAGGGTTTCTTACCAATCCATACCTATTGTGGAGTCTTATCCTCCAACGCTGATGAATGTGATCTGTTGACCAGGTAACATGATGTCTCCACCACCTCTACCCAGAATTCTTGCCCTAACTCGGCACCACTGAGCATGCTTCTTGCCCTTTCCATCAACGTCTTGTTCATTCTTTCTTCAACTCCATTTTCCTTAGGTGTGTATGGAGTAGTCTTCTACCATGCTATACCACACTTCGTACAGAATTATTCAAATTCCTTGTTGCAAAACTCTCCACCATTAGCTGACCTCAACACCTTTATCTTCTTCTTTGTCTGGTTTTCCACCAGAGCCTTAAATTCTTTAAACCTATCAAAGACTTCAGATTTCTTCTTAAGGAAATATATCCATGTATTCCTTTAGAAGTCATCTATAAATGATACATAGTACACAAACTTACCCAGTGATGGAACCTTCATAGGTCCAAACACATCACTGTACAGAAGCTCTAATATTTGTTTCATCCTCTTACTACCAGAGGGGAAACTCTCCCAATTCTGCTTACCATATACAAAATTTTCACAGAAATAAAAATCCAGAGAGCTATTACTCATACCTTCTACCATACATTTACCATGAAGTATTCGAAGGCCCTTCTCTCCAATATGTCCAAGCTTGATGCCACAGCATGGTCTTCTCTCCGGAGACCACTAGATTTTCGGCTCCACTTTTAGGAACCACAGAACTGTCGCACCCATCAACAACAGTGCTACCTTGCAGCTTGTATAGAGTTCCAATCCGAACTCCCCGCATAGATACTAGTGCTCCCTGAACCATATTGCAGGTATTCTTCTCGAACACTATTTTACACCTGCATCATCCAGCTTGCTTACGAAAATCAGATTTCTAGCTAATGTAGCAATATGCAGAACATCCCCACCTTCATCTAAGGTGGTTTTTTCCTCTGTAGAAGGAGAATCATCAGATCCCTCTCCTTTGTTAGGAGCTTTAGATTTACATTCCCTTTTGTAGTGCCCTTCCTTTCCACATTTCTAGCACACCACCTTTATAGGTTTTCTTGTAGATTTAGATCTCCCTCTAGATTTAGATCTCCCACTCGATGACTTATTTTTGTTTCTGTTTTGGGACCGTCCTCGTACAAACAAGGCACTACCATTCTGGCTCTCCATATTTTTCCATCTCATCTCCTCCGTCAGCATGGATGAGACTATTTCATCAAACTACAAGGCAGTTGCATTGCTACCTATTGCAATATCTAGACTATCCCACAAATCTGGTAGAGAACACAACAAACTTGTGCAATTATCTTCATCTAAAATTTTAATATCAACAGATAATAATTGACTTACCAAAGTATTAAATGCATTCAGATACTCTATCACTGAGTCTCCATATTCCATGCTCAGGTTATACAACTTTTTTCGTAGGAACAATTTATTCACCAGAGACTTAGATTGGTACAAAGTCCCTAACTTGTCCCATAAAGCCTTAGCCGTAGCTTCCCCTGATACATTCAACCATACTGAATCTGAGACACACAATCATATTGTGCTCTTTGCCTTCTGATCCAACTTCTTCCATTCTTCATCGGACACTCCCGTTGGTTTAGTACCCGGATCTACCGCGATCCACTGATCTTTATCCACCATCAGATCCTCCATCTTGAGTTTCCACAACTCAAAACTCTAACCATTAAATTTCTCAATCTCTATCTTTCCACTGCTCGCCATCTTCTTTCACCACCAGAATCGATCCTGTAGATCTCCCACTGAACAGGGTCTACCACACGCCTGAGCAAAACCCCTCAGCAACAAAGGGATCCTCTTGAAGCCAAAACATCTCTGATACCAAATGTAGGTTTTAACCTCATACAGAAATTACCTACATACGAATTCTAAAACACAGAAAATAAACAATGCGAGAGCATAACACATAAAACGCATATACATAGAGATTTTCCCCTGGATCCCAAAACCGGGACTACCAGCTTGATTTTTCATTATGTCCCTTTCAATGTTACAATACATATTTATACATGCCAAAGCATCCAATACCAGG
This sequence comes from Pinus tabuliformis, assembly GCA_031772625.1. Taxonomy (NCBI): domain Eukaryota; kingdom Viridiplantae; phylum Streptophyta; class Pinopsida; order Pinales; family Pinaceae; genus Pinus; species Pinus tabuliformis. Next base: position 885,350,436 of record CM062804.1, on the reverse strand, counting down.
GAACGAAAACCATCGTATCCAAAACCATGTCTGAAAACCATGCGCAAAACCATAGGTAGGTCTGCCCAACCTAATATAGGGTCCAAAAAAAAATTTCCTGGGGCATTGCCCTAGACCTCGTACAGGGGGACTACCCACCCCCCTCAAACCCCACAGACAAGGGGTGCTCCGCCCCCCCTCTAACCCCCCAGTTAACTATGTCACCTAGTCATGGAAAGAATATAACACAACCCACATTCATATGCAATGTATGCCAAAAATAGTGAAGGAAACATACATGTAACTTGATACTTGCAAACAAATATGATGTATTTGGTGATCTTGATGCCTTCTTGCATTGTCCTGATCTTTCTTTGCCTTCTTGCTCCAAAAATCCAAGTATGTCACACGCTCAAAGAGTGCTCCAAAAAAACTCTATGTATCCAAGAGTATTAGAGAGGGAATAGAAGAGAGCTCCAACACTAAGCTGACAAAAGGTTACCAACTCATCCTCAGAAGCCTTTTTATGAGTAAGGTCTTTATTTCTTCCTTTTCCATTATTTTCCTCCAATTTCCTCCTCACATGAAACCTGTGACCTTTCACCTTCCTTTTTTCTTGATTTCCATTTATTTTCATAAATAAATGTGCCAAAATGACATTTTCCCTTTCCAAAGCCTTATCCATTGCCTTTGTCAATTTCCTTAGCCATAAATAATCACAAGTGATCCCCATCCCTAGGATTTTTCTTGCCATTCAACTTGGAATAAGTGTCCCCTCAACCATGGTTATTAATTTTCCTTTATTTACTTTTATTACATGGAATTTTAACCAGGGTTGTTACATTGTCATTTTTGTCATGATGGTTTTATTTTTTAGCAGGTTTTTCATTGTAAACATTTCAACGTGCTAAATTATAAAGATCCATGGGTAGTATGTTATGATTTTCAGTGGTTTTGCTAGTTGTAGGTGTCATAGAACACCAAGGACAGTGTTCACCTAAGGGGAGGGGTCTGTAACACCCATGGGCTAAAAGTTCATGCAATAAAGTTAATAAAGGAAAAATAAACCCAAGGTCATGGGACACGTATTCCAAGTTGAATGTTGGGAAAAATATCCCACTGGTCATCACTTTTTATGTTTATCGATTAGGGGAAATTGGAAAAGCAAATGGCAAAGGCTTTGTAAAGGAAAAGAGACATTAATTGGCATATTTTTATGAAAATAAAGGAAATTAGGAGAAAAGGGAGGTGAAAGGTCACAGGTTGCATGTGAGGAGAAAATTGAAGGAAAATAAAAGAAAAATGAAGAAATTAGAGGTATCAAGAATAAAAATACATCAGAGGATTAGTTGGTAGCTTTTTGTCATTTTTGTTTTGGGATTAGTCTCAGAGAGGAGAAGAGAAACAAGACGAGAAGGAGAGAAAGAAAGCAAAGGAAGGACAAGGAAAGAAAGGAAGGACACAGAAGGCAAAGGAAGCAAGAATCAAGCAAGGAAAAGTTGGATCAAGAAGATTCAACGAGAATACTTGCAGGTAATAGATTGCATGTATGATTCCCTAGCTAGTTTTGGCATGCATGGAATATGCATGTGTGTATTATAGTTTCCATGTTGTCAGTGGCATGGATTTTATTAGGTTTTGACAGTGGTTTCAACCCTGCCTTGCCATTTTTAGATAGCCATGGTGTGATGGGATTATTTGTCAATTTAGATTTGTATTGCGAGAAGGTTTTGGATCTGGGTGAGGTGGTCTAAGGAAAAAGACCAAAGGTTGATGGTGGAGATGGTTTTCTCTGGGAAAAACTCAATAAGTGCATGGAGACAAGAAAATTCCTCAAGGGATGGTGAAGAAATTATGAGGCATCCAAGCTCGGTTTGGTTTTGTGATCTCGGGACTAGTTTACGTGAGATCACGATATGGTGAAGGTGGATGTGGTTTAAACTTTGTATTCCCTTAGTTGTTTATGGATTGTTTTATCCCATGATATCCCACATTCATGCTTGGAATATGGCACGAGGATGATTGAATGAATGAAAGATTTGGTTCAGCCCATTCTATGGTCAGGTGGTATGTGGAAGCCCCTGAATTGGTTGGTTTTTTCATATCGTTAATAAGAGCTAAGTTCATGTTTCTTTTGATGAGTAAATGCACTTGTTATTATGTGGTTTTAATGGTTGTTCTATCATTTTTATTTATCATGTTATATGTTAGTTATAAGCATGGTAAATTCATAGTTCTAAGTATGAATCTTATCACATTTCCATTAGTGAATGTATGGTTAATGAATTCATGACCTAATTGGTGTTATGAAAACTATAGTGAGAAGGAATTGGTCCTTCTTGTTTAACCTCAAATAAGTTTTAGTTCCCCATGTTCATATTTTCATTCATGACCTTTAGGTTGCATGTTTACCATGTGTTTGACAGAATGTTAGTCTTGGTTGGGAGGGATCTAGTCATGTCTCGGTTCAAGTTTTGGTTTATAAGCATTTATATGTCATATGGAAGTTTCACTGAGTTCTAGGTAGAGGGCTGGCTCCTAGCCCTGAAAAAGTGGCTCAGAATTTAAGGTGGTTGGCATAAAGCTGAGTGGAAAAGTCCACAGTCACTGGTAGGCAAGTCTCTGGGAGTGATTGGAGGCTTACAGTCACTTACATGCCTTAGAAAGGGAGTGACTAAGGCTCTAGGTTAGTGAAAAAGAGATTTATCTCAAGGGTTGGACACCTGAAGGAGTTGGTTTGCTATTGAAGGTCCTATAGCACCTAAGGGAAGTCAATAAGGTCTCAAGTTGTCGACTCCATTTCCTTAAGGTCATATATGAGGTTGAGTCTTATCATAGTGACCCTCATCTCATGTTTACCCCAGGCAAGCCGATGAAAGTGGGTAAATGTGGGAGGAGGAGGTTACAAAAATGCAGTGTACTTATTGAAAGAATAGTGTAATTACTTTGCCTCCTTTTGATCAAACGATAATTAGTCATGGGAGTCTTTCCTATTAAACAATACAAGATGGAGAGCTAAATGAGAAAATATAGCTCAATGATTCCCATTAAGTGAGAATATTTAGGGAATTTACAGTGACACATAAAAAGTGTGTTGCAGAAGGCACTCAACAATGATACATCTCCAATATGTTTCCCTAGAAACCCAATCACATCTATAGACTACCAAGTTAGTGAATAGTTGGCCAACAAAGATTGTAAATTTTTGGAATGGTCTATAGCTTTCTTAGTGAAGTGTGCATCCATGGGGCATCCAGAAACCTGGTTGCTAAAAGAGATTTAAATAGTATGCATATCATGAATCATTGGGATTTCCCACAAAATGGAATTGGAAAAATATCCATAAATTGAGGGAAAGAAGAGGCCACGTCTATTGATTATATAGTTTCTCGTGCCATAAGGAATGTTTTTGTGCAAAAGTAAATGTGTAATGCGCCTCCAACATGTGATCTATAGTTAAAAATCATAGTCAATGCACCTTAGAAATAATACTCCTTGGACTCCACAATCTTCATAATGATGTTGGTTGTCGGTTGGAAATGTAAACATGTCATTTGTATGGAGCCATAGATTTTTTTCGAAATTTGTCTAATTTTATAAAAAAAATCTTTCAGTTATTTGAATTCGGTCATATATAAACTCAAGTTTTCTATCGATTCAAAAATTTAATTAAATTTTCAACATGTTTTGATTCATATTTAGAAAAAACTCTTAAAACTATTAGCACACCATATATGGATCTTGGAATATAGTAAAATTATATTTATCATGAAATTTCAATCAATCTCTTATCACATTTATGATTAAATGTGTGTGTGTGTGTGTGTGTTTGTGTTTTACAAGATTAACTTAAATGTCTCTAGAGTAAATCTCTACCTACAAAATCCAACTTAAAATCAATAATATTATATATGTCTCCATTCACTCATCTTGCAATACAATTTTATGAATGTTATTATTATTTCTTAGTATTATCATATTGTGAACATCAAAACATATTATGTAATGTATACATATAGGTATTAGAAACTAAAGATATGCGAAGAATATGACCAATTGAAGAATCACTTTACTCAATAATGACTTGTGGTAAAAATATTGTTATGATATTTAGTGCGAGGAGGAGAATATACAATGGTGCTTTCCTAACACACCCATTATTGTCACCACCACCTAACTATGCCAAATTTGATGATGATGGTTGGTGGAACCACTTGCTTCTCAAAAATTATGGGATTATTGTCTTTGTTTTTGTAATGGATCACTAAATAAAATGTTGTGGTTTTCCAATCCATTTAAGAGTGTTGGATTTATTTAATAATTAGAGAGATAAATAAAAATTGTGATGCAGTTTATTAAGGTGCACTTATATTTCTTTCGTATTACCATTTGGTCATTTTATCTTCTAATTTTCATTATGGGTTAGGTATAAAAAATTCAAGATGTGGAAAAATATATTTGAACATTGTGAATCTAAAAATCTATACAAACAAATCTTCTTTTAAGTTTAACCTATAATTTATGAAGAGAAAATATATTCTTGGAATCCATAAATCTATTCAAATTAGATTAACTATATATTTATATGTTAATTGGTAATAATATTTATTACTTAATTTAGAAAATGCTAATTACACTATAAGGTGTCTCACCCAACTAATCGATTTTTGATGTGATGGTTAAAGAATTTAGAACCATTGATATGTTGGTATGTGTTGGAATACTATTGTAGATGCCACCACCATTAATCATTAATATAATATGTCTACACTCTTTGTCATGATAGGACATTCATAAGACGTTTTATTTTTTTATTTCCTTTATACACTCATTCAAACAATATCCATTGTCCACTTATCTACCTCCTTCAAATTGAATAAACTCGATTTTCTTTTCATCATGACACAATGTTTATCACACCTGATTTGTCTTTTCTTATGACACAATCCATTTCACATTGAATTTGTCTTTCTTTTTGTGATATAGTTGATCCAGGTGGATATTGGTGGCCACCCGCCAAGTCCACTTGGACCCCACCATTGTTTCTTTCAGCTTTTCAATTTCCTTAATTGTAGCACAATTTACTATTTTTAGTAGTTTTTCAAGTCCTGAACTTCCGAAGTTGTTTTGAGGCCCTAGATGACGGTTTTTGGGAAAACTCGGAGAAAGATGGGTCCATGAACTTATATTGTTCTTCCCAAAGTTTTAGTTCTCAGATAGATCTTTCTAATGATATATTGTGTGTGTCAAATAGAGATCATATGCCAAATTTACGACCCTGGGAAGTTGATGTACCAATTTACCCAAAAGGGGCTGACAGTTTGGTGTTTCATCTTCTAAGGTTAGGTTTTTGGATTTTTAGGGTTTTCCATTGTTTCTCAACAACAAATAGGCCTTCGACCCTCATTGTAACACAGTTCAAAGGCATGTAGCACCACATATCTTCTAAGAGATAAGCTACCATCGCCCTAGCTAGTTTATTTCCATTTCTGTTTGTAACCATATTTCAGTATTTTATAGTAATGAAATGAAGTATTATTTCTATTGCATCTCTGTATGTATGGTTATACCTGTAATTTTTTGCGTTCCTATTTAAGTTTGTATCAATGGTATCAGAGCGATCTTCTCTTTCTCTGTCTTTCTTTGCAAGTCCCCAACGAGGTCGGGATATAAGGAGTTAGGGCTTAAACTGGTCGAACCTTTGCAAGACCGGCCTCACAAATCCAAACAACCTCCCATTGCGGATGAAAAGAAAGATAAGGGGGCAGGAGATCTTATCAAAATCTTGCTCGAAGAGGCCCTCGAGTGACAAAGGAACGTGATGATGGAAAACTTTGCCCAAATCGTTCAGCGACTACCCAGGGGCGACACATCTACTTCCAGCAACTACTCTAGAAGTGCCACACCCTTTAAGGTACAATTTAACTTTGACATTCCCATATTTGAGGGTCAGATAGATGCAGACACTGTAGATAAATGGTTAAATCTATTAGAAGGGTATTTTTTTGTTCATGATTTTTCTGGCCAGGAAAAGATTACTTTCGCTCTTCTCAAAGCCGCCCCCCACGTCAAGGACTGGTGAGAAACCAATTGTGAGCATAAGGATGAAAGTACGACCTCATTGTTTTCAGTTGCACCCACTTGGAATTCATTCTAGACTGCCATCAAGGAGCAGTACTACCCTATCAGAAGTTATGAGGATCAATACATAGAGTGGACCACATGGCGGCAAGGAAGGGATCAAGATGTGTCAAAGTTTACCAATATTTTCCATACCCTTCGCACAAGGTTTGGTATCAAGGATTCAGAGCAGCATTTGGTACTCAAATACCACAACTGCCTGAACAGGTATATCCAGGAAGAAATAGAATTCTTGAACGTCTCCTCGCTCGGCATGACATACCGATATGTCATCAACCTCGATCAAAAGTTTAAACAAAAGAAGCGAGACTTTGGATCTATGAATCCGAAGTAAGGGAAAGGTGCCCCCAAACTGCAGAACAAAGGACAAATCCAAGGCATGGTGGCCCAAAACAACCCGCCAAAGCTGCAAGCAAAGAATAGTGTCAGAAAGCTGAAAAAGGACACAGGAAAGTGGTGTGAGTTCCATAAGAGCTCCACTCACAACGCAAGTGAGTGTCAGGCTAAGTAGTCACTGGTGGTCGAGCTAAAGGTTTCAGAATCAGATGCATGTTATGACTCTGAGTCAGAACCTGACAAGGGGAATGACAAAGGGAAGCAGATTATCGATGCGGAGCCCAATGCCACTATTGCCACCACGAAGATTCAAAAGGAGGACCTCGAAGATCGAGAGGAAGAGGAGTGTCTCTTCCACTCCCAGATGTGGGTAAAGCGCTCCCTGCTACAGTTCATTGTCGATAGCGAGAGCCAAAAGAACCTCATTTCAGCAGAGGTCGTGAAGCAGCTAGGCTTACCAACGACAACACATCCACAACCTTACATGATCGGGTGGGTTCACCAAGGATAGGATCTTCACATGAGCCAGTAGTGTTGCCCTCCATACAACATCAAGCCCTTCACAGATGACGTATTATGTGACATTACTCCCCTTGATGTTTGTGATATATTATTAGGACAACCATACTTGTGGAAGGGAGATGTTATGTATGAATCAAAGCCCCGTGTTGTTATTGTTACTTTGGGAAATAAGTTGTACATGATGCTGAAGGTAGCACCACCTACCGCCATCTCTTTGTTTACTGCAAAACAATGCAGTAAGCTTATTTCCAAAACCAAGAAATTTGTTTCCCAGATAATACGCCCTCAAGGAAAGAAAATGACAATGGCCATGACCTCCAGACAGGGCCCCTCTGCATGACAACTATAGATGGACAAGGTCGTGGAGGAGTACGAGGACATCTTCACCTCCCTTGCAGGGGTTCCTCTACATTGTCAGGTCAAGCACTCCATCAATTTGACCCCAAGTGCGCCACTGCCCAATGGACCAATCTACCGATGCTCCATTCTAGAGAACGATGAAATCAAGAGGTAGATTCGAGAGCTGATGCAAAAAGGTCAAATCCGTCCGAGTTCATCACCCTGTGGGAGGTTGATAGTGTTGGTACAAAAGAAGGATGGGACTTGGAGACTCTGTATTGACTATCGGGTGCTAAACAAGATCACTGTCTATAATAGGTACCTGATCCCATGGATTGATGACCTCCTGGACCAACTGAAAGGGGAGAAATATTTCAACAAGATCGATTTGAAGTTAGAATATCAGTAGGTATCAATCAAACCCTCCGATGTGTAGAAGACTACCTTCAAAGCCAAGGAGGGCCTTTTCGAATGGTTGGTTATGCCTTTTGGATTGATGAATGCTCCTACAACCTTCATGAGGCTAATGGATTACATCTTGTGGCCACCAACTCATTTGTAGTGGTATACTTTGATGACATCCTGATCTTCAACTAGAGCTCGGAAGAGCACCTCCACAACATCTGACAGGTTCTCCAAACACTGCAGCAACACAAGTTATGTGCCAATTGGAGAAATGCACTTTTAGCATGGCCCAGGTTCAGTATCTGGGATACATTATTGATCAAAGGGGGTGTTACAGATCCATTTGGGAACATCATTTCCATCATATTTATCCGTAGATACCAAATTCTCCAAAATAGGGGGGTGCATGTGGATCCAGCCAAGATCCAAGTCATTCGGGATTGGCCATCTCCAGCTACTCTAATAGAGCTTCACAGAATTCTAGGCCTTTCCAACTTCTACCGCAAGTTTGTGTTGGGATTTTCTCATATCACTTGGCCCTTGAGTCAAGTCACCAAGGGAGGAGCGAAAGAAAAATTCTTTTAGTCTAAATCTCAACAGAAGGCATTCACAAAGTTAAAAGACACCTTTGCTCAGCACCAGTGCTTGCATTACCAGACTTGCAACAACCATTTGAGGTCAAGACAGATGCCTCTGACTATGATATTAGGGAAGTCCTTAGTTAACATGGGCACCCAGTGGCATATCACAGTGAGACACTTTCAAACGTAGTCCGGAAGTATCCCACTTAAGACAAAGAGATGTATTCCATTGTGCAGGCCCGCCGACAATGGAAGAATTACATTATGGGGAAGGAAATGATCATCCACATAGACCACTGACCCCTGCAGTTCATACAGACCCAAGGGAAATCACAGAATCATTGCCATCAGAAGTGGTCCACATACCTGCAACAGTTCAATTTGAGTATCAAATATAAGAAGGAAAGCACCAATAATGTTGCAAATTTCCTCAGTTGACCACTGATCATGGCATTAACCACCGTGCTCAACTCTTATGGGCATGAGACTTCTGATTGGCCACTTCTCTACAAAAGCGACCCAGAATTTAGCCACACATACCAGACACTCTTGGAGGGTCAACATGTTCCATATTTTCACCTCTAGGATACCCTATTATGCCACCTGGGTCACCTTTTTCTTCCTTCAAGTGAGCGTGACAAGATTATTTGGGAAGCACACTACAATCGGGTTGCTGGGAATTTCGGGGTCGAGAAAATGGTGGCAGTAGTGCAAAAGTATTTCTGTTGGCCTAATCTTCGACAGGATGTCAGGAAGTACATCCAGTCATGCACTATGTATGCCATTACCAAACTGACAATCAAGAATCAAGGCCTCTATACCCTGCTGCCTACCCCTAGTCAACCTTGGGAATCCATCTCCATGGATTACATGTTGGGCATTCCTTCTACTAACCATGGAAACAACTGTTTTTTTGTGGTCATTGATAGGTTCTTGAAGATGGCCATTATGGCTGCCTACAAGAAGAATATCACAGCAAAAGACACTACTAAACTCTTCTTTGAACAAGTGTGGGTACACTTTGGGATCACATAGTCTATCATCTCATATCGAGACAACAGGTTCCTCAGTACATTTTGGTCCAGTCTCTAGTCGATGCTGGACATCAAGCTCACTAAGTCCACAACCTTTCATCCTCAAATTGATGGCCAAACAGAGGATGTCAACACGATGATCGTACATATTCTACACATATACAACTCAAAGCATCCACGCACATGGGAAGAGAGCCTCCCCTATGTTTAGCACAGCTACAACCGAGCTCTCCACAGCTCGACTAGCCATAGCCCTTTTCAGGTGGGCTTGGGATTGCAGCCACTATGTCCCATTGATGTGGCCATGCCATTTGCAACTACTCACGTAGATTTAGCTCATGTCCAGTCTGAAATAGATAAGGAAAAAAACTTCATTGAGCACATCCAACATATTTGCCAACAGGTCCATGACATTCTGGAGAAATCAAATGCCAAGTACAAGCAATGACATGATCAACATCGGATGCGACATAAGTTTCAGGTGGGTGAAAAAGTCTGGTTACATTTGCAAAAGGAATGCCTTATCGGAGCTTATCAGAAACTCAGAGCACTCCGATATGGTCCTTACACCATTACCAAGGTTGTGGGAGACAATGCATTTGAGGTCATCATCCCCCCATTGCTTGGCCTGCACCCAGTGTTCAATGTGGACTGCCTTCGGGCATACTTTCCCCCATTACTAAACACATCCGACATTGCAGAGCAACTCACACCCACATTGTTAAATCTAGATTGCATGGAACAATCTACAACTGATCAGATCATGGACACACAGATCAAGCACACTCGCTAGTAGAATATACAACTTTATCGAGTTGTGAAAGCAGACCAACTCCTTCACCAAGGCAAGTGGCTCACCAGGGACCAAGTTCAGCAGAAGTTTCCTCATCTCATGAAGGAACTCAACACAATGGGGACCATTGCTTCCTAAGGGGGGAGGAATGATCCACGTGGATATTGGTGGCCAACCACCAATTCCACTTGAACCTCCACCATTGTTTCTTTCAGCTTTTCAGTTTCTTTAGTTGTAGCACAATTTACTATTTTTAGCAGTTTTTCGAGTCCTGAACTTCCGGAGCCATTTTGAGGTGCTAAACGATGTTTTTTGGGAAAATTGGGAGCAACATGGGTCCATGGACTTGCTCTTCTCAAAGTCGTAGTTCTTGGATAGATCTTTCTAATGGGGTATTGTGCGCGTCAAACAGAGATTGTATGCCAAAGTTGCGACTCTGGGAAGTTGATGTACCAATTTACCCAAACAGGGCCCACAATTTGGTGTTTCATCTTCTACGGTTAGGTTTTTGGATGTTTAGGGTTTTTTATTATTTCTAAACAATAAATAGGCCTTCGAGCCTCATTGTAAAACAATTCAGAGGCATTTAGAGCCATATCTCTTCCTAGAGATAAGCTACCATCGCCCTAGCTAGTTTATTTCCATTTCTATTTGTAAGCATATTTCAGTATTTTACAGTAATGAAATGAAGTATTTTTTTTGTTGCATCTCTATATGTATGGTTATATCTGTAATTTTTTGTGTTCCTGTTTAAGACTGGATCAATAGTGTGAAGTACAACACTTTGTAGTCATAATGGAATGTTGTACTCTTCATCCATAAAGGGAAACTTTCAAATGAAATATTTTATTCTTCACAACATAATGTGTATTTCACATTGAATCTTTCAATTTTTGATGCATCCCATCAAGGTAAACTTACATTCATCGTAGTAAAGGAAATTGGTAATTCAACCTTTTTTTTTATTTTCCGAAAAGAAAAATCTTCCTTCATAAAATCATGGGAAATTTCCTTTATTTCAATATTTTGCACTCAAAATTCCTTTGCTTATTAAAGAAATTATTGCAATTAAAAAAAAAAAAACTTATGATGCAATATATCATATACTAAAAAAAAATTCATAATGCACCATGTTTCACTCAAATCTAAATTTTATTGTGACACATTCCATTGCATAGATGTTCCTTTAATGTGTTGGATCACACTTCTTCAATGTTACTTCAAAGTGACATTCTATCACATTGAAGAGGAGTTCTATTAAGTTTGATACCAAAAAGAAAAAGAACTTTTAAAAGAACATATTATAAAATGTTGCATTACTATTTTTTGATGTGATACAATCCAAACAAGGTATTTTGGGTTTTATCATTCCAAGGTATCAAGAGGAGCATATAAAAACCTTTTCTTAACCATAGTTACTTTTTGGCACACACAAACAGATTTAACCATACCCAAACATTATGAACCATTATCAATAATAATCAACCCAAATCAACCAAATATAGCGATACTCAATCTACAATCAAACATATTTAACCATTAAAAAACATAACACTTATTGTTGTTTCCGATAATGGAAAAAATCTAGTCAATTTTTTATTAGCATTTGTTTTTAGAATATGTTACTTACTCTAGGATGGTGCACTAAAACTAATAAGAATGTTCACAACAATAACCATAGTACTCATTTGTTACAATAAAACACATCGATAATAAGCTACCTTTGAAATAAAATGAACAACTTTGCTTAAAGCAAGACCTGAAATCTATTAACAAATTAGAAGGTTATCAAAGAAGATACTAAATAGAAAGTTACAAATCATAGAAAAATCCCATGGTGTGTGTTTAAAATTGAATTTAATGTTGTCATATTTGACCATTTCCATAACATGTTCTTAATTTCTTGACCACTTCCCTACCATGTTCAAAATCTTGCTTGACACACTTTCCTTAATTTCCAATTTTAACATATTACTCTCATGACATTTAATATTTTCATTTACTGGTAGAAAAAATCACCTATTATGATTTCTAATAGCCCTTCAAAAATGTCAATTCTTTCCCTAGCAACGAATTCACACTTATAATCCAAGTGGAATCTTTTTTCAATATACTCAAGTATTCTTCTAAATCTCTTAGGTTTCATTTCTATCATTTTTACAATTAAACATATTCATAAAATCCCATTAGTTTCTCTCGCTCTCCTACACAACAAATTACAATATTTGCAATCCCTTCATGCCTTTCAATGATAGATATTTAAGCTTAGCTTCAAGTAACTTTGGAATTTTGTTTTATATTTTGTTATATTCTTCTTTTTCTATACTCTTCCTTGCACCCATACACCCACTCTTCTCTTCTTTTAAGTAAGAAGTTAAATTATATATTATGTTTATGTAGTAGGTCCTTGTTAGGGTGTGATAATTGTCCAATGACTTATGTGTCCTTAGTTTCCCACCTTCCAAACAACACATTAATATTTAACAAAAGAGAGCCAAACATGGATATGGATATGCTAGATCAAATCATCTCTTAATATGATTATTGAATCATTTAAAGTTTTCAAGGCATCACATTAAAGATCATTTTGTTACGATATATCAAAATTTTCTCTAAAAAAAACTTAGGATATGATCCATTTGGCTCATAATTTGAAGAAAGGTGCAACTTAGTGTTTATCATACCCATAGAGAAAATACCCTTGAAACATGTCGAAACAAACATTTTTTGAAGTGTGATGCATCAGGTTGAAGTGTGCATAAACCTTATGATGAATTATTTTTGCATTTTAAGGTCAAACACTTTCCTTTCCCAAAATGAGTTCAATAATTTACATGCATTAATGCAATTATCTCAAACTAGCATAATACAAAAATGCAGAATCTTTAAATATTCCAATTATGTTATCAAATGTTGTGTGGTGCATCATCTATATTCATTTTATATTTGAAAAATAACTCTTAGGTCCAAAAGTCATACTTCTCTCTTGCCTAAAAGTGATGTTAACATTTGATTTATGGGTTGCAATAGTCATTGTAAATGGATTGTTTGGTCAAATTATTACCATATTCTACAAAGAAAACCATACAACTCTTAGCTTTCAATATTTGTGGTTTGCAACTTCACCAAGTACATTGCCCCTTAGCTTTCAATATTTGTGGTTTGCAACTTCACCAAGTACATTGCCCCTGCATAGATCTAAACAATCTTATTTTATTCCAATTCCACTTATACAATGGGGTATTCCTACACAAACCCCACATAACTTTGTTTGGATATTACAATATATAAATCTTAGGGAATTACATTACCAAAACTTACAATTGAATAAATAATTAACATGTTTACATCTCATATGTTTTATTATCTTATCATATTATCATAATTTATCTATTATATTAGATAGCATTGTGGAGGTGAACTAAGTAAGGCTGCATCTTCTTTCCGTCAGCAAGTTGCAGTTGCAGGCCCTCTCAGATACTGGTTATCAATATGGTGCTTACAGTAACCCAATTCATGTATTATTATATTTGATGTCTCTTTCCCTTCTTTGCGATGGAATAATTATGGTTTCGTTGAGACTTTTATGTGTTTGACGCCTTTTCGATGGCTTTGTCCTTCATACAATATACCAGGACTTTGTGTTTTTATGAAGTTTTGTCATAAGCGAATGTGAATTCATGGTCCAGAGTTGAGAAAAATAATTACTTCAGATTTGATGGTTTGAAGTCGCAGAGGCCTAAACTGTATAGTCAATAGCCTTGCATGTGCTACAACTATAGGAAAATTAAAACCATTTTAGAAATTTAATATTCTCTTTGGACTACTGCGTAGGAATCTTTCAAAGGTGATTCGAGACTTTGGCTCACGAGTATCGATAAAGGCATTGGATTTAAAAATCACCGCTTACATGACATGAAAACAAGAAGCGAAATTAGAATCAAATTGGTTTATATTTTTCTATTTAAAAGTTAAAATAAATTAAATAAATTTAAAGGTCATATTTAAATAAATGTAGATATAATGTGTTATTAAGTTATTTTTTGATGTGAAGGTCATCAATTCAAAATTATCAAGTAATTTTTTGATGTTACAAAATTTAACAATATTAAGAGTTAGTGTAGTTCAGATATATGTCTTAGGTCAAAGTTTCTCAAGCCACAAGTAAAATATAAAATAATATTTAGAAAAAAATAAATATAGATATAAATAATAATTATTCATAATAATTAATTATAATTAATAATATTATAAATTTAAATTGAAATTTTCAAAATTTTAAATTAATTAATCAATATTGTAATATTATAATACTTAATTACAATATATTAACTATTTATAAGATTTAAGATTAAAATCTTAGTAATATATACTTTTAATAATGCCATGATGTCTATGGGGTAACTTAAATGGTAATTCCCTTTGATATGAAATATTATGAAATGGATGAAATCATCCGCGTGTATATATATATTTAAAAAAATAGTAAATTAAATTTTAAATAAATAAATGTTGTGATTGGTATGGAAATGTTATAGAATAAAATATTTTCTAAAAACTCTATTTAAATAGTTACACTTTTTAAATATAAATTATATAATTTATTCCTTAATATATTATATTAAAACAATTTTTAAATATAACTTTTTTTAAAAATTTCATCTTTCTCAGCCTCATTATTACATCATCAAGTACCTTAACCGCCCTGCAGACTACATATTACTATATATGAATAATCAGAATCCAGTCACATGCGGAAACTATTTGAATAGTTGGTAATCACATGCCTAAACTATTTGAATATTGGGTAAGATATTTTCTCCCAATAAAATTCGGCCGTGGACGTAGCCCGTATGGTACATATTGACATTTTCATTTATCTTTTAAAATGTTATTTTTTGTCCGATGTCATGGAAAAAAAACAATAAATTTCATCTAAAATAAAATTTAGAATTTGATATTTGAATAGAAATTAAGGTTCCACAACTGAGTGTCTCATCATATTTTCAAAACAAAATTGATTAAAATAAAACATTACAATATCCAATGGTTTTGCTTAATTTGGAGTCAAACATATTTAGGCTCTTTACGATGGTCTCACCCATCATCTCGATCTCGAGAGATTCATTGTATGAACACAATTATTTGCATCAATTTGATTCAACATGTGTGTGATTTTCAACAGATACATAATGAGTGGGTGCATCAATTATCCTAGGAAAGTCACTTGTGCTGTAAAGTAGTCCCTCCTGAGGAATTCATGTCTCGGTAAAAACGCAACTTACTACACCAGAAATAGATCACAAGAACTGCAATGTGTATACAAACCATCCATGATAATACCGTAGGATAATCATTGTGTATACCTAAAATAGCCCATCTGGTGCAGCCGCACCGCACTCATTTTTTAACATAAAAGACCGGTGGTTCCGGAGGAAGTCATTGAGACAGTTGTATATTTTAATGAATTAAGACCACCCAAGAAGAGCAGCAGATATACAGATTTCAAATTTAGAGACTTATGACAAGTATTTCTAGTAGGATTTCAAACTTAGAGACATATGATAAGTATTTTCAGTAGGATTTTTTGATGGTACATGCTTTCTACAAGAAAATGTTGGTGCTGAGTTTTTATTGTCATCTAATCAAGAAATTTTTCTATTTTTGATGGGAAAGGGAAAGGGAAAGGGCAAAAACACTAAAGCAGATATCATAGCCTTGTGGGGAGTTCGAATTGCAGTAAAATGGCTAGGAATGGAAAACATTAAGGTATATGGAGATGCAAAGGGAATCATAGATTGAGTGAAGGGTTTCAATAGTTTCAATCTACCCATTCTAAAGAACTTGATGAAGCACATGAGGATGTTTATAATTACCTTTCATTATATCAATTTCGATCACATTTATAGGGAGAATAACTAAACAACAAATTTATTATCAAAGAGAAGAATTGACAAAGATATATGTAAGTTTTACTTCTCTGCATATGAACAAAGAATCATGATCAATGCTGGCACCATTAATTATTCATAGAAATTTTATTTTTAAAAAATTGTGTCGTATTTTGGGAAAAATGTAAAAAAAAATCTGAAAATTTATCAGGAAATCATGTGAAAAAGAACTCTGCCATTTTTCTGTATTTTGTTGATAAGGTAGTTTTTTTTCTCGTATGTGTAGGAACTATATAATGAATAGTATAAATCATATGGGATATGTGTAACTATTCTATCCAAGATAGATACAATATGATGTTATAACACAAAGACTAAAATTTTATGCAAATGTACTATTGTTTTATTAATATAAAGATGATGCGTTTAGGTTTGGACATAGCTCGTGAAAGCAAATCCATTAGTGTGCCTTACTAGTACAAAACATTCTGTGCTGATGAAATTGTTTGGTGACGAGAAGAATTCAAAGGATCTTGGTCTCGACAATCGTTTGTGTGGATAGAGAAAGTCAATGTACAGGGATTGATTTGAATGTACCTGCGAGGTGGCTTAAAAGTTCTTGGTCGAGGGTCATAGCACATTACTTTGAACCTGAACTATAACCCTTCTCGAGTCTCACATCTATGGTCGACTGTCTGCTCGATTCAATTATGTTCACGGAGTAGCAGCACTAGCTAGGGTTCGAAGAGAAAATTAGACTAAGTCATTTTTTTTGGCGTTAGAGTTAAAATAAAATTGTTTTGGCACCAGTTTGCTTATCTAGCCTTCTTATCCATTGCATTGTGAGTATTATCTTTTACCTATGGTTAGAAACTTCCCTTACCCTTATAAATTAAATTGGTTTACAACATATTTTCTGAAGCATGAAATAATTTTTGTTTTATTTTACATTTAGTTTTATTTCTTTGTAGAAGGTTGTTATTTTTTCGAGACTTATTTATTTTTCACTATTTTTATAATTACGTTGATAGGCATCTTCCTATTGGAATTGGCCACTTTAATCTATTTTCTAATTAATTTTTTTGATCTATCTAAATTAAAAGATGCTAGTATATTCTCTTAGTCCATACCATCAATAACTGTAATTCACACTATTAACTTCCATGCATATCTAAATCACATATTTAAACCATACTTAAATCAATTTTTTACAAAACATAATTAAAACTTACTATACCTATTGTCGATAACCACATATCATAATTAATAGAAATAAATTTTAAAAAAACATGCATGTTATTATCAATCCATTACGTGCATGCATCGGTCGTGTGCATTCCTTTGTGAAATGGATGGGGACTTGGATGTTCACTATAGTGGATGAATTAGTGGATGATATATGGAAAAGTGCACGAAACACGCTAAGATTTTGGGCCTACTTCCTTGAAAGGACTTGTTCATATTCTTCCAACAAAACAAATTCAACATAACTTTTCATTAGGTTTACAAGATCATAAATCAAGTTCAATTTAATGACAATTGCAAATATTGAGATTTCTATTTCATGTGTTAGATTTGATAGACAAATTCACTCATGATAGACAAATTCACTCATGTTTGACTTGATAGAGAGTTTTTCCAAGTTCAAGATTATTTTTATTTTCATCCATCTCAATGTTTGAATGCAATAGCGATAATAATCCTCCTCTTTATGCAACACTCTAAATGTTAATTTCTGTTTTAAAGTTATAGTTTTATTTAATTAGTACAAACTTTTTAAATTTTTAAACACTTTTGAAGCATCGAATTATAGAAGCATCTGGTATTCAAGGCCAATAACATCTACTCTAACCACTCAATCGAAAAGGGTCATTGATTTTGACTGCAAGAAAGACCTTGCATTTGCTATATTTCTCTTTTATGATCATGGATCCCAGTGAAGAACTATTGGGTTTTCTTTGCATTTCCATCTAAAGGTTTTAATTTTCGGGTTATGGTGAAATGTTGAAAAATTAAATTTGCGTCTACTATTCTTTAAGGATTTTTAAATATTTTTACTTTTTTTTTTCAATAGATAATATTACAATAGAGGTGATTTTGACTGCAAGAAAGGCCTTGCATTTGCTATATTTCTCTTTTATGATCATGGATCCCAGTGAAGAACTATTGGGTTTTCTTTGCATTTTTATCTAAGGGTTTTAATTTTTGGGTTATGGTGAAATGTTGAAAAATTAAGTTTGTCTCTACTATTCTTTAAAGATTTTTAAATATTTTACCTTTTTTTCAATAGATAATATTAAAATAGAAAAGTCATGTACACTTCTGCCTGCATATCTTACACATCTCCATCACCTCCTCCAAGAGGTTTCGTACAGTTGTGAGTGATCCTACTACCACGGGCTAGGCAAGAGCTTATCCTCTTCACAATCGAATTGAATCCACGACGGCTAAGGAAGCCATTTTTGGATAGGTAAAAGGGAATCAACAATTTTGGATTATCTCACGGAAGATTTTTTGAGCGTTGAAAAGACTTTGTTAATTTTGGCGGTTTGATATTGTTACTTCCCATTCTTCAATGTGGTAGCTGTGAAGCTCCCAAATTTTAATATTTATTTTAAGAGGGAATTTGGTGATTAACAATATGAATAATTTTACAGGTCATTGTAGAGATTTTTTTTGTTTTTAAAATCATTACAAATAAATGGTATAAGTTAGATGTAATATTGTATGTATTATGTTTTGTAAATGGTATATTAGATTTAATATGTCTTTTAGTTTTAATTGAAAGTTTTTGCAAAGTAAGATGGGAATATGGTTAAAAAATTACAAGTCTATTTTAATAAATATTTGTAGTCAAATAGGCATAAGAACACTAAACACTTTGATCCATTGTCCTAAAAATAAAAAATAAAAATCAACTTCACTTTACTTTAAAATTAAATTATAATTATTAACGTATACTTTCTTATAAAACTTACAAATTTAAATCTAAAAAAATACACTATCTACCCACAATAGGCTTTAAAAGAATTAAAAAATAATCTCCAATTCTTTTATTAACTTATTTTTTTATTTTCATTCATATTCAATAATAATAATCATATATATGATTTCACATAGTTTCTTATTGAAAAAGGGTGTTCTCCATCCAAAATGGCTAACGAATCCATCTCTCGATAACTTGGGAGAGAATCAACCTATCATTTAATAAGTATATTAACTTGGTTCCTTTATCTCACAAAAACTCCATCATAACACTCTTATAAAATAGTTAATTTTCCACTTCATCCTCATTTAAATATTTTTACTTTACCATGTTAGGTATGAGATATGATTTACTTTACCATGTTAGGTATGAGATATGAGTTAGCATAGCCAAGTTTTAGGGCATATAAAATGATGTAAAAAAAAATAAAAAAGTAAATGATGTCAAAATGTAAAAAGTAATAAAAAATGTTCTATTAGGTAATTTTAGGAGATGTTTTTATTTTTTAGTGTTTTGTGTTTAAATAAAAAATTATAATCATTGTGATCTACAATTTAATGATAAATTACTATTTGAAATTATTAAATTAATAGAATATTATATAAATTAAACAAGATATCAAAATTTCACCTAATTACCCACATTAAACTATGTTTTATTCTTTAATACTTTATATATATATATATATATATATATATATATATAATTCTATATTTTATTATTAATAATGTTATTAATATTATTACTGGTAGTATTTTCAAAAATATATTATTAATATTAATATTAATATTAATATTAATATTAAAGATATTAATAATATCATTAATTAATATAAATATAAATATTAATAATATATTTTTGAAAATACAGTTAATAATAATATTAATAACAATTATAGTATTAAATTATAACTAATTTTAAATTTTAATATTTATTAATATAATTATTACCAATAATATTTTCAAAAATATATTATTAACATTAATAGTAATAGTAATACATTAATAATATTAATAATAATATTTATTATATTAATGATCCGATATTAAATGAAATGGATACATTATTATTAATTTTAATAATATAAACTACCTTATTAATATTTATATGATAATTAAATATTATTATAGATACAAATTCATTTATCGTTGTTCTTAAAGCTGATAAAGGAGGAGGGGTGGTGATTTTAGATAGAGAGGATTACAAGAAGAAGATATTAGATCACTTATGCAACAGTGGGAGCTATAGAAAGCTAAATAAGAACCCCATTAAAAAGGTTTCCAAGGATGTTGCATTTGCTATAAAGTCTAATAAGTCTGTAAGCTCCTTAAGTCACAAACTTATAGAAAGTAACCCCCTCACTCCTAGAATCTATGGGATTTCGAAGATTCATAAAGAAGGGGCCCCCTTAGACCCATTGTCAATACCATAGGTGGGCCTACGTATCTCCTTGCTAAATATTTAGCTTGGAAGCTCAAGCCTCTTGTAGGTAAGTCTAGTTCTTTTGTTAAAGACTATTTTTTTTGTCAATGAGTTGAAAGATATTAAGTTTGAACCTGAAGATTTAATGGTTAGTTTTGATATTGTTTCTCTTTACACTAACATCCCTATTAAAGAGGTGGTGGATGTCATCAATAAAATTACAGATCCAAATACTGTTAAGCTTGTAGAGATTTTCCTTACCTCGAACTTCTTTAGTTTCGAAGGCGAATTCTATGAGCAAACTTGTGGGGTTGTGATGGGTTCTCCCCTCTCTCCTATAGTTGCTAACCTTTTTATGGAGGAATTTGAATCAAAATATTTAACTTCTTCTTCTTTTAAACCAAAAATTTGGAAAAGGTTTGTAGATGATACTTTCAACTTATGGCCCCATGGTCAAAAGAAATTGGCTTCCTTTTTTGATCATCTTAATAGTCAATCTGATTCCATTAAATTTACCATGGAATGTGAGGTTAATGGTACTTTACCCTTCCTTGATGTTCTTATCTCTAAAAAAGATGATGGTTCTTAAGAATACCCATAATGAGCAGTATCTTCATGCTAAATGTCATCATTTTGCAACCCAAAAACTAGGTGTTCTCAACACACTAGCTACTAGGGCTTTAAGGGTTTCTCACGAAGAACATCTGATGGATGACAAGACCCATCTCTTAAATGTCTTTAAGAAGAATGGTTATAGTAAGTTCCAAGGTCTCCTGGCCTTTTAAAAAGCTAGTGAGGGACCTAGAACTAAGAAACAATTTCATATAGCTCCTAGTGTCCAACTTCCCTTTATCCAAGGGACAACTAACACAATCGCTAGGATTTTGAGGAAGCAATTGATTGGCTCCAACTTTACACCCTTAAAAACCATTCGTATCTCTTTAAGATCTGTCAAAGACCCTATTGATCCAAAATGCATGAAAGCTGTTTATTTAATTCCTTGTTCTTATGGAACCCCCTACATTGGAGAGACAGGGCGTTCCATTTCACAAAGCATTCAAGAGCGTGCAATAGACCTTAGGTATTGTAGGATATACTCCTCTTCTCTAGTGGAACATGCTGAATTAACAAAGAACCATATTTTCTTACAGGATCCTAAGGTCCTTGCGAGGGTTGACCATTTCCATCACCGGAAATTAAGAGAAGCCATTGAAATCGAAAAGAGGAATAAGTCTCTTAACAGGTGATCGAGGTGGATGTTGGTGGCCACCCACCTATCCCACTTGAACCCCCACAACTTTCTTTTTCAGTTTTTTAGTTTCCTTATTTGTAGCACAATTTACTATTTTTAGCAGTTTTTTGGGTCCTAAACTTCCGAAGCCATTTTGAGGCCCTAAACGATGTTTTTTGGGAAAATTAGGAGCAACATGAGTCCATGGGCCATTGACAGTCATCCCAAAGTTGTAGTCCTCAGATAGATCTTTCTAACGAGGTATTGTGCACGTCAAACAAATATTGTATGCTAAAGTTATGACCTTGGGAAGTTGATATACCAATTTACCCTAAACAAGCCCACCGTTTGGCGTTTCATCTCCTAGGGTTAGGTTTTTGGATGTTTAGGGTTTTTCATTGTTTCTCAACAATAAATAGGCCTTGGGGCCTCATTGTAAGACAGTTCAGAGGCATGTAGCCACCACATCTCTTCTTAAAGATAAGCTACCATCACCCTAGCTGGTTTATTTCCATTTCTGTTTGTATGCATATTTTAGTATATTGCATTAACAAAATGAAGTATTATTTCCGCTGCGTCTTTGTGTTTATGGTTATCTCTGTAATTTGTTGCATTCCTTGTTTCAATCTGTATCAGTGATTTCAGAGCGGTCTATTTTTTCTCTATTTTTCTTTGCATGTCCCCAACAAGGTCGATATATAAGGAGTTAGGGCTTGAACTAGTTGAACCTTTGCAACACCAACCTCGCAAATCTCGACGAACTCCCATGGCAGATGAAAAGAAAGATGAGGGGGCAGGAGATCCTATCAAAATCTTGCTTGAAGAAGCCCTTGAGCGACAAAGGAACGCGATGTTGGAAAACTTTGCCCATATCCTTCAGCGGCTACCCAGTGGTGATGCATCGGCTTCCAACAGTGACTTTTGAAGCACCACACCCTTTAAGGTACAAGTTAAATTTTAAATCCCCATATTTGAGGGTCAGATAGATGCATATGTCGTAGATAAATGGTTAAATTTGCTAGAAGGGAATTTTTCTATTCATGATTTTTCCAACCAAGAAAATATTACTTTTTCTCTTCTCAAAGTAGCCCCCCATGTAAAGGACTGGTGGGAAACCTACTACAAGCAAAAGGATGAAAGTAAGGGCTCTCTATCTTCAGTCACATCCACTTGGTATTCGTTCTGGGATGCCATCAAGGAGTAGTACTACCCTGTCAAAAAGCTATCAGGATAAATACATAAAGTTGACCACACTGCGGGAAGGAAGGGACCAAGATGTGCTGGAGTTCACAAATATTTTTCGTACCCTTCGCACAAGTTTGGGTATCAAGGATTCTGAGCTACATTTGGTACTCAAATACCATGGCTACCTACATAGGTACATACAGGACGAGATGGAGAACCTGAACATCTCCTCACTCAGCATAGCATACCGATATGCTGTCAAGATCGAGCAAAAGTTTAAACAAAAGAAGCGAGACTTTGAATCTGTGAATCCGAAGAACAAAGGACAAATCCAAGGCAGGGTGACCCAAGACAACCCGTTGAAGCTGCAATAAAAGAGCAACACCACGAAGTCAAAGAAGGACAAAGGAAAGTGGTGTGAGTTCCATAAGAGCGCTACTCATAACACAAGTGAGTGTCGTACCAAGCAGTCGCTGCTAGCCGAGTGGAAGGCTTCAGAATCAGATCCATGTTTTGACCCTTAATCAGAATCGAACAAGGGGAATGACAAAGGGAAGCAAATCATTGATGCAGAGCACAACACCATTGTTTCCATTGCCAAGGGCTAGAAGATTGAGCTTGAAGTTCCAGAAGAGGGGGAGTATCTTTTCCACTCACAAATGTGGGTGAAGGGTTTGCCACTGCAATTCATTGTCAACAGTGGCAGCCAAAATAACCTCATTTCAGCAAAGGTTGTGAAGCAGTTGGGCCTACAAACTGCACCACACCCGCAGCCATACAGTATCAGGTGGCTTCACCAAGGATGATATCTCCGAGTCCGCCAGCAGGTATTGTGTGATGTTGCACCTCTTGATGTTTGTGATGTACTATTAGGCCAACCATACTTATGGAGGTGACATGCTGTGTATGAGTCAAGGCCTCACGCTGTTATTATTTCTTTAGGTAACTCATTATATAGGATACTGGAGGTAGCCCCACCTACTGGCACCTTTGTGCTCACTCCTAAGAAAGGTAGCAAGATTATCTCCCAGACTAGGAAATTCATTTTTTGTGTGGTTTGCTTCCAAAGTAAGGGGAAGATTGTCGCCACATCCATGACCCTCGCGAAGAGCTCCTCCATGCAGTAGCAATAACAGAGGGATACAATCATGAAAGACTAGAGGAACATCTTCTCCTCATCCACAGAGGTACCATTGCACTGTCAAGTCAAGCATTCATTCGATTTGACTCCTAGAGCACCTCTACCCAATGGGCCGATATATCATTGCTCCATTCTCAAAAATTCCAAGTACAAGTAGTGACATGATCGGCATCAGGTACCACACAAGTTTCAAGTGGGAGACAAAGTCTGGTTGCATCTACAGAAGGAATGCCTTACCAGAGCCCATTGGAAGCTCAAACTGCTCCAATATGGTCCTTACACCATTACCAAGGCTATGGGAAACAATGCTTTCGAGCACAACATTCCCCCACTCCTTCGCTTACACCGAGTGTTCAATGTGGACAGTCCTCGACCGTGCTTCCCACCATTACTAGACACATTAGAAGTTGTAGAACAGTTCACCAGGGACCAAGTTCAATAGAAGTTTCCTCATCTTATGGAGGAACTCAACGCAATGGGGACCATTACCTCCTAACGGGGGAGGAATGATCTAGGTGGATGTTGTTGGACACCCACCTATCCCACTTGGACCCCCACAATTGTGTCTTTCAGTTTTTCAGTTTCCTTATTTGTAGCACAATTTACTATTTTTAGTACTTTTTCGGGTCGTGAACTTTCGGAGCCATTTTGAGGCCCTAAACGACATTTTTTAGGAAACCTGGAAGAAATTGGGGTGGACCAATGATGCTCATCCCAAATTTGTAGTACGTAGATAGATCTTTCTAACGAAGTATTGTGCACGTCAAATAAGGATTGTATGACAAAGTTACGACCCCGGGAAGTTGATGTACCAATTTACCCAAACGGGGCCCACAGTTTGTCGTTTCATCTCCTAGGGTTAGGTTTTTGGATGTTTAGAGTTTTCCATTGTTTCTCAACAATAAATAGGCCTTTGATCATCATTGTAAGATGGTTCAAAGGCATGTAGACACCACATGTCTTCCCAAAGATAAGTTACCATTACCCTAGCTGGTTTATTTCCATTTATGTTTGTAAGCATATTTCAGTATTTTACATTAATGAAATGAAATATTATTTCTACTCAATCTTTGTATTTATGGTTATATATGTATTTTCTTTCGTTCCTGTTTAAATATGGATCAAAAAGGACGATGGATGGAAGTTAAGTAGGTTATGATTTCCTTCTCTTTGTTCTTAACCCTGTTCCCCTGCCTCTAGTTGTTATTGTGTCATATTCTTTGGCTTTTAATTGTTTTGTTTTATTTTTAATTTATTTTATTTGATTATATTAGTTTTTTTTTTTGGATAATACTCATTAATAGATGTATTGTGTAATACTCATTAATAAAATAATATCAATTTTTTCATTAATTCATATCACATTTAGGTAAATGGTGATATATATATATATATATATATATATATATATATATATATATATATATATAGATATATAATAATAATAATAATATTATTATTATTATTATATATTTAAATAATAATTTGTAATAATGACTTAATTTCTTGAGATTAATTTTAAATTCAATTTAAAACTAATATAGGTTAGATCACATTTAAGAAAATAGTGATATTATTATTAATATTAAGATATTATTATATATTTTTATTAAAAATAATAATAAGAATAATAAATTTTAAATTAATTTTTAAAATTCAAATATAACTATTGACTAAATCAATTTTTATCCCTTAAACACTCATCATTAATTATTCTTTTGAACATTGGATACTAACGGTTGCATCTCTGAGATATATTTTAGGAATCTATTGATCTTGCTCCTGAGCCTAGTCTTGATGATGATGATTGAGGTTCGAAATGCGTGGACCAATAGTTCCTCATGTGATTTTCTAGAAGATCTTGATCATTATAACATTATTACTATTAATATTATTGTTTTAACATTTAAATAATAAAAATAGCATGCGATAAAAATAATGATATTACTAGTAATTAATTTTATTAATAACATATTATTATTATTATTGTTATTGTTATTATTATTATTATTAATAATAATAATAATCTAAACAATATTAAAATCATATTAGTAATATTTTTAATTTTTCAATTCAAGCTTTTGTGATCCATAATGAATTAAGAAAATTTCTACCAAAAAAAATTTCTTAATATTTTTAATATCATTAATAATTATTAAGAAAATGTTATAAATAATATTTTAATTAATAGAAATATTAATTAATACATTTCTATATTAACTAAAACATTAATTTAATAATTAGTTTATTATATAATACTTAATATGTAATTTACATATTAAGATTTAATATTTATATATTTAGTTATAACATTATATATATATATATATATATATATATATATATATATATATATATATATATATTATAACATAGTCAAGGTCAAGCATAATCTAACCGCGATCAAGCATGATCAAGTATCATTACCATGATTGGCTATGGGTAACTTGAGCATAGTTAATCATAATCACCTATGATTGAGCATAGTTAACTATGGTCACAATGGTCAACCATTGTCAACTATAATTGACTTACTAGTGTAAAATAAGTAAGAGCCAATGTGTTAAAGATGGCGGAAAAATTCATTTCATCAATCGAATCAGCCTATCCCCGAGAGTTAGCATTGTCAACTATCGTCAACCATGGTTGAGGGTTTTGGAAATGAACAGTCTGAGTTTTCTGTTTATAAAATGATTGGTAGAGCTTTTATGCGATATGTTAGGTGGCAACAACAACCATTTCAAATATGTATGTGAATTGTTTCAAATTTTTCCATGGACATACTGTTTCAATGGTAATTCAAAATAAAAATTTCATTATAGGGTTTGTAATATTAATCCCTTGGGTTTATTAATCTCCCGGGCTTATAATATTTATAATCCACTAGGTTTATTTTAGGGTTTATAATATTTATGTTAGGATTTATATACCTTGGGGTTTAAAACATTTATGCCTTGGGTTTATTATTCCATTCGGTTTAAAATATCAATCCCTTGGTTTATTGATCTAATGGTTCATATTGCTAGGGTTTAATATTATTCAACAATGGTTAACCATAATCAACCATGTTCAACAATGGTCAACCAGTGATCAATGTCACATTGTGACAAGGATTGTCTCAATATGAAAACCAGTTATGGTCAACCATGTTTGTTTATTTTAGTGTTTTTAATATTTTTCTTAGGGTTTATATACCTTGGGTTTATAATATTATTCCCTTAGGTTCATAATCCCTTGGGGTTTTAGTATTAATCCCTTGTGTTTATTATTCCTTTGGATTTATAATATCAATCCCTTAGGTTTATGATTCCCTTAGGTTTATAATATCAATCATGATCAGCCATCATCAATCATAGCAAATGTCAAATTATGATAAGGATTGTCTCACCATGAAAATCAACCATGTTTATCTTAGGATTTATATACCTTGGGCTTATAATATTAGTCCCTTTGGTTTAATATTATTCCCTTGGGTTCATAATCCCTTGGAGTTTTAGTATTAATCCCTTTGGTTTATTTTTCCCTTTGATTCATAATACAATCCCTTGGGTTTATTGTAGGTTTTAACCCTGTACAGAAATTACCTGCATATGAATTCTAAAAACAGGAAATAAATAATGGCGAGAGAATAAAATATAAAATAGATATACATGGATATTTTCCCTAGGATCCCAAAACTGAGACTACAAGATTCATTTTTTCATTATGTTCCTTTCAATGTTACAATACATATATATACATGAAAAAGCATCCATAAACCTCAATCCATTAACCCTCAGTTACAACATAACCATAGTTCCCTTAACCAGGTCTATAAAATAGCATGGACTGAAAACCATCATGCCCAAAACCATGTGTGAAATCCATGCACAAAACCATAGGTAGGTTCGTCCACCTAATATAGGCTCTAAAAGAAATTCCCTGGGGTGATACCCTGAACCTCATGCAGGGGGGCTACTGCCCCCCTGTATACCCCTTGACAGGGGGGTAGCCACCCCCTCTTTGACCCCAGACGCAACGTACAAGTGGGGCTTCCACCCCCCCTTTGAGCCCCCGCACATGTGTGGTAGTTGTGGAAAAAATATAACACAACCCAAGATTCTCCCACTTGTTTTTTTCTTTCCACAAGGGGCTAGATGAGAACTTAGTCATTGATCCAACCCAGAAATGCCAATTTTTTCTCTACACCAAGACAACTTCTCGGTGCTCACAGACTTTGTCAATGCATCTGCATTATTCTTCAAAGTGCGCACCTTTACCAGCAACACCTTTTTGTCCTCAACCATATCCCTCACAAAGTGATATGGAACATCAATGTGCTTTGTCATTGAATGATAAGCAGGGTTCTTTGCCAAGAAAATTGCACTTTGGTTGTCACATTCTATCCTTATATCTCATTGTACTAACCCCATACTTGAACAAATTGTTTGCAACCAAACTACTTTCTTGTGTGCATGAGTGGCCACCATGTCTTCTACCTCTGTAGTTGAAAGCGCCACTACAAACTCTCTCTTACTCATCCAAATGACTGCACCTCCAAATAGATTAAACACATGCCCACTTGTACACATTCTCTAATCTAGATCTCCAACCCAGTCTGCATCAACAAATCCAGGGTTGTCCAAAACTCTAACCAATCCTGGTCTTCCTTCATAGAAAAGACCATAATTACTAGTGCCATGCAAATACCTGAAATCCTGCTTCACTATTATCCAATGCTCCTTCCTTGGTTTTGACATAAAACTGCTCAATACTCCCAATACATGTGCAATGTCTGGTCTAGTACAGACCATTGCATATGTCAAGCTACCTACTGCACTTGCATATGTAACACGGGACATGTCCTCTTCCTCTTCTTGTGTATTCGGACATTGTTCAACAAATAAATTTACACCTACAATAATAGGAACCTTCACTGGTTTACTATCCTACATATTAAAACTCTGTAGTATTGCCCCAACATGTTTCCACTGGTTTATCTATAGCTTCCTGTTTGCCCAATCTCTTTTAATTTCCAAGCCCAAAATCTAGTTTGCAGCACGAAGATCTTTCATGTCAAATTTGGAGGACAATTGGGTCTTCAAATCCTTGATAATTTCTTTGTCATTTCCAACCAGCAACATATCATCCACATACAAGACCATATAAATAACACGGTCACCAATTAATTTGAAATACACATAGTGACCTACTTTTCTTCTGGTGAAGCCAAATCCCCATATAAATGTATCAAATTTCTTATACCACACCCTTGGTGAATGTTTTAACCGATACAAAGAGTTTTTTAACTTGCATACCAGTGCTTAAATGTAAAGCATTGAAGTTTCTTCATGTAGATCTCTTCTTCCATATCCCCATGAAGAATTGTTGTCTTCACATACATCTGTTCTACCCCAAAATCAAAGCAACAACAACTGAGAAAATTAATTTAATAGAAGCTATCTCCGTAGCAGGAGAAAAAATATAACCAAAATCAATTCCTGACACCTGGGAATAACCTTTTTCTACCAACCGAGCTTTCTATTTCTCCACCTTTCCTTCTACATTCATCTTCTTCTTAAATATCCATTTTCTACCAATGGATTTCCTTCTAGCTAGCAACTCCACCAGATCCCAAGCTTCACTTTTGTGCAAATATGTCATTTCAACAACCATGGCCTCTTTCTAGAGTTTTCAATGATTCCTATGAATCTACTCCTTGCCTCATGTTTCTGAGATCATCATTAGTAATAGATAAAGAAAAATTTTAATAGAAAGCATATGGACTATACCTTTCCTGTTGCCTATTTTCTCAAATTGATCTTCTCACAGTTGGAGTTTCTGGCTCTTCATCTTCTGGTTCCTCTTCTGTTGTAGAGTATGATTCTTCCTCCTTTAGATTAAAATATATCTTCTTAGGTTCCTTTGGTAGGATTTCATGTTAAATAACATTTTTGACCTATCTAAACAACACATCTTGACTATACACAACCTTCCTTGTTTCTGGGTTCCAAAGCTTATAACCTCTTAAACCAACCTTATACCCAATAAAGATACACCTTTCAGATTTACTATCCAACTTTGTTCTTTTCTCCTCTAGAACATGT
Source organism: Pinus tabuliformis (assembly GCA_031772625.1). Classification (NCBI taxonomy): domain Eukaryota; kingdom Viridiplantae; phylum Streptophyta; class Pinopsida; order Pinales; family Pinaceae; genus Pinus; species Pinus tabuliformis. Next base: position 885,320,364 of record CM062804.1, on the reverse strand, counting down.
ACATATGCATCACATCCAAATACCGTCAAATGTGAAAGAGAGGGTTTGTCACAAATCCATAACTCTTATGGAGTCTTATCCTCCAACGCTGATGAAGGTGATCTATTGACTAGGTAACATGCAGTCTCCACCACCTCTGCCTAGAATTCCTTTCCTAACACGGCTCCAATGAGAATTCTTCTTTCCATTTCCATCATTGTCTTGTTCATTCTTTATGCAACTCCATTTTTTTCACATGTGTATGGAATAGTCTTTTGTGGTGCTATACTACGATTCTTACGAAACTCCTCAAATTCCTTCATACAAAACTCTCCACAGTTATCTATCCTCAACACCTTTATCTTCTTCTATGTACGGTTTTCCACCAGAGCCTTCAATTATTTAAACATGTCAAAGACTTAAAATTTATTCCGAAGGAAATATATCCATGTACTCCTTGAGAAGTCATCTATATATGATACATACTACACAAAATTTCCCTGTGATGGAACCGACATAGGTCCAAACACATCACATTGCACAAGCTCTAATATTTGTTTCGCCCTCTTATCGACAAAGGGAAACTCACCCGATTCTGCTTCCCATATACACAATTTTCACAGAAATCAAAATCCAGAGAGCTATTAGACATACCTTCTACCATACCATTACCATGAAGTATTCGAAGGCCCTTCTATCCAATATGTCCAAGAATTTGATGCCATAGCATGGTATTTTCTCTAGAGACCACTAGATTTTCTACCCACTTTCAGGAACCATAAAACTATTACAACCATCAATAACAGTGCTACCTTGAAGCTTGTACAAAGTTCCAATCCAAACTCCTTGCATTAATACCAGTGCTCCCATTATGCTTCCCATATACACAAATTTCACAGAAATCAAAATCCAGAAAGCTATTAGACATACCTTCTACCATACCATTACCATGAAGTATTCAAAGGCCCTTATCTCCAAGCCTTTGATGCCATAACATGGTCTTTTCTCCAGAGACCACTACATTTTCTGCTCCACTTTCAGGAACGAAAGAATTGTTGCACCCATCAATATGAAGTTTGTACAAAGTTCCAAACCAAACTCCTTGCATGTTGGCTTGTTGGGGCCTGAACTAGGTTCAAAAGCGATTTAGCCAAACAAATCCAAAACTACCAGCCCTTTCGGCAACAGTCCGTAGTGCGCGGACTGAGGTCTCACCTAAGGTAGTATGGGAGGGTGTTGAAACCTTTCCGCACCCTAGGGATGTCTTGATGAAGTCTGTGAATTTTGTGAATCGAACCTGTGTGCTTGCGCTGCTCCATGTAGCCATGTATCCTTCGCAACTTGTGCAACTGCTTCCACGTAGCTCTGTAAAGAGGGTGAAGAGGTGTTGTCTACATCCTTCTTCCTTACTGTGCTTTTATTGTAGATCTTAATTATTGGGCCCATTATTCTTATTAATCATTCAACATTCATAACAAGTGCGTGCAATCATAAACTATAAAGAGATGCATAAATATAATAGAGGCATAGACATAGAAGATTCCAAAATTAACTTTTTTTGTATTAATTCTCTGTCCCAGTACAATTCCAACTCCGCCCTGTGCACTCAACTGCATGGTTTCGTGCACACAACTGCAAAATTTACTAGGCCTCTGTGCACATAGTTGCAGAGCCTCTCCATACTACTACAACCCAAGGCTCAGACTTATAGACTCAGAGCGAATTCCTCATCCAAAAGAATTTATGGCTTAAGACCAAATCTTCCTTTTACACTTAGAGCCTCGCTCTATTTATACAATCCCGTGGTCTATGGACCATGGGTGGGCCAACACATTCTATATTAAATCACATTATTTTAGGTTGCACAACCCTAGACTCTCACACTACGTGCCCGCATTTTGTGGGGAATTTACATTACATTGACCAAAACTCGGGCTTTAAAGCCCCAAAACATGCTATGGGGGGATCTGCTACCCAACAGGCCCCCAACACAATCATCGTGACTCGTCCTGAGTCACTCTACTGGTGTGATGATCTTCACGCAAATTCCATCCAACAACCTCTGCGCTTCACTTACATCCGCAGCACATTCTTCCACTGTCCACTGTACCAGTTGCGTGTGTGTCTCCGATGTGTCATTGTCAGGTGTATTTCCTTGCCTCAATGCATATATGCCCTACATTTGTGGCAGCTTTGCCTCAATCTTGGCGGTGACCGTGAATGCTCCTCGAGTCAAGGTTGGATGCATGCTTTAAGCACTACTTCTTTTTGATGCATGGTGTCCACTTGTTCCTTTAGAGCCTGGGCCTCCCTCATCCTAGCAAGTCACTGAGTAAGGGCGACCATTTGTGCAATCCCCTGGACATTGTCATAGGCCTGTTGCAACTCTCGCGCTTCTGTCTCTAAACGATTAGCGTTGGGTCTGCCTGCAGTGAGGTGAGGGTGAAGAGTGACTGATCTAACAAGCCCATGCAATCCTATATGGTGTGCTCTATTTCTTCCAACCCTGTTTGAATGGCATGGTGGCACTGCTCTCTGACTTCTCAGGGTGTAGACGGTTGTGCCTTCAACCATAATTTCATGATCTACAGGTTGAGGTCCAGCTAGATCCTCGTTGCTTTCTCATTTGCCTCACGGAATCCACTAACCAATTTGTGGATCCATATACCTACTAGTAAGTCTATTGCAATCTCTAACTTGGGGAAGTGGCGACATGCTTCCTTGACAATTTTCTCCAACTGCCGAGTCTACGCTACCACTTCATCATGTTGGAGGCTCAGTTTCTCGATGTTGATTCGTTGTTCACTGAGCATCTATACTACACGTACTTCTCTAGTGCGAAGCTCGCTCGACATTCCATCTTGTAGCTGATATAATATCTCTCATGGTAAGGCATCCAAGTTTAGGCCAAGTCCCTTGAGCCGACCTACCATGGCTCTGTGCTCCGTGTTGTCCACTGTCAGTGCTCCTTCCAGCAGTGTGACGGTATTAGCCATTTTGGCCTGCAACAACTGCTCTGTTGCTAATGTACCAGTAGCCCCATAGACGCCTACAGTTCCCTGCTATGGGGTCCCCAGCTAAAGTTCCTGGATTTGCGCCCTGAGCGCCCCCAACACATTCTGCTACTCTGTCATTACTTCCTGGAGCACCTCCCTGGACACCTTACGAAGTGTGTCACCAATGTTGTATAAGTCACCCTCGGTTAGCGTAATAGGTTCCCCATCTAATTTGGAAGCCTTGGCCATTTTCCTGGGCCCTGTCCATTCCGTACTATGCGACTGCTTTAGCTGTGTTGATGATGTGTGTGGGTCCGCACCTGTTTTCATGTTACCTATCCATTGTCCTATGGTCAGGTACAGGCCTCTTCCTTCCTGCATCATGGTTGCCTTAGATGCTAGTGCTATTATTGCCTTTTCCGCGGCGGCCTTCGCTGCCTCACGGGAAGCCTATACTTCTTCAGCTAGCTGCTCGTTCTGCTTCTATTGTTCTAGCATCTTGGTAGCATCCTTCTGTCTCTGAATCACCGTCTCATCGCACGCTGCCAAATCTAGGGTGCACCATTCCAGTGGCCATGATTCGAGCACCACGAAAACAGCATCATCTATTGCGATAAGGGTTGTGTGGTCCACTTCTGCTCTAGATCCTTCAGCGCCCTGATATACACATTGTGCATATCTACTTTACATTCTGCAAAGCTCCGTAGATTGTCATATATCGAGGGGGATAGGTGCAATCATTTGTTGATCCACATTTGTATGCTGGCCTCCATCAGTACCTAGAAGATCTCGGTTTCACGGATTCACGTGGCAACCTTCGTCGCCCATAGAGACACATATTTTGCTGCCTTTGGCCAATCCTGGTCAAGGGGAGGAAACTGACTATCCTTAGGTAATTCTCCTGCAACCAACAGGATGGATAAGAGCAACCATGCATAGTGGAAGGTCTTACCCTGCTCCTGGGCCTCCCTGCAATTCGTCAAGAACTCCTCACAGAGGAACTCTGTCCAGTTGAACCATACCCCTTCTGTACATCGCTCGGCCAGAGCGATGACCGTTACTAGTACTTCATTGCCATGACATTTTCTCATCACTTTTCCTACCAATAATTGGGTAGTGACTCAGAACCCTTTGTCTTGAATGCTAGTAATAATGTAACCCCTCTACTTTTTATCCAACTTATGTTTCCATTTCATGGCCTCTGCAATCACCAAGTCTCCACTTGTGCAAACTATTTCCTCGAGGTCCCTTCCCATATAGGGAAGTTGAGAAATACTACGAATAAGCTTCGTCGTGATGGGAATGGGCTCCTCCAGCCACAAGTACCCATCGTGCACCTGGCAAAGTAGTTGCCTGATGAAAAATAGCATGATTGATGCCTGATGGAAGTGTGGAATTGATAGGTGTTGGAGTTTCCTGACCTCCTCTACCCCATGTAGCCATTTCTGTGGCCACAGTGCTGTAACTACCCCCTCCTTGCTTTGTTTCGTCAGTTGGCTAGTCTCCAAATGAGGGAACTTTTCACTATCCATAAGGTCCCATTCTTCAAACTTCATCGTGGGTACGCGACCCACAGCCTAACCTTCAAACAAAATTCCCTCAGGGTGGAACAGGGTTTTGAGTGTGCCTTTAATAGCATCCAAATATTTAGGTACTTTTACCCTCACTTTCTGTGGAGGGACGTACTTGGGTACCTTTGCTGCGGTGCGTACTGGCTGGATTTATTCCTCCACTTCTACCTCTGGTTCAATCTCTTCTATGAATGCCTGGAAATCCTCCTCCTCATCATCGCTCTCAATATTAACCATTTTTCCCTTCTCTTCCATAGAGACATATGGACCGGTCTTGCTGCCTGTGGGTCCTTTCTGGGCCTCGACATCTGGGGCGATTTAGGGATTTCCAGTGCATCCCCTACTGGTGGCGTAGAGCTTTGCATGACTCCCTTGGTTGTTGAAATTATTTTTATCAGGGAATCATGTGTCTCCTTTGGCAATGTTCCAAACCAAAGAATTGCTCTCACAACCTCCAAATTCGTCAGGTTCATACCCACTTGATAATGCCACAACTGAATTCTCAAAATGCTAAGGGTTGTTTGGTGGAGAGCCACCTGTGATTTATAGGCCCTTTTGAATTCAAATTCAATCGTTCCCCCCTCATTCACCTCATTAATGTGAGGATGTCGACAGATAGTCCCAAATCTAGTTCTAACTTTATGTCTTAATTGCCCACCGTCCGCTCCTCGTTGCTTTAAATTGGACATCTTGTCATGAATAGTGACACCAATGGTCACTTTCTAGCCTCCTACGAGGCAGCGTAGCCCCTTGTACGTGAACGCAACCTGTGTATCATACTGATCCTGTTTGCAACTCACATACAGACTCTTTTATAGTCCCGCGCTCTCTTTCAACTACTTGTAGTGTTGAGACTGTGCTTCCTCCGGCTAGTCAGGTGGTCACACTACTAGTGTGAGGCATCAAGTCACCTTCCAAATGATTCACGGGCCTTCCTTAGTTACCCTCGCACCAGTCAACACCTCGCATTCTTCCTTATGTGATGCGCTTATTTGGTTACTTTGTCTGATAAGGTGCAGTCGCAGCCATGGTAGTATATCCACAAACTCTTGGCAACAATCATCTAGTGCAGCAGTAGGGCTGCCCATATGTGGCCCTGTCCTTTTGTCGACGCGTAATTATTGCACGATTTTTGTTTCCAGTTTTTTGATATCCACGTCCATTAATATTATTTTCTGCTTCAGTCATACCTGATCGTCTTCGAGTTCATCAAGCTCAAGGTTCCTTTGCTAAATGGCTTCTTGAATTTGCATATGCTTTTCCTCGCACGACTTCATACTCCCTTCGCTCTGGTCCTCGCATGCTATCCTAACTACGGGAGCTGTTGTATGGGGATTCTTCTCTGCTCTTATGCTTTCATCTCCTCTTATTAGTATTGGGATCGCCTCCGCACTCTAGTTTTTGCTCATGGTCCTATATGCCCATCGAACTGCTGGTACGCGCAAATCCCAGTTAGTTTGTCTTGCCTGGGGAACTTTGCTTATGATTCCGCATAGCTTTTCAAATGCTCTGATGTGGAGTTCTTGTCGCTTTTCCTGCTGCCATGTCTAGTTCTGATTTTCGATCCTTAGTCTAGGATATTCTTGCACAGTACACATCTGCACCCATTGACACAGGTGGGCATGCAAGCTGCTTCATCTTAGCTATCTGACTCTTGTTCAACACTGGGGACTTCCAAACCATAAGCACATCTATCTTCTACATTTGCGGCAGTTTCCAATAGTCTTATGATATGTATTCCACCATTGTGCAGGCGTTGGTCGCAGCGCCCATTCCAGTGCATCATACCACTACTATTCTGGTATTGTGCTTTCAAATTTCTCCAAGAGTTCATCCACTGTTATTACTCCAGAGTATGTCGGTAGTTCCCTTACCTCTGTTGTCACACAACATAGTGATCTAATCATCATGTTGCAATTCAATGTTGTCACTTCATGCAACCAGTTCAGCTAGTGTTCTACTTCTTCATCTGAATCTGAAGTACAAGAACTGTCACATTCCCACGAGATTCTCCCATCTGCAGTCAGGTTCACTCAATCTTGGTCCTATGCCATTATCTGGTAAATGCAATCTATCTCATCATCGTTGTCATTGTCACGCACAAGTTCAATGTAGCATGCTCCTTCGATTGGATCTAGCAGAACTACTATGCATAGGGACTTTTCCTCTAATATCATCTTTCGCTTCTTTAGGTTGATGACTCCATTCATATCAGTGGCCCAATCTATTCCTAGCAATGCGGGATAAGGATTGTTGTCATCAACAATCTCTATCACTTCAAAGTCTATCTGCATGCTCATGCCTTCGATATTAACTATTACCCCTTGCAACCTCCCCATGGGAAAACTCTTCTGTTGGTTTTCCATTCATAATTGAATAGGGGACCACTACAACGCGAGCATGCCCATGCATTCCCATGTCTATTTTGGTAACACATTCACGTCCAAACCCAGGTCTAGGATTACCTGATCCATTTCATATTCACCAATCTGCGCCATTAATCTCATTTCCCTCTTGGTGCGCAATGTATGATTTCCTAGTTTCTGGACTACGCGCATTTCACCTGACCCTGCACACCTAGTGATCAGCTTTTGTAGTCCTTTAGCTGCCCTATTGTCGTGTAGTAGCTTCATGCATGTCTCTAAAAAGGTAGTAAGCATAGAAGGATCCATTCCTGTCTGTGGTTGATCCTTACTGCTTGAAGTAGAGGCCTCTGCGAAGCTCTTCTTAGCTTCCATAAATATCTCCTTTGAGCATTCCAAGTCAAACTCAAGTTCCTTTATAGGAGCCTTGCGAACCCATGTATCTTCCTAGGGCTTTTCCCTTATTTCCCCTTGTGGTCGCACCACTTTTGAGCATCATGCTCACGTTGGGGTCTTCTTCACACGGTTCAGACCTCATCATTTGGATATTATGAGTCCGAGTAGGCTGTAGTACCCCTTTCTCGTGCATCTGTGCAATCAACGTAAGACAATCTACCATTTCATGATCAAAATGAGCACAGTACAAACACGATATTCTTGTTCGGTTAGTACAATCACGAGTGTAGTGCCCTGGTCCTCCACAATTGTAACATATTAATTGTCTCAGACCCCTTCCTGGTCCCATCACTCCTACAGTTCAGAAGAGAAGGACGCAAAGAAGATCTTGTGAATTTATGTATACACGTAGCGATCCAACCACCTTTTCTTGGATATCTACTGAGTTCTGTTTTCCTCTGTCACGAACTCGTGATGCTTCTTGTCCAAGAAATCTTCAATTTCCTTCTTTGTTGGGTTTCAGTGGCACGACATCAAACATCCCTTAAGCAGATCCCGGTCCCGGCAATGGAACCATTTGATGGCTTGTTGGGGCCTGACCCAGGTTTAGAAGTGATTTAGCCAAACAAATCCTGAAATTATCGGACCTTTCGGCAACAGTCCATGCTGCGCGGAATGAGGTCTCACTCGAGGTAGTATGGGAGGGTGCTGGAACCAGGTTTCTGCACCCTAGGGATGTCTTGATGAAATCTCGGAAGTTTGCAAACCAAACCTGTGCACTTGCGCTGCTCCGTGCAGCCGCCTGTCCTTCAAAACTTGTGCAACTGCTTCTGTGTTACTATGTAGAGAGCGTGAGGAGGTGCTATCTAGATCCTTATTCCTTACTGTGCTTTTATTATAGATATTAATTATGTGGGCCCAATATTCTTATTAATCATTCAAAATTCTTAACAAGTGTGCACAATCATAAACTGTAAAGAGATGCATAAATATAACAGAATCATAGATACAAAATATTCCAAAATCAACTTACCTTTTATTACTTGTACAGCTACAAACTCTACCAGGCCTTTGCGCACACAGCTGTAGAGCCCCTCCCTACTACTACAACCCAAGACTTAGACTTATTGACTCAGAGCGAATTCCTCATCCAAAATAATTTATGGCTTAAGACCAAAATCTGCCTTTTACACTTAGATCCTAGCTCTATTTTTACAATCCCATGGTCTGTAGATCATGGGTATGCCGACACATTCTATATTAAATTACATTATTTTAGGGAAGACAACTCTAGACTCTCACGTTGCGTGCCCTCATTTTGTGGGGTATTTACATTACATTGACCAAAACTCAGGCTTTAAGACCCAAAACATGCTATGGGGGGATCCGCTACCCAACATCGCATCAATACCAATGCTCCCCAAACCATATTGTAGGTATCTGTCTCGAACACTTTTTTTACACCTACATCATCGATCTTTCTTACAGAAATAATTTTTTTGGCCAATGTAGGAATATGTTGAACACCTAGAAGTGTTCTAATCCTTCCACCTTGCAAATTCAACTTTACTTTTTCGCGACCAATGATTCTAGCCTTCCTATCATCCCCTAAGAAGACATCACCACCATCATATTTGTCATACTCACAAAACCACTCTCTGTGGGGAGTGAAGTGAAAGGATGAACTTGAGTCAATCAGCCATGCCTCATGATCTACATGTATACTTGAAGAAAGGCCAAGCACACATCCACACCTTCATCTAAGGTGGTTCTCACCTCTACAGAAGGAGCATCATCATATCAATTTCCTTTCTCAAGAGATTTAGATTAAAGTCCCTTTTGAGGTTCCCTTCCTTTCCACATTTCCAGCACAAATTTACAGGGTTTCCTGGATATTTAGTCTCCCTTTAGATTTAGAACTCCCACTTGAGGACTTATTTTTGTTTCTGTTCTGAGACCGTCCTCATACAGATAAGGCATCACCATTTTGGCCCTCCATATTTTTCTGTCTTATCTCCTCCGATAGTAAGGATGAGACTATTTCATAAAACTATAAGGCAGTTTCATTGCTACCTACTACAACAACCAAACTGTCCCACGAATCTAGTAGTGAACACAACAAACTGACAAACTTTTCTTGATCTCAAATTTTAATATCAACAGATAATAACTGTCTTACCACAATATTAAATGCATTCAGATGCTCTTTCTCTAAGTCTCCATTTTCCATCCTCGGGTTATACAACTTTTTCCATAGGAACAATTTATTCACCAGAGACTTAAACTAGTACAAAGTCCCTAACTTGTCCCAGAAAGCCTTCATTGAAGCTTCCCTTGACACATTCAGAAATATAGAATCTAAGACACAACTATTGTATTGTGCTCTTTGCCTTCCGATCCAAGTTTTCCCAGTCTTCAAATGACATTTTTGTTGGTTTAGAACCAAGATCTATTGCGATCCACTAATCTTTATCCACCAACGGATCCTCCATCTTGAGTTTTCACAACTCAAAACTCTAACCATTAAATTTCTCGATCTCTATATTTCCACTGCTCGCTATCTTCTTTCACCACAAGAATTGATCCCACAAATCTCCTACTGAACAGGGTCTACCGCAGACCCAAGAGAAAACCCCTCAGTAGCAAAGGCATCCCCTTGAAGCCAAAACAACTATGATACCAAATGTAGGTTTTAAACCTATACATAAATTACCTGCATACGAATTGTAAAAATAGAAAATAAACAATGGTGAGAGAATACAACATAAAGTAGATATGCACAAAGATTTTTCCCTCGATCCCAAAACTGAGACTACCAGATTCATTCTTTTAGTATGTTCCTTTCAATTTTAAAACTCATCTATATACATGTCGAAGCATGCACAAACCCCAATCCATTAACCCTAGATTAGAATGTAACCATAGTTCCCTTGAGGGTATCTATGTAGAGCTATAAAAAGGGTCTCTTTCACCTCTAGTTACCTCACATTAGTATGTCAATCCGGGAACGTCTTGTTACTTCAAAAGAGTGTCTCAGTCTGAGGCTTAGCACTTGTCAGAGTAATGCTCGTAGTACATCTACTTAAAGGCTACGAAAGTAAATGGCTGCACGTCTACAACTTAACTACTTCAAAAGGCTAAACCACACCAAGCATTGCATCAGTGAAAGGTTCGGTAGCAATAACCCATCCTTTTCATAACTGATGAGAACAAATCTGAGGTCTGGGAGCTAGGTAGCAGATGTTGGGGCTCACTACAGCCTGAGATCATCCTTGATGAATATAAATGAAATGACAAGTAAAGGAAATAGTGATGAAATAAAACAGCACATCAGCCAAGGGTTTAGTAGCAATAACCCATCCCTTTCGTAGCTGATGGGAGTAGATCAGAGGTTTGGGAGCCAAATAGCAGATGTTGACATTCACTACAGCCTAAGTCTGTCCTTAAGAAATGGCAAGTAAATGAAACAACAAATCAACAATCTTGAAATAGACCAGCAATTGAAATGGAACAGCAATTTAGAAATGGAACAGCAACTAATTGGAACAGCAATTCAGAAAAGGAACAGCAACTAAATGGAACAGCAACTGGAATAAGCAATAACCAAGTTCATCAAGCTGTGATTCTATCTAACCACTCCAATCAAAACATCAATCCTGCAGTCTTAAAAGATGTACACATACTATAGAACAATACTACCAATTACAACCACAACGTGCTTAATCTGCTTCTGTTATTGATCTAAATAAACGCATGCAATTGCATCTCAAGATATAAACAGTAACATTCAATAATCATCTGAAATCAGACTTCTGAAGATAACTGTCATAATGCTAAAGCACAATCACAATGAACTCTGTACTAGAGTGATAATATCCTGTAGAGATTAATCAACACTTTAATGAATTGGTAACATAATACAGTGTCATTATAAGACTTCAATTCGCAGGAACATTAAACAAGTTAAACATAACAGAGCATGTAATATAGCGCTCATAAAACACAACAGATTACCCGATTACGCCTATGAACAAACCACACAGAAACCACGCATAATGGTACAAGAGCAAGTGTCCTCCTGGGCCGGGCCCTTAGCCTCCAGGGGTACACCGCTTAAGATTGATCCAGGATCAAAGATAAAAGAGTAACCAAGTCTGTATTAATGCATGAAATAAACTTACAGCAAAGCAAGTCTTAACAGGACATAAAGATCATAGTCTTGATCTGTTAAAAAGGAATTACAACAGAACCTCCCCCGTAGCCGACAATGCTATCTCTTATATAAGGATGATGACGAAGATATCTAGATAGAGAAAATAGATAAAATAGGGATCCCTCAGGATCTAAGATCCAGAGGGATTCGCAGAATCATTAACCCTGAGTCACTTCTTTCCTTTTCTGCTCTGAGCTGGTATCTCCGCTTCCTTTTCTGGGTTGGTCCATTTTGATCTGGTCTATTTGCGGTTTCCCGTCAAAGGGACAGCAGTTAGCTCCTCTTCGTCTTTCCCTTTGAGATGGCTAATTTCTGATTTTCCTCCTTCCTGCACGTAGGAACAACAATTATCAGTTTTTCCTATTAACCTCACGTGTTTCGTTATTATCTAAGTTTAAAATGCAGAAAGGTTTATATATCCTAATGAAAAAGATACTGAAATAACCATCAAAGCATACCTTCTTTGAGAGTCTACACACCCCCCAGCTTACCCTTTTTCATGGCCTCATGAAAGCATTGTAGTTGATATGAAATGCAGTAAGTGAGTAAGCTGGAGATGGAATCTCATGTGAGGGTCTACAGCCATGATGCGAAACTAAATAATCAAAGAAGTGGCCTGTCTGACCCTCAGGCATCTCATATAGGGCTTGGTATCCGGGTGTTGGATGCCAAATGATTGGACTCCGCAACCTATATCCTAACCAGGATGGCCCTGCCCTCAAAACAATTTCGCCATAGAGGGGAAAACGGCTAGCAGCAAGTCTAAAGTTCTCTTATTTAAATGGTTCTCTGAACTAAATATTCGAATTAGATACTTGATATCAAAATTTAGCTGCATCAATGGCAGGGTCCTTAATAGAGGAAAAGTATTCAAGTCCCTACCAAATGATTGCCCCATGCATGGGTCCTAGCGCTTCAATCACTCCTGGAGCCCTCATAAGGTTTCTATGACTCCTCCATAACTGCGCTGGATCCCTAGGCTTGGCTCTTACCCAAAGATCTAATACATTCTCTTGTTTTTGAAAAGAATTATAAGCTTTGCGCCATTTAATTTGATTAACTTCAAATGAGATAAATGCTTGCAATTGAATGTCCCCAACAAAAGGGCCTGGGTTCAATTGAGTCTCTTGTTCTAGTATAAGGTTATGCAAGTAAAATGCACATAATAATCTCTACACTTTCACCCCGTAATGTTTATAGCAGTTTATGAAATCATCCATAGTGTTAATCTGCATAGGAGCGCCTGCTTTGATAGCCTTTATTTTCAATTGTAAATACCTCTCCATTAAAAATAGTGCATAATTTTTGGCAGGGGCTCTACATGCTAGAACGTCATTATATAAAGAACACAAGGTATCCATTTGTTTGATAACTACATCTAATCTACGGGTTACCTTGGCAACTTTCTCTTGTTCCCTTCGCCGTCCTTCGAAAGCTTGTCTTTCAGATAAGTTGACATTCCTTAGCTGCTGCTGTAATTCTTCATACTTTTCTCGGGGGACCATTTGCTCCCTGAGCTTTCCTGCTTCTTGCTGGGCCTACTTCAAATGTTTGTGGAGGGTTCTTATTTTCGGGTCCTTCTTCCATGCATCCATGGAGGCCGGGAGCTTTACTTGAACTTTCTTATTACGCTACTTCGAGTTCAGAGCCCTTATTACTCCCAACGGTGGTGCCTCCATCTGAACCATCTTATTATCCTTTTTAATTTTAACATGAACTCCAGCCCACTGCTGTTCCTTTTCAACTGGAATAGTAGTTTGTTTTTCAGCTTTATTTGGAACAACAGTTTGGCTTCTGTCAGGGTTTTGAGCAGTGGGACGGCTTCTGGTCCTCCACCTCCTGCCCTTAAGGGGCCTTACTGGTGTGGTCAGACCTTTTCTTCTTGAAGTCCCCTTCACCCTTTGCCTTGCTTTTAGAATCCTAATCTGCTGGTGAAGCTGGGCTATTATATTCAACAATGTCCGCTTTTCCCTTCGTAATTCCCTTATTTCCATCATCTCTTCTGAAGGAACAACAGGTTGTTCGCTGCGGTTTGGATTGTGGCTAGCTTCCTAATTTTCTCCCTGAGGTAATTATTCCGGGGTAAGAACCTTACTTGGCTTCGTTATTTCTTGGGCGGATTCCTCTTCTGCCCTTATTTCCTTCGGACTTTCCTCTGGTGGCTTCTGACTAGGAACGGGCTATTTCTACTCAGCATTTTCTAATATCTTCTCATTATGAATGGGCGAGTTTTCTATTTCTGCCTCTTCTTCATGCAATTCCTCTTGGGTTTTCTCTTCGGCATGGAGGTTTGATGGACTCAGGGGTTGGCCATATTCGCCCATATTCGCCAAAATGTCGGCCAATTCATCTTCCCTTAATGGGTCTTGTAATGGGCTCCCTTCCTGCTCTTCCATTCCTTCCTCCTGCTCGAACTGCTCAACTTCTTTCTTTTTGTCTCCTTCTTCTTCAGTCTTCTCATCTTGTTCTTCTTCTCTCACTGCAGATTGCTCTAGCTTCTCCTCTCCTTCTTCTGTTTCTGCCTCTGCAGACTGCTCTTCTCCCTCGACGTCTTCTTCTTCCATTTCTGTTTCTGCAGACTGTTCTTCTTCCTCGACGTCTTCTTCTTCCGTTTCTGTCTCTGCAGACTGCTCTGTTTCCTCGCTGCCTTCTTCTTCTGTTTCTGTTTCTGCAGACTGCTCTGTTTCCTTACTGCTTTCTTCTTCTGTTTCTGTTTCTGCAGACTGCTCATCTTCGATTTCTATTGCTTGGCTCGTGCTTGCCTGGGGCTTCTCCAGCCCTCCTTGTAGCCCTGCGAGCCTTGCTGACTTTCTACATTTTTCTGGTTGTTCGGGTGTACTAGCGTCATGTTTCCACTTTTCGGGTTGTTTTTCAGATTGTTTTTCAGGTTGCCCTTTTGTGCAAGTGTCATGTTTTCGTTTCTCTAAACATTAGGGTGTGTTATCAACTCGTTTTCATTTTTTCGGGCATCCAGATGTGGCCATCCCTTTATTGATAATAGCAATTAGTTCTTCCCAGCTGCTCTACTGCTGGGTGAGACTGTAATTTACTATCAGGCGAATTAATCCGTGGTGGCTAATAACTGATTCTATGTGCTGTGCCTTCTTCATACTTCGTGCGACATCATGCAATAGTGAATCCAACAATGCAGGCAAATTCACAGAGCATTTTTGTTTTAAGACAGCTAGGAGTTTAAGATGTCGTGGTCTTACCACATCTTTTCTGCCTTCGCAAGTGATGTAGCTTTGGATGATTTTTGCCAATTTCGCCCATGGCTCTCCTAGCATTGCTGGTAGCACCCCCTTTCCTGGGATTGTCAACTTCTGGCCCTCGTCCTGAAAGATTTCCAAAATCTTCTGTAGCCTTTCCTTCTTTATTGTCCATACTGGTCCCATGGCCGATAGTCCCGTGACTCTTGCTATTATGTCGTCGGTGACTTCTATTCGCCTTCCTCTTACTGTGGAGTATCCTTCCTGTAAGTTCTATAAAAATTCTCTTGCTACTGTTTCATTAGACTCCTTGAGGCGGTTGAAATAGGTCAACCATCCTGCTCTTTTCAGGATTCTTCGGGCTGCAGCCGAAACAGTTAATGTTTGTGGTTCTCGGCAGACTGACCTTCCTCCCATAGTTTCACTGCCAATTTTCAAAGGAACAACAGTTGTTTGTTGAAGCGCAAAGAAGCTACTAGCGTATTCTTTGTTCAAATTTAAATGCAACATCGTATGCAATGGAAATAGCTTCGAACGTCAGCTCATGCAGAAGAAAACAAAAATAGCAAAAGATCATACCGTTGAGCCATGCCGTGCTTGAGTACAAAATTTTCTCAAATAACAGACTGACATGTACTCTGGGGAATGATGAGGTTACCTCCCCCCCTGCAATGTGATAGGCTGTCCCAGCCATCAAATAAAGGAGCAGTGTCTGTTCTGCCGCGAGGTCTTTATGGAACAGCTTATGGATATATGACATGTTCGCCGAAAACAACCTAATACTGAAATTGAGGTAAAAGGTTAGATCGTTTTTAATATGTAAGGGGCTGCGATGATTTGATGGAAGTTCAGGGATAAGACATTTGCCATAAATAGAAGGTCTCATGCGGTCACTGTCAGTAGCTTCATAATGATTGGCGATGATATATAGTCATGCGCTATATGGTTGGGTAATATTATATAATTTAATTATCATGGCATGAGAAGCAAAATGATGTAATCTTCTTACCTATTGGTGTAAACATACGACTTCAATACCATTAACAGTGCTCTGCTGCCGACAGGTGTCCATAACCTTGGCAGAGTTGTTTGTTTCACCCCTGGAACCATAGTCCTTTGTGTATGCCAGGAAGCGTTTGTGTAATGTCAAAATGTAGGCCACTATGCTGGCTTGGTGACCAGTTAGTCATAATGCCATTCACGAGGAAGGAGCGAATAGTGGGCAGGCCAGCTCGTGGTGAGACCTCCTGTTCCAAGGGTTATTTGTTTGATATACCTTTTGGACCATTTCCCAGGTGTGGTGTCCCTAATGGGAATTCCACTTCGCCTCCATCCTGATGATCATGGTAGGCCAGCTCGTAATGAGACTTCCTATCCTACAATTTGACAGTTTTTAGAAACTCTGTTTTGCTTCTTTTTAATAGAGAGCCTTTCCTGTTTATGCACAAAGGGTGGTTCAACACTCCTTAACAGTAGGAATGGTGGAAGAAGTCTTAATATCCCAATAGAAAGGTATAGATCTTTTGATCCTATTGCCATATGATAATTAAAGAAAAAGAACCATCATAATACAGATAACCAATCAGAACGAAGTTAGTAGAACAATGGCAGCAAAAGATGATAAATAAGCATGTCTTTCTCCGCATCCTTTCACCAACTCAGGGCAGTTTCTTATAAAGATAACGATTTATGATTTACTGATTTTTGTATGCTGCGTTTTTGCTTTAATCACATAAATGTATAGCCGTATTCCAAAATACTTGAAAGAACATCAGCAATAAACATCCTTAATTTGGAGTAGAAGGACCAAGCTGTTTCAAAATCGTATGAGTAATGTTCCTTTCAAGGAAGGTCATAACAACAGTTCATAGATGTTGTTCGTTTGGAGAAAGGAACAGTAGTTTCAAAGAAATGTCGTTCCCCTTTTTTTTAGAAAAAGATCGGTAGAAATCAAAAGTGATATTCCTTTTGGAAACAACAAAAACACACAAGTGCTGTTCCTTTTGAGAAAAGAACTGCAAAAATCGTAAGTTGCAAGTGCTGTTCCTTTTAGAAAAGGAACAGCAAAAATCAAAAGTGCTTGTTCCTTTTGGAAAAGGAACAGCAAAAATCAAAAGTGCTTGTTCCTTTTGAAAAAGGAACAGCAAAAATCAAAAGTGTTGTTCCTTTTGGAAAAGGAACAGTAGAAATCAAAAGTGTTGTTCCTTTTGGAAAAGGAACAGTAGAAATCAAAAGTGCTGTTCCTTTTGGAAAAGGAACAGCAAAAATCACAAGTGTTGTTCCTTTTGGAAAAGGAACAACAAAAATCAAAAGTGTTGTTCCTTTTGAAAAAGGAACAACAAAAATCACAAGTGTTGTTCCTTTTGGAAAAGGAACAGCAAAAATCAAAAGTGTTGTTCCTCTTGGGAAAGGAATAGCAAAAATCACAAGTGTTGTTCTTTTTGGAAAAGGAACAACAAAAATCAAAAGTGTTGTTCCTTTTGGAAAAGGAACAACAGAAATAACAAAACATATTGAAAAAATATGTACAAAAA
This sequence comes from Pinus tabuliformis, assembly GCA_031772625.1. Lineage (NCBI taxonomy): Eukaryota > Viridiplantae > Streptophyta > Pinopsida > Pinales > Pinaceae > Pinus > Pinus tabuliformis. The sequence goes on along the minus strand of CM062804.1, from coordinate 885,303,103 downwards.
TAATTCGATAAGTTATATACAAATTATAAAGAAAAGTAGATTTTTTAGTGAGTTACAGGCGGGGAAGACTTGTCTTCATCCCCTAAGATCTCCATATCTGAATCTTGGCGTAGCTGTTGGCAGAAGGACTCCCGAGTAAGTGGTTTGCGATAGAGATGTGTTGTGGGGAAAAGTATCCGACTCGGATGACCCTATCCCTACTCTAAGGGTGAGAGTCCTTAGCAACAACTGAAAGTAAAGCTTTGATATTTTCCTTTATGAAAGTACAGAGAAGGAAGAAAAGATTGACCAACCGGTGTCTTTCGCTTTTGTCGATCCTGTCCTCTCTCTTTGTCTCTTGTTCCCAGCTCCTTGCTCCCTTTGCCGGCCCAGCTACACACAGATCCTGCACAAACAAGAGAGGGAAACTACAAGAAACATGTACTCATAACTAATGCATGGATTAGAGTGAATCAGATATACAAGTGAATACAATACATCAATGCAATACAAGTATATAGGAGAACATTCAAAGCTTTATTGATAGAAGTAAAAGGGTTCTGAGAAGGTTACAACCATCAATGGCTCCAATCCAGCAGCACCTCCCCAGCAGCAAGAAATCTCCTCTTCACCTCTATAAAAGCAATCACCCAATAGCTCTAACTGTAAACCAACAGCACTTCCTTGCTTTGCACAAAATTCCAGCCTCTCTAGACCTCATGAGAGAGCTCTATATATAGGAGATTTGGAGAAAGGATGAGTCAGCTTGAGGCTGGCTTCAAGCTGACTAGTGTCCTCTCCCACTTCAGTTATACTTTAGTTCTTGAGTCCACTTGGAGATCCTTGCTTCCACTTGGAGTTTAAGAACCTCTTACTCATCACTGGGCGAATTCCCTGATCCAAGTGTCATTTTGGAAGCTTCCTGGGCATTGACACCTTGAGAAATGAGCCTGCCACTTGTCCAAACACGTTCAGCGCAGGTAGCTAGTGTTGGAGTTGACATTCAGCGCAGGTAGCTAGTGTAGCAGTTGACATTCAGTGCAGGTAGCCAGTGTAGCAGTTGACATTCAGTGCAGGTAGCCAGTGTAGCAGTTGACATGATCCAGAATTGCCTTGTTTTTGAGCGTTTTCAGGTGGAGAACTGATTTTAAGTGCTGTGGTTTGCTGACCTTGTTCCTCTAGGGGTAAGAACAACATGTTTAGGGACTTTGGATCCCTTTGATTATGGACATTTCATGCTTCATGCTGTAAGGCACAAAAATGTCTATAACAGTTGCCCCCTAAAGTATGAGGTCGTTTATCGGGTGAAATGCTTTATCCAGAGGATCCGAAGTTCATTCAAGTGCTGAGAGGTGCCCTGTAATACGATACAATACAATACATTATTTTTCATTCTGTTTTCATGATCTAGCTGAGGCGGGCATTCCCATGCTCAGCTTTATAAATACATTTTGGTACATAGAACAGACGATCGTCTGATGGTAGACTGATAATTCTCTGCTGAAATTATCATCCTTTGAATAGGATGATCATCTGCTGCAATGATGTACATGACAAATGTTTTTATATTTCCTGAATATATTTCGCAGCCCGGATGGATGAAACTAGATCCGGGGTCTTCAAACTCGCTCGATCTTCACTCTAAGTACAAGTCAATCCATGTGAGAATTGCACTGAAGTCGAACATGGAAAGACATCGCTTGATTACCGGTCAATGATGAAAACCGTTAACAAGCGCGAGAGGAATCACCGATAATGATAATGACCCTCAAGGTACTGCAGTACAATTCACGTGGCGTGAATAAAGGACTTGGCGTCGAACGCCACGCAAAATCTTCTGGTCGAAGGTCATTGATGTATACCTGTCGCCGGAAGTGAGAAACTTGCCATTGAGGCATGCAAGCTTCAAAGTACTGATGGGGTTGTTCCTAGATCAACTTCTTGGATAATGAGCTGAAGTCGACAAGAAGCGATCCGTCAAAGGAGGGCCTTAATGAATCCCACATCAATGACACGGAACGGAGCTAATGATTTTAGTGGAGGTGAAAACAAACTGTGACATATGATTCAGGGTGGCGATCATGAATGGATGAAGGATAATGTATGGCAGTGGATGGGACACGGTTGACACTTTCAGAATGACCTCTCTTGAACATATAACGACACTGATGCGATGGATCGGTAGCATTACCCCAAAATGTGGATGGTTTGGCGAAGACCATGGCGATGAGACCGGTGAATGAAACAACCCAACCCGATGTGGTACGGAGGAAAAGTGTCATGTTCAAGAGCGACTTGCTACCATTAAGCTTTGATGTTCTCCCAATTTTTCCCCAGTCATTTCTGACCAGTACCTCTTTATTTTTGTCAAGCATGAGGAGGATAACATATGGTTGTTCTATAACCTGCCCTTCGGGCAAGCCCATCGCTATGTTTTAACGAGCCTAGCGATAGGGAAACTCGTTCTCGTCTAAAGACAAGTTTGTCGCTATTTAATCATTTTAACGAGTCTAATGACAAGGAAAACTCGGTCCTTTTCATTTTTAGAGAGTCTGAAAAGGTACAGAAAGTTAACTCCAAAATTCCTTTTTCGTCATCTAATCCCTTAAGTCCGAAAAAGTATAAAACAATACAGAAGGGATGAGTGTTCAGTACTTTTAACGAGCCGAACAAGACAAGCGCTCGATCTTTTTGTGCAATAATCCCTCAGGTCCAAAAAAGATTAAAATCTAGAGGAGGGATAGCTCTTCCGGTTGTTTAACGAGCTGGAAGGCCAAAACTCGGCAAACTTTTCATATTTTACGAGTCAGATGAAAAGAGCTCAAAGAAGACTCGTCTTTTGAGGAACGAGTGATAAACAGGGATAGCAGCAGATTCCAGGTACAGGTTGGAATTCTCCAATCACGGCAGTGTCACAAGGATGGCTAGGTGAAATCACTCTTCGCAGCTGTTTCTCAAAAGAGGTAAACACACAAATGGAGGTGAATGATCGGCCAAATGAAAAGTGGAGGTGACGGTGCAAAAACACGACCAAGGCTTTTATGGCTGATGGATTTACGATCTCAAAAGGTTATTTACCGGGATAGGTTCTTTTTTTAGATAAAAATGAGCTTAAACTCTGGAGGGAACATTGCTCACTGCTTTTATTTATTTTTTAACGAGCATGAAGAGCGCGTTAAAACTGCTCGGATCTTGCGTTTATTTTTTAACGAGCATGAACTATGTGCTAAAACTGCTCGATGATAAGTTTGCATGCCCCCAGCATAATAATGCAAATCGAGGTGCATGCCCCCCAAGCTTCATTGCATTCAACTTTGTTGATTGGAATGAAGGTTTACCATTGAGATCTGGAAAGGGGATTGTTTCATTTTTTAATGAGGTTGACATAGTAAAAGAACTATCCTCATGGTTTTTCATTTTTTAACGAGGTTGACCTGAGATAGGAACTATCCTCGAAGCCGACAAAATATCTAGGAATCTTCCGAATCCAACCAGAAGATTGGATTAGATTTCATTTTGTAGGTTTCCACTGTGGCCACTCCCGCCAGATTACTTGGAGGCGGTAGGGCGAAAGTACCCATTAAGGCAGGGTCTTTTAGGAGACCTACTCTGACATTTTGGAGCAAATGATTCCTTCCATGGATCATTGGAATGCTCTCTGTAACTTGTGAACTGTCGTGGAGAAAAGTTTGTTGGTCAACGATTGTAATTCCCCCTTGGAAGGGGAATGCAATCTTCCTGAAGTAGGTTGACACAACTGCGGCCATGGCATAGATCCATGGTCTTCCAAGTAGGATGTTGTAATCGAGGTTTCCATCAATTACTTCAACATCAATTCCTATTGTTTTGCCCCCCAGTTCAACTTGCAAGTTACTTAAAATCCCGTATGGAGTGTATGATCGTCCATCAAATGCTTTTAACGTCGTTGACGATTTCGACAAGGGTGGTGAGCCTAAATTTTCCCAGCAACTCATCGACATAAGACATGTAGATGCCCCCTCATCAATAATTGTTCGATGAACAGTTTTGTTGAGGGCTTTCACTTGAATAAGGAAAGCTAGTTGAGCTGGTAACTGAGGGTCATATCCTTTATGATCAAAGGCCACAAGATTGGAATTCATTGGGCCAATCCCACCTATTGCTGATAATAACGCTTGCTCTTGGGAGGGGCAATTTTGTGGTACTTCAAGTGTCGACATAGTGGACGGCGATTGGGCCAGGTCCTTTACTATATTATAATTCTGTGCTTCTTTGGCACGAGGATTAAATGTCGATTTGTGTACTACTCCCTTTGGCGACTTTATCATTGGCTCAGGAACGATGGGTGGCACAACTTCGGTCAAAGCTGTCGTCGAACTACTAGGTTGTTCATTAGCCTTGTTATTTGACAGCCATGGATTCCCGTAATCTTTATTCCTTGTCAGAGCATTATTCTGCTGCTTTGAGGTAGACAACATAAGCACTTGGGATCGAGAAGCATTTTGATTAGCAACCAGATTTTGACCAGGATTAGGAAACGGATTAGTCAACACAGCTGAGGTTTTCGGACTCTTAAAGAATCTTTTAAGCTCAGCTTTGCATGGACAATCTGCTGTCCAATGATCCTCATCGCATATATGACACCCCGAAGGGGGTTTCCCTTTTCTCCCTTTCTTTTTCTTCTTGTCTCCTGGTTGCTTCAGTTGTTTGCCCTTGTCATCCGACACGGCACTTACTTCCGAGGCAAGAAGTTCTTCATTTGCATTTTGATTCGAAGTCTTACGGGTTTTCTTAGATGAATCCCGTGTTGACTTTGCATTTGTAGTGCCAATCACACCATCGCCGGCATGAGAGTCACTATTTGATCCAGGAGGGGGAGGAATTGAAAATTCCGGTCTAGGGGCGTCAGGTATCTTGTCATAGAGCGTGCCAGACTGAGTATATACTAAGTCTAAATACTGGGCACGAGCAATAACTTGCTCCTCTGTTACGACGCCTCCCTTGGCCACATCTTCTGTTATAGCAGGAAGAAGCGACTTTATAAACCACTCAGCTAAAAGCTGATCTGGAACATAAGTCTTTACCATTCTGCGACGACGACGCCACTCATGTATATGATCTTATATATGTGTGGTCGTTGTCTGCTTGAAATTGGTTAAGATCTCGGTTCCAGTTTCGTACCTTATAGGTAACTGAAAGTGTGTTAAGAAAGTCGTGGCTAGGGAACTAAAATTGTCGAAAGAGGCTCTAGGTAATTCAATATACCATTTAGCCGCCGGACCAGTCAATGTCCTCTGGAAAAGGCGAAGCCTTATCGAATCATCATTCAAGGTATTCGATGAACACCACAGATGGAAAGTCATCACATGATTCGACGGGTCTTCGCCAGGATTTCCATTGAATTTAGGAATGTCCGAAGGAAGTTTGTGAGGAATCGCTGGCCACCAATGGGCATAGGCGATTGGATCATTCGTCAATCGATGTAAATCTGGTAATTCTAGAGTCGCCACGAATGGCAACTGCTGATTTAGGTTTGGCGAGGCGTACCCAGGATACGATGGAATCGCCTGAGCAGTAGGCCTTTGCATACCAGCATAATGCAACTGATGTTGATAGGACTGATATGGCTGGTGGGCTTGGCCACTGTAAAGTGGTTGATTTAACCCGTTCTGAATATAGGGTTGCCCACTATTTGCAAAGATCTGTCGCTCAGATCCCTGGTACACCTGTTGAAACTGAGGTTGTTGGTATTGCATCATCCATGGCTGCGAAGCGATGTTTTGTTGTGCGATACTAACCGATGGACCAAGATGCGGGGTTATGGTTCCCGTTTGTATCTGCGTCGTCCCGGCAGTTGGCGATTGTGGTTTTGTTGCAGGGTCAAGGGGCTGTTGCATTACAACTTGGGGTTGACATACAACAGGCATCGATTGAACTTGCGACACGGTTACAATTGCTGGCGTCGTCGGGATGCTAGACATAGGTACACATTGTTGCATGGAATATACAACTCTCGGTTGTTGGGGCAACATAGGCACCCAACCACTCGTCGTAACTTCAGTCAAACCTGAATGCGGTTGAAAACTTCCGTATGGGTATCCTCCCGGAGGGGGAAGTGAAAGGGCATATTGCCCCCCATACGGTAACAATCCGGAGCTTAAGGGTATAGATTGCCTTTGAGGACTGGATGGTCCAAACTGATTTCCAAAGGGATCAATTTGTCTAGTTTCAACATAAGAATTACCGGGTATTATACCGGAAGAACAAACTGGAACAGACCAAGTTGTCATAATAGTCCCTGGGTGGACTCCTTCTAGCTGTTGAGAGCTAGTCGGGACAGCTGGTATGCCGGCAAACATCGTCGGAGTGACAGCAGGAGCTTCTGCTGTCGCTGTGTCATTTGGCACAGTCCTAGATGTCGACGGTTGCTCAGACATTTTAAGTCTATCCAATAAACTGCCTAACGATTCTACAGGAACTTCCACTGGCGATGGACAAACTTCTGATGCAGAAGGAAAAAGAGTGATGCCTACTCCAAAATGAGTTGGAGTACTTGCTTGCTGGTCCTCTACAATTTCCTCTATTGCAATCAGACCAGGAGGAAGAGGAAGACCGTCAGGTCCGTAAAAGATTTCTGGTGCTGAAGAAGGGGTTGCTTCGACAGCGACAGTTGTTTGAGCAACAAGACTCTGTGGACCGGTTTCAGATGGAACTGGTTCAGTTATGCAAGTACTTGTTCTCAGACTAGGATCAGTACAACTGTCCCTCTGTCGCTGTTGAACTTCTTCAATAGAGGCAGGGATTCCAGAAATATTAGGAGTGACCAGAATCTCAGATGTAGTTGGAACTGTTGTTCTAACTTTAATGGGAGATTTTGACCCGGTCAAGCGAGTTTGCTTCGTCCGTACTACTCTCGATTCCGAAGACAAAGACGGTTGACTCGCGAGTCTCCTCGAACGACGGAGTTATAATTGACTTTCCTCCATGGTTGCGGATTACTCGATCAACTAAAATACAAAAAGGGGAATTATGTTTCCGTATTGAATGAATTTTATTAGACGCTTTTAGACACAACTTTGTTTTTTCATGTTTTAAGAGTCGAGAAAAAGCTAAAGATGACTCTAGTCGCCTTCGATGTATTAACGAGCCCGAAGTGACAAATGCTCGGTTGGACTTTTTCAGTTATAGAGTTTGAAAAAGGCCAAAAGAAACTGCTCTGGAGATCTAGGCAGAGGGTGTGCCAAACCTTTCGCGAAACCACAGAATACGTTTTACGGTACGGGTGGTCGATCTTCGTGAATGCTGTGTTCACTGCATCGCGATCAGTAGGGCGGCCGACACAGCTTCCTAAGGATAAAGGATAAATGCCTATAGGGGTCTCCCAATATACGCGACGGTACGCGGGAGCACAAGTCCGTATTAGTGCTATCGTCCCTCAGGAGGAATCACCCACCTTCGTAGAGATCGACAGTCACTACGTTTAACGACGCCGGAACACGTCTCTACCTAGACCTCTATTGTGAGCGTTATGTTACAAAGCGTTTTTAGATTCATTCAATATATTTTAAGTTGATCTTGTTTAGCAGTTTGTCTTTCAGGATCACCACGAGATGTATTGGTACAAATTCCTAAATGCAGCTAAAATGATAAGCAAGCTTTACAATCTTTTTAGCTTTGAAAATCCTAACTACTGAGGGGAGAGAAAAACATAATCTTTCCACACAGAGCACAAAGCACAAACTAATGCATTTTCTCCTAGATCAATCACGCAAACTTATCAAAAAATGCAAATGCAAGATGCATGTATTTCTTTTCTTTTCCCTTAATGTTGATGTAAGACAAAAGGAAACTGTCGTATAATTTTCGAATTCAATTTGAAGCGTAAACAAACAAGTTTTGTCTAAAATCAAAAGACGCCTTATAGGTACTTGTTTCGACACTAAAAATGTATGAATTCAAACCATAAAATGAAAAACAAACAAACTCAAACAGCCATGAACAGTAATAAAACTAGCTCTTAAGATCACAAAGAGACTTTTACAGTTCAGGATCTAAGAGGCCACAGCTATACTGGTTTACTTTTCACAATGGGAAACTGTAACTGAAACAAGAAATAATGAAAGAACAATCACAGTTTCATCACACAACTAAGGCGGAATAATGTCAAGGAAAGTTGGTTTACAGCAAGTACAAATGACAAGCAATCAGCAGCAAAATAACAGTGAAAACAGGGCCAAGACTCAGTAGGAAACCTCAGGAAGACATAGCCTAACTGGTTCAGCGCAGGCTCTGGTCTGTCAAACTGACTCTCAGCGCAGTTCCCAAAGGGAGTACCTACGCTGAAATGCAGACTGCCTTTGGACAGCCTGCACTGAGACACGAGAGTTGCGTTTACAAGGGTTTCCGGGTCATAAAAAGCTCAAAAATTCACTGTTTTTGCTGAAATAAAAAGCTATAGGTCAAGTACAAGCTAAGGGATGATCAAGAGGATGAAAAGCTATCACAAAGAGCACAAGAGTCTTTTGTAGATCAGCTCTTCAAATCATGAATCTGCTCAGAAAATGAGCAAGAGTAGCAGCCCCTCTACTTCGCTTTTGATATAGTCAAAAGCTTTTCGATTTGGTACTCTTTTCTTCAGGAAATGAATAGCAAAGATACTACAAACACAAATCAAACGGATACGCTCCCCAACGGAGTCGCCAGTTTGTTGTGGGGAAAAGTATCCGACTCGGATGACCCTATCCCTACTCTAAGGGTGACAGTCCTTAGCAACAACTGAAAGTAAAGCTTTGATATTTTCCTTTATGAAAGTACAGAGAAGGAAGAAAAGATTGACCAACCGGTGTCTTTCGCTTTTGTCGATCCTGTCCTCTCTCTTTGTCTCTTGTTCCCAGCTCCTTGCTCCCTTTGCCGGCCCAGCTACACACAGATCCTGCACAAACAAGAGAGGGAAACTACAAGAAACATGTACTCATAACTGATGCATGGATTAGAGTGAATCAGATATACAAGTGAATACAATACATCAATGCAATACAAGTATATAGGAGAACATTCAAAGCTTTATTGATAGAAGTAAAAGGGTTCTGAGAAGGTTACAACCATCAATGGCTCCAATCCAGCAGCACCTCCCCAGCAGCAAGAAATCTCCTCTTCACCTCTATAAAAGCAATCACCCAATAGCTCTAACTGTAAACCAACAGCACTTCCTTGCTTTGCACAAAATTCCAGCCTCTCTAGACCTCATGAGAGAGCTCTATATATAGGAGATTTGGAGAAAGGATGAGTCAGCTTGAGGCTGGCTTCAAGCTGACTAGTGTCCTCTCCCACTTCAGTTATACTTCAGTTCTTGAGTCCACTTGGAGATCCTTGCTTCCACTTGGAGTTTAAGAACCTCTTACTCATCACTGGGCGAATTCCCTGATCCAAGTGTCATTTTGGAAGCTTCCTGGGCATTGACACCTTGAGAAATGAGCCTGCCACTTGTCCAAACACGTTCAGCGCAGGTAGCTAGTGTTGGAGTTGACATTCAGCGCAGGTAGCTAGTGTAGCAGTTGACATTCAGTGCAGGTAGCCAGTGTAGCAGTTGACATTCAGTGCAGGTAGCCAGTGTAGCAGTTGACATGATCCAGAATTGCCTTGTTTTTGAGCGTTTTCAGGTGGAGAACTGATTTTAAGTGCTGTGGTTTGCTGACCTTGTTCCTCTAGGGGTAAGAACAACATGTTTAGGGACTTTGGATCCCTTTGATTATGGACATTTCATGCTTCATGCTGTAAGGCACAAAAATGTCTATAACAAGATGGACTCGATGGCCGTTCGCCTTGAAGGTATATCCAGAACCATCGATAGTAGTCAGGGTAAGGGTCCCATTGTCATGCACTTTCTGAATTTCATATGGTCCCAACCAACGAGTCAGGAGTTTCCCGGGGAAGTCGTGAAATCTAGAGTCATACAAAAGAGCCCAGTCTCCTTCATGGAAGACTCTGTTTTTAATGAGAGCATCATGCCATTTAGCTCTCTACTGTTGTATTAGAGCAGTGTGTTGAAGTGCAGAGAGCCTAATTTCATCCAGCTCATTAATCGGTTGTATTCGATTAGTCTGTGCCTCAGTTAAATCTAAACCAACTTGTTGTGCTGTTCGTAATGTCTGGATTTCAAATTCTATGGGAAAGATAGGTTGTTTTCCGAACATTAGCTGGTAAGGTGAGTGACCAATGGTGCTTCTCCATGTTGTTCTATAAGCCCACAGTGCTTCTGGTAGTTGGGATGCCTAGTCGCGTCTGTGTGATGCAACTGTTTTTGTTAGAATTGTCTCTATTATTTTGTTACTGCTTTCTACTTGCCCATTTGCCTGTGGGTGATATGGGGTGGTAATTTTATGTTGAACATGATAATTATTGAGTGTTGCCGCTATTCTGTTCCCAGCAAACTGTGGCCCTCCATCTGTAATTATCTCTCTAGGGAGGCCATAACGCACAAATAGATGGAGCAAGAACTGTATAACAGATTCTTCTGTAGCTCTGGGAAAGGCCTCTGCTTCAACCCACTTGGTGACATACTCTGTTGCCACCAAAATGTATGTTTTTTGGTTTGATGGTGGGTTGATTGGTCCCACGAAATCAAGAGCCCAACGCTCAAATGGTTCGATGACTAACTGTGGTTTCAAAGGCATCTCATCTGAGTGACTAGGGCGTCCCGCTCTCTGGAAACTGTCACATGCTTGGACGAATTTCTTTGCATCTTTAAAAATTGTGGGCCAATAATACCCTGTGTGTAATACTTTATGTGCAGTCCTACGATCAACGAAATGTCCACCACATGGTTGGTCATGGCATGCTTTTAATATATATAAAAATTCATCTTGTCTAACGCATCTTCTGATTTGCATGTCTGCCCCTGTATGAAACAAATAACCCCCAATCCAGGAAAATCTGGTACTTCGTTGGACAATCTGTTTTTGCTCATTAGGAGTCAGATGCTTTGCTAACGTACCTACTTCTAGGTAACTGGCGACATCCGCATACCAGGGTGTTTGAACAGCAACAGCAAAGAGATGCTCATCTAGAAACTGATCTTCAACTGCTGCTGCATCGACTGGTTTTGGCACTCTTGAGAGGAAATCAGCTGCCGGGTTTTCTTTCCCGGGTCGATCCTTGATTGTAATATCGAATTCTTGCAATAAAATCAGTCATCTAGTTATTATGCCATTTGTGATAGGCTTATTTGCTAAATATTTTATAGCAGAATGATCTGTGTACAGGATAACAGGATATCCAGTAATGTAATGTCTGAATTTATTGATAGCATGTATAACAGCTAGAAATTCTTTTTAAGTGACAGTATAATTCAATTCAGCAGGGATATATTTTTTCTAATGTAATAAATTGGATATGGATTTCTATCCTCCTCCTGTCAAAGGACCGCTCCAATGGCTGTATCTGAGGCATCAGATGATATCTGGAATGGAAAATCCCAATTTGGTCCCCGAAGAACTGGGGCTGTAGATACGAGATTCTTCAGATCGTTGAAGGCATGTTCACATTTTTCTATCCAAAAGAAATCAATATTACCAGTTAATGCATACAATGGTGCAGCAATACGTGAATAATATTCTATAAATCTTCTGTAGTAACCAGAGAATCCAAGAAAGCTACGTACCTTTGTTTGAGTAGTAGGAGTAGGAATAAGCAAAAGTATTTGGATTTTGGCTGGGTCTACCTGAATGCCAGCTGCTGAAATGTAGTGTCCTAAAATAAGTCCTTCTGTCATCATCATGTAACATTTTCCATGGCTTAAACAAAGCCTGGTAGCTATGCAACGTTGTAGGACTTTTTCTAGTGTCTCCAATGCTGGATCAAACTCATCTTCGTATGGAGTAAAGTCGTCCATATATACTTCCAGTCCTTCATTTATTATATCTGCAAAAATGCTAAGGATATCCCTTTGGAATGTGGCAGGGGAATTACATAAACCAAAAGGTAAAACTCGGTAGGCGAATGTTCCCCAAGGACAAGTAAAAGTAGTTTTGTCTTGATCTTCACGGGCAATCTGTATTTGGCTATACCCACTGAAGCTGTCGAGAAAAGAAAAGAATTTATTCCCTGCCAAAGTGTCCAATACTTGATCGATGAACGGGAGAGGAAAGTGATCTTTTTGCGTTGCCTTATTTAGCTCCCTGTAGTCCACGCAGATCCTCCACTTCCCATTCTTTTTTGGTACCACCACAAGCGGGGAGACCCATTTACTATCAGAGATAGGGTAGATGAAGTTAACATCTAAAAGTTTTTGAAGCTCAACTTTTACTACTTTTAGGTGAGGGTTTAGTCTTCTCTGAGGCTACCTAACAGGTCTTGCATCATTTTCTATGTAGATGTGGTGTGTACATAACTGGGGGTCAATTCCTTTCATATCAGGGTAATCCCATGCAAATGCTTCTCTATATTTTCTTAAAATATAGATGAGTTTTGTTTCTTGTTTGGGTGTAAGGTCGGCGTTAATGTTTAAGGTCTTTCCAGGTTCGATTTCCACAATTTTACTATGTGCAACTGAAGTGATAGGGAGTGTGTGATCTTGTGCATCTTTCAGAGGTTCATCTTCTACTTCGTTATCAAATGTTGCTTTTATCATATGACATTGGGTACGAGATGTGAGTTCAGTTTGACTAATGAAATTATTGATGGCATCATCTTTTGTTTGGTCTTTGAACTCTAGTGCTTCTTGTATAGTTAATGGAGATTTGATATTGTCAGTAAGATATGATACAGGGTGCCTATTAGTTTTAACTATATTGATACTTGGCTGCGCTGGGGGATATAGTACTAAATTCTTGATATCCGCCCCCTTGGTTATAATCATGTTCCCTTGCCGACAGCCAATATAGGCATTAGCGGTGGCGAGCCAAGGTCTTCCTAAGATCAATGGATGTCCGTCAAGTCGGGTTTTAGGGTTTATTATTATAAAATCAGTTGGGTATTCCCAGGAGTCAACCGAGACCATGACATCATGCAGCATGCCTTCCGGCCTAACCACAAACCGATTGGCCAATTCTAGCAGAGTTGAGGTAGGTTCTGCAGATGTAATGCCTAGCTTTTGGCAAGTAGCAGTTGTCAATATATTGATTGCAGCTCCAAGATCAACTAAGGCATTGGTTGGGGTTTGACCATAAATTTGAACAGTTACTATTGGGTTCCCTGGGTCCTCATACTTAATAGGTGTTTCCTTTCCTGACAATAGGTCAGATAAATTACCGACTACTTGAACTCTTGGATTATCTATTATATTCCTCCTTGGCCTTTTTATGCACAATTCTTTAATAGTTTTCGTGTATATCGGGATGTCTTGAATGGCCTGAAGGAATGGAATTTTTATGTACAAATTTTGTAATTCTCCCAGAATGCCAAAATTAGGTTGTTGTATCGGTCGAGGTATGACTAAACGTTCTGGGAACGGGGGAGAGGATGTGGTTGCTTGATTATGAGTTTGCTGTCTATTCACAACCTCTTCTTGTGACAGATGTTCTCTAGGTAACTGATCTTCAATCTAAACTGTTTTATTTCCCTCTGTTTGGATAATATGCCCAGATCTTAGTTGAAGATCATTGCACTCCCTCAGATCGGGTCCTTCTTCTGGTGTTTCTAAATTTTGGAGTGCTTGGACCGGTCTGTTATTTGGATTGGGATTGGGCTAGGCTGGGAGTTGTTGTCTCAGATTAGCCTGGGGATTTTGCTACAAAGCTGGCAGTGTAGGTTGAGGGAGAGGGACATTTCCTATTGGTTGATTTGTTGGTCTCTGCTAGTTATTCTGCCAGGCTAAACTTTGTGAAGTAGAGAGAGTCCATTGTGGAGGATATGGGCTATTTTGCCAATATGGTGGGGGATAAGGAGGATTCGACCAACTGGATTGGCTCGTCTGATTTAGCCATGGATTAACATAAGGATATGACTGTGGTGACCAGTTTGGGAATGGGGGCTAAAATTGGCTTTGCCATGTATTATATTGTTGACCATTATACTGGGGATACTGAAAAGAAGAAGTTGGATCTGAAAACATACCAGTTTGTCACGGCTGCCACTAACGACGCTGGTTGAGCATATACACCGTTTTTGGTTCTTCTTCTGCCTCCTTATATACTGCTTTTAGTCCAGGTAGTGAGGGACAACTTTCTGTCGAATGATCCTTTGTACAAATGGCACATGCTTGGACTGCATCTAGTGGCCATTCCTTATGGCTATGCTTCTTCCTACATCTGGGGCAGAAGATAGCTAAATTCTGTTATGCCTCCATTTGCTTTTGCTTGGCCTGCAAAACGTCCAATTGTGTAGTCAGTGTTCCTAGTATATCAGTTTTAAAGTTTTTCAATAAATTTCCGATTTCAGCCCGCGTTACTCCTTCTGATGAAATTTTGTTTTCTCTTGCAAACCGATCATGTTCTGCTGGTTTGATTCGTGTACTGCCTCTCGAACTCCTGATACATAGATTAATGATGTCAGCAAAACTTTCTTGATAAATATCCCCTTTTCCCATAATGTTTAATGTTTCAATCCATTGTTCTTTCATGCCTCTTATTAATGCTGTTTTCAACACATTATCGGGTAAGGGTGATGATGCATAGGGAGATCTTTGCAAATTATACTGAAAACGCTCCACATATTCTTCTAATGTTTTGCTTGGTCTAGCCACCATTTGGAATATTTCATCTTTTAGTTCTCTAGACCTGCAGTAATCTTGATATTTTTTAGAGAAGATTCCTTCATTTGTTCCCAATTATTTATAACCCCACCACCTAATCCCATAAACCATCTTATAGCGGCCCCTTTCAGGGTCGAGGGAAACAGTTTTAGTTTCTGGGGGTCAGTGGTGTAGTCATATCCCCTGCATAGTACATCAAATTCAAATAAAAATGCATCCGGGTCTTCTGATGTAAGTCCGTGAAATGTAGGGATATGTTGAAGGGGAATTGCTTTCATGGGGGCATTTGCTGCAGAATCCACTATGGGGTATTGTAATGTAGAGGTTTGGGTGTTTGGTGGATTTTGAGCCATTGGGTCAAATATATGCCAATAACCTTCCGGAATATCTAGAAGAGTGTTCCTTGGTTGAGCGGGAATGGCTTTGATAGGATTAGTTTTAATAGCACTTCCTCTATTTGGAATTTCTATCTGAGGGGATTGGATCTCTTCAATAATAATTTTTACCGCACTTCCTTTGTCTGGG
This sequence comes from Pinus tabuliformis, assembly GCA_031772625.1. Taxonomy (NCBI): domain Eukaryota; kingdom Viridiplantae; phylum Streptophyta; class Pinopsida; order Pinales; family Pinaceae; genus Pinus; species Pinus tabuliformis. Next base: position 885,287,931 of record CM062804.1, on the reverse strand, counting down.
CTATTCAATGGCTGAGTTATCCTAGGAGGAGATCTCGGCTCTTTAATCTCCCCTGTTTCCCCTTCTCCTTCACAAAGATTACTGAAATTCCCTTCTTGCAATCGTTCTGGAATAGAATTTTAAATTTCTTGAAAGTCCTGTTCATCAGTTTGACTATGCACCTCAGCAAAGGCTACAGATGGTGAACCTGTGGCATGAAGGGAGCTAGTAGGCTGTCTGGAAATAACTTTCCTAGGTCCTACTGAAGGCTGAGATTCAGCTTTCTTATAGATTTCGTCTATGAATGTTGTTCGACCAAGGGTCACCGGCCCCTTTGCTTTTTCTGGCTTCGGCAAAGGTTTGGGATTTTTCTCTGGCTTTTTTTGCTTAGTCATGCACTTAATTTAACTACTAAATCTTTCTTAAGCAGATAGCAGCAAATCTGCAGGAAAGCGGGCAAAGGAGCAGGGCTTTTACATGCTCCGTACGTAGGTTCTTATCTTCCGTTTTCAAAACCCAATTCTTCCCTAGCAGGTTCGTACACTACCCTGAAAAAGACAATGGCTACACTCTTTCCTCGACAACGGCACCAAAATGTAGAGCTATAAAAAGGGTCTCTTTCACCTCCAGTTACCTCACATTAGTATGTCAATCCGGGAACGTCTTGTTATTTCAAAAGAGTGTCTCAGTCTGAGGCTTAGCACTTGTCAGAGTAATGCTCGTAGTACAGCTACTTAAAGGCTACGAAAGTAGATGGCTACATGTCTACAACTTAACTACTTCAAAAGGCTAAATCACACCAAGCATTGCATCAATTGAAGGTTCGGTAGCAATAACCCATCGTTTTCATAATTGATGAGAACAAATACGAGGTCTGGGAGCTAGGTAGCAGATGCTAGGGCTCACTACAGCCTGAGATCATCCTTGATGAATATAAATGAAACGGCAAGTAAAGGAAATAGCGATGAAATAGAACAGCACATCAACCAAGGGTTTAGTAGCAATAACCCATCCCTTTCATAGCTGATGGGAGCGGATCAGAGGTCTGGGAGCCAAATAGAAGATGCTGACATTCACTACAGCCTGAGTTTGTCCTTAAGAAATGGCAAGTAAATGAAACAACAAATCAACAATCTTGAAATAAACCAGCAATTGAAATGGAACAGCAACTAAATGGAACAGCAATTCAGAAAAGGAACAGCAACTGGAATAAGCAATAACCAAGTTCATCAAGCTGCGATTCTATCTAACTACTCCAATCAAAACATCAATCCTGCAGTCTTAAAAGATGTACACATACTATAGAACAATACTACCAATTACAACCACAACGTGCTTAATCTGCTTCTGTTATTGATCTAAATAAATGCATGCGATTGCATCTCAAGATATAAACAGTAACATTCAATAATCATCTGAAATCAGACTTCTCAAGATAACTGTCATAATGTTAAAGCACAATCACAATGAACTCTGTACTAGAGTGATAATATCCTGTAGAGATTAATCAACACTTTAATGAATTGGTAACATAATACAGTGTCACTATAAGACTTCAATTCGCAGGAACATTAAACAAGTTAAACATAACAGAGCATGTAATATAACGTTCATAAAACACAACAGATTACCAGATTACGCCTATGAACAAACCACACAGAAACCACGCGTAATGGTACAAGATCAAGTGTCCTCGAGGGTCGGGCCCTTAGCCTCCAGGGGTACACCGCTTAAGATTGATCCAAGATCAAAGATAAAAGAGTAACCAAGTCTGTATTAATGCATGAAATAAACTTACAACAAAGCAAGTCTTAACAGGACATAAAGATCATAGTCTTGATCTGTTAAAAAAGAATTACAACAGAACCTCCCCCGTAGCCAACAATGCTATCTCTTATATAAGGATGATGAAGGAGATATCTAGATACAGAAAATAGATAAAATAGCGATCCCTCAAGATCTAAGATCCTGAGGGATTCGCAGAATCATTAACCCTGAGTCACTTCTTTCCTTTTCTGCTCCGAGCTGGTATCTCCGCTTCCTTTTCTGGGTTGGTCCATTTTGATCTGGTCTGTGTCCGGTTTCCCATCAAAGGGACAGCAGTTAGCTCCTCTTCGTCTTTCCCTTTGAGATGGCTAATTTCTGCTTTTCCTCCTTCCTGCACGTAGGAACAACAATTATCAGTTTTTCCTATTAACCTCACGTGTTTCGTTACTATCTAAGTTTAAAATGCAGAAAGGTTTATATATCCTAATGAAAAAGATACTGAAATAACCATCAAAACATACCTTCTTTGAGACTCTACAATCTACAAAATACCATGGACTGAAAACCATCATGCCCAAAACCATGTGCGGAATCCATGCACAAAACAATAGGTACGGCTTCCCACCTAATATAGGGTCCAAAAAATATTTCCTAAGGCGCTTCCCCGAACCCCGTGTAGGGGGGCTACCACCCCCCTGCGTACCCCCAGATAGTGTCTGATGCAACATATAGCAATTTCATTCGCCCCCCTATGCATGGGGTAGTCGTGGAAAGAATATAATACAACCTAACATTTATAATATCAACCATGGTCGAATGTCGCATTCTAAAAAATTGTCTCCATATAAAAATCATTGACAATCATGAACAACCATAGTTAGACATGGTTGATCATAGTCAACCATGTTTTATAGAATCAAACATGGTCAACCATGGTCAAATGTGGCATTGTGACAAATATTGTCTCGATATGAAAATCAACGATGGACAACCATGGTCCAATGTCGCATTGTGACAAAGGTTATCTCGATATGAAAATAAACCATGGTCATCCATGGTCCAACATCACGTTGTGCTAAGGATTTTTTAAAAATGAAAATCAACCATGGTCAACAATTTTTATTTTAGTGTTTATAATATTTATTTTAGGGTCTATATACCTTGGGTTTATAATATTAGTCCCTTGGGTATAATATTATTATATTGGGTTCGTAATCCCTTGGGATTTTAGTATTAATCCCTTTGGTATATTATTCCCCTGGGTTTATAATATCAATCCCTTTGGTTTATTATTCCCTTGGATTTATAACATTAATCGTGGTCAATCATAGGAAAACATGGTCAACCATGGTTGAATGTTGCATTGTGATAAACATTATCTTAGTATGGAAATCAACTGTAAGAAACCATGGTCAATTGTGGTCAACCATGGTTGAACGTCACATTGCAACAAAGATTGTCTCAATATGAAAATCAACTATGGTTAACCATGGTCCGACGTCGCATTGTGACAAATATTGTCTCGATTTGAAAGTCAACCATGGTCAACCATGTTTATTTTAGTGTTTATAATATTTATCATAGGGTTTATATGACTTGGGTTTATTACTCCCTTGCGCTTAATATTATTCCTTTGGGTTCATAAACCCTTGGGATTTTAGTATTAATCCCCTAGTTTATTATTCCTTTTGGTTTATAATATCATCCCTTAGGTTTATTATTCCCTTGGGTTTATAATATTAATCATGGTCAACCACGATCAATCACGGAAACCATGGTCAACCATGGTTCAACATCACATTGTGACAAAGATTGTCTCAATATGGAAATCAACCATGGTCAACCATGGTCCAATGTTGATTTCTAACAAATATTGTCTCGATATGAAATTCAATGATGGTCAACACATGGTATAATGTCGCATTATGAAAATGATTATCTCAATACGGAAATCAATCATGGTCAAATAGGTCAACCATGTTTATTTTAGTGTTTATAATAGCTATGTTAGGGTTTATACCTTGGGTTTATAATTTTTATCCCTTAGTTTTATTATTCCCTTGGTATTATAATTCAAGCCCTTGTGTTTATTGATCTAAGGGTTCATATTCCTAGTGTTTAATATTATTCAACAATGATCAACCATAATCTACCATGTTCAACCATGGACAACCATGGTCCTACGTTGCATTTCGATAAGGATTGTCTCAATATGAAAATAGACCATGGTAAACCATCATGTTTATCTTAGTATTTTTAATATTTATCTTAGGGTTTATATACCTTGGGTTTATAATAATATTCCCTTGTGTTTGATATTATTCCCTTTGGATCATAATCCCTTGGGGTTTTAGTATTAATGCCTTAGGTTTATTATTCCTTTCGGTTTATAATACCAATCCCTTGGGTTTATTATTCCCTTAGGTCTATAATATTGATCATGGTCAACCATTGTCAATCATAGCCAACTATGGTCAACCATGGTTGAATTCGCATTGTGACCAAGATTGTCTCACCATGAAAATCAACCATGTTTATTTTAGTATTTATAATATTTATCTTAAGGTTTATATACCTTGCGTTTATAATATTAGTCCCTTGGTTTATTTTTCCCTTGGGTTCATAATATCAATCACTTGGGTTTATTATTACCTTGGTTTTATAATATTAACCATGGTCGAATGTCGCATTGTGATAAGAATTGTCTCCATGTAAAAATCATGGACAATCATGGACAATCATGGTCAAATATGGTCAATCGTGGTCAACCATGGCCAAACTTCGCATTGTGACAAATATTGCCTTCATATGAAAATCAACCATGATCAAGCATGGTCCAACGTCCCATTGTGACAAAGATTCTCTCGATATGAAAATTAATCATGGTCAATCATGGTCCAACATTGCCTTGTGATAAGGATTGTCTCAAAATGAAAATCAACCATGGTCAACCATGTTTATTTTAGTGTTTATAATATTTATCTTATAGTTTTTATACCTTGGGTTTATAACATTAGTCCCTTGGGTTTAATATTATTCCCTTGGATTCATAATCCCTTGGGGTTTTAGTATTAATCCCTTAGTTTTATTATTCCCTTGGGTTATAATATTCATCATGGCAAACCATGGTAAATCATAGCCAACCATGGTAAACCATGGTCAATCATAGCCAAACATGGTCAACCATTGTCGAATGTCACACTGTCACAAAGATTGTCTCAATATGGAAATCAACCATGGTAAACCATGGTCCAAAATCCCGTTCTCACAAAGATTTTCTCGATATGAAAATATAATGGTGAACGATGTGCAACCATGGTCCAACAATGCATTGTGAAAAGGATTGTCTCAATATGGAAATAAACCATGGTCAACCATGCTTATTTTAGGGCTTATAATATTTATGTTACGTTTTTTATACCTTGGGTTTATAATTTTTATCCCCTTGGTTTATTATTCCCTTGAGTTTATAATATCAATCTCTTGGGTTTAATTATCTAAGGGTTTATACTCCTAGGGTTTAATATTATTCCTTTAGATTTATAGTCTTGTGGGTTTACCATGGTCAAATGTCACATTGCCACAAAGATTGTCTCAATATGAAAATCAATCATGGTCCAACATCGCGTTCTGACAGAGATTGTCCAGATATGAAAATCAATCATGGTCAACCAAGTTTAACCATTGTCCGAAGTTGTATTGTGACAAGGATTTTCTCTATATGGAAATAAACCACTATCAACCATGGTCAACCATGTTTATTTTAGGGTTTGTATAAGTTGCGTTTATAATTTTTATACATTGGGTTTATTATTCCCTTTGGTTTATAATATTAGTGCCTTGGGTTTATTGATCTAAGGGTTCACATTCCTAGGGTTTAATATTATTCCCTTAGGTTTATAGTCCTTGGATTTTTGGTATTAATCCCAAGGTTTTGTTATTCCTTTTGGTTTATAATATCAATCATGGTTAACCATAGTCAACTGCTATCTACCATGTTTTATAAATTCAATTATGGTCAACCATGGTCCAGTGTCACATTGTGACAAATAGTGTCTCAATATGAGAATCAACCATGGTCAACCATGGTTCAATGTCACATTGTGACAAATATTCTCTCGATTTGAAAATCATTCATGGTCAACCATTGTCTAACATCACATTATGACAAGGATTGTCTCAAAATTAAAATCAACCATGGTCAACCATGTTCAACCATGTTTATTCCCTTGAGTTTATAATATCAATCCCTTGGGTTTATTGATCTAAGGGTTCATATTCCTAGGGTTTAATATTATTCCCTTAGATTTATAGTCCCTTGGGTTTACCATGGTCGAATGTCGCATTGCCAAAAATATTGTCTCAATATGAAAATCAACCATGGTCCAACGTCATGTTCTAACAGAGATTGTCTAGATATGAAAATCAATCATGGTCAACCAAGTTTAACCATTGTCCAAAGTTGTATTGTGACAAGGATTTTCTCTATATGGAAATCAACCATGTTCGACCATGGACAACCATGTTTATTTTAGAGTTTATAATATTTATGTTCGGGTTTATATAAGTTTCTTTTAGAATTTTTATCCCTTGGTTTTATTATTCCCTTTGGTTTATAATATTAGTGCCATGGGTTTATTGGTTTAAGGGTTCACATTCCTAAGGTTTAATATTATTCCCTTAGGTTTATAGTCTTTGGGTTTTTAGCATTAATCCCAAGCTTTTGTTATTCCTTCAGGTTTATAATATCAATCATGGTTAACCATGGTCAACCATTGTCTACCATGTTTTATAAATTCAATGATGGTCAACCATGGTCCAATGTCACATTGTGACAAGTAGTGTCTCGATATGAGAATCAATCATGGTCAACCATGGTCCAATGTTGCGTTGTGAGAAATATTCTCTCGATTTGAAAATCGTTCATGGTCAACCAAGTCCAACGATGGTAAATGATGGTCTAACGTCACCTTGTGACATGGATTGTCACAAAAAGAAAATCAACCATGGTCAACCATGTTTATTTTAGTGTTTATAATATTTATATTAGGGTTTATATACATTCAATTTATTATATTAGTCCCTTAGGTTTAATATTATTCAAGCATGGTCAGCCATGTTCTATAAAATCAATTGTGGACAAACATGGTTAATCGTGGCCAACCATGGTCCGACATTGCATCGTGAGAATGATTGACTCAATATGAAAGTCAATCATTGTCTCAACCATTGTCCAACGTCACATTATGACAAAGATTGTCTCAATATCGTAATCACAGTCTCCCATGGTCAATCATGGTCAATCATAGTCAACCATGGTCAATCATGGTCAACCATGTTCAAACCTCGCATTGTGAAAGAGATTGTCTTGATATGAAAATCAACCATGCTTAAGCATGGTCAACCATTGTCCAACATTGCATTGTGACAAGGATTGCCTCTATATGAAAATCAACCATGGTCAAACATGTTTATTTTAGTGTTTAGAATATTTATCTTAGGGTTTATATACCTTAGATTTATAATGTTAGTCCCTTTGGTTTAATACTATTCCCTTAGGATCATAATCCCTTAGTGTTTTAGTATTAATCCCTTGGGTTTATTATTCCCTTCGGTTTATTGTTCCCCTGGGTTTATAATATCAATCCCTTGGGTTTATTAATCTAAGGGCTCATATTTCTAGGGTTTAATATTATTCCCTTAGGTTTATAATGTCTTGGGTTTTTAATATTAATCCCTAAGGTTTATTATTTCCTTAGGTTTATAATAGCAATCATAGTCAACCATGGTCAAACATCGCATTGTGACAAAGATTGTCTCAATATGAGAATCAACTATTTTCTCGACCATGGTCCAATGTTGCATTATGACAAAGAGTATCTTGATATGAAAATCAACCATGGTCAACCATGTTTTTTTAAGTATTTATAATATATATCTTAGGTTTTATATACCTTGGGTTTATAGTATTAGTCCCTTGTGTTTAATATCATTCTCTTGGGTTCATAATCCCTTGGGGTTTTACTATTAATCCCTTGTGTTTATAATATCAATCCCTTAGGTTTATTATTCCCTTGGTTTTCAACTATGGTCAAACATGGTGAATCATAATCAACCATGCTCAAATGTCACTTTGTGACAAAGATTGTCTTAATATGAAAAAAAACATGGTCAACAACAATCAACTATGATCAACCATGGTCCAACATCACGTTGTGACAAAGAAATACATATTATTAGTATGTAGAAATGAATTAATTATTAATATTATTATTTAATTATTATTATTATTATGATTTAGTAACATTTAATTAAGAATTTTTTATTATTATTTAATAATAATTAATTAATTAACTGTTAATTATTAATTATTATTAGAAAATTACTATTAACAACATTATTAGTAACTATTATTATTATTATAAATTAATATAAATTATAAAATAAAATATAAATATTTATAACTTTCTAAAACAATATTAAAAATTAATAGTTTTTTTTAATCAAATAAGTAATTTTTTATTTACATTTTATAAAAGATGAAATAATAAATTATTATTATTATTATTATTATTATTATTTCTGTCATAGATACAAATGAAGCCCTATGACTATATGAACCACATTTACTAAAATAATTATTGTTATTAAAATTATTATTGTTAATTAATATTACTACTATTATTATCAGTTAATATTATTATTAAATATTTAAATTATACTAAATAATTTAAAATTAAACAATATTAAATAAAATATTATAGGGTAATTTAATATTATTTTAATATATAATATAATACTAATATAATAATCATAAATATATAATAATATGGTTGTTATTATTATATAGTTATTAATAATAAAAAATAGTTGGCTATTAACAAAATAAACATAATAATTATTAATGTGGGTGATATAAGCTTATTGGCATATATCAACCACATTGGTAAATATGGTTGTGGATATGCCTCATATAAGCCTACTGACATATATCAACCACATTGATAAATGTGGTTGTGCTAGCCTTACATAGTATCAGAGCTTGTGGTGTTAGAGTTTCAAGCATAGTTACCAAATTCGGTTGAACTGGGGCAAAATATTATGAAATTTCACCAATTCCATTGGAGTGCCAAACATTTGGCCTAAATTCTTTTTAGAATAATGGATTAATCTAGCAGTGGCATAGGTTAAATAGTAGATCATATTAACTGAAATCTATGGCTCATATCCAAAAGGATTATTCATTACTTGTTATAGGATGCCTAATGAATAGAAATAAATAGAGGATGGAATATATAAAGAAAGAGCGAAAATGAGAGTAAAAGAAGGAAAATGAAAATAAAACTTAAAAGTGGAATTAGAAAAAAAAATTTCTCATTCATGGAAACACTAGAAAAGATGGAAGGAAAGAATGTGTGAAGGCAACTGATTTTTTTATTTATAGAATGATTATAAATAAACTAGTTCTATAAATGTGCATCTATTCCATAACTAATTTTGAAAAAAAATTACATAAATAAGTTTTGAAATTAAAAAAGATATTACCTTTGAGTTTTTGAAAAAAAGAAAAAATTTAGAAGTAAAAGATGAATAGTAGATTTTTTTAGATAAATTTTATTTATAAAGTTGTTTTTATTCAGAGTTAATAAAAGTTATTCAAAATTCAAAATAAATTAAAAAAAAGCTAATCAAAAACATAAGTCCTTAAGATGTCTATTATCTATTTTTTTTTAAATTGAAATTTTTCATTCAAATTTTTATTATAGCCAATTCTAATCCGAATTCGAATTCAAACTTGGCAAGTATGGTTTCTAGTATACATGATTTTTTTGTGTGAAGATGGTATTAGAGTTAAAAATCCCAATCCTCATAGTGCCAGACAAAATATGCCTATACAATCCCACGCCAGGAAAATGAAGTTCCGAGATCCGGATTGTAGCGGCATCATAGGTAACTCCCACCCAGTTGTTATAGATCGGTGTGCTAACATTTCAGTAGAGCTTTCTCCTCTGAGGAACCTTTTTAGAAACTCCCACGATGCTTTCCCATCACCAGCAGGAGAAATAGTATGAACATCCTCACTAGCAATGCAAGCCTTGGTCGAAGGTTTTGTGCACATTGGTCATCGAAGGGAACATTGACCAGGGTTTGTAAATTTCCAATTGGCCAAATTATTTTTTTATTAAAATAATGAGAAAGGCCATTTATTTATGGGAAATTATTTTCGTATCATAATTTAAAATGTTTAATAATAATAATAATAGAGGTTATTTTGATATTATGGCAGAATTAAAGACAATAAAGTTATTTATTCAAGATAATTGTGATATTTGGAAAAGGAAAATACGGTAATTATTATAATCCAAAGGACTTTGATAAATGAAATCCATTTAGTTTTAATAAAAGAAGTTGAATTACCTACACGAATAAATGAGATGAATCAATGGGGTTGACTAGGTTGTATATATGAGACAACTTATTATTTCATTATGAATATTGTACCACTCTCAAACAAATTTAGGATAAGTTAGCCTCTATATTTTGAAGTTTCAATGAATTCCACGTTTTAGAATTGGAAAATAAATTATCAGTTGTGGTACTTGATCAACATGTCTCTATTGGAGTATCTTGCTCAATTCACATCATTGTTGTCCCCATTGAAAGCATTTCGGAAGGAGAAAAATGGAACATAATGTTTTTTTTTCGTATCTTGTCAAAACGAAAGAGTCATTTTCAAGTTTCCATATCTATCTTTTATGAAACAAGGGATGCCCTTTGTGACTCATTCAAAATGCCCAGATTTGAAACATTTTATGACCATCTCATAAGAAAACAATGTAAGCTCAAGTTGCTAAATGTTCTCTCTACTTCAAGAAATCGTGCATTGCTGGCTCATAACTCCAAAGGTCAAAATAAAGCCGAATCTCAGCAAAAGAAATATTAGGCTCAAAGCTCATGAGTCTCCCTCTAAGCCTAGTAACTGTAATACTAAGCCTCCACCTCCAACTTCCACAAACAAAATATCCTCCTCCAAGAAAAAGAAGAAATAGGAATAAGAAGACAAAAATTGATGAAACTTGTACCTTTTGTGGCAAACCTAGCAATATTAAAGCAAAGTGTTGGAAAATGTTGGATGTCTTAGATGATGTCGTGAAGAAGCACAATATCTCAATAGGAAAATAGCACACTTTATCATCACAAACCAGAGGTATATCTACATATGATTGGATACTTAACTTAGGGGAATCACTTCATATGACTCTTTGTCAAGATTTGTTTCCTTCTATATTCCATAACAACATTTCACAAATTGCAGTTGGAAACTCTACTCAACTTGAGGCATTGGAGTTAGGTACTATGTAGTTAACCAATGGGTGAATTAATGATGTGCTCTTCATCTCTAAGATCTCTACAAATTTATTGTCCATCTATCAAATATGTCATTCTAGTAATTGGAAAATAATGGATTTTTCTCCAAATTAGGTTCTTATTATAGAAATACATAATCCAATAGTTTTTTTGAGCTTGGACATGTTGGTCATGCCTTCAAAATATATAAGTATCTCTTCTTTCAGTGTTCTTTGTTTCTTCCTTTATAGCTCATGTTGAGTCCTTGAATAGGGTTTGGCATGAAAAGTCTGGCCATCTAACTTTGGTTTCATTTGTTCCAAAAGTTTCTTGTACTCATGGAGTATGCTCAAGTTGTGCTCTTAGAAAATAATGCAAGATCCATTTCCTAACGGGAAATCCTTAAGTGCAGCAACACCTTTTGAGTTGGTACATAGTGATTCAATGACTTTTTCAACTCTTCCTTTTTCAAGGGAAGAATATGCACTAATATTTTTTAATGATTTCTCACAGTACTCTTGTATGTACTTCGTCATGTATAAGAGTGAAGTCCTTGTAGCATCAATAGCTTTAAAGCTATTGTAAATAAACAATCTTTATGCTCCATCAAGAACCTACACACCGATAATTGGGGGGAATATGTCAATAAGAGATTTCAAATTTTTTTTAGAGAACTTGGAATTCTTTGTCAACGCTCTATTCCATGCACTCCTTGAGATAATGGTGTTGTTGAAAGGAAGAATCAAACACTCAAAGATATGGCTAATTTCATTATTCAATAGAAGAACTTCACACCTATCTTATGGCCCAAAGCAGTTAACTATTCCAATTATATTCAAAATAGGATCCCTTATAATGTAGTTCATAATATGATTCCAGTAGAAGGTTAGACATATGAGAAGCCTAATGTCACTTTTTTGGGGGTATTTGGAAGTCCTACTTGGTTGCCAATTCTAGATAAACAACGCAAATCTATGGAAAAGAAGAGTCAACAATTGATATTCGTTGGTTACTTTAAGGACGTGAAAGCTTATCAACTCTTTGATCCTACCCTCAAGGAATTTCTGTTCTGAATTGATGCTCATTTTGATGAGAACAATACTCCAAGATCCTCTCCCCCTCCTTTGTCATGTTTAATTATTAATAATTGTTATAATCATTGTGATGATTTTGTAGATATAGTAGAAGAATAAAGTTATAGTACGGGTCCTTATCCCGAAGAAAACATACCATCAACATTATCAGAACTTTAGTAGTTAAATTAAGAGTTGTAACAACCCTGGTGAAAATTTCATGTAATAAAAGCTAATAGAGGAAAAATAATAATAACGGTTGATGGGACACTTATTCCAAGATAAATTTTGGGAAAAATCCTAGTGATGGGGATCACTTGTGATTGATTAATGGCTAAGGAAATTGGCAAAGGAAATGGATAAGGCTTTGGAAAGGCAAAATGGCATTTTTAGCACTTTTGTTTATGAAAATAATGGATATTAGGAGAAAATGGAGTTGAAAGGTGACAGGTTGCATGTGAGGAGGAAAATGAAGGAAAATAATGGAAAATTAAGAAAATAGAGGCGTAATTCATAAAAAGGCTTATGAGGATCAATTCGTAACCTTTGGTCAATTCAGTTTTGGAGCTCTCTTGTTATTCCCTCTCTCTCTCATATTCTTGGAGACTTAGAGTTTTCTTAAAGCACTCTAGGAGGGTGTGCATACTTGGATTTTGGAGAAATAAGGCAAAGGAAGAGCAGGAAAGAACAAGAGGACATTGGGATCAGCAGCTACATCGAGAATTGCTTATAGATATCGAGTTGCATGTACATTTTCGTCACTAGTTTTGGCATGTATGGCATATGCATGTGATTTGTTGATTGTGATATTTCATGGAAATGGAGGATGGTCAGGATTGACAGTGGATTGCCTAGCCTTTCCATTTCTTGGGCAGCCATGGTGATTGTGGATTTTTTTTCCTTGTTTTGTTTTAGTTTTTTCTCATGTCTCCTTAGCTTTGGTTGAGTTATTAGTTCTAGAAGCCTTAGTTGGACAAATGATCTCGAAGCCCTGTAACAAGTTGGGTTGAGTTACTAGTCCCAGAAGCCTTGGTTGGACAAACACTCTAGAAGCCCTTGGCGGGTTGAGTTACTGGTCCTAGAAGCCTTGGTTGGACAAATGATCACGAAGCCCCGTAACAACTTGGGTTGAGTTACTAGTCCCAGAAGCCATGGTTGGACAAACAGTCTAGAAGCCCTTAGTGGGTTGAGTTACTAGTCCCAGAAGCCCTAGTTAGACTAATGCTCTGGAATCTTGATAAAAGTTGTGGGTCGAGTTACTATTCCTAGAAGCATTGGTTGGATAGACGCTTTTGAAGCCCTGGAAGGCTTGGATAGAACCAATATGATGATGGTTTTTTGATGTCCAACCGTGAGGTGGAATCATTATTTGATGGTTGAGGTGGATGTCTTCTAGAAGCCCTAGATGGCTTTCGATTAATGTGTTCTATGACATCCCACATTCATGTTTGGAATAAGGCACGAGGGTGAATGAATGAAGAAAAATTTGGATCAACTATTCTATGGGCGAGTGGAACATGGAAGTCACATCCAGGGTTTGGATTTTGCATCATCAATATGCGATTACTTTTCCTTGTATTTCTATGAGTATTATATTGGATTATATGTGGTTTATATGCTTGTGATTTCATGGGTATTTATTCTGCTATTATGTTGGTTACATATGTGTTTTATCACAGTAGCTATGTATGGCTCTCATCATGTTTTTACTTGTAAATGAATGATCAATGCATATATGAACTAATGGATGAAATGGTAGTCAATATGTTGAGGCATCAAAGTCTCTTAGTGATTATCAACTAAGTATGAGACCCCATATGCTTAGATCTATTATTTACACCTGTAGATTACATATTCGTGATATGTCTGACGAAATACTTGTCATGACTAGTAGGGGTTGAGTCAAGGTATCATTCAAGTGATTGCATTTATACTGTCATTTCCTTGTTACATTACTATTATGAAGATATGATTCAATTCTCGGTAGTGACCTGGGATGTAAGCCTCAAAACGTGGCTCAAATCCAAGGGACACTCTCACAACACTGGAAAAGTGAGTCCCTGGGCACTGGCTTGAAGGCCTGTGAGAGAGTCAAGAGGTCAAGTAGTCAAAAATGTCAGCGGGACCAAGGGGTTGGTTGGCAGAAAGGATGGGTTGGTTTCTGAGGGTCCTAATGTTGATGTTGGATGTCTGTATGGTGTGTTTTCATTGGCTCTGCTTCCTTAACATGACTTAGGAGGTAAAATCATATCATAGTGGCCTCTTGTTGCATGTTTACCCCGACTGGCTGGTTTCTTGGGTAGATGTGGGAGGAGGGTGTTACAGAGTGGTATCAGAGCATGTTTGTGTGTTCGTCATACATGTACTTCAGTTGAATGTGTGGCTATTACACTTGCATTCCACGTGATTATTGCATTTGCATAAGGTTGATCATGGTTGTAGTGATGTCATCATGAGGAAGTTGATGTTGTTATTGTGGAGTGCATCATCATGAGTATATGACTAGTTACATGCTGTTATATTTTTCTTACATGTTGTTTTATGTCGGTTTGTTTCATTCTTGTATGTTTTGTTACATGTATCATTCTTGTGGGTTTGGTTACAAGTATTGTTCGTTTATGCTTGATTACATGTGTTTATGCATGTGTATGGTTTGTTACGCATTTATTATGCATGTTTATTTTTGCATATGGTCAAGTGTACAATGATGTAGTAGTTGTTATCATGCATGAGGTCATGGTATGAGTTGTTGATAAGGTCATGCATTGATGACTAGACCCTAGCTGGAATGACGGTTGCATGGTTATATGTATATTTTTTATGTTTCTATATGTTTTCATGATTATGTTATACATGTATCACGTTGATTTGTTGATCTTGTAGATAAAGTATCCTTCATGTGCTATACTAAGGTACGTTGGTTTATTGTGATTTGGTTTAGCTTACATGATATACCTTATAGGAAGAAATATCAAATGGCTAGCAAGACGATAGAATACAAAGAGTCTTCCAATTTCGCAGATACACTAAGGAGATTAAAGGAAGAAATAAGGAGTTGTAAGGAAGATAATGGCAGAATCATACAGGCACAGGGGAATATAGCTAAAATAAATGTCGTGATACTTTTAAGTTTGTTAGATTTGTAGTGACAGGGACCACTTCGGATCAACCATGAGAACGAGGACAAAACTAATGGGGCATATGGTAGTAGATCACATGGTGATCATAGGTTAGATGGTGGTGAAATGGTTAAAGATGGTGGATTTTTGGACACTTCAGATAGGAGGAGGGACAAATATACGTACCATTATAGTTTTGGTTCTGATAGGCATGATGACCAATATCGTTATCATCCATACAAGAGGAGGGAGAAGGGATACTTACCAGTTGAGTTTAATAAATCAAATCCACCTATGTTTGATGGAGAGATGAAGAAATCGTAGGATGCAAGGGCATGGTTGCTTGGTATGAAGGAGTTCTTCAGGTTGCATGAGTATTCGGGGAACATGAAAACCAAAGTAGGTACATTCAGTCTCAAATGTAAAGTAGAAATTTGGTGGGAAGATGTTAAGAATGTCAGAGGTATACATGAGGAATATTTGACTTGGAGTGAGTTTGAGTGATTATTCAAGAAGAAGTATTTGTCAGAGTGATACTTTGATGACATGGTAAAAGAATTTTATGAGGTAAAGATGGGATCTATGACAGATGATGATCACACTAGCAGATTCTTGCAGCTACTGAGCTATGTACCTTATTAATGGATTCACCAGTGGGTTACCAATGGAATTCAAAGATAGGATTGAGTTTTATAATCCTAGATTATTAGAGGAGTGATCCAGGTGGATATTGGTGGCTACCTGCCAATTCCACTTGGACCCACACTATTGTTTCTTTCAATTTTTAGTTTCCTTAATTGTAGCAAAATATACTATTTTTAGTAGTTTTTCGGGTCATAAACTTCCGGATCCGTTTTGAGGCCCTAAACGATGTTCTTTGGGAAAACTAGGAGAGACATGGGTCCATGGATCAATCTTTCTCTTCCCAAAGTTGTAGTCCTTGAATAGCTATTTCTAACGAGGTATTGTATGCGTCAAACAGAGATCATATGCCAAAGTTATGACCCCGGGAAGTTGATGTACCAATTTTTCCAAAACGGGGTCCATAGTTTGGTGCTTCATCTCCTAGGGTCAAGTTTTTTGATGTTTAGGGTTTTCGATTGTTTCTCAACAATAAATAGGTCTTTGAGCCTCATTGTAAGATAGTTCAGAGGCATGTTGCTGCCACATCTCTCCTCAAAGATAAGCTACCATCGCCTGAGCTAGTTTATTTCCATTTCTGTTTGTAAGCATATTTCAGTATTTCACATTAAAATGAAGTATTATTTCTGTTGCATCTCTATAATTTGTTGTGTTCCTATTTAAATTCATATCAAGGAGGTCATCTAGAAGCTAAACTATTGCTATGAACAATCAAAGTGCAAATCTGAGATCAAACCAGACAAGAAGGGAAATGCAAAGAAAAAAGGAAAATGGGACAAGAAGCGAGCAAGACCTCAAGGTACAGATAATAAAGAGAATGTTGCACCATCTAAGAATTTTAATGCATCAGATAGAGGATAAGGGCATCGACCTGAGCAACACAATAAGGGTGCAGGCTGCAAGCCTATAGAGTGTTCGACTTGGTGGATAAGTGTGATTTGAGTAAGGAATTGCATGCAAAATCTTAGTTAGTGCAGTTGGCTACAGGTACAAAGAAGCAAGTGCGTCATTGGATAAGATCTTGTGCATTTGATTTTAATGGTATGCCTACCGCAACACATTTGTATGTATTATCGTTGCGTTCATACATTATGTTGTGGGGGATGGATTGGTTGTACATTCATAGAACCAAGGTAGATTGTTATGAAAAAGTTATTGAGTGCTTGGATGACTGTTGGGCACGGGATCCCCCAAGGCAGGTTTTGGGGCTTAGAGACCAAGTTTTGACTATGTCTAATGCAAGGACTATGAGATTTATGGGTGCGGAGCGTGAAGATTGTATTTGAATCATAAGGTTGTCTACCCTTACTTTTGTAATGTAATGTCGGCTTGAGAAATCTACCCATGGTCCACGGACCATGGGATTGTATAAATAAAGTGAGGCTCTAAGTTGTAAAAGAAATCTAATCATATAGGATAGAATAGAATGGACAAATTATCTTGAGGAATAGAAGTCTAAGTGAAAGTCGGGTCTTTGGGTGGTAGAGTAGGAGAAAGCTCTGCAGCTAAGTGTGGAGAGGCCTAGAAGTCCACAGCTGAGTGCGTAGACCCCTGCTACTGAGTGCACAGGGTCGTTCGAGTCTGTAACTAATTGAAGAAGTAATAAAGAGAAGCTTCTTATCATTATGAGTATCTTTTCCTATTTTGTGCAATAAATTATATTGGGTATGACTTGCAAGTTTACTGTTTATATGTTATGCGAACTTGTATGAATGTGTTGAATAAGTGAATATAAGATAAGTATCTATTTATGTGAAGTTAAGTAACTCTTATAAGGAAGACAAGTAATAGCAGTGGTATAACTTGGGGAAGTAGCATAGATCGTAGCCTTAGCAGCGTGAAAGCACCGTAGTCCTTGGATAGTGATGAGCGAAGATAATTGTAACCGATCACGAAGATACTATAGGATAGGAGAGAGGGCGAAGGGACCTGCGTGAAGTTGATTTGTAGTTGGACTAAAGTGACACCTCAGACATCTCAAAGGTGCGGAAACTTGGTTCCATCATCCCCCCATATTGCTTCGGGTGAGACCTCAATCCGCACTCTATGTTGTTGCCGATAGGGCTAGTAGTATAGGGATTTGTTTGGCTAATTAACTCTGAACCTGGGTCATGCCCCATCAAGCCAACAAATGGTTCCATTGCCAGGACCAGAATCTGCAAAGAGATGTCTGATGTCGCATAACTGGAATCGAACTAAGAAGGAGATTGAAGGGTGGTTGGACAGGAAAATTCACGAATTTGTGGTGCAGGAGCACAGGAATCTACGACTATCGAAGGAAAAGTGGTTAGACTGCTACTTGTACACAGAGATCCAAAAAAATTTCTTCGTGTCATTCCCTACTGATCCGTATGAGTGGATCACAAAGCTAGTAGATAGCCAAGGAAGGTGGAAGCTCGACAGACCTGTTGAGTGGACCCCAAAGTTGGCGTGCAGATTGCAAGCGTTAGAGGATAAGATCATGTGCATTGTTAATCACTGGCTCAATCGGATTATAGGAGGATTCGTTACTGAGTTCGTGGTAGATAGGTCGGTTAGCTATAGCAAGGTAGAGCAATGCTTTCTCAAAGGACTGCGAGGTAAGTACGTAAAGTCTCTGAACACTTGGATTAAAATGCTATTGTGAAAAAGGCAGATTATGCAGTTACATTGATGTTCGGGGCTACATGAAGTGCGAGAATTTACAGAAATGAAGGAAGTGTAGAACTAGTGACTAGCCCCTTGATTTCACCTCTACGAGGGGATGAGGAAGAGCTCCCGAAGGTATCTCCTTGAAGTGAGATCCATTTGATAAGGCAAAGGATTCCATGCATACCATCCCCACCAACACAACCGCTAGTTTCACCATCATCGCCTTCGTCTTCGCCCATAGAACCTCTGCCACCACCGTGTTTTAATATGGCGAGCTCGATAAAGTTACTTGTGTTCAATGGAGTGGGAAATGAAGATCCAAACCAATTTTGGCTCGTTGTAAAATTCGTATGGGAAGCCTAGGGAGTTATAGATGATGTTATCAAGAAGGTGACATTACTTAGCACTCTGTAGGATCGCACGCTGACCCGGTACCTCAAGAACTCAACTGATAATCCAAATGTGGGAATTACAGTTATCCAAGCTACACTAACTAGGGAGTTCAACAGGCCGAAGTTGTTACACAAAATATTGTCACCATGAATATTTTCAGTCAGTATGGGTCTATCATCATTCATACTGTCCTCCTAAGCAAGTCTCAAACCTCAACTCTTCATGTCAAGCTTTGAAAATGAGAGAAAGACCTTAAAAATCAATAAAGCTCTGGTTCCGCACTTTCTCTCACTGTTGCCTACGGTCCCGCACCCCCTGTTCATGTTACCTGCGGACTTGCCCACTCTGTCTCTAAAAGAGTGGGTGCGGACCCCTGTGATAGTAAAAAAGGCACAAGTTTATTCTTAAAAACTCACTTTGGGTTAATTCTAGATGATTCTAGAAGGAATTTTGACGTGGATGGTTCGGTCCTAGGTGGTTCATGCATCCCAAAAGTGAAGGAGCTAATCCCTTGATGAGAGGAGCTTATCCCTTTGAAGGAGGGCTTTATCCCTTTGAGGAAGGACCTAGTAGCTTCCCTCCATTGCACTATAAATTAAGGCATTGTGCTGGTTGCTAGGGAGGTCAGAAGCTGAACATTTTTGAGGGTAAATGATGATGGAATTGAGACTTCCTAGTTAAGCTTGAGAGGAGAGATCACATACATTTTGACTTCATTGGGAAGAGAATGAAACTTGTCAAAGTAGAGGAGACTTCTTGCTGGACCCTAGGAGGAGCTTGTATAGCATCAAGGCACAGGTTGTAAAGTTCTTCTTTGATTTAAATTAATACAATCAGATTCATTTTTCTCAACAAATTGTCTTATGTGATTTGTCTCATGAATTCCTTGATCATCATGATAAGTATGCTTTATTATATTGGCTTTTCAGGTGCTATTTAATTTGTGCTTGTTTGTGCTTGCATATTCTCTACAAGGGAGCTCATTTGGATCAATGGAGCTAGGCTTCCACAAACTTGCATTGGACCTAAGGTAGGCCTAAAACACTTGTTTTCCTTTATTTATAAACTGCATATCTAGAGAAAGATAGAAGTTGATTGGTTTGTTTGTCGCTAGATATCATTAGATACTAGGGAGGTCGGTCTTGTCAGCAAGAACGACTCATTCCATGTGACAAAATGGCGACTCCACTGGGGACTTGATTGTTTGATTTGATTTTACTTTGACTTGAGAAACTGTGTTTTTGTTTCTGTTTTTGGCTTGTTGTGTGTGGAATTGGGTAGGTTTAGTAGATCTTGAATTATTTTTTGTTTTTCATATTTTTGGGAGAGGACCGCACCGTCCGCTTGTAACACAGTGTGGACCTATCCGCACTTTTGCTTTACACACAGAGCGGTACCACACCTGTGTGGACTGTGGACCTGCGGACCCTGTCAAAATTTTGAAAAGCTTAAGATTTTCTCTTTCAATCAGCTTAGGGTTTGTTTAGGTGCTTTTTCCCCTACCCAGACCTGCATGTGACTTGTCAGGAACTTTTCTTAGGTTAATTCCATTGGCATTAGGGTTTTAGGTGAAATTCCTAGAAGTTTTGGTTGTCGGGCTTGGTTTTCATTTTGGTATTGTAGTAGCTCAGAGCTTAGAAGCCTTAGAAGCCTCAGATCACCTTGGTTTTTACTGGCCTTCTTATGAGTCTAACCATTCGCAAAATCTGCCTTTGTTGAGGAATCTGTCTTGTGTTTCTCTTTGAGAAACTTCAAAAAGACTTGTGTTAAAAGTTTTGGATTTAATTTTTAGAAAAGAAAACAAAAATTGGTTGTTTTTTGACTGATTTGTGATTCTGGAGAAATTAGTCCTTAGTTTGCTTATAGCTAAGTAAAACATCCTTGAAAAGAAATCTTGTAAGCTTTTACTTCAAATAGTTCTTAGAATTTATAGATCTCAAGATTAGATTTTTCCATAGTTTTGAGTGTTTTATAACAATAAAAAAATCTCTTTTGGAAAAAGTTCGTTTTTGTAGTATTTGAGTGTTTGAAAAAAAAGGGAAATTTTCGTGAGCATAACTAGTTGTCTCGTTTTTTAGTGTATTGGAAAAGACAAAAAGCTCTTCTTTTGATTTGTTTGTTAAGGAAAGATTTGTTTTTACAAGCATTTGCATTCTCAATTCTTTCCTAGCTAGAAATTCATTGAAGGGAAAAGATTGCTCATCATCTTAAGTGCATTTTTTTAGTGATTTGGAGTCGAGTCTTCATACCATAAGTTTCATGTCCGCACCTTTTGACTTAAGGAAAAACCAATAAAAATAATGCTTGAAGTAAAATCTATTTAGTAATCTTTTTATTTCTAGGGCTCTATATCACCAACATAGCTTAGGCTAGTATCTTGGAGTAGCGAGTAATTAAATCTCCAAGATAGTAAAACAAACAAGTACTTGTATCTTGCGGCACGAGATAAAATCCAATTGTTACATCTATGCTCTGGGAAAGCTCCTCTTAAAGGAGAAGCATGAGATCATATCTGAACCAGTGTGGGAATCAATCCTTCCTCATTGGGAACAATAGAAGATATTGATGTATTAAAAATGTTAAACCTTGGATTAGCCATTTTTTAGGAGCCTGGGGTCACTTGTTGGTAAACCTTGGATTATGTCAAGGAGCCTTCAAGGGGATTGAGCTTGTTACTATGCCCTTGCATGCGTATCGGATCGTAGAATATTCCCCCAGGTATATTTTTTTTCGTTGGTAACCATAGTGACCATATTCTATAGGATTCTTTCCTAAGGTGACGGTGGAGGGAAGATCCCACTATACCTGGAGTAGACGTCGGCTATACTCACTTGGATTTTCTGGGGGGTTCTCTTCACTCAAGACGGTTTAGTGGAGAAAATTGTGCCAGTATATTCATTAAGTAGGTTGCTGGGGTAACTGTTCCAACCGCCATTTCTGTATTGAACTCTACGACGTTGGATTTCATCACCAACTAGTGTTTTCAATACGGAAAGTTACTATTTGTGTGTGGTTTGATCTCCTAGATTCTTTAGGCGTGTCATTCAAAATTGTTTGGTTCTTTAGAGAGTTTAGGTGGTTTTCATTGAGATTTTTCTTTGTTTGCGTGTGAAGTAGTTAAAATATTTAATCGTGGCTGAATTACTGAGGAAGTCTCGTAGACTACGGGGCCAACCTCCTGAGTTTTCCCCAAGCCAGCCTGAAGGGCTATGAGCCCTTGTAACTCCTAGAGACAGTAGAGTTGGGTCACCTGAGGAAGGAGAGCCTTCTTTGGTTGTACATCCTAATTATCAAGCTCTAGTAGCAGTTATAATCCACAATCTGTTTCTGTTTCTGAAGTTACTTGTAGTTTTTCATCTACTAGTGATTTAGGTGAGGAACCTGAAATATTTGAACCTGAAACTAAATTTGCTGCTACGCCAACATCGGGATTTGCCTCTCCAACTTCTAGTGCTCCTGGTTCACCCAGGGTAGAAAGAATAATTACCCAAAATCTTCCTTCTAGACTTATACCTATTGAAGAACTTGCTACTCCAGAAGAAGAAGGTATCCCTATCCCTAAAAATCAACCAGTTATAGAACTTAGGGAGCGTGAATCGATCTTTTACAGTCCACCTAGGAGCAACGCTTGGTATCTTTCATTGACCAATTTTTTGGAAAACCCGTGACTAAGTTTTTCACCACCTCGCATTCCATTTCACCCAACACCTAGGGGTTATTATCCTCCGTTAAATATGTCAAGATAGTCTTCCATGTTTTCTCAATCTCCAGAAACCTTTTTATATGGCGGTCCTTCTATTCCCTCTGAGTATCAGTCACATACTGGTGCTTTTTCAGGAGCATCTCCTCAACCAATTGAACAAGGATTATTAAATGGAACTAAGCCATTGAGTGTAGAAGATATTCTTATGATGTCAGGTACTATTCCTAATCCTCAACCTCAAGGTGGCCAGTTACCGCCTAGGGGGCAGCCTCGAAGTCCTCAAGTATCGCCTGGGGGGCAACCTCAAGGTACCTAATTTCTGCCTGGGGGGCAACCTCAAGGACAGTATATACCTACGGGATAGTACGTTCCTCAATGTCAACCCCAGACTCAGTATGTACCTCAAGGTCAACCCCAGTATCAATATGTACCTCAAGGTCAACTCCAGTATCAGTACGTGCCTCAAGGTTATCAACCTCAAGGTCAGTACCCAACCCAAGGTTACCAACCACCTTCCGGTCAATCATTTGTCCAAGGAGCTGGAAATGTACCTTTGAATTATCAACCCTACCCTCAACCTGGTTATGGTCCTCAATATTCTCAACCTATTATGGGTCCGTACCCCAAAATGAATTTAGTGTGGGATCCATCTCAATCTCAACAGATCTTGCAACCGAATGTGCAGTTGTCATCACAACCTGGACAACCCCTAGTTTCTGGTTCACCCCAGCAACCTCTCCAGTCTACTATTCAAACTTCTGCACCTTCTGTAGTTTCTCAGTCTAGGCCTAGTACGCCTCGTACTCCGCCTCAAACGACTGCTGCAACTGCTGCAACATCTGTTCAATCTACCCCACCTACTTCTGGAGTATCAACAGCTCCGGTTTCTACTATTCCTGTATCAACTCCTCAGACATCTTTACCTCAGTCTGGATCCACAATTCAAACTTCGGTTCAAATGCCTGTAGGACAACTTGGTCCAAGTACGGTTGTCACAAGTCAACCTCAATTTACTTATCAACCGTACCAGGGACAGTACCAATTCGGTCCTGCTGTGCAGCAGCCAGTCTGTCAGTATCAACCGTACCCTGGATATACATATCAGCAACCTCAACAATCCCAGTACGGTCCGGTTAATCCTAGTTTTCCGGGAGGATATAATATCCCAAATGCAATTCCAATTCCTAGTTATCCTGGATATCCTCCTCCTGGGGCTGGTCTCATGACCCAGGGTTTTAGGGACCCTAATCATCAGTTACCATTTCTTGAAACTTTGGACTTGCCTAACTTGTCGCGCCTTACGAACGTTCCAATTAACTATCTTCCGTTTTGGCCACTAATGCTGAATAAGTTGCCTAGTGATATTCCTAAGTTTGAAGGCAAATCAGGAGAGGACCCATCGAACCATGTGATGACTTATCACCTCTGGTGTGCGTCGAATTCCATTTCAGATGATTCAATTCGTTTAAGGCTTTTCCAACGCACTCTAATTGGTCTTACTGCCAAGTGGTACATTGAGTTACCGCGAGCCACTTTTTATAACTTTAGTCAGTTAGCTACTTCGTGTTTAACTCATTTTCAATTTCCAGTCAGATATGACAATGGCACGAAATTATTAACTTCATTAAAGCAGTCAATGTCCACTTACATTTCAGATCACATTCATGAATGGAGACGTCGACGGCGTTTAGTGAAAGCTTTTATTCCGGATCAAATCTTAGCTGAATGGTTTGTAAAATATTTATTACCAAAGATTGCTGAGGATGTAGCTAAGGCAGGAGTCATTACTGAAGAGCAAGTAATTGCTCAAGCTCAGTACCTTGACTTAGTTTATACGCAGTCATGTACGTTACACGAGAAAATCCCGACCTTCCTAAACAAAATCAAATAATTGCAGCTCCTTCAGGTTCTCATGCTGCTAATGGTATGATTGGTACGATTAATACCAAAAGTAAGAAGAAATCTTCCAAGAATTCTTCTCCTATCATAACCTTACCAGATTCCTCGACAGGAGATTCTTCTATGGAAAGCTCCGCCGATATTCATGTTGTAGAGTCATCTACAGCGAAATCAAAATTCGGCGGTAAGAAGAAAGGGAAGAAGAAAAATAAAACAGATAAAAATTCGAAAGAGAAACAAGAAAAAACGGAATCAACTGATGAGAAACACAAACCTCGTTATCCTTGTCTCATTTGTGAAGAAGAGCATTTTACAAGAGACTGCCCTGATCGTGCAGAGGTTGCTAAAATTTTCAAAGGTTCCCAAACGCCTTCTGTTTTGAAGGATCCTTTTCCTAGTCAAGACAGTAAGATGATAGGTTCTTCCTCAAATGCCTCTAAAGAACCCATAATGATGATGTCCCATGTTAGGATTGTGACTCAATCACATGACTATGGAAGTAAAAGTCCTGTTGATGGTAAAGAAGCAGAATCTTCTCATTTGAACCCATCAACTTCAACTCCCGGTTCCGATCCACTACAGATCGAGAAACCTAACCCAGACTTAGTAATCAAACTGATCGCCAAGGGTATACTTCAAAAGTCACCTTTCAGTCCACATGCGAGAGCGGCCCAGAACTATAACATTGTTGAAGATTTGGCTATTTCACCTTCAGCAATGTCAGCTTTGGAAGTGCTCCAATCATGTCCAACATAACGTAAATTGCTATTGTCGGCTATAGGAGTTGTTGACGTTCAGGACTCGAACCTTATAATTTTCGATCTAGAAAATAGTACACCGCACTTACCTCATCAAATGGCTTTCCAGATCCCAGTGTTAGTAAAAAACAGACCTTGTTATAGGACTGTGATTGATGAGGGAGCCTCAACGTGTATTATGTCGATACAGTGTTGGAGATCGCTTGGTTCTCCTACGCTAAATCAATCCCCGATGATTCTAAAGGCCTTTGATGGCCGTGGGTTTCATCCTTTTGGCATTCTACAGGATTTACCTTGAAGGCGAAACTGTTAATCTAGATGTGGAGGTGGTTGATGCCCCTCTAGATTACAACCTTCTCTTGGGTCGTAGTTCGTCTTACGCTATGACAGCTATCGTTTCATCAGTCTTTCGACTTATAAAGTTCCCCCATAATGGAAAGATCGTAACTATAGACCAGCTGACTTACTTTTCATCCGACCCAACCTCTTGTGAAAGTATTCATCATGTCGGCAAAACAACTATCCCGTATAAGGATGTTGGAGTAGGACTAGTTAAAGATTCTGGTTTACTAGGAACTTTTCCTTTTCCTCCTATCAATGCATTGTCTTCTACTGAAACCATTCATATGATTTCGTCAGACACTATTGTTTATGATGATCCTTGGATCGTACCTTCCGAATTTGAGATAGACTCCTTTGGTGATGTTATGCCTTTGAGTCCATATGAAATTGCGTATCAGGCCGTGCAGTCGTTTTCCGACCCTTCTTCAACCAGAATTGACTTAATGAATGTGGTCCATGAGGAATCACTTTCAACATCAAACTTGGATTCAACAACATTTTCCGAACTTGTTCACACTGATGAGCAAATTCGTGAAATCCTATGTGTCAATGATTTACCATGGGAAGATCTTCATCATAGATCTTCGTTTTTACTGAGATTGATAGCTTTAAAAGTGATTTTTCATCTGTTTTTACGACTGAATATGTCAAGGAACCTCAAAATCCAATGAAAAATCCTGATTCAGAGATAAATTTGGGAAACATTTCTTGAACTATTCCTATTGATATTTTGGTTAAGCCTGGAATTGTTGAAAACATTCATATAGGTGCCTCTTGTACGGAAGATGAAATTCAAACATATAAGGCCCTATTTCAAGAATTCCGTGACATGTTTGCCTGGTCATATGAGGAAATGCCAGGAATTGACCCAGCAATTGTTGTTCATGAAATCAAAACTTACCCGGATGCTAAACCCATCCGGCATCATTTGCGTCAGATCCACCCGCAAAAAGCTGCTGCTATTAAAGCAGAAGTTAAAAAATTACTCAAAGCAGGTTTCATTTATCCGATTTTGTTAACGGATTGGGTATCGAATATTATTCCTGTTAACAAAAAGCAAGGGACAATAAGAATATGTATCGATTATAGGGATATTAATCGAGCCTGTCCAAAAGACAAATACCCAACTCCCTACATCGATCAAATCATTGATGATTGTGCCAGCAGTGAAATATTTTCCTTCATGGATGGTTTTTCCGGATACAATCAAATAAATATTCTACCTGCTGATCAACCAAAAACGACTTTCATTTGTTCATGGGGGACATTTGCTTATTACAAATTACCTTTTGGGCTCAAGAATGCCGGGGCAACTTTTCAAAGAGCCATGTCTTACGCATTTCATGACATCAAGCACATTGTGCAACCCTATCTCGATGATTTACCTTCTCATTCATTACATCGAGCTGATCACCTCATCGATTTACGAGCAATCTTTATGAGGTGTAGGCATTATCGAATTAGGTTGAATCCACACAAGTGTGTTTTCTGTATAGAAATGGTTCGGTTACTGGGGTTTGTTGGTTCGAAAGACGGCATCCGCGTTGATCCCTCGAAGGTTGAAGCTATTATCAGATTGTCTCCTCCTTCGAGTCTTCGCCAACTCCAAAGTTTGCAAGGGAAAGCAAACTTTTTATGTCGATTCATTCCTAACTATGCCGAGATCACAAAGGGTTTGACCCGGTTGTTGAAACATAATACTCCATTATTTTGGGATGAGATAGCTGATAAATCTTTTGATGGACTAAAACACGCGTTAACCCATGCACCGTTATTGCATCCTCCCAACTACAACCAGGACTACTTCTTATATCTCGCCGCCTCGCATTCCACCATCATAATGGTGTTAGTTCAGGAAGATGAATTCGGTACTGAACATGTGATATACTACCTTAGTCGAACTTTAAATCCAACTAAGCTAAAATACTCACATGTGGAGAAATTGGCATTGGCAGCTGTTCAAGCTGTCCAACATTTTCGTCATTACATTCTACTACGCAAAACTACAGTAATTTCCGATTGCAACCCTATGATCTATATTTTGACCAAACAATTGCTAGGGGGCAAGTACTCCAAATGGATTGTGATCTTGTAGGAGTTCGACTTGGAATTTGAAAAGTCTAAGTCGAAGAAATCTTTAGTTTTTGCAGAGTTGATGTGTGACTTCCCGCGTGCTAACACGGAAACTATGGCGGAGGAGCCCATTACGGACGAATCCTTGTTTCTAATCAACACTTTAGATCCATGGTATCGAGATATCATATTTTATCTCCAGACCCAATCCTTTCGGCTAGAAATTTCAAGGTCAGAACGTCGAAAAATACGATTCCAGTCCCAACAATTCAAAATTATTGGAGATACACTTTATCGTCGTGGGGCGGACTCTGTTTTTCGACATTGTTTAAGTCATGAGGAAGCTGAAAGGGTTCTAAATTACTGTCACTCTAGAGCGTGTGGGGGTCATATGTCTGGGTTTGCCATAGACCAAAAGATATTGTGCACTGGCTATTTCTGGTCGTCTTTGTTTAAAGTTTGTATTAACGCGGTCCGAAAATGCCACAACTGCCAAATTTTTGATCGAAAGATGCGCACTCCACCTGCTCCTCTCCACCCTATAATTGCCTTCGGTCCTTTTGCAAAATGGGGTATCGATTTTATTACATGTAACCCTCACTCGGCTGGGGGGAATGCGTATATCATCCTTGCGGTAGATTATTTTACCAAGTGGGCTGAGGCAATGCCTACATTTGAGGCAGACAGCAAAACTGCTGCGATTTTCGTGTTCAATCATATAATTTCTAGGTTTGGTATTCCACAAGTGATTATCACTGATCATGGGTGTCATTTTCGAAACATTATGATGACTGAACTTACATGCCAACTTGGCTTGTGTCACGATAGTTCAACTCCATATTATCCACAGGCTAATGGTCTGGTTGAAGCCATCAACAAAGTTCTAGTCATCATGATCCGATAAATCATTGGGATTCATAGGTCGAATTGGCATAACATGCTATTTTCAGTGCTTTGGGCATATCGAACCTCAGTAAAAACGTTAACCGGGTTCACTCCTTTCCAACTACTTTATGGTCTGGAAGCTGTGTTACCCATTGAATGCGAAATCCCGTCATTGCAAATGGCCATCGAATTACTTCCAGCCACTTCCGAAGAGGAAAAATGTTTGTTATACTTGGCTCAGCTAGATTAGAATTGACGTGATGCTGCATTAGCGATCAAAACTCATGCCAAACGTATTAAAGCTCAGTATGATCGAAATCTTACCCCTCGAAATTTTTCGGAAGGAGACCTAGTCTTATTGTACGATCAAGAAAATGATAAATCAGGCGCTGGAAAATTCGTACCCATGTGGCATGGTCCTTATGTTGTTAAGCGAAAGCTAGCAAAAGGGGCCTATGAATTGGTAGACTTTGACGGGGTCTCTTTAGGTAAACCCAGAAATGGTCTTTACTTGAAGAGATATTATGCTTAAATCTGGGTGTGGAGATTTTTAGTTAGGTTAGTTTTCTTTCTAGCTGGTGTGTTTTAGTTTAAAAAGTGTGCTTAGATTAGAGAGTGTTTTTTGTCATTATTCTTGCTTATGTCTGGATATTGCAGATGTCGACGCCTCTCCAAACATACATTGGTTTTGCTAATGGTGCTTGTCATGATACACGAAACATTTATTCCAGAGCTTGGGTTATCTATTCCCCCTCTTACGAGTTGGTATCTATGCATGGGGTAAGCCTCGGTCAAACAATAAACAACATTGCAGAGTATAGTGGAGTGATTGAGTTATTATCTAAATCTATTTCATTTGGGATTCGGAGTTTGATAGTGAGGTTAGATTCTTAACTCATTGTATTACAGCTTAATAGGGTATATTCCATTAGAAATCCAGTGTTATTAAGATTATTTTTGAGAGTTCGTCTCTTGGAACGTGAATTTGACTATATTGAATATCAGCATATTCCAAGATATTTAAATACATTAGTAGACACAATTGCTTCTCGAATGTTAAGTAGACATTTGCAATAATCATACAAGTAGATTTAAAAACTTTCCATAACATGTTTTACAAGATAAGCCGGTAATAGTGATATAGTATAACATAGGAGTGTGTCAAATATACATCGTCTTCGATCATAGGTTGAAAAACACCTTATGATCGGCAAAAAATGATAGTACAAAAAGCAAAAAATGTCATATGTGTCTACAACAGGCGATCATCCTATCATTGGCGATGATCTCGATAAGAAACCACTGTACGGGCCACCCTGCAAAGGAACCTCCTGAAAGGTCCTGGGACCCCAATCACATAGCACTATAGCCTAAGAGGAATGTCGTCTACGCTGGTCTCTGGAATGTCTACTGTCAAACGCTCTAGATGACTCTCCAATTCGGCCAAGGTCTCTGCTGATTTGTCCTATGGGACTGGTGCTGCTGCAGCTGGTTGTTTCCTCTCATAGGGCCAGAGAGCGGCTAGTCATTGTGGACCTACATCTGCATTTGAAACTTTTACTATAAATTTTGGGACGATATAAAAACAAAACAAAATATTAAATTAGAAAATGTTGAAAATGATTTTACCTGAATCATCCCATTACTCTCCTGGTGGAAGAGCCATGTCTGGGTCACCATGAAAATCTACCCTAGCGTAAGGAAAGTCCTGAATAGCAAAAAATTGGTTGTCCAACCAATGGAAATACTCAGGAGTGAATCGAACGACCTCTGTCCGCTCCTCAGGATGACGGGCCATAACTGCAACCCATCGCATCAGTTTGGGCTCTCGGGGAAGTCCAGCTCCAACAGTGAGGTGTTGTGGGACCAACATTGGAACCCTCTCCAAACCAAAGCTCACGACTAAAGCACCATATCAAAATGTCTTCAGTTGTCCGTTCTTTGCTCTAATCATTTGGCCTTTTATATGAGCCAACACAGCATCGCACCAGTTGAAGATGGTGCCTCAAAAGTAGTCTACTGCCATCTACATTTGGGGTCTAGTGGCTATATGTAGTGATGTGCTTCCGCAGAGCCTGGTAACAGTAAACGCAATCACTTTCAGTTCAGGAAGGGATATGGTTTTGATATCTATCCCTTTGTCTCTAGTCTGGTCGTTGCAAAACTCTAGTCGGAGGCTATAACCAGACTGGCCACCTCACTTAGTCCCGAATAGAGTCAAGTGTTTACCTCTCTTAGGCAAACCAGTCAAAAAGTAAATGTCTGCCAGCTCCATTTCGAGCTGGTGACCACCAATGAAGAAGCACTGGTCCTGTATGCTCCACCTGTCTACTAGCCACTGCAAAAAGTCCACCTAGGCCCTCATGCCAGGTATGGACAAGAATTTGTATAAGTCGCATGCCTTTAATGCATCAATCGAAGGTTGATGATTTATCGCGGTGAGATCTACATTTTCGTGCTCTTGTTCTCACCAATCAAGCATGATGTATACCCTACATTCAATAAAAACGCGAATTAGAATATCTAATAGCAAAATTTTTGGGTGAAATTTGAGAAATTTGGGTTTAAAAACCCTTGCTGCGGGGACGGCACCCTCTCTGTTAGAGACCCCTGACTTTTTCCTTTTATGAAAAAGTCGGGGTCCGTAGGTTACCTGTGCTATGCCTACGGACCCTTGCACGCATGTTTCGAACCTAAAAATCCCTTAAAAAATGAAATCAAAACCTAAAAACAACTTTGAAACAGATGAAATTAAAGAGTAGGATGATATAGATTACCTGGAGGAGACGGCGTTTGATTCCAATGGACGGATTTTCCGCAATCTTCACGGGAAGTTTCTGACCAAAAGCTCTATTTTCTCACCTAGAACTCAAACAGTAAAAATTAAATTACTAAAGCCCTTTTTATAAGTTTTTTGAGTAAATGAGTTTTTAATTTTTTTATGTTTCACTTTAAAGAGGTAACTTTTGCAGCATTTTTATCTATTTTAAACAGGTATGAGTAATGTTTGAGTTTTTGTTCAGGATAACGGATTTTTCAGGCGAAATTGGTCATTTTTGACGAAAACACATTAGAGTCACCTTTAAGCTCTTTTCTGACTCCTAAAACATGAAAATATTGCCGAGTTTTTCTTTTGAAGCTCGTTAAAACAAAACTAAAAAGACGGTCCACTTACAGCTCTTTTCTAACCGTAAAAACATGAAAAGATTACTGGATTTTTGTCATTTCAAATTCGATATTGGTTATAAAACAACGTGTCATTGACCGTTTTTTTACTTTTTCGGATCGGAGGCACTAATTACAAAAGTACTCCTTGGTCGTAATGATCAAGCGGTTCTCTAAAGTATTATTTTATACTTTTTCGGGCTTGGGAGACACAAATTTATGAAAAAGGACAACCATGGAGTTTTCTTATGTTTTTTCAGACTCTCTAAAATTGAAAAACGCCGAGTTTCTCCTATACTGGACTCATTAAAATTTAACAGTAAAGGACCTATTCAAATACAAACAGGAATGGACCACTCCTTCTTAGGGTTCGAATTTAAACTAAGTTGGACTCATCCGAAGGATGAGCTTATAATCAAGAAAATGTTATCCTCCTCAAGATTGTCAAAAATAAAGAGGTACTTTCCAGAAATGGTGGGGCAAAAGAGAGAAAAATGAGCCTGTTTGTCATACTTTGTAACCACTTTTGAGCATGACACTTTTATTCATCTGGGTTTGGAAATCCTTTGCCTAATAGTTGATCAAACCATATTGAAAGTCTTCAGCCGGTTTTTGGGTATTAACTTTGGGTCAATTGTCACCAAACCATCTGTTGTGTCGCTATGTGTTCAAGAGGTCAATGCAAATAAACCATTCATCTGCAAAATATCTGTCATCCATTTTGACCATCCCTGAGTCAGTCCTCGCAACTAAATTTCTTTGAACTTGATCTATGACTTCATGTTGTGGGCTTGCCGACGACGGATCATTTTCTATCGACTTCAGCTCATTATCTAGAAAGATGATCTAGAAATCATCAGTACCTTGGGATCTACATGCCTGAATGGCAGGTTCCTCGCCTTCAACGATAGGTTGCATCATTGACCTTCGATCAAAGGATTCCGTGACATGTTCAACATCAACACATATATTCACATCTCATGGATTGTACTGAGTACTTTGAGAGCCATTGACATTACTGGTGGTTTCTCTCACACTTGTTAACAGTTTACATCATTAAATGGTAATCAAGTGGTTTCTACCATGTTCGACTTCGACACATTCATTCGCATGGATAGAAATCGTACTATTTCGGGAAGTATAAATCAAGACGCTAGATCTAGTTTCCACCATCCAGGCTGTGAGGAATTTTGTATTCATTATACAGTGGACTATTCATAGACAGATGGTTGCGTCCATACTGTGTCTACATGTGTCTATACTTGTGATGTATAACAATATCATTCCTATATCAGAGCAGTAGTTAGTTTTCTAGTGAGTTTTGATCTAAGTATGGGAATGCCTACCTCAGCGATGATATGATCTCATATATATATTTTGCATTGAATGTTTTTACAGGTTCCAACCGGGCTCTCCACAAGATGATCCTCGAAATGATAAAGTACTTCACTCTTCTTAGATGATAAATGAAATCCTCATCTACTACAAACTTCGCACTTCAGGGGGCAATTTGTTACATAAAATATTGTCACCATGACTATTTGCAGTCAGTATGGGTCTATCATCATTCATATTGTCCTCCTAAGCAAGTCTCAAACCTCAGCTCTTCATGTCAAGCTTTGAAAATGAGAGAAAGACCTTAAAAATCAATAAATCTCTGGTTCCTCACTTTCTCCCACCGTTGCCTACGGTCCCGCACCCCTTGTTCATGTTACCTGTGGACCTGCCCACTCTGTCTCTAAAGGAGTGGGTACGGAGCCCGGTGAAAGTCAAAAAGGTGCAAGTTTATTCTTAAAAACTCACTTTGGGTTAATTCTAGATGATTCTAGAAGGAATTTTGACGTGGATGGTTCAGTCCTAGGTGGTTCATGCATCCCAAAACTGAAGGAGCTAATCCCTTGATGAGAGGAGTTTATCCCTTTGAAGGAGGGCTTTATCCCTTTGAAAGAGGACCTAGTAACTTCCCTCCATTGCACTATAAATTAAGGCATTGGGCTGGTTGCTAGGGAGGTTAGAAGCTGAACATTTTTTAGGGTAAATGCTGGTGGAATTGAGACTTCCTAGTTAAGCTTGAGAGGAGAGATCACATACCTTTTAGCTTCATTGGGAAGAGAGTGAAACTTGTCAGGGTAGAGGAGACTTCTTGTTGGACCCTGGGAGGAGCTTGTACAACATCAAGGCACAGGTTGTAAAGTTCTTCTTTGATTTAAATTAATACAATCATATTCATTTTTCTCAACAAATTGTCTTATGTGATTTGTTTCATGAATTCCTTGATCATCATGATAAGTATGCTTTATTATATTGGCTTTTCAGGTGCTATTTAATTTGTGTGCTTGTTTGTGCTTGCAGATTCTCTACAAGGGAGCTCATTTGGATCAACGGAGCGAGGCTTCCACAAACTTGCATTGGACCCAAGGTAGGCCTAAAACACTTGTTTGCCTTTATTTATAAACTGCATATTTAGAGAAAGATAGAAGTTGATTGGTTTGTTTGTCGCTAGATATCATTAGATACTAGGTAGGTCAGTCTTGTCCATAAGAACGACTCATGCCGTGTGACAGAAGTCTAAAGCATAGTCGATCATTGTGTTCAAAGAGATCACGATGCTACCAGGAAAGACTCCTTGGGAGCTAGATCGGAGGCTGAAGTGCATGATTCGTGAAGCTAACATGACTCTGACGGATGGAAAACACCGCGAATGGTTCATAGCATCACTATCGCCACATTTGAGGAACGTGTTGTCGCAGCAAAGGTTGACAAGTGAAGAAGAAGCTTTAGAAATCACAATCAGGCTACATGAGACCCCAATACAGTATCCTAACTTGGGAGTTCAGCAAATCCACGTGCAGTTGAAAAACTTATGCCTTGAGATGCAGAGTCTAAGACAAGGTAAAACAGTCCAACCAGAATCATGTGAAGATGTGTTGTATGTGAAATGCAAGGGTCAGGGTCATGATCAAGACCCATTGCCTGGTATTCATGAATTACCTCACGAGAGGAAGGCCGATGCCATTAAGCCTGAAAGCACAAGAAGGACCAAGTGCAGTGCCTGCTCTGTGGTGTGCAATTTGTCAAATAGGAGGAAAGCATGCTACAGACATCTATCATATGTTGCAGAAGTACACGTAGAATTCACAACAGTTGTTCTGTAATTTCTTTAGATCAATGGGACATGATGAGTGCACATGTAGAAGTTATGAGCCAATGATGGATAGAAGTCCTACCTATAGGGTTCAGGCTGAAACGCGGCCCCTAGACGAGGGCGCAGGGATGGCGTGAACTATATTCCAAGGGCGTGGACAAGGCAGAGGTGGAGGAGGACCTAGGAGAGGTCACAGACAATTGATATGTTACAATTGTGGAGGGCTAGGGCATTATGCCCACGATTGTACGAATATGACGCATCCATCATGTTTGTATTGTACCTTATTCGATCATGATATATAAGATTGTCCTACGCTAATAGCTAGAATACGCGAAAAAGGAGGGATACAACCTCCCCCGACTCAGAAACTGTAAATGATGAGGTCTGAGCTACATGAGGAAGAACCTAATGTGAATATTGTGCGCCAAATTGGAATCACGAAGGGAGATGATAAAGGGAAACAACCCAAAGAGTGTACTTGGGTTTTCAAGGCTCCAGCGAATGAAGCAGAGTATTTGGAGTGCGCTTGAGAAACCTTTATGGAAGCTAAGAAGAGCTTCGCTGATGCCTCCACTTTCGGAAGAAAAGACAGATCGGAGTTGGAAATGGATCGATCGATGCTCACGATGTTCTTGGAAACATGTATGAAGCTACTGTGTGATAGCAAGGTGGTAAAAGGATTACAGGAACTCATTAACAGATGTGATGGGACTGTGATAGGAGAACCGCATGTAGTCCAGAATATTAGAAAGCATAAGACCAGAACTGGAAGAGAAATGAGGTTAACCATGGAGATTAGGGAATACGATATGGACCAAGTAATTCTGGATTTAGTATCAGACATGAACGTCCTACCAAAGTAGACGTGGGAGCACATGGGGAGGCTAACGTTGCAGTGGTCTCCTATCTAGTTGCGCATGGCAAACCAACAGAAGATAATACCCCTGGGGCAATTGTAGGGAATCACAGTGGATATTGAAGGAGCGAGCACGCTAGCCGAATTTGAAGTGATACAGATTGTTAATGACAGCAATCCCTACCCTCCACTCTTAGGAATCGGTTGGGCCACTGACATGAATGGGGTGATTAACCTGAAGAAGCGCAAGATGATTTTTGAGAAGAAGTCTCTGTGCATAGTGATACCTTTGGACCCTGGTGAGGGATCGTGCTACATTAAGCCAGTGCATGACTATGAAAGAGATGACGACTTACACTGCATCTATAAGGGAACAAGACTAGGTAAACCCCACTACAGATAGACGAATTTCATGGGAGTGCGAAAACTCTTGTACTTCAAATTCAGATGAGGAAATAGAGCGATGGCAGAACAGGTTGCATGAGGTAACCACACTTAATTTTAATATGATGACAAGATCACTGTGATGCATATCAGCAGAAATGAGAGATTTTCCTACTTATGATGGATTAGGTGAGGTAGATGCTTTCTTTGATAGATTTCAGAGAGAGGTGCCAGAGAAAAAATGTTTCGAAGCCTTGAATTAGGTATTGTGCGCTATGCTCATGAGATGGTGGGGT
Organism: Pinus tabuliformis; assembly: GCA_031772625.1. Taxonomy (NCBI): domain Eukaryota; kingdom Viridiplantae; phylum Streptophyta; class Pinopsida; order Pinales; family Pinaceae; genus Pinus; species Pinus tabuliformis. Next base: position 885,251,470 of record CM062804.1, on the reverse strand, counting down.
ACACACAAAGGAAAATTTGATGACTAGCGTGCATGTAGAAGGATGATGCGCACATGGTTTGTGAAACATATAGGGTGATCGGTAGATAGATAGCATGACCAGGGTGGTTCGCGCGCACATATGTCCATGTGGGTACAGGCATATGGTAAACAACTTGTGCGGATGCACATGAACTTATCAAGGGGAATTATGGTCAATAAATATGTGTTGGGGGGGCAAATGTGCGACCAACTCCTCAAGATGGAATGACAAAGCGTGGAAAGAATAAGCACACAGATGAGTATCCATGCAGAAGCCTTTAGCGACGTATGAAAAGCACTAAACAAGGTATGTAATGCGCAGCGAAGTGATTTGGACCTGCGCGTATGTCCAGTCCTATGGGCTTATAGGTTGACGTACAAGAAACTGATAGGACAGACACCTGCTAGGCTAGTTTATCAAGTGAGTGTTGAATTACCAATGAAGTATATCATGCTTATTCTATGCATAGCAGTGCCCGCAGATAAGAAGGATCATGAAGCCATGGAATAAGGGATCGCGTAGTTGGAGGAAGAAGAATGATTGAGACCTGATGAAGAGATCCAGTAGGGTATTCTTGGGCTCCAAGAACTCATGAATGAAAAAGCTCATTTATAGTCACTATTCACGATGTGATGCATGGTTTGAGACCAAATGGATTGGGTGGTAGGCATTTAAGTTGAGGTTTATGGGAAAGATTTGGGAAAATCTGCTGCCAAAGGAGCATTAATGAATTGAATTTGGAGGGAAAGGTTGAATTCAAATTCAAAAGGTGCTATAAATTACAAGGGGCTGTTGAGGAAACAACACTTGGTCATTTGAGAATTGTGCTATCAAGTATTCTTGGCCGAAACCTGTTTAACTTGTTGTGAGAATTGTTTGAGCACCCGATCAAGTAGTTGAGAGAATTCTAGACAAACATAATGGCAGCGTCTGAAGAAGCCAGGGAAATCACAAAAATAATTGCCGAAGAAGCCATGTAGACCATGACAATAGCAGATTCCCCTAAAAGCATCGGGATAGTTGTGGATATCCCTAAATCACCACGCATGCTGAGACAGAAGAAAGATAAACAACCCATGATTCTGGTGTGTGTGTCACCTCAAAACCCGCTACGAACTCAATTGACCATGGAAGAAAAAGGGAAAGTGGTTATCCTCGAAACCGATGAGGAGCAAGAAGACCTTGAGGACATCATAATAGAAGAGCATGAGGACAAGGGCATGGAGGAAGAAATTGATGGTGCGGCCCCTTTAACCAGGCTATTTGCTTATGTCCCTCTGTGAAAGGGGATGGAAAAGGTGCCCAAGGACCTAGATGATAGTAAAAGCCCTCTACAGACTCTGATGTTAACTAACGATATCATTTTCGAAGGAGAACACTTGGGAAGGGTACCGAGTTGAAAATTTGAAGATTGGGATCTCATTGACCATGATAAATTCCCTCACTTCGCAACCATGCACCTCATGAAGCTCAAGAAACACACCACAACTAGAGTCATAGAGTTGGAGCTGCGCAAGTAGTTCCGTGGAGTCGAAAAGGTAGGTTGTTGAACCTGCTCTAGGTGTCACACTACCATCACGCCATAATGACTATCTTCGTCATTAGGCAGCTGATCTGCCTGGTGCATGATGGGTGTTTGTGGCTGGAGGAGCCCATCCCCATCACAGACCACCTAATCCATAGAATTACCAGGCTCCCTTATAAAGAAGAAGACTCAGCAAACATTTCAGAAGGAAAAAGTAGTGATTTGGCCATCACGGAGGCCATGAAAAAGAAGTATAAACTGGAGAAGAAAAAGAGGGGCTACATGATCTCCAGTATCACCAACAAGGCAGTCAGAGTTGCGACTTAGATAGTGGCGGGTAAGGTCATGTGGAAGTGCCGCGTGGATGAGGTGCCTACGCCGGTGGTTGCACTTGCTAAACAATGCACGGAAGGGGTCCAATTTAACTAGTCTGAATACTTGTGTAAGGAGTTCCGGGAAAATTGCCGTGAGGCACAAGAACAGGGGAAAAACTTCCACCATGCATGGCTTTTGTTGTCCATAGTTGATCCAAAATGGATCATAAAACCTCTAAATCTTCATGTATATTAACTATCGGAAACATTATCGGAAGGAAAAACAGTGAAAGAATGGTGGAAAACGGAGCTAAGCAAAGGTGGAAGTAACGCTGCACAGGAGATGTCAGATCGGACCGATCAACAGTCGAGATCAGATCAATGATATCACAATCGGGAGAGACCAGTGGAGTACATCAAAGGTAACCCTATGGAAATCACAATAGTGATCAGCGTGATTTAACAAGGACTGTTGATCGAGTGTGCAGATCAATGACCTAGATCAAATTGCAATATCGGATCGCTACAACAGAAAGGGAATACTTACCGGAGGCCCCAAGACCATGTGATATGTGATTGTGATATATCACATCGCAATATCGCATCATAGCAATACAAAGGAGCAGGGCCAATACAATATGCGACTTGCAATAGCTGGACCCAAAAGGTTTTATAAACGTGGATCTATAAATTTTGAGTTCCAATATAAAGGGATTTGTTAGGTTTTTCTATGTATTAGCGCATTTCCGTATAAAAAACCGAAATACAAAAGAAAATGCCCTAAAGTGATAATGGTGGACCCAAAAGGAATTATAGATGCGGCTTTATATTATTTGAGTTCTGTAATAAGTGAGATTTTAGGCGAGCCTCAAGCGGTAAGTGGTATTGGATGGGCTCCGCCCAATCCCATACACTAGCCGACACGTGGCTTGGCGTAGGAGAGAGAAAACCACCTTTTTGGGTGGGTAATCTCCATACACATAAGCCACTCAAAATAGATATCAACCATTGGATCGGAGATCATGCAGATCAACAGTGGGCTTGCAATAGCGATCAGAGGCAGACCTAATAGGATTATGGGGCAGATTCAATATTATTTGAAGTCCGATAGAAAGTGGTTTGTCAGATTTTTCAGTGTATTCTGTGTATTTCTCTATGTAAACAGAGAAGAGTGTTTCTAGTATTTCACCCACGCTAGTGGGCCTTTCTGTTACAAACAAGTGGCCACCATACCTTCATCGTTTTACAATGATTGTTTAATGCTCGAAAGGGAGATGAACGGACAAGGACCAAGAGCCAAAAATCCCGAGAAAGTAATACAAACTGACAATGCTGATAGGCTTAAAAGCCATTCAATGGCAGAGATAGAGATGAGGTAGTTGCTGAGACAAACAACAAGAGGGAGAGTTTGTGTACTCTTGTAGACTTGAAGATTTCAAGTAAATTCATGTTGTTTTGTCATTGTTGTGCTGAGACTCAGTTTGAGCTCACACTTGTGATAATCTGCTTTTGAAGATATAATATAGAGGTCGACACTGAAATCTGAAACAGGAAACGTAGCCAGGAAGTTTGGTGAACTCCTTGATTATTTGTTGTGTTGATGTGTGTGTCTGTTATTTATTCTAACTTCTTATTGTCTATATTATTCACAATCTTTTCAATCCATTGCACTAAGTAATATAGGCATTCCTGTACATGAGTCTATAATACCTTTATGTTGATTTAAGATCTCATTTTCAGATCAAGTGGTATCAGATCATTTGGTTTTGGTTTTGTTAAGGTTAGAAAAGCTTGTGTTGGATTTTGAATGCTAACTAAAATAAAGCTCAGATTTGGAGAAGGAGAACTTGTTGAGGCTAATCTAGAGATTGGAAGAGTCTATTCTAAGAGGAGAATGGCAGAAGAAACTCCACTAGGATCAGAATCTCAATTTATGGAAGGTTTTAAGGAACTCAAAGCCATGGTGGAAGAGATTTATCTGGAGTTTATGAAGGGTCGAGGTGAGAGCCACTCAATGCCTAAATCAGAAAAAGGTGCAGAGGAACCTTTTCTAGTTGCCCACCTAGAAGTCAAAGGAAAAGGAGAAATGCCTTCTCCACCAACTCCTCCATCATCACCTACCTCATCATATTCTTCACATAAAACTAGCCCTGATAAGAAAAAAAAGAAAACTTATTTGTTTAAATTAGATGTGAAGTTTGATTTGCCAATTTACGATGGAGAACTAAATGCAGAAAAGCTAGATAATTTGATAAGATAGATTGATGTATATTGTAGGGTGAAGAACATTAATTCGGAAAGGAGAAAGATTCAGCTGGCTAGCCTTCGACTTGGAGGAACTGCACTAGTATGGTGGGAAGGCAAGACATAAGATGATCTGCAAAAACATCATAAAATCATCTCTACTTGGAATGAATTTGTTTCTGCTATCAAAAAGCAATTCTATCCTTTAGCTTACATGTAGCAAGCAATGATGAGTTGGAAAACTCTTCACCAGTTGAAGGGTCAGAGTGTACAAAGTTATACTCAGGAATTCAGGAAAAGAGCTTTAACTCTAAGTATATCCTTGGACTCACCTGAGACTTTATTGAAGTATATAGGTGGTCTGCATGGTTATTTAAAGCATACTATTCTCATGTTCAATCGCACTAACTTAGATTATGTATTAGTTCAAGCCACACATCTAGAGGCTAGAGGCAAGAATGTGAAACCAAAGGTTGGGGGATCATCTAAATATTCTGTAAGAAAAAGCAAGGAAAAGAAGAAACTGAAATGGAAGGAGACGAAAGAAAACACTGTACAAAAGGATAAACCTTCATGCACTCACTGGAAGAAAGGAGGATACGATGAGGCACACTACTGGCTTTTGCATCTAAAACTGGAACCTAAGAAGTTCAGTGGTAAGGAAAGAAAGAATGTTGCTGCTATTCAGTGGGACTTGGTATCAGATTCAGGTGATGAAAAAACAGTTACAGCCACAGATATTACAGGTAAAGATTCTGAAGCATCCACAAGTATTTATGCACAATCTATTGATAATGAAAGTAATGAGAGAGAAAGAAATGAGATTTTTCGTATTAGAGAAATTTCCAAGCATAATAAGATTGATACTTTATTTGATAGTGGATCACAAGTAAATTTTATTTCTGAAACAATTGTAAAGAAGTTGGGATTACAAACAAAACCTCATGAAAAGCCATATCCAATAGGTTGGGTGTGTGATAAAACAAAGCTACAAGTAACGAGATGATGTAAACTTAGGTTTTCTATTGGATCAACATTTGTAGATGAGGTTGAGTTAGATATAGTTCCATTAGATATATGTGGTATTGTTTTGGGAAGTCCATACTCGTATGATAGGAAAGTTGTTTTCTATAGAGCTGAAAATAAGTACCAACTCATTAAAAACAGAATAGAATATATTGTAAGAGCTCATAAAATCAAAGGTAATTATTCTATCATAAATTCGGGATAGATGAAAATAATTGTGAATTCAAGTAAGCAGTTTTTACTTATGGTTGTAAAGGCAAAGGATCCTAAAAAATCCAATGCATTTAAAGGCTGTTATTCTAAATAGAAAGCTGATTTAGTTAAATTTGTTTCAGAGTATGATGTTCTATTTCAAGAACCAAAAGGTCTGCCACCCAAGTGAGAAATAGTACATGATATTTGTTTGTAGCAAGATGCTCCATTACCTAACATTGGAATGTACATGTTGTCATCTTTAGAGAATGCAGAGATAAAGAAGTAGGTACAGGAGTTGCTGGATAAAGGGTTTATAAGACCAAGCACATCACCATGTGGATCTCCAATCATGCTGGTGAGAAAGAAAGATGGTTCGTGGAGAATGTGCATTGATTATAGAGCACTAAATAAAATAATGATAAAGAATCATTATCCTCTTCCTCGTATTGATGATTTATTAAATCAATTCAAAGAAGCAATTTACTTTTCTAAGTTAGACATTCGAAGTGGCTATCATCAAGTCAGAGTTTCATAACAAGATGCATGGAAGATTACTTTCAAGACAAAGCAAGGGTTGTATGAATGGTTGGTTATGCCTTTTGGCTTAACTAATGCTCCTGTTGCATTCATGAGAGTTATAAATGATGTACTCACACCTTTTATTGACGATTTCGTAATTACTTATTTAGATTACATTCTTGTTTTTAGTAAGACATGGGAAAACCATGCAAAGCATGTAAAGAAGACTTTATATGTTTTAAAAAGAGAAAATATCTATGTAAAACTATCAAAATGTGAATTTGGCAAAACATATTTAAATTATTTGGGTAATATTGTAGGGGCTGGTGAATTGAAGATAGATCCCTCTAATGTTGAAGTCATTGTGAACTAGCCTAAACCCAAATTTACTACAGAGGTTAGGAGATTCATAGGGGCAGCATAATACTGGAGAAATTTTATTGCTAACTCTTCCTTGATTGCAGCTCCATTACATGCTTTAACATGATTGAAACAGGTGTTTAAGTGGGGAAGAAAATAGCAGAAAGCCTTCGACACCTTAAAAGAAAAAATCAGTACGACACCAGCACTACCACTGCTAAATCTTCAGCATCCATTTGAGATTGAGATAGATGCCAATGACTATGCCATGGGAGCAGTGTTGATACAACGCAGTAAACCCATATGCTACCATTCTACGACCTTTGCTTATGCAGTAGTTAATTATCCCACATATGATAAAGAATTGTATGCATTAGTACAAAGTGTGAAAAAGTGGAAATGTTACCTAATGGGTAAAGAAACAATAATACATACAGATCATCAACTGCTTCTATTATGCTCTTGACCTGTGAGAAGATACCAAAATACCAAATATGCGAAGAAATATACCCAGAACACAAAACAATAAGAAATAGTAGCATGTATTTTATTATTCAGAAAGGAAAGAAATGTGCACTTGCCTCTTCGAGGGGGCAACCTCCAATAGATATGGGCTCAATTACAAAATAAGACATGACGCACCTCAAGGGGAGTCTCTACCCTTTATATAGGATTCATACATGCAATACCATGGGTCAGTACCATGGTTCTTATTAATACCATCTATCTAATACCACGACCCATTTGCAACTAACTGTGGTCCCTTCTTTAAATGCGGGTCAACCACTTAAAATTATTAATATGGGCTTTATTGACTCTTTAACTAACTATAACTATGACTTGACCTTATTACTTAAATAAGGGGGTTAGGGTTGGACCCTAACAGCTTCAATATTTTCACTGACAAACTAAATTGCAGCAATCAATACGTTATAGGTGGATGGGTTTTCTACAACAATTTCATCTTGTCATCAGATATAAGAAGGGCATACACAATAAGGTTGCAGACATGTTATTAAGACCAATCATAAATGCATCTACTATACTTAAGCATAATGCAGCAATGCATGAAAGTTACATTGAAGAATATGCTCAAGATGTAGATTTTAAAGATGTATATGCAACTTTAAGTCATGGAAAGAAAGTAGAAGAATTGGATTATTATGTAAAGGACCAACTCTTATATCATTTGGGAAAGTTATGCATTCCACATACTGAAACTCTTAACATAATTCTAGAAGCACATACTTCTCTGATATCAGGGCCTTTTGGTGTAAGTAAAATTGTTGCAAAATTGCAAAGGTTCTGTTATTGGCCAAGAATGCATGAGACAGTTTCTAGATATATCAAAGGGTGTACTATGTGTGCTACAAGCAAGCCCAATAATAGAAAAATAGGCTTGTACACTCCACTTCCAATTCCTTCTCGTTCTTGGGAAAGTGTTTCCATGGACTTTGTTGGGGGATTGCCAAAATCCAGAAAGGGTCATGATTATTTGTATGTTGTTGTGGATAGGTTCAGTAAAATGTGTATTCTGATACCATGTAAAAAGTAGGTTACAGTTGAAAAAACAACGAAGTTGTTCTTTTAGAATGTATAAGTTCATTTTGGGTTACCCACTTCTATTGTATTTGATCGAGATTCTCGATTTGTTGCGAAGTTTTGGTCAAGTCTATGGGATTTGATGGACACCAGGTTGAAGAAGAGCACAACATTTCATCCACAAACAGATGGTCACACAGAGGTGGTCAACAAGATAGTTATCCAGTTGCTCAGAGACTATCGAAGCAAGCATCCCAAGCTTTGGGATGAGCATTTGTGTTACAAGCAACATGTTGACAACCATGCCAAGCACTCTTCTACTCAGAGATATCCTTTTGAGACTTCTTTTGGTTTTATACCAAAGTCTCCCTTAGATTTTGTCTTTGGTAAAGACATAGCAGTTGATGGACATAGTGATGTGGACAAAGCAACCAAGTTCATTGAACAAATCCAGGAAATTCACCAGGAAATACAAGAACAGTTGGAACGAAGTCAAGCCAAGTACATGGCAAGACATGAGAAGCATCAAGTTGAGCATAGTTTTCAAGTTGGTGATGAAGTCTGGCTATATGTAAGCAAAGATAGAATGTAAGGTGAAGGTAAGAAGCTAATACCAATAAGGTATGAACCTTTCAAGATACTTGATAAAATTGGTGAAAATGATTTTCGCCTTGATTTGTCAGCTTATATGCAGATATATTCAGTTGTTAACGCAGAAAACTTGAGATTGTATGAACCTTCATTGATTCAAGATCTTGAAGAGAAAATTCAGTTGCCTTCTATTGAGGATCTGTTGCCTGAATATCTCAATGAGTTACAGGAAGATACAGTTCTAGATAGGAAGGTGAAAACTACACATCAAGGGGATATTGAGTACCTGAGAATAGGACTCAAAGTTTCAAAAACAAGTAGTGCACAATGGATAGAAATTGGCCAAGTGAGGGAGCTGTATCCTCACTTGATCGATGCCTAAAAACCAACTTTTGGTGGTCCAAAAGCTTTTCAGTGGGAAGTTGTGATCCAAAATGGATCCTAAAACCTCTAAGTATTCATGTATATTAACTATTGGAAACACTATTGGAAGGAAAAACAGTGAAAGAATGGCAGAAAATAGAGCTAAGAAAAGGTGGAAATAATGCTGCACAGGAGCCATTGGATCAGACCGATCAATGGTTCAGATCAGATCAGCGATATCACAATCGAGAGAGACCAGTGGAGAACATCGGAGGTAGCCCTATCTAAATTGCGATAGCGATCAATGTGATTTAATGAGGACCGTTGATCGAGAATGCATATCAACGGCTCATATCAAATCACAATATCGCATCGCTATAACACAAAGGGAAGACTTACCGGAGGCCTGAAGACCATGCGATATGCGATTGCAATATATCGCATCGCAGTGATACAAAGGAGCGAGGCTGATACAATATGTGACTTGCAATAGCTGGTCCCGATGGGTTTTATAAATGCGGCTCTATAAATTTGGAGTTCTAATATAAAGGGATTTGTAGGGCTTTTCTGTGTATTAGCGCATTTCCGTATAAAAAACTGAAATACAAAAGAAAATGCCCCAAAGCGATAAAGCCAAACTTGAAAGGAATTATAGATGCAACTTTATATTATTTGAGTTCTATAATAAGTGGGATTTCGAGCAGGCCTCAGGTGGTAAGTGGTATTGGACGGGCTCCACCCGATCCCATACACTGGCCGACACGTGGCTTGGTGTAGGAGAGAGAAAACCGCCTTTTCGGGTGGGTAATCTTCGTACACATAAGCCACCCAAAATAGATATCATCCATTGGATTGGATATCACGTAGATCAATGTTGGGCTTGTGATAGCAGTCAAAGGCGGACCCAATAGGATTATGGGGAAGATTCAATATTATTTGAATTCTAATAGAAAGTGTTTTGTCAGATTTTTCAGTGTACTCAGTGTATTTCTTTGTGTAAACAAAGAAGAGTGTTTCTGGGATTTCACCTGCACCAGTGGACCTTTCCGTTGCAAACAGGTGGCTGCCATACCTTCAACGTTTTACAATGATTATTTAATGCTCGAAAGGGAGATGAACAGAGAGGGACCAGGAGCCAAAAAGCCCAAGAAAGGAATGCAAACTAACAGTTCTGATAGGCTTAAAATCCATTCAATGGCAAAGACAGAGAGGAGGCAGTTGTTGAGATAGAAAGAAAGCCGAAGATGTAGAGAAAGAGGGAGAGTTTGTGTACTCTTGTAGACTTGAGGATTTCAAGTAAATCCCTGTTGTTTTGTCACTATTGTGATGAGACTCGATTTGAGCTCACACTCGCAATAATATACTCTTGAAGACATAATATAGAGATCGTCACTAAAAGCTGGACCAGGAGACGTAGCTAGGAAGTCTAGTGAACTCCTTGATTATTTGCTATGTTGATGTGTGTGTCTGTTATGTTTTCTAACTGCTCATTGTCTATATTATTCACAATATTTTTGATATGTTGCACTAATTAATATAGGCATTCCTTCACATGAGTCTGTAATACCTTTATATTGATTTAAAATCTCATTTTCAGATCAATTGTGCTCGTGGCGGGAGAACTGTCAGAGGACATTCAGTTCCCCATATTTGTGGGGAATCTCCTAGAGGCCGCAAAGTGCACTTCGTTATGGGCCACTAAAGATGCCACAGGATCCGAGATAGTAAAATATTCTTGGTGTTCATGGAGATGAACCTCAAAATGGGGATTAACCGCAAGCCATGGCTATCACCCACTATCTATAATAGCTTACAAATATTCGCGGAGTTTAAGTCGTACTTCCATCACATCTACATCAAGGTGCGCAAGGACCCTGTGAAAAAGTGGAATGAACTACCATACATAGTCGCAGATGGTGTTATCTTCGATGTACTTGAGGCGTGGCCACCGATGTGGCACGATGCAGACATCTCTACGGTGGAAGCAGACAAGTCTGTTGCACAGAAAAAGAAGGAGGAAGCCAAAATGTGGGTGGTAAAGTTGGCAGAAAAAATAAGGAAAGAGGTAGCAACAGCAAAGGCACAGTAGGCGCGGAACGCTACAAAGGCAACAACAAAACAACAGAAGGTTGTAGCAGAAGCACAGAAGGAGGTAGATAAAGAGCGCGAGGGTTGGAAGTTGGCTTCACCTGAGCTGGAATAGGAGACGAAAACTGAGACAGAGTAGGGTGGTGTGGACCTACAAACAGCGTCGTAGGACCACAAAAGAATTCAAAAGCATCTAAGACTTCCCTTGACCAGATCATCCTCACTGACGGAGATTTGCATAAAATAGGGAAAACAGTGGATGATGTCATCACAGAGGCCCTCTAGCAGTTCACGGAGGAGAATCAGACTGTGTTGGGAGGCCTCTGAGCACAGATTCAAGAGTTGCAGGTGTGCACTCCTCAGATTGGCACTCTCTCAACCAGCCTCGCAGTAGGAATGGCTGCAGTCGAGGAGATGTTGTGCACTCACACAACCAACACAATAGTGTTGTTAGAGGGGGAGCTAGTTATAACAAAGGAGGTCAACCAGCCCACAGTTAGTGCATTGAATGGAATAGGATTCAACATGGTTGTGCTCCCTTGGGAGACGCTCTATGTTCTACAGGATGGGATTACTGTAAAACTATGGGCTAGGGAGAGTCATGCACTGCAGGTGTTGAGTGAGAAAAGGATCAACATGGAACAGTTGAGCTTGTAGCACGACGAGGTCGTGTCCTAGAATAGGTAGATGGTGTAGGTACTTGAAGAAGCATGCCAGAAGGTCCTTGAGTTGGCCATCCTGGCCGAGGTGCTAGTAGAGGCATGCATCCAGAGGTTAGCAGCAGGGGTGCACAAAGCATGAGAAGAGATGGCCAAGGTTCATCTAGAGTTGAACCTCTAGATAGTAGAGCCACAGTTGAAGGTGCAATCTTCAACTCCTAAAGAGGTGAGGGAACAACATGCCAATGCCATCACAACAGGCATCGAAGAGATCAACAATGTAGTGAAGGACTGCACCAAAATGTTGGAAGAGTTGTTTGAGGTTCTCACCGCTCTGCAGGAGGACCCAAACATACAATGCTTGTGGACAGAGTCATGTGAGCTGTAGCAACAATATGACGATATAAAAGGGATAGTGCAAATGGTGGCCCTTACATAGAGGCTCACACAGATGCAATAGACCAAGGCACTTAAGGAGCAGGTAGACGCGGCGTGGCACAAAGAAGTTGTTTTGAAGGTGTGTGTCAAATGATGGATTGATGAGGCCTTCATCATCATAGAAACAATTGAAGGAAATATCTCGCAAATGCAGGGAATGCAGGTGCAAATGCAAGAAAGCAGTTCTGCAATTTCCGAATAGGCCATCCAGGAGATACAGCAGGCATCCATTGAGTGTCCTGCCGACCTTGTAGTGGTTCGAGCAGAGTTGGGAGGCCTCCTTGTGAAGATCTCCGCCCAAGAGAGTGACTCGAGGGTGAGTCACGATGTTTGTGTTGGGGGCCTTTTGGGCGCAAGATCCCCCGAGGAAATTTTTGGGGCTTAGAGCCCAAGTTTTGACTAAGTCCAATGGAAGGACTCCGTGATTTATGGGCTTGGAGCACGAAGATTGTAATTGAGTCATAGTGTTTTCCACCCTTACTTTTGTAATGTAATGTTAGTTTGAGAGATCTACCCATGGTCTGTGGAGTCAACCATGGGATTGTATAAATAGAGTGAGGCTCTAAGTCGTAAAAGAGATCTAACCATATAGGATAAAATATAATGGATAGATGATCTTGATGGAATAGAAGTCTAAGTGAAAGTCGGGTTTTTGGGTCATATAGTAGGAGAAGGGTCTACAACTGAGTGCAGAGAAGCCTAGTAGTATGCAGTTGAGTGCGCGGACCCCTGCAGTTGAGTGCACAGGGTGAGTTGAGTCTGTAACCAATTAAAGAATTAATAAAGAGAAGTTTCTTATAATTTTGTGTATCTTTTTCTGTTTTTTGCATTAAAGTATATTGGGTATGACTTGCAAGTTTACTGTTTATATGTTGTGCGAACTTATATGAATGTTTTGAATAAGTGAATATAAGATAAGTAAGATGATTAAGATAATATAAGATAATATAAGATAAGTAAGATAAGTGAATATATGTTGTGCGAACTTATATGAATGTTTTGAATAAGTGAATAAGTGAATGTTTATGCGAAGTTAACTAACTCTTATAAGGAAGATAAGTAAGAGCCGTGGTATAACTTTGGGAAGTAGCACAGATCGTTGCCTTAGCAATGCGAAAGCACCACAGTCCATGACTAGGGCTATGCGAAGATAATTGTAACCAATTGCGAAGATACTGCAGGCCAGGAGAGAGCACGAAGGGACCTATGTGAAGTTGATTCGCAGTTGGACTAAAGTGACACCTCAGACATCTCAAGGGTATAGAAACTTGGTTCTAGCATCCCCCCACACTACTTCGGGTGAGACTTCAATCCACGCTCCGTGGGATATTTCTGAAAGGTTCAGTAGTACAGGGATTTGTTTGGCTAATTAACTCCGAACCTAGGTCAGGCCCCACCAAGCCAACAATGACAATGGGGAACTAAGAGTCTTGCAAGGAAAGAAGAAAGCAATATCAGTTAGTATGGTGATACTTATGCAAGAAAAGCACAATCACAGAAAAGGGTGTGTGTTATTTGTAGTACTCATTTCTAGTGATAAAGGTAAGGAAGTTTAGGATGCAGATGTGTTGAGCAAGTACCTAGTTTTAGAGAAGTTGAAGGATGTATTTCCTAAGGATATTTGAGAGTTTCCACCTCACAGGGAGGTAGAATTTTCTATTGAGTTGGTGCAAGGGCAACTTCGGCATCAAAAGAACCTTACAGGATGAGGACACCTGATTTGGTGGAGTTGAAGCTATAGTTGAAGGAAGTGTTGGAAAAGGGGTACATTAGGCCAAGTGTATCACCGTGGGGCACACTAGTATTGTTTTTGAAGAAGAAAAATATTGTACTCTTAGATTATGCATTAACTATAGGCAGTTGAATAAAGTGACCATCAAGAATAGATATCTATTGTCTAGGATTGATGACTTGTTTGATCAGTTGAATGGAGTAGTTGTGTTCTCGAAGATTCATCTAAGATCCAGATATCATCAAGTACACATCTAAGAGGAATACATTTAGATGGCAACTTTTTGCACCGGGTATGTGAATTATGAGTTTGTTTTAGTTCCATTTTTCTTAACTAACGCTCTAGCTACATTTATGTGCTTTATGAATAGTGGGTTGCATTTTTACTTGGATAAATTTCTTATTGTGTTCATTCATGACATATTGGTATATTATAAAAATCAGGAAGAGCGTGCTAAGAATTTAGTAGCAATGTTGAGGTTGTTGAGAGGGCATCATTTTTATGCTAATATGAGCAAGTGTAGTTTCTTTCATATTGAGGTACACTACTTGGGGCATTTTGTCTCCAAGCAGGGCATTGTAGTAGATGCAGGAAAGATAAGGGCCATCATGGAGTGGGTAACTCCTAAGAATGTGGATGAGGTGAGATCTTTTATGGGGTTGGAAAGCTATTATAGGAGGTTCATCAGGAACATCTCATAGATTTCTTATCCTATCACATCATTGTAGAGGAAATGTAAGAAATTTGAATGGATAGAGGACTGTGAGGCTAGTTTTGAGTATCTTAAGAAATTGTTGATACATGCACTAGTGCTAGAGATTGCAGATCATAGCAAAGATTTTATGGTATGCATAAATTAGTGCAAGAAGGGACTTGGTGGAGTCCTTATGCACGATGGACAAGTGGTATGCTATGAGTCACGTAAATTGAATGAGCATGAGAAAAACTATCCCATGCATATCTTGAATTAACAATGATTATACATCCATTCAAGATATGGAGACATTATATTATGGGCAGGAGGTTTACATTGATGAGTGATCATAATGGTTTGTGTTACCTATTTGACCAACTGAATATGAATGGTAGGCAAGCTTGGTGGTTGGCTACGATCAGTGGGTTCGATTTTGAGATTAGGTACATCAAAGGCAAAGAGAATAGAGTGGTAGATGCTCTTAGAAGGTGGATACAGGTGAATCACTAAGCATCTATGAGCTACTGTGGGACAGACTTATAGGATAGGATCTTGCAGGTATGTCAACAGGATGTCAGATATATGGATATTATGAACATGTTGCAGTAGAGTACATGTACATGTACAGGTGGTAGTACAGGTATAGGTACAGGTGCAAGTGCAGGTGCACAAGGTGTGGATTATTGCCTTACAACAAAAGGATTGGTCAGATTCAAAGACAGGGTATATGTGTCAAACAATAGTGAGCTCAAGGAGGTGGTATTGAGAGAGTTTCATGAGAAACCATACTCGGGTCACCCAAGTTATAAGAAGAAAGTAACTATGGTAAAGAGATTTTATTATTGGTTGAACCTAAAGAGGGATGTAGCAGATTCTGTGGCTAGGTGTTTTGATTGTCAATGTGTGAAGGCAGAGTGTAAACATCTAGGTGGACTGCTACAGTCAATTGCTACTCCAGAGTGGAATCGACTTCATCATAGGTTTGTTGAGGATAGTGAGATAGCATGATTCCATCATGGTTATTATGGACAAGTTGAAAAGGGTTGTACACTTCATTCCAGTGAGGTCTACATTATCAGCTAGTGACGTAGCACATGTATTCGTTAAAGATGTGGTCAGATTGCATGGTGTTCCGAAGAAGATTATGTCAGACAGGGATGCAAAGTTTACTTTCAAGTTTTGGAAGGAGTTATTTGCAGGTTTTGTCACAAAGTTGGCCTTGAGTACAAATTATCATCCATAGACAAATGGACAGACAACAAGGGTCAACAGGATATTGGAGGACATGTCGAGGATGCATGTGATGCATCAAAATCGAAAGTGGGAAGAATACCTTCCACAGGTAGAGTTGACTTATAACAATAGGTATCAGGAACCTTTGAGGATGAATTTTCTTAAGGTGTTGTATGGGCAGATTTGCAATACTCCTATCAGTTGGAGTGATAGAGCTAATAGGGTGTTGATCGGACCAAACTTGTTGTCAAACATGGAACAAGAGATGCAGGTTATAAACAAGAATCTAAAGGTAGATAGGATAGGTAGAAGACCTATGAAAATTAGAACAACTTATTCAAGGAGTTCCAAGATGGGGAAGAGGTGTACTTGCACATCAAACCAAAGAAGAGCTCCTTACGGATTGGATCATGTGCCAAGATGGCACGACGATTTTGTGGACCCTTCAATATTATTGAGAGGATTGGGCTAGTAGCTTATCGACCTGCATTCCCTCGAAGAGTTAAATTTCATGATGTTTTCCATGTGTCATTGGTTAAGAAGTATGTTAAATATGTTGATCTGGTGATTGAGTGGTATGTATTGTAGGTAGAACTACATGGAAAATTCTAGTTGGAGCCTTAGTGCATATTGCATAAAAATGTGTTCATGCTCCGGAACCAAGCAAATGAAAGTTAAAGTGAAATGGAATTACTTTGGGCCTGATGAAGCTACATGGGAGATGGAAGATTAAATGTGGGCTATGTATCCTTCCTTGTTTTCCAATTGAGGCAAAGAAGTTTTGGCATGGTTTTTTGGTACGGTGTTTTGGTATATATCTAGGTATATGTTTGGAAATTTTAGTATATGTACATATCTAAATCGATTAAAATACCACCATGAGATATGTTATAAATTTCCAATAAGCGATATGGGTGTCATGTCATTATGATGTTATGTAATTATGGTTTCATGTTCGTTTGCTTCTTAGCAGGACGATCATTGTAAATACTACAACGAGTTAAGTTATAAAGCTCCATCAGCAATATATTTTTTCTTACAACAGTTTTATGGTTATAGGAGTTTTTGAACACCGAGGATGGTGTCCCCCCAAGGGGGAGGGTTTCGTAACAACCTTGGTGAAAATTTCATGTAATAAAAGTTCATAAAGGAAAAATAATAACCACGGTTGATGGGACACTTATTCCAAGCGGAATGTTGGGAAAAATCCTAGTGACGGAGATCAGTTGTGATTAATTAATGGCTAAGGAAATTTGTAAAGGCTATGACTAAGTCTTTGGAAAGGAAAAATGGAATTTTGGCACATTTATTTATGAAAATAATTGAAATTGGATAAAAGGGAGGTCAAAGGTTGCAGGTTGTAGGTGAGGAGGAAAATGAAAGAAAATAATGGAAAATGAAGAAAATAGAGGCCTCATTCATAAAAGGCTTTTGAGGATCAGTTCGTAACCTTTTTTCAGTTCAATTTTGGAGCTCTCTCATTATTCTCTCTCTCTCTCTCTCACATTCTTGGAGACTTAGAGTTTTCTTGGAGCACTCTTGGAAGGTGTGGCATACTTGGATTTTGTTGTAAGAAGGAAAAGGAAGAGAAGGAAATCACAAGGGGACATTGGGATCAAAATCTACAACGAGAATTGCTTGTTGGTACCGAGTTTCATGTATGTTTTCCTCACTAGGTTTGTCATGCATGGCATATGCACGTGGTTTGTTGATTGTGATTTGTCATGGGCATGGAGAATGGTCGAGAATGATAGTGAATTTCATCACCTTGCCATTTCCTGGATAGTCATGGTGATTGTGGATTTGCTTTCCTTGTTTTGTTTTGGTTGGTTTTCATGTTTCCTTAGCTTGGGTTGAGATATTAGACCTGGAAGCCTTGGTTGGACAAATGTTGTAGAAGCCCTATAAAAACTTGGGTTGAGTTACTAATCTTCGAAGCCTTGGCTGGAAAAATGCTCTGGAAGCCCTTGGTTGATTGAGTTACTAGTCCTGGAAGCCCTGGTTGGACAAACACTCTAGAAACCCAGTAAAAGTTGTTGTTTGAGCTACTAGTCCTAAAAGCCTTGGTTGGACAAATGATTTGGAAGCCCTAGAAGGCTTGAATAGAGACCAATTTGATGATGGTTTTGTGATGTCAGACCATGAGGTGGAATCATTGTTTGATCGGTTGCGGTGCGTGGCCTTTGGAAGCGCGGATGCTTTTGGATTGATGATTTCTGTAAGATCCCACATTCATGCTTGGAATATGGCACGGGGGTGAATGGCTGTAGAGGGATTTGGCTCAACCATTCTATGGTCTGGTGGAACATGGAGGTCACATCCTGGGTTTGGATTTTTCATCATAAATATGAGATTACTTCTCCTTGTATTTATATGGGTACTATACTGGATTCTAGGTGGTTATATGCCTGTGATTTCATGGGTATTTCTGCTACTCTTATGTTGGTTACATATGTGTTTTATGACAATAGTTATCTATAGCTCTCATCATGTTTTTACTTGTAAATTAATGATCAATGTATCTATGACCTAATGGATGAAATGGCAATTAATATGTTGAGGCATCAATGTCTCTTAGCAATTCTCAGCTAAGTATGAGACCCCTGTGCTTAGATCTATTATTTACATTTGTATATTACATATTCGTGATATGTTTGACGAAATTTTTCTCATGGCTAGTAGGGGTTTGGTCAAGGTCTCATTCAAGTGATTGCATTTATACTATCATTTCCTTATTATCTTACTGTTTTATAGATATGATTAAATTATGGGCAGTGACCTAGGCTCTAGGGCTGAAGAAGTGGCTCAAATCCCAAGGATGCTCGCACAACACTGAAAAAAGCATCCCTGGCCATTGGCTTGCAGGCTCGTGAGAGAATCCAGAGGTCCCTGGAAGCTGACATGCCCATATCTTGAGAGTGTCCAGAGCTCAAGTAGTCCAAAATGTTAGACAGACACAGGGGATGGTTGGCAGAAAGTTTGGGTTGGTTCTTGAGGATCCTAATGGTGATGTTGGATGTCTATATGGTGCGTTTCCATCATTTCCACCTCCTTACCATGACTTAGGAGGTCGAATCATATCATAGTGGCCTCTCATCACATGTTTACCTCGGCTAGCCAGTTGTTTGGGTAGACGTGGGAGGAGGGTGTTACAGGAGTAGCTTGTTATAGATGAATCCTTCAGGATGAGATTTACCAAGAGAAAGAACCCTAATATATTTGGCTATTATGAAATCGATTTAAGTTATCTAGCCTTAAATCAACCCCAGTCAAATAGATATCTCTTTTGGGTAATGCCATTTCTGAATATTCCCAATATTTTTTTGATGGTATTGGAATACCTCAATGGGAAGATTCCATCATAAATGAGTATTCTTCTTTGATGAAGAATGATATTTGGGATCTTTTTCCTCTTCCAAAGGGACATAGGTTATTACATTGAAAGTGGGTCTATAAAACAAAATATGTGGTAGACAACTGTCTTAACAATTATAAGACACATCTTGTAGCCAATGGATTTTCACAACTTGAAGGAAATGACCATTTGAAGACTTTTGGCATGTTTCCAAGATGGATTCTATATGCCATATATTTTCTCTAGCTACCTCACATGGCAGGTTAGTTTACTTTACGGATGCAAGGAATTCCTTTCTGCATGGAAATATACATGAGGAGATGTACATGGACTAGCCCCTTGGTTTTGTGCAAGATCATTCCCTTGATTGGAGGCTTCAATGTTCGTTATATGGTCTCAAACAAGCCCCTAGAGATTTGTAAGAGAATATGAACAATTTTCTTCTTACTTCTTGGCTCAACGGTTGTCACTCTAATCCCATTGTTTACACTCAGAGATAAGGCTTTGGATTATTGATTCTAGTTTTCTATGACATATAATGGTATGCAAAATTAATTTCTTGGCTTGCATGTTCACTATTTTTTAGAAGGGATTTCCATCTTTCAGCAAAAATAGGCACTTCATTTACTTTAACATTTTTTCACGGATAATTGTAAGCCCGTGCCTACTCCTTTCCATTATGGAATCATTCCTACCACCAATTTCACCTCACCATAAGTGGATGTTACATTGTTTCATCAACTAGTTGGTAGTCTACTCTATTTGACACACACACTACTTGGCATTGCTTATGTAGTCGAGTTTGCTTCTAGATTCTCTTAGGAACCTCATCAAAGTCACTGGAAAGTATTGAAGAGTATTTTGAGATATATTCAAGAAATTTTCAAGTTTGTCATTAAGTATATTGTTGCTCTCCTCAGCTTGTGGGTTTCATAGATTCTAACTAGGCTAGGCCAGTGGATGATAGAAAGTCGACCTCTCGATTTTGAGTCTTTCATAGCTATGCTCCTATTTCTTGGTACTGCAAGAAATAATCAATGATTGCATTATATTGAACAGGAGTTGAGTATTGATCTAATGTTCTCACATGTCAAGAATTTTGATGGTAGCGATAGTTGTTGGTTATGTTTTTCATTCAACGAGATCAACCTATTCTTCTTTGGTGTGATAATCAAAGTGCAATACATATTTCTAGAAATATTTTCAAGCAACAAGCAACCAAATGCATTGAGATCCATATGCCCTTAATTTTCAAACTTATTCAAAATGGAATTTCTAACCTAGTGTGAACAAATAGTACATATTTTCACATATTCCTTGGAGTCACCAAGGTTTCTTGAGTTACGACACATTCTTGTAGTGAAGGATGTTGTCCTTGGGGGCTTATCCCAAGTCCTCCTTCCTTCACCTCTTCATTTGTCTCTTTCTTTCTTTCATTCTTTTTTAGAAAACACTCTAACATATACACATTAACTTGACACACTCCACCATACTTCATAGCCTATAAAAGTTGTGAATTTCCATGTTTGGATCTAGCAAACCACAAATAAAATAGCATCACTAAATCCTGAAACATGTTTTCAAATAATAAAAGCTTATCATTGGATTATTAACTCTAGTAAATCTAAATGTAGCTAAAATAAGTGCATGGGCATATTCAAATATGCTTAATTTGAATTCATGGGATTGGATTACAACCTCTAATCCTTATTTTGATGAAACTCTAGTGCACTTGTTGAAATAATAGTGTAATTACTTTTTCTGCTTTTGATCAAATTCTAATTAGTCAAGGGAGTATTTTCTATAAAACGGTACAAGATGGAGAGCTAAATGATTTTGGTTGTTGGTTGTAAATGTAAACATGTCATTTATATGGAGTCATACATGTCTTTAGATAGTTATCTAATTTTATAGAAAATTCTCTTTCAATTATATTAAATTGGTATATAAAATCAAATTTTCTATCGATTCAAAAATTCAATAAAATTTTCAGTATGTTTTGATTCATATTTAGAGAAAACCCTTAAAATTATTATCATAATAAGATTTTGAAATATATTAATATTATATATATCATGAAATTTCTATCACATTTATGGTTAGAAATATATAAATATATTTATCTCTACTCGCAAAATCTAGCTTAACATCAATAAGATTATACATGTATTCATTAACTCATATTGAATTTCAATTTTATGAATGATGTTAGTATTGTTTAGTATTATCATCATTGCCCCTTCGTTAACGATTACTAATTTAAATATTAAAAATGAAACTTCCCACCATAATCACATAAGAAAATACATGTAAATGGTATGAGAAAGGCTTATGTTTCACTTCCTCTTGTAGGTTTTAACCCCATACATAAATTACCTGCACACGAATTATAAGAACAGAAAATAAACAATGTGAGAGCATAACACATAAGAAACATATAGACAGAGATTCTCCCTTGGATCCCAAAACTTGGATTACCAGCGTGATTTTTCATTATATTCCTTTGAATGTTACAATACATATATATACATGCCGAAGCATCCAATACCATGGACCAAAAAACCATCACACCCAAAACCATGTGCAAAAACCATGCACAAAACCATAGGTAGGTTTGCCCACCTAATATAGAGTACAAAAAAAAAATTCCCTAGGGCGCTGCCGCGGACCCCATAGAGGGGTGCTAATCGCCCCCCTCAAACCACTTGTGACCCCCCCGCTATGTAATCAACTCAAAAAAGGGGGGGCTCCGCCCCCCCTCTAACCCCCTAGTTAATTAGGGGAACTAGTCGTGGAAAGAATATAACACAACCCAACATTTTCCCACTTGTTGTTTCCTTTCCACATGGGGCCACAGGAGAGCTTAGACATTTATCCATCCTTTCAATACCCATTGTTTTTCTACACCAAGAGAACTTCTTAGAGCTCATAGATTTTGTCAATGAATCTGTAGTATTTTTCAAAGTGTTCACCTTTACCCGCAACACCTATTTGGCTTTTATCATATCCCTCACAAAGTGACACATCAATGTGCTGTGTCTTTGAATGGTAAACAGGGTTCTTTGCCAAGAAAATTGCACTTTGGCTGTCACAGTCTATCCTTATAACTCGCTGTACTAACCCCATACTTGAACACAATCTCTACATGCATGAGTGGTTGCCATGTATTTTGCCTCTATAGTTGATAGTGCCACCACAGATTGTTTCTTACTCATCCAACCGACTGCACCTCCAAATACGTTAAACACATACCCACTTGTAGATCTTCTTTGATAGAGATCTCTAGCCCAGTATACATTAACAAAGCCATGAATATCCAAAACATTGTCCAATCTTCATCTTCCTTGGTATCACAAACCATAATCACTAGTGCCATGCAAATACCTAAAAAGTTGCTTCACTATTGTCCAGTGCCCCTTCCCTAGTTTTGACATAAAACAGCTCAATACTCCCATTGTATGTGCAATGTCTAGTCTAGTACAGACTATCGCATACATCAAGCCACCTACTACACTTGCATATGGAACACAGGACATGTCCTCTTCCTCCTCTTGTGTCTTCGGACACTGTTCAACAGATAACTTCACACCTACAAGAATAGGAACCTTCACCGGTTTCTTATCCTGCATATTAAATCTCTTCAATATTGTCTCGACATAATTCCTCTAGTTTAACCAAAGCTTCCTCTTTGCCCGATCTCTTTTAATTTTCATGCCCAAAATATAGTTTGTAGCACCATGATCTTTCATGTCAAATTTAGAGGACAATTGGGTCTTCAAATCTTGGATAATTTCTTTGTCATTTCCAACCAGCAACATATTATCCACATACAATACAAGATAAATAACACAATCACCAATTAATTTAAAATACATACAGTGATCTAACTTGCTTCTGGTGAAGCCAAGTCCCCGTATAAATGTATAAAATTTCTGATACCGCATCCTTGGTGACTGTTTTAAACCATATAGAGACTTCTTTAACTTGCATACCAGTTCTTTTTTACCCTTCACCGAAAATCCTTCAGGTTGCTTCATGTGGATCTCTTCTTCGAGATCCCCGTGAAGAAATGTTGTCTTCACATCCATCTATTCTACCTCAAAATCAATAGGAGAAACAACATATAAAAGTAATCTAATAGAAACTACCTTGGCAATAAGAGAAAAAACATCACCAAAGTCAATTTCTGGCAGCTGGGAATAACCTTTTTCTACCAACCGAGATTTGTATTTCTCCACCTTTCCTTCTGCATTTGTCTTCTTCTTGAACACCCATTTTCTTCCAATGGATTTACTTCCAGCCGGAAACCCCACCAGATCCCAAGCCTCATTTTTGTGCAAAGATGCCATTTCATCAACCATGGCCTCTTTCCAGAGTTTTTCATCCTTTCAATCTACTGCTTCCTTCACAGTTCTGGGATTATCATCAGTAATAGATAAAGAAAAAATTGAATAGAAAGCGGATGGATTATAGCTTTCTAGTTGCCTTCTTTCTCGAACTGATCTTCTAACAACCGGAGTTTGTGTCTCTTCATCTTCTTATTACTTTTCTGCTGTAAAGTCTAATTCTTCTTCCTTAAGCTCAAACTCTATCTTCTCAGGTTCCTCTGGTTGGAATTCATGTTTAATAACATCTTTTACGTCTCTAAACACCACATCTCGGCTATACACAACCTTCCTTGTTACTGGGTTCCAAAGTTTATAACCTTTTAAACCATCCTTATACCCAATAAAGATGCACTTTTCGTATTTACTATCAAAATTTGTTTTTTTCTCCTTTGGAACATGTACATATGCATCACATCCAAATACCATCAGCTGTGAAAGAGAGGGTTTCTTACCAGTCCATACCTGTTGTGGAGTCTTATCCTCCAACGTTGATGAAAGTTATCTATTGACCCGGTAACATACAGTCTCCATCGCCTCTGCCTAGAATTCTTGTCCTAACCTGGGACCACTGAGCATACTTCTTACCCTTTCCATCAACGTCTTATTCATTCTTTATGCAACTCCATTTTGCTCAGGTGTGTATGGAGTAATTTTCTGCCATGCTATACCACACATCTTACTAAATGCTTCAAATTATTTCTTGCAAAACTCTCCACCATTATCTTTTCTCAACACCTTTATCTTCTTCTCTGTCTGCTTTTCCACCAGAGCATTAAATTCTTTAAACCTCTCAAAGACTTCATATTTCTTCCTACGGAAATATATCCATGTATTCCTTGAGAAGTCATCTTTAAATGATACATAGTACACAAACTTACACAGTGATGGAACCTTCACAGATCCAAACACATCACTATGCACAAGCTCTAATATTTGTTTCACCCTCTTATCACCAGAGGGGAAACTCACTCTATTCTACTACTCATATACACAATTTTCACAGAAATCAAAATCCAGGGAGCTATTAGTCATACCTTCTACCATAAATTTACCATGAAGTATTCGAAGGCCCTTCTCTCCAATATGTCGAAGCCTTTGATGCCATAGCATAGTCTTTTCTACAGAGACCACTAGATTTTCTGCTCCACTTTCAGGAACCACAGAAATGTTGCACCCCTCAATAATAGTGCCACCTTGTAGCTTGTACAAAGTTGTAATCTGAACTCCACGCATCAATACCAGTGCTCCCTGAACCATTGTGCCATTGTGCAGGTATCCTTTCGAACACTGTTTTTATACATGCATCATCCAACTTTCTTATAGAAATCAATTCTCTGGCCAATGCAAGAATATGCAAAACACCCAGAAGTGTTCTAAGCCTCCCACCTTGCAAATTCAACTTAACTTTTCCACAACCAACGATTTTAGCCTTCCTGTCGCCCCCCAATAAGACATCACCACCATCATATTTCTCATACTTACAAAACCGCTCTCTATGGGGAGTGAAGTGAAAGGATGCATTGAGTCAATCAACCATGCCTCGTGATCTACGTGTGTACTTGAAGAAGCCAAGTACACATCCCCACGTTTATTTGAGGTGGTTTTCGCCTTTACAGAAGGAGCATCATCAGATCCCTTTCCTTTGTCAGTAGCTTTAGATTTATAGTCCTTTTTGTAGTGTCCTTTCTTTTCGCATTTCGAGCACACCTTTACAGGTTTTCCTCGAGACTTAAATCTCCCTCTAGATTTAGATCTCCCACTCAATGACTTATTTTTGTTTTTGTTCTGGGACTTTCCTCGTATAGAAAAGGCATCACCATTCTAGCTCTCCATATTTTTTCATCTCATCTCCTCTGCAAGTAAGGCTGAGACTATTTCATCAAATTGCAAGGCAGTTGCATTGCTACCTGTTGCAATAACCAAACTATTCCATGAATTTGGTAGAGAACAGAACAAACAGATGCACTTATCTTCATCTGAAATTTTAATATCAACAGATAATAACTAACCTACCATAGTCTTAAATGTGTTCTAATGCTCTATCGCCGAGTCTCCATCTTTCATCCTTAGGTTATACAGCTTTTTCCGTAGGCACAATTTATTCACCAGAGACTTATATTTGTACAAAGAACCTAACTTGTCCCACAATGCCTTAGCCATAGCTTCCCCTGATACATTCAGCAATACTGAATCTGAGACACATAATTGTATTGTGTTCTTTGCCCTCTGGTCCAAATTCTTCTCTTCTTCATTGGGCACTCCCGTTGGTTTAATACCCAGATTTACCGTGATCCACTGATTTTTATCTACCAATAGATCCTCCATCTTTAGTTTCCATAACTCAAAACTCTGACCATTAAATTTCTCGATCTCTATCTTTCCACTGCTTGCCATCTTCTTTCACCACAAGAATCGATTCCGCAGATCTCCCACTCAACAAGGTCTACCACAGTCCCGAGCGAAACCCATCAGTAACAAAGACGTCCCCTTGAAGCCAAAACAACTCTGATACCAAATGTAGGTTTTAACCCCGTACAAAAATTACCTGCATACGAATTCTAAGAACAGAAAATAAACAATGTGAGAGCATAACACATAAAACACATATACACAGAGATTTTTCCCTAGATCCCAAAACCGTGACTACCAGCTTGATTTTTCATTATGTTCATTTCAATGTTACAATACATATATATACATGTCAAAGCATCCAATAACATGGACTGAAAACCATCCCGCCCAAAACCATGTGCAAAAAACATGCACAAAACCATAGGTAGGTCCGCCCACCTAATATAAGGTGCAAAAAAAAATCCGTAGAGGGGGCTAACCACCCCCCTAAAACCCCCTATGACCCCGTGCATAATCGGCGCAACGAGAAAGGGCCCCTACCCTCCTCTAACCCCGAATTAACTAAAAAAGCTAGTAGTGAAAAAAATATAACACTACCCAACACCTCTCCACTTCATTCAAAATACACAAAAAATAATTACTAGGAAAACACAAAAATTATTGTCCATCAATAATCAAATCATCAATGCGAGTGTTTTTATCCTCTTAAAAAATAAAATAAATTAAAAACATATATAAAATTAAATTTACATATGATGTGTAAAAATATATGTAATACCTTGTACCATATATCGTTATTAAAATTATCCCATATATGATATATACATTTATGTAATATATGCTCTTAGTTATAAGACACCTTTTTCCACCCAGTTGCAATCACATCACAGAAAGATAAAGAATCATGTGCTCTTAAGTATTAAATTAATCTATTGACAGCAGTCTCTGAATTCAATTAAAACATAAATATTCCTCATTCACGGTAAATCCAGTTGTATTCACAAGATTCCTCACTCAATGAAAATCCAGTTGTATTCACACGGCATGAAAGAGCTCGGGCCGGTGAAGAAAACCGAAAAGGAAAGGAAACCGAGACACATACACGCGAAACGCCAGCCATGGCTGGCCCCTCTCCCAATAAAAACCGACACCCTTTCTTCTCAGCCTTCATATTTTCAATCATTTCATTTCCTTGAAGTGACTCGCAAATTTCATTCTCTCGTAATTTCTTGTACCAGCAGAGCCATATCCTGCACACTTCATCACAAAGAATTCTTCGTGCAAAATCTCATTGTACAGAAATCAAGCAGAGTTAGTGTTCATCAATGGGTAATTGTGCGGCATCTCACGGATCCGGAAAGCTCTCTGCAGATTTCATCGGCGGTGAGGAAATTATAATGGTGATGAGAACCGACGGAAAGATAATGGAATACACGCCTCCCCTTGTCGTCAGAGATGTCATGGCGGCGTTCCCACAGCATTCGGTCGTTCATTCCGAGGATGCACACTGCCGCTCTCTTTCACCGGACCAGAAGTTGGTTCCGGGACAGCTTTATCGGCTGCTAATTCTTCCTGATTCGCCTTCTCTCTCCAAAGACGCCATTATATCAGAGGCCACAAGCATCGATAATGGCAGAATCGAGGGCAGAATTAGCAGTGAAAGGCTTGCGAGTACTCGGCCAACTCCTTCAGTTACGTGTGTGGAGAATGGCGGTGGTATTATTAGGGTTAAGATGGTAATGTCCAAACGAGAACTGGAAGCCTTGCTTTCACATGGTTCTATAAAAGAGAAATCATTTTTGCCTGACCTTCAATGTAAAGCCCACTACATCAAAGAAGATTATGTAATTTCCAGGAGAAGATGCGGCAACGATGGGTGGAGAGCATCGTTAGAGAGCATTCCGGAGGTGAACTAATTAAGGCTGTGTTTCTTTCAGTCAGCAAGTTACAGTTGCAGGCTCTCTCAGATACTTGTTATCAACATGGTGGTGACAATAACCCAATTCATGTACTATATATTTTATGTATATACGTTTGAGAAATTCAATTGTAAGATATGTAGAGGTTGGATGATAGGAGGCTAAAGTTGAATTCAATGTATGTAAGGCTGCATCTTCTTTCCGTCAGCAAGTTGCAGTTGCAGGCCCTCTCAGATACTTGTTATCAATATGGTGGTTACAGTAACCCAATTCATGTATTATATATTTTATGTATATACGTTTGAGAAATTCGATTGTACGTTATATAGAGGTTGGACGATAGGAGGCTATGGTTTAATTCAATGTATGTAACGGCCTGAATGAGCGTTTCAGAGCTTTTTCAGGTATCTGTTTCTCTTCTTTGCGATGGAATAATTATGGTTTCGTTGAGACTTTTATGTCTTTACGCCTTTTCTATGGCTTTGTCCTTCATACAATTTACCATGACTTTGTTTTTTTATAAAGTTTTGTCGTCAGCGAATGTGAATTCTAGGTGAGAGTTGAGAAAAATAATTACTTCGGATTTGATGGCTTAAAGTCGCCGAGGCCTAAAATATAAAATACAAAACCATTTTAGAAATTTAATATATTTTTTGGACTCTTGCGTGGGAATCTTTCAAAGGTGATTCGAGAATTTGGCTCACGAGTATCGATAAAGGCATTGGAAGTAAAATTCACCTCTTACATGAGAACAAGAAGCGAAATTAGAATCAAATTGCTTTATATCTTTTTATTGAAAAATTAAAATTAAATTAAATAAATTTAAAGGTTATATTTAAATTAATGTCAATATAGTCCACAGTGAGGCAGGGTCATGGCCTGTTATTAAGTTACTTTTTGATGTGAAAGTTATTAATTCTAAATTATTAACTTATTTTTTGATGTGAAAAAATCTAACTATGTCAAGGGCTAGTGTGACTCAGACATATATCCTTTGTAGCAATTTCTCAAAACACAAATAAAGCATAAAATAATATTTAGAAAGAAAAGAATAAATACAGATATAAATAATAATTATTCATAATAATTAATTATAATTAATAATATTATAAATTAAAATTAAAATTTTCTAAATTTTAAATTAATTAATCACTATCTTAATATTATAATACTTAATTACAATATATTAGCTATTTATAACATTTAAGATTAAAATCTTAGTAATATATAATTTGGGATAATTTAAATAGTAATTAATATATATATATAAATAAATAAAGAGTAATAAAATAAATTTTGAATAAACAAATGTTGTGATTGATATGTGAATGTTCTGAAATAAAGTGTTCTCTAAAAATTCTATCTAAATAATTATATTTTTTTAAATATAAATATATAATTTTTCTTTTAACGTATTATTTTCAAACAATTTTTAATTATAACTTTTTAGAAAGTTTCTTGTTAAAATCACTCAATATTTTTCAACCTCATTATTCCATCATAAAATACCTTAAGCGCCATGCGGACTACATATTACAATATATGAATAATCAAAATCCAATCACATGCCTAAACTATTTGAATATTGGGTGCATATTTCTCTCATTAAAATTCCAACGGGGACTTAGGCGGTGATGGTACGTATTGACATTTTCATTTATCTTTTAAAATATTATTTTTTATCCGATGTCTTAAAAAGATACATTAAATTTCTTCTAAAATAAAATTTAAAATTTGTTATTTGAATAGAAATCAAGGTTCTAAAAGTAAGTGCCTGATCGTAATTTCAAAACAAAATTGATTAAAATAAAACATTACAATATCCAATGGTTTTGCTTAATTTGCAGCCAAACGTATTTACGGTCTTTACAATGGCCTCACCCACCATCTCGATCTCGAGAGATTCATTGTATGAACACAATTATTTGCATCAATTTGATTCATTACATCAGTGTGATTTTCAACAGACACATAATGAGTGGGTGCATCAATTATCCTACGAAAGTCACTTGTGCTGTAAAGTAGTCCCTCCTGAGGAATTCATGTCTCGGTAAAAACTCAATTTACTACTCATTTTTTAATATAAAGGACCGATGATTCCGGAGGAAGTAATTAAGACAGTTGCATATTTCAATGAATTAGGACCACCCAGAGCAGCAGATACAGAGATTTCAAATTTAGAGATTTATGACACATATTTCTGGTAGGATTTTTTTGATGGTGAATTAGTAGATAATATTAATTGAAATCTATGGTTCATATTTAGTAGATCATATTAATTGAAATTTATGGTTCATATTTAAAAGGTTATTCATTACTTGTTATAAGATGCTTTCTGAATAGAAATAAATAGAGGATGACATATATAAAGAAAGAGCTAGAATGAGAGTAAAAGAAAAAGAAAAAAAAACTTAAAAATGGAATTAGAAAAATTTTGTTTTTTATTTATGGAAATCTTAGAAAAGATAGAAAGAATGTGTGAAGGTAGCCTAATTTTATGAGTGATTGTTTTTTATTTAGAGTGATTATAAATAAACCAATTTTATAAATATGCATCTATTACATAAATAAATTTCTAAATTAAAAAAGATACTAATTTTGCAATAAGTAAATTTTGAAATTAAAAAAGATATTACATTTGAGTTTTTGAAAAAGAAAAATTTTGGAAGTAAAAGATGAATGGTAAATTTTTTGAGATAAATTCTATTTGTAAAATTGTTATATTATTTCAAGTTAATAAAAATTATTCAAAATTCAAAATAAATTAATGAAAAACTAACAAAATGCATAGATAAAGAAATGTCTATTATTTTTTTTTGGAATTGAAAATTTTTCATTAAAATTTCTATTGTATCAATTTCTAATCCAAATTCGAATTCAAACTTAGCAAGTATAGTTTTAGTATACCTGATTTGTGTTTTTGCGTGATGGTGGTTTTAAGTTTTTTTTCAGAAGAAAAAAAACGTCATAGCTTTATATTAAGGATATATAAAGGTCTAGAATACAAAAACTGAGAAAGATTGATACGGCTGGATGCCCAGACCTCATTCATATTGCTGTATGACAATTCTATACCGGCAAGACTAATGCCTAACCGCCCTTTTCAGAAAGACCCGGATCAGGAGAGCGACATAAGAGACTATGGGAAAAGCCTTAAACTTCTCCCGGACCAAAACTTTACCAGACCAAAACTTTACACACTATACGAAAAAAACAAACCATCAAGGACATATGGATGAAATAGTTGCGCCCAGCCTGCTGAAAAGAGGAACCATGTTCAAAAAGAAACATATGACATATGACATATGATGGTGGTTTTAAGTTTTAGTATACCTGATTTGTGTTCTTTTGTGTGATTGTGGTTTTATTGTTAAAAATTCCAATCCCCAGAGTGCCAGACGGAATCTGCCTCTACAATCCCACGCCAGGCAAAAGAAGTTCCGAGATCCGGCTTGTAGTGGCATCACAGGTCACTCCCACCCAGTTGTTATAGATCGGTGTGCTAACATTTCAGTAGAGCTTTCTCCTAGGAGAAACCTTGTTTACAGACTCCAGCGACGCTTGGTCATCACCAGCAAGAGAAACAATACGACCATCCTCACCAGCAATGCAAGCGCTGGGTCGAAGGCTCCGTGCACATAATCATCGCATGGAACATTGACCAGGGTTTGTAAATTTCCAATTGCCCAAATTATTTTTTTATTAAAATAATGAGAAAGGCCATTTATTTATGGGAAAGTATTTTCAATCATAATTTAAAATGTTGTATTTAAATAATAATAATAAAAGAGGTAATTTTGATATTATGGTAGAATTAAAGACAATAAAGTGCAGTTGTCTATAATGCGATTTTTTGAAAGCCTTTCCGCTGGATTTTTCCGGTCAAAATCCGGGAGCAATTTATTGGAATCATAAGTTTGATAGCTAGTTTATGCACAATCAAAGCGTCCCACGAGTTTTCCAGGGTGCTGAATCCAAATATGCGGTTAAAAACCATTTTAACTGCAACAAATCAAGATTTAACCTCAATTTCTTCCGCCGGATTTCGTCACCTCAATCTCCAAAAAGTCGCATTATAGACAACTCCCAATAAAGTTAGTTATTCTCAATAATTATGACAGTTGGAAAAGGAAAACGCACTGATTGTTATAATCCAAGGGACTTTGACCATGGAAAACCAACTAGTTTTTACCAAAGAAGTTGAATTACTTATAGGAATAAACGAGATGAATCAATGGGTTTACTAGGTTGTATGTATCATACAATTTATTATTTCATTTTGAATCATATACCATTACTAAAAAAATCTAGGATAAGTTGCCTTTTATATTTGGAAGTGTCAATGAATTTCACGTTTTAGAATTGGAAATAAATTAGCAACTTGGTAAAATTAGCAACTTGGTACTTGATCACCATAGCTTTATCTTGCTCAATTCAGGCCTATCTCGCTCAATTTAGGTCATTGTTGTCCCCATTAAAAGCATTTGGAAAGGAGAAAAATGGAACTAAATGCATTTTTTTATCTTGTCGAAACTAAAGAGTCATTTTCAAGTTTCCATATCTATGTTTTATGCAACAAGGTATGTCCTTTGTGACTCATTGAAAATGCCCAACTTTGAAACATTTTATGATCATCTCTCTACTTCTTGAAATCAAGGGTTGGTGGCTCATAACTCCAAAGGTCAAAATAAAGCCGAATCTCAATAAAAGAAATATTAGGCTCAAAGCTCGTGAGTCTCCCTCTAAGCCAAGTAACTGTAATACTAAGCCTCCACCTCCAACTTCCACGAACAAAAGATCCTCCTCCAAGAAGAAGACAAAACAGGAATGAGAAGACAAAAATTGATGAAACTTGTACCTTTTGTGGCAAACCTAGGAATATTGAAGGAAAGTGCTAGAAAATGTTTGATGTCTTAGATGATGCCGTGAAGAAGCACAATATCTCAATAGGAAAAAGGACATACTTTATCATCCCAAGCGAGAGGTATATCTACAGATGATTGAATACTTAATTTAGCGGCATCACTTCATGTGACTCGTATTTAGGGGCATCACTTCATATGACTCCTTGTCATGATTTGTTTCCTTCTATATTCCATAACAACATTTGACAAATTGCACTTGGGAACTCTACTCAACTTGAGGCATTGGAGTTAGGAACTATGTAGTTGACCAATGGGTGAATTACTGATGTGCTCCTAATCTCTAAGATCTATGCAAATTTATTATCCATCAATTAGATATGTCTTTCTACTAATTGGAAAATAGTGGAGTTTTCTACAAATTAGGTACTTATTAGAGAACTACATAACCCAATAGCTGTTTTTGAGCTTGGACATGTTGGCCATTCCTTGAAAATATATAAGTATATCTTCTTGCAGCGTTCCTTCATTTCTTCCTTTATAGCTCATGTTGAGTCTTTGAATAGGGTTTGGCATGAAAGATTCGGCCATCTAACTTTCATATATTTGCAGCAAATGTTCAGTCAAATTTTGGTTTCAATTCTTCGAAAAGTTTCCTGTACGCATGGAGTATCTTCAGGTTGTGCTCTTAGAAAATAATGCCAAAATCCCTTTCCTAAAGGGAAATCCTTAAGGACGGAAACACCTTTTGAGTTGGTACATAATGATTTAATGACTTTTTCAACTCTTCCTTTTTGAAGGGCCAAGTATGCACTAATATTTTTCGATGATTTCTCACAGTACTCCTGGGCATACTTCATCATGTATAAGAGTGAAGTCTTTGCAGCATCAGCACCTTTAAATCTATTGTTGATAAGTAGTCTTTATGCTTAATAAAGAACTTGCACACTGATAATTGGGGGAAATATGTCAATAAGACGTTTCAATTTTTTTTGTAGAGAACATGGCATTCTTCATCAACACTCTATTCCATGCACTCCTCAAGATAATAGTGTTATTGAAAGGAAGAACCAAACACTCAAATATATGGCTAATTCTATGATTCAATACAAGAACTTGGCACCTACCTTATGGCCCAAAGCAGTTACCTACTCCAATTATATTGAAAATAGGATCCCTTATAATGTAGTTCATAATATGATTCCAGTCAGGGAAAATTTTAAGAACTACCCTAAATCTATATGTATAACAAATGGGCTAATCCCCATGATACATAGGAAAAATTGGAGGCAATTTTATCAATAATATAATATGCATATATATATATATATATATATATATATATATATATATATATATATATTTGGAAAATCTCTCACTAGATTATATTTTCTTGTACAGTGATGGAGAATATTTCACTGAATTATAAAATCTTGTAAGATCTTGGCAAATATTTTACTGAATAATAAAACATTGTGAAGTCTTGGCAAATGTTTTGTTAAAGTATGAAACCATATATGATAATAAGAAAACATATTCATTAAACTGTAATAAACTAACATACATGTTTGGAAAAAAGAAACATAATTTTCTCTTCCTACAAACAATGTTCCAAGTTTCAGTGGCCGTGCTTGTCAAGGTTCTTACAATACACTCTTTCATATCCTTCTATTAGTTTTGATAATATTCCACAACAAAGTTCTCGTGGGTGTTGATATTGATAACGAGTTCTGTCAAGGTAGGAGAGATTAATCTTTTCTTTACAACTTTTGTCAAGCTACCATTTTTTTCAAGTTATCAAATTTCTTTTTTATTCCATAGACTCCAACTGCAAGATAAAAAAAAAGAAAAACACACACACACACACACACACCAAGTTTGTTTAACCCAACACGCCAACAAGTAGAAAGCCACAACTATATTATATAAGAAAGTATTAGGTACCCCAAGGGCTTGAAGGGGATCTAATTGAAAGATGTGACCATTGTGAGAATCCTTCCAATCAATATATGAATATATAAATGTAGATTTATTATTATTTTAACTGTAAATCTTCAATTAAATAATAAAATTTAATTACGTCTCTCCCAATCTAAATTGCTTATTAGCATAATTCACTACCCTCATAGGTCTCGCATTTCTTAACAACGTTGTAACATGTAGATTAATTTCCTTTTTGGTGAACAATCTCCACCTTTTAGGAAAATATGGTGCAGTGGCTCCAACCCCTACAGATCATTAGGACAAACTAAGAATAGCACAGAGGATGAAAGGTTGTACAAACCAACTTATTTTCCAAACAACAGTTGTACAAACCAACTTATTTTCCAAACAACTAATCCAACATCAGTACCTAAATTTTTCATGAAGATATCATATTGAGAATGTTTGAAAATGGTGAGAAATCTTTTGCAGGGGTGATGCAGAAAGAGATAAGGTTTCATTCTTTTGAAATTTTTTTGTTAAATCAGAAAAATTTAAAAACCAATATTAATGGAGATATTGGTATTTTTTACTAAATTTTGTGAAGTGACTAAATGTAGTTTTAACCATTCACCTTAATATATTTTTACAATATAATTTCCTAAGTCTATTTAATATCTTCATTATCATAAAAACCAACCTATATCCATCTTAACTCCACATCTACCACTCTTAGGGGGATGAAATCTATTTATCCCTCTTAGCACCTGGTAGACCCAGAATTAAGATGGATCTAAGATGATAGAATTTCCCCTTTAAATAGTCTATGCTCACATGAATACCATGGGTTATCATAAACCTGTAGCTTAAAAATTACTAATAGTAATTTATAAAAACTAATAAAATTAACAATTGATATTTATTTTATTTTTTATTTTAACCAAGTTAAAATGTTTAACATACATTAAATTACAACATCCATTCTTATATTTATTTTATTTTTTATTTTAACCAAGTTAAAATGTTTAACATACATTAAATTACAACATCCATTCTTACTCTTGATCCACCAAACCCCAAGAGGAATCAAATATTTTCTCACTCTATGCTAGTAAGAATATCACGATATTTGATACCTCTCAGGGCTTAGTAGATCCATAGTAAAGATGGATCTATGCTGGTTTAATTACTCCATTTAAATAGGCTACATTCCACATGAATACCATGGGTCAATACAATGTGCCATTTTTATTTTTATTAATACTAATATTAGGGTTAATAATATTTTTTGCATGGTATTAATAATAATCTAGCCCATGGTATTTGGCCCATAGGTTTCACCTAAATATATAGCACATTTTTTGAGTGTTTGTAAATATAAGGTGACTTAAGGAGTAAATATAAAAAAACGTTTTATTTGTTTACCATACGTTTATTTATATTTTTACTAATTTACCAGACCTCTTTTACAAGTATGGTATTTATAGGATTCACTTAAATAAAACCTCTTTCGTTTATGGACTAAATATGTTTTATTTATTTACCATACCTAACCTTTTGAGCTTTATTTACCATACCTCCACTTTATTTATATTTTTATTTTTTTACACCCTTGCATGTATATAAGGTGACTTATGGAGTAAATATAAAAAATGTTTTATTTATTTAGCATACGTCTCATTTATTTATATTTTTATTAATTTACCATACCTCTTTTATAAATATGGTATTTGGCCCATAAGATTCACTTAAATAAAACCTATTCTTGAAAATTAGGGTGAATGGAAGGTTGTAACTCCTAATTTCAAGGGCTAAATTTACCTTTTTTACCCTCTCCCTGTTATAGACATTTTTGTGCCTTACAGCATGAAGCATGAAATGTCCATAATCTAAGGGATCCAAAGTCCCTAAACATGTTGTTCCTACCCCTAGAGGAACAAGGTCAGCAAACCACAGCACTGAATAAAAGTTCTCCACCTGAAAACACTCAAAAACAAGGCAATTATGGATCATGTCAACTGCTCCACTGAGCATCTGCGCTGAATGTCAAGTGCTCCACTGTCTACCTGCGTTGAATGTCAACTACAAAGAAGGCTACCTGCGCTGGGCGAGTTTGGACATGTGGCACAGTCATTCCTCAAGGTGTCAATGCCCAGGAAGCTTCCAAAATGACACTTGGATCAAGGAATTCGACTGGTGATGAGTAAGAGGGTCTAGATCTCCAAGTGGAAGCAAGAACCTCCAGGTGGACTCAAGAACTGAAGAATAACTGAAGTGAGAGAGGACACTAGTCAGCTTCATGCCAGCCTCAAGCTGACTCATCCTTTCTCCAAAACTCCTATATATAGATCTCTCTCATGAGGTCTAGGGAGGCTGGAATCTTGTGAATGTAAGGAAGTGTCGTTGGTTTGAGTTTAGAACTATTGGGTGATTTGCTTTGAAGGAGGTGAAGAGGAGATTTCTTTCTGCTGGGAGGTGATGCTGGGTTGGGCCTTTTATGGTTGTATCACTTCCTGAACTTTACTTCTTCCATTAATAAAGCATTTGAGGTTCTTCTATATGCATGTGTCTCAATGGTGTATTGTTATACTTGTGTATTTGATTTATTCTAATCCTTGAATCAATTATGAATGTATGCTTCTTGTAGTTTCCCTCTCTTGCCATTTTGCAGGATCTTGGTGTAGTTGGACCAGTGAAAGAGCAAGGAGCTGGGAGCAAGCAGCAAGGAGAGAAGATTGGATCAACCATTAGCGGAAGACATCGGTTAGTGGATCCCTTTCTCCCCTTATTTACTTTCATAAAGAAGAAATCTTAGATAGCTTTGCTTCGATTGTTGCTGAGGTACTATCACCCTTAGAGTGGGATAGGGTCATTCCGTATTGGATACTTTTCCCAACAACAAATTGGCGACTCCGTTGGGGATCGTATCTTGTTGGTTGTTTGTGTTTTTGCTATTCATTTCCTAAACACAAGGAGTACCGAATTGAACTGCATTTGGATCTTTCAAATGCAAAGTAGAGGGCAGCTACTCTAGCTCAGTTTCTGGGCAAGTTTATGATTTGAAGAGCTGATCCACAAGGACTCTGAACAGCTCTTAGTGATAGCTTTTCATCCTCCTAATTACCCTTTAGTGTGTTCTTGATTGATAGCTTTTGATTTGGCCAAAAACTGTGAATTTTTGAGCAATTTGTAACCCAGAAACCCAGAGAAACGAGAGTTTCTCTCTTCATTGCAGGCACTGTGAAGGCAGTCTGCATTTCATCGCATGTCCCGAAGGGGCTACCTGCGTTGAATGTCAAACTGACAGTGTACTACCTGCGCTGAACCAGTTTTGCCTTGTGCAACTGGGGTTCCCTGCTGTTTGTTGCCCTGTTTTCATCCTTGTTTTTACAGCCTGTTATCAGTCAATGTACCTATCTGAAACCACCTTTCCTTGCCACTATTCTGCCTCGGTTGTATAAAGAAACTGTATTTTTTCTTTGTGTATTTCTTACATCATTTGCAGTTTCCCATAACGAAAGTGAACTAGTCTTGCTGTGGCCTCTTAGATCTAGACCTGTGATAAGTGTTGTTTTGATCTTAAGAGTTAGTTTATTTGCTGTTCATAGCTGATTGAGCTTTTTCTTTCGTCATATGGTTTGAATTTATGTATTTCTAGTATCGAAACAAGTAAATCTTAAGGTGTCTTTTGATTTTGGACAAAGCTTGTTTGCTTTCACTTGAAATTGAATTCAAAGTTATACAACAGCTTTCTTTTTGTAGTACATCAACATTAAGAAAGAGAAAAGAAATACCTGCATTGTGCATTTTGCATTTGATAAGTTTGTATGTTGATTTAGGAAAAAGTGCATTAGTGTGTGCTCTATGATCTGTGTGAAAAGATGATGTCTTTCTTTTCCCCCAGTAGTTAAGATTTTCATAAGTCGAAAAGATTGAAAAAGCTTGCTTATCATCTTAGACTGCATTTAGGAATTTGTATCAAACATCTCGTGGTGAACCTTGAAAGGCAAACTTTAAAAAGATCAACTTAAAATATATTGAATGAACCTAACAACGCATTGAAACATAACGCAAACACATAGAGGTCTAAGCTAGAGACGTGTTCCGGCGTCGTTAAACGTAGTGACTGTCGATCTCGAAGAAGGTGGGTGATTCCTCCTGAGAGTCGGTGGCACTAATACGGATTTGTGCTCCCACGTACCGTCGCATATATATTGGGAGACCCCTATAGGAACAAAGCCTTTATCCATAGGAAGCCGTGTCGGCCGCCCTACTGATCGCAATGCAGTGAACACAACATTCACGAAGATCGACCACCCGTACCGTAAAACGTATTCTGTGGTTTTGCGAAAAGTTTGGCACACCCTCTGCCTAGAACTCCAGAGTAGTTTCTTTTGGCCTTTTTCAAACTCTATAACTGAAAAAGTCCATCCGAGCATTTGTCACTTCGGGCTCGTTAAAACATCGAAGGAGACTAGAGTCATCTTTAGCTTTTTCTCGACTCTTTAAAACTGAAAAAGCAAGTTGTGTCTAAAGCGTCGTTAACAATTTATTTTAAACGGAAAAATCACCCTTTATTCCTGCGTTGATCTTCGAAGTTAGTCTACCTTCATCACAAAGTTCTTGTAGAATCGCTAGGAAATCTTTTGGATAGACTAAATATGTCTGAACAACCGTCGACATCTAGGACTGTGTCATCCGACACAGCAGCGGCAGAGCATCCTGCTGCTACTCCAACGATGTTGGCTGGTATACCATCTGTCCCGGAAAATTGGCAACAACAAGCTGGAGTCCAATCAGAGACTGTTTCGACGACATGGTTAGTTCCTATTTCTTCATCCAGATTATCATCTGGTATTTCTTATGTTGAAACTTAACAACTTGATCCAATGTGTCTTCAAAGGCCAATATACCCTTCAAGCACTGGATTGCCACCATATGGAGGGCAGTATGCCTTTTCATTGTTCCCCCCGGAGAACAACCATATGGGAGTTTACAACAAAGTTCAGGTCAAACTGGAATTACATCCAACGGATGGGTACCAATACTGCCTCAGCAACCAAGGGTTGCATATTCAATGCAACCAGTCCACCCTGTGTCGAATGTTGCCACTATACCTGGTATGTTGATTGTGTCGCAAGTACAAGCACTACCTGTTGTATGTTGACCCCAAGTTTCTCAGGTTGCCATACAACAACCTCTTGTCTCGACAACTCAATCACAACCTTTGGTTAGTGCCTCCTTATCTGGAGCGACTCAGGCTCAAACAAGTACTATGACTCCTCATCTTGGTCAATCATCCAGTATTGGACAACAGCAAATGGTCCAACAACCAGAACTGGTTCAAACTCAACAACCACAGTTCCAGCAATCATATCAAGGACCCGAGCAACAAGTCTTTGCAAGTAATGGGCAACCATATAATAACGGTTATGCCCATCAAACTTGTCAAATTTGCCAGCATCAAATACATTATACTGGTATGCAAAGACCCACTGCTCAGGCGATTCCATCTTATCCTGGGTATGCTTCGCCTAACCTGAATCAACAGTTGCCCTTTGTAGCAACTCTAGAATTACCAGATCTAAACCGGCTGACGAATGATCCAATTGCTTATGCCCCTTGGTGGCCAGCGATTCCACATAAACTTCCATCGGACATTCCTAAATTCAATGAAAATCCAGGTGAAGACCCATCGAATCACGTCATGAATTTTCATCTGTGGTGTTCGTCGAACACTCTGAACGATGATTCGATAAGGCTTCGCCTTTTTTAGAGGACATTGACGGGTCCATCGGCTAAATGGTATATTGAATTACCTAGAGCCTCTTTCAACAATTTCAGTTCCCTAGCCACGACTTTCTTAACCCATTTTCAATTACCGATAAGGTATGAAACTGGAACAGAAATATTAACCAACTTCAAACAGACAACTGCCACCCATATATCTGATCATATACATGAGTGGCGTTGTCGTCGTAGGATGGTGAAAACATATGTTCCCGATCAACTGTTAGCTGAATGGTTTATAAAGTCGTTACTTCCTGCTATAACGGAAGATGTGGCAAAAGGGGGAGTCGTAACAGAGGAGCAAGTTATCGCTCGTGCACAGTATTTGGACTTAGTTTATACTCAGTCCGGCACGCTCTACGACAAAATACCTGATGCTCCTAGACCAGAATTTTCAATTCCTCCTCCTCCTAAATCAAATAGTGACTCTCATGCCGGCGATGGCGTGATTGGCGCAACAGACATGAAATCGACAAAGGCTATATCTAAAAAGGCCCGTAAGATTTCCTGTCAAAATGCAAATGAGGAACTTCTTGCCTCGGAAGTAAGTGCTGTGTCGGGCGACAAGGGCAAACAACTGAAGCAACCAGGGGGCAAGAAGAAAAAGAAAGGGAGAAAAAGGAAACCCCCTACGGGGTGTCATATATGCGATGAGGATCATTGGACAGCAGATTATCCATACAAAGCTGAGCTTAAAAGATTCTTTAAGAGTTCGAAAACCTCAGCTGTGTTGACTGATCCGTTTCCAAACCCGAGAACCGAACTGGTTGCTAATCAAAATGCTTCCCGATCCCAAGTGCTTATGTTGTCTGTATCAAAGCAGCAAAATGATGCTTTGACGAGGAATAAGGATTACAGGAATCCAAAGCTGTCGAACAACAAGGCTAATGAACAACCTAGTAGTTCGACAACAACTTTGACCGAAGTTGTGCCACCCATCGTCCCTGAGACAATGATAAAGTCGCAAAAGGGAGCAGTACACAAATCGACATTTAATCCTTGTGCGAAAATAGCACGGATAGAAGACCTGGCCCAATCGCCATCCGTTATGTCGACACTTGAGGTACCACAAAATTGCTTCTCCCAAGAGCAAGCTTTATCATCAGCAATAGGTGGAATTGACCCAATGGATTCCAATCTTGTATCCTTTGATCACAAAGGATACGATCCTCAGTTACCAGCTCAACTAGCTTTCCTTATTCAAGTGAAAGCCCTCAACAAAACTGTTCAGAGAACAATTATTGATGAGGGAGCATCAACATGTATTATGTCGATGAGTTGCTAGAAAACTTTAGGATCTCCTACCTTGTCGCGATCTTCGACGACTTAAAAGCTTTCGACGGAAGGACTTATACCCCGTACGGTATCCTTAATAACTTGAAGGTTGAACTGGGGGGGGAAACAGTAGAAATTGATGTTGAGGTCATTGATGGAAATCTCGACTATAACATCCTACTGGGAAGACCATGGATATATGCCATGGCAGCTGTTGTGTCGACCTATTTTAGGAAGATTGCATTTCCCTTCCAAGGAGGAATTACAATCGTTGACCAACAAACTTTTCTCCCCAACAGTTCGCAAGTTATGGGAAGCATTCCAATGATCCATGGAAGGAATCATTCGCTCCAAAATATCGGAATAGGTCTCCTAAAAGACCCTGCCTTAATGGGTACTTTTGCCCTACCACCTCCGAGAAATCTGGTAGAAGTGGCCACAGTGGAATATGAAACCTTCTACATCTAATGGATTTGGACGCCGAGGACGGTTCTTATCTTGTGTCAACCTCATTAAAAAATGAAACAAATCCCCTTTCTCAAAGGTAAACCTTCATTCCAACCACCGAGTTGAATGCAACGAAGCTTGGGGGGCATGCACCTCGATTTGCGTTATTATGCTGGGGGCATGCAAACTTATCATCCGAGCAGTTTTAGCACATAGTTCATGCTCGTTAAAAAATAAACATAAGATTGAGCAGTTTTAGCAAGAGTTCATGCTCGTTAAAAAATAAATGCACCTGTGAGCAAGCTTCCCCCCAGAGTTCAAGCTCATCCAGAAAAAATGAATCGGTAAATAACCATTTGAGACCGTAAATTCATCAGCCATAAAAGCCTTGGTCGTGTTTGCACCGTCACCTCCACTTTTCATTTGGCTGATCATTCACCTCCACTTGATTGTTTACCTATTTTGAGGAATAGCTGCGAAGAGTGATTTCACCTAGCCATCCTTGTGACACTGCCGTGATTGGAAAATTCCAACCTGTACCTGGAATCTGCTGCTATCCCTGTTTATCACTCGTTCCTCAAAAGACAAGTCTTCTTTGAGCTCTTTTCAACTGACTCGTAAAATATGAAAAGTTTGCCGAGTTTTGGCCTTCCAGCTCGTTAAAATGACCGGAAGAGCTATCCCTCCTCTAGATTTTAATCTTTTTGGACCTGAGGGATTATTGCACAAAAAGGTCGAGCGCTTGTTTTATTCGACTCGTTAAAGTTATCGAAAACTCATCCCTTCTGTATTGTTTTATACTTTTTCGGACTTAAGGGATTAGATGACGAAAAAGGAATTTTGGAGTTAACTTTCTGTACCTTTTCAGACTCTCTTAAAATGAAAAGGATCGAGTTTTCCTTGTCGTTAGACTCGTTAAAATGATTAAATAGCGACAAACTTGTCTTTAGACGAGAACGAGTTTCCCTATCGCTAGGCTCGTTAAAACATAGCGATGGGCTTGCCCGAAGGGCAGGTTATAGAACAAGCATATGTTATCCTCCTCAAGCTTGACAAAAATAAAGAGGTACTGGTCAGAAATGACTGGGGAAAAATTGGGAGAACCTCAAAGCTTTAATGGTAGCAAGTCGCTCTTGAACATGACACTTTTCCTCCGTACCACATCGGGTTGGGTTGTTTCATTCACCGGTCTCATCACCATGGTCTCGCCAAACCATCCACATTTGGGGTAATGCTACCAATCCATCGCATCAGTGTCGTTATATGTTCAAGAGATGTTGTTCAGAAAGAGTCAATCGTGTCCCATCCACTGCCATACATTATCCTTCATCCATTCATGACCGCCACCCTGAATCATATGTCAGAGATTGTTTTCATCTCCATTAAAATCATTAGCTCCGTTCCGTGTCACTGATGTGGGATTCATTAAGGCCCTCCTGTGATGGATCGCTTCTTGTCGACTTCAGCTCATTATCCAAGAAGTTGATCTAGGAACACCCCCTCAGTACTTTGAAGCTTGCATGCC
Source organism: Pinus tabuliformis (assembly GCA_031772625.1). NCBI lineage: Eukaryota > Viridiplantae > Streptophyta > Pinopsida > Pinales > Pinaceae > Pinus > Pinus tabuliformis. The sequence continues at coordinate 885,208,090 of CM062804.1, read as the reverse complement.
TCAATGGCAAGTTTCTCACTTCCGGCGACAGGTATACATCAATGACCTTCGACCAGAAGATTTTGCGTGGTGTTCGACGCCAAGTCCTTAATTCACACCACGTGAGTTGTACTGCAGTACCTTGAGGGTCATTATCATTATCGGTGATTCCTCTCGCGCTTGTTAACGGTTTACATCATTGACCGGTAATCAAGCGATGTCTTTCCATGTTCGACTTCAGTGCAATTCTCACATGGATCGACTTGTACTTAGAGTGAAGATCAAATGAGTTTGAAGACCCCAGATCCAGTTTCATCCATCCGGGCTGCGATATATATTCAGGAAATATAAAGAAATTTGGCATGTACATCATTGCAGCAGATGATCATCCTACTCAAAGGATGATAATTTCAGCAGAGAATTATCAGTCTACCATCAGGCGATCGTCTGTTCTATGTACCAAAATGAATTTATAAAGCTGAGCATGGGAATGCCCGCCTCAGCTAGATCATGAAAGCAGAATGAAAAATAATGTATTGTATTTTATTTTATTACAGGTCACCTCTCAGCGATTGAATGAACTTCGGATCCTCCTGATAAAGCATTTCACCCGATAAACGACCTCATACTTTAGGGGGCAACTGTTATAGACATTTTTGTGCCTTACAGCATGAAGCATGAAATGTCCATAATCTAAGGGATCCAAAGTCCCTAAACATGTTGTTCCTACCCCTAGAGGAACAAGGTCAGCAAACCACAGCTCTGAATAAAAGTTCTCCACCTGAAAACACTCAAAAACAAGGCAATTCTAGATCATGTCAACTGCTCCACTGAGCATCTGCGCTGAATGTCAAGTGCTCCACTGTCTACCTGCGTTGAATGTCAACTGCAAAGAAGGCTACCTGCGCTGGGCGAGTTTGGACATGTGGCACAGTCATTCCTCAAGGTGTCAATGCCCAGGAAGCTTCCAAAATGACACTTGGATCAAGGAATTCGACTGGTGATGAGTAAGAGGGTCTAGATCTCCAAGTGGAAGCAAGAACCTCCAAGTGGACTCAAGAACTGAAGAATAACTGAAGTGAGAGAGGACACTAGTCAGCTTCATGCCAGCCTCAAGCTGACTCATCCTTTCTCCAAAACTCCTATATATAGATCTCTCTCATGAGGTCTAGGGAGGCTGGAATCTTGTGAATGTAAGGAAGTGTTGTTGGTTTGAGTTTAGAACTATTGGGTGATTTGCTTTGAAGGAGGTGAAGAGGAGATTTCTTTCTGCTGGGAGGTGATGCTGGGTTGGGCCTTTTATGGTTGTATCACTTCCTGAACTTTATCTCTTGAACATATAACGACACTGATGCGATGGATTGGTAGCATTACCCCAAATGTGGATGGTTTGGCGAGACCATGGTGATGAGACCGGTGAATGAAACAACCCAACCCGATGTGGTACGGAGGAAAAGTGTCATGTTCAAGAGCGACTTGCTACCATTAAAGCTTTGAGGTTCTCCCAATTTTTCCCCAGTCATTTCTGACCAGTACCTCTTTATTTTTGTCAAGCTTGAGGAGGATAACATATGCTTGTTCTATAACCTGCCATTCGGGCAAGCCCATCGCTATGTTTTAACGAGCCTAGCGATAGGGAAACTCGTTCTCGTCTAAAGACAAGTTTGTCGCTATTTAATCATTTTAACGAGTCTAACGACAAGGAAAACTCGGTCCTTTTCATTTTAAGAGAGTCTGAAAAGGTACAGAAAGTTAACTCCAAAATTCCTTTTTCATCATCTAATCCCTTAAGTCCGAAAAAGTATAAAACAATACAGAAGGGATGAGTTTTCGATAACTTTAACGAGTCGAATAAAACAAGCGCTCGACCTTTTTGTGCAATAATCCCTCAGGTCCAAAAAGATTAAAATCTAGAGGAGGGATAGCTCTTCTGGTCATTTTAACGAGCTGGAAGGCCAAAACTCGGCAAACTTTTCATATTTTACGAGTCAGTTGAAAAGAGCTCAAAGAAGACTCGTCTTTTGAGGAACGAGTGATAAACAGGGATAGCAGCAGATTCCAGGTACAGGTTGGAATTTTCCAATCACGGCAGTGTCACAAGGATGGCTAGGTGAAATCACTCTTCGCAGCTGTTCCTCAAAATAGGTAAACAATCAAGTGGAGGTGAATGATCGGCCAAATGAAAAGTGGAGGTGATGGTGCAAACACGACCAAGGCTTTTATGGCTTATGAATTTACGGTCTCAAATGGTTATTTACCGGTTCATTTTTTCTGGATGAGCTTGAACTCTGGGGGGAAGCTTGCTTACAGGTGCATTTATTTTTTAACGAGCATGAACTCTTGCTAAAACTGCTCAATCTTATGTTTATTTTTTAACGAGCATGAACTATGTGCTAAAACTGCTCGGATGATAAGTTTGCATGCCCCCAGCATAATAAACATGAACTTTACTTCTTCCATTAATAAAGCATTTGAGGTTCTTCTATATGCATGTGTCTCAATGGTGTATTGTTATACTTGTGTATTTGATTTATTCTAATCCTTGAATCAATTATGAATGTATGCTTCTTGTAGTTTCCCTCTCTTGCCATTTTGCAGGATCTTGGTGTAGCTGGGCCAGTGAAAGAGCAAGGAGCTGGGAGCAAGCAGCAAGGAGAGAAGATTGGATCAACCATTAGCGGAAGACATCGGTTAGTGGATCCCTTTCTCCCCTTATTTACTTTCATAAAGAAGAAATCTTAGATAGCTTTGCTTCGATTGTTGCTGAGGTACTATCACCCTTTGAGTGGGATAGGGTCATTCCGTATTGGTTACTTTTCCCAACAACACTCCCTTAAAATAAGGTGGGTATTTGAGGTGATTTGTAAAAATGTACTATGATACAAAATATTCACCCACTAAAAATTTAAAACCCCTTAATTTCGCCAAAGGGCAAACATTCAGCCCTAATATTTTCCATGATTCCAGTGGAAGGTTAGACACATGAGAAGCATAATGTCACATGTTTTGGGGTATTTGGAAGTCCCACTTGGGCATCAATTCAAGATAAAAAGTGCAAAGCCATGGAAAAGGAGTCAACAATTGATAATTATTGGTTAGTTTAAGGACATGAAAGCTTATCAGCTCTTTGATCCTACCCTAAAGGAAATTTTGTTCTTAATAAATGTTAATTTTGATGAGAAGAATACTCCAAGATCCTCTTTCCCTCCTTCCTCATGTTTAATTATTGATAATTCTTATAACCATTGTGATGATTTTGTAAATACATCAGAAGAATAAAGTTATACTACATGTCTTTATATAGAAGAAAACATACCATCAACACTATTGGAACTTAAGCAGTTAAATTAGGAGTTGTAACAGCCCTGGTGAAAATTTCATGTAATAAACATTATTAAAGGAAAAATAATAACCATGGTTGATGGGACACCCAAGCTGAATGTTGGGAAAAATCCTAGTGATGGGGATCACTTTTGTTTGCTTAATGGCTAAGGAAATTGGCAAAGGCAATGGCTAAGGCTTTGGAAAGGAAAAATGGCATTTGGCACATTTTTTTATGAAAATAATGGAAATTAGGACAAAAAGAGGTGAAAGGTCACGAGTTTCATGTGAGGAGGAAAATGAGGAAAAATAATGGAAAATGAAGAAAATAGAGCCCCCATTCATAAAAAGGCTTGTGAGGATCAGTTGGTAACCTTTTGTCAGCTCAGCTTTGGAGCTCTCTCATTATTTTCTCTCTCACTCTCACATTCTTGGAGACTTAGAGTTCTCTTGGAGCACCCTTGGAGGGTGTGAATACTTGCATTTTGGAGAAAGAAGGCAAAGAAAGAAATGGAAAGTGCCAGAGGGCATCGAGATCAACAACTACATTGGGAATTTATTGTAGGTACTGAGTTGCATGTATGTTTTCCTCACTAGTTTTGGCGTACATGGCATATGCATGTGGTTTGTTGATTGTGATTTTTCATGGCAATGGAGGATGACTAGGATTTACAGTGGATTGCTTAGCCTTGCCATTTCATGTATAGGAATGGTGATTGTGGATATGTTTTCCTTGTCTTGTTTTGGTTGGTTCTCTTGTGTCCTTAGCTTGGGTTGAGTTATTAGTCCCAGAAGCCATTGTTGGGCAAATGATCTGGAAGCCCTGTAATAGCTTGGGTTGAGTTACTAGTCCTGGAAGCCTTAGGTAGACAAACACTCTGGAAGCCCTTGGTGGGTTGAGTTACTAGTCTTGGAATCCCTGGTTGGACAAACACTCTAGAAGTCCAGTAAAAGTTGTGGGTTGAGTTACTATTCCTGGAAGCCTTGGTTGGAAAAACACTCTGGAACCCCTAGAAGGTTTGGATGTATACCAACCTGATGATGGTGTTGTGACATCCGACCGTGAGGTGGAATCACTGTTTGATGGGTTCAGGTGGATGGCCTCTGGAACCCCTGAATGGTTTTGGATTGATGTGTTCTATGAGATCCCACATTCATGCTTGGAATATGGCATGAGGGTGAATGACTAAAGAGAGATTTGGATCATCCATTCTACGATTTGGTGGAATGTGGAAGTCCCATCGAAGGATTAGATTTTGCATCATCAATATAAGATTAATTCACCTTGTATTTGTATGAGTATTATACTATATTATGTGTTGTTTATATGGTTCTGATTCCATGGGTATTTATGCTGCTATTGTGTTGGTTACATATGTGTTTTATGGCAGTATCTATATATGGCCCTCATCATGTTTTTAGTTGTAAATGAATGACTAATGCATCTATAACCTAATGGATGAAATGTTAGTTAATATGTTGAGGCGTCAAAGTCTCTCAGTGATTCTCAGCTAAGTGTGAGACCCCTATGCTCAAATATGTTATTTACACTTGTAGATTACATATCCATGATATGTTTGATGAAATGCTTGTCATGGCTAGTATGGGTCTATTCAAGGTAGCATTCAAGTGATTTCATTTATACTGTCCTTTCTTTGTTATCTTACTATTATGAAGATATGATTCAATTCTGGGTAGTGACCTGGGCTCTAAGCTTGAAAAAGTGGCTCAAATCCCAGGGACACTCACACAACACTGACAAAAAGAGTCCCTGGATGTTGGCTTGTAGGATTGTGAGAGGGTCGAGAGGTCCCTAGATGTTGGAATGCCCATAGCATGAGAACATCCAAAGGTAAAGCAGTCCAAAATGTCATTGGGACACAAGGGTTGGTTGAGATAATGGTTGGGTTGGTTCCGAAGGGTCCAAACGCTGATGTTGTGATTCAAGAGGATCATTGAAATGCTCAAAGCTCAAAAGTATCAGATGCTCATGAAACCAATGCCAAGACAAAGCGCTCGTTGCTTTGATTCGGCGTTGTATTCAATTTTGAAAATGGCCTCCGTATGAGTGAGAAAAGGTGTTATGAAGTTATGGTCAAACATACAAAAAAATGGTCCTTGCAGGCCAAGTGGCAGTCTCTCAGTGTGACATGTGGCAGGCCAAAGTCAACACAGAGGTGGTCAAAGTCAATGCAGAGGTCAGATGGGCAGAGTCAGGGGTTGAACCTGCGACCTCCATTATAATGCCACACAACTTTACCGTTGCACCATGATTGTGCTTTGATAATACATAGGCAGATGTTTATATTTAAGGGCATATTGTATGGTATAATAGGGGGAAGGGTTGGCAAATCCCACCAACTCTGGTGCCCCACCAAAACCTGAGGCTTTTTTAAGGTCAACTAAACATCGAAGTGCACAGTTCAAAAGCCATATGCTAAACCGTCAGGGATTGGATAAACCTTGATACATATCACATTCCACGGGTGTAGTAATGTTTAGACCACTGATCGACTTGTTATGTGCATGTACTATCATCAACAGACAAAAGGTCACAATATATGCCATGGGTCGAGTTCTTCACATCACCGTCGGGCTTCGAGTTCTATATTTAAACCTTATTATAACTATATGCTATGTTTCAAATTCTAATTGCACTGAAGGGTTATGTTAAAACTTAGGTATATGAATTACATGGGAACTATTTGTTATATGGTTGGACCAAATGAAACCATTTACTATGTTAATACAAACATTTGCTATATGTTTCCAAAGCCCTCTTAGGAGGCCCGTCGGATTGACCCCAAGACCTCCCATGGTTACTATAAAAGCATCTCCACTATGCCATCAGTGAGGGGAGTTGTACAGTGAGTCTGCAAACTTTGTATTATTTTCTGCCTATAAATGCCTTTTCGGGCACAACTTGGCTATCCTTGGGATTTTTGGGAACATAAAGTTGCATTGGAGAGCAAAGGCTGAGGCCAAGGCCTTCATTCTGACAGTGGCCATTGGTGCCTATGCGCACAGTATAGAATGGCTAAATTTTATGTAAAGAGACTTTTTGAGCATTCCTAATGCAGTGGACGCTGACTTGGAAGTAGACCTGGAGATGTAGTCTAGGAGAGACGAACTCCGTCATCAAAGCTTTATGTGTTTTCTTCTTTTCTTTCTGTTGTTCATGTTCATTTTCAGATTTCAAGTTTAAGTTTAAAGGCACTTAAAAATAAATTTTCTCTCATTCATTCACATAAAAGCAACCTTACTTAATATTTGGTGAAATTGAGCAAATAATCAATTTTGTGTTTTTGGATCATATTTTGGTATCAGAGCAAGGTTGATCATGTATAAATAGGATATTTTCCAATGCGATTATTGACTAGATCCAGGTTGCAACGTGGAGAAGGGAAACATGAAAGATAAATCCAGAGATTGGAAAGAGGAAAGTGTCACAAAAGATGATAGGTTCAAATGAAGGAGAAGATCCCGGGACAAAGAGCGAGGAGAAATTTCAGCAGATGATCCTAATATGAAAAGGATGATTGCAGAACTTTATGAAGAAAATAAGGCTATAGATGTAGCTTCGTCTTCTAAATGCACAAAAGTGAAAAAGGGCAAGGAAAAAGCTGATGCCAACGAACCTACTTCTCCTCCATATTCCTCTTCTTCTTCTTCCTCATTCTCTCATCATTCCGGTTTAGATTTAGACTCACAAAATAAGAAAAAGAAATATCCTTTATTGAAGCTTGATGTTAAGTTTGAATTGCCAATATATGATGGTGAAATGAATCCTGAAAAGTTAGATAACTGGATAAAGCAACTTGAGGTGTATTGTAGAATTCAGAATGTTGTCTATGAATATGCAAAAATTCAGTTAGCTACACTTAGAATGGGGGGAACAACCTTGATTTGGTGGGAAAGTAAAACTCAATCAGATTTGAAGCATAAAGGTAAAATTATCTCTTCTTGGTCTAAGTTTGTTAAAGCGCTTAGAAAGAAATTCTATCTTTTAGGATATATGCAACAGGCTATAATGGATTGGCAACATATAAGGCAAGGTAAAGGATAAAGTGTGCAAGAGTTTACATAGGAATTCTGGAAAAGGCATTAACATTTAGTGTTCCATTAAACACACAAAATACTTTGTTAAAGTATAATAGAAGTTTGCATTCTTATTTGCGACATACTTTGCTTATTCTCCAACTAAATTTGATGAAGTGTGTGTACAAGCCATTCATATTGAATAAGGTGGCATGCTTTTTTAGTCAAACTTTTCAAAGAAACCATTCAAGCATTCAAAGAACAAAGATTCCAAAGAAGGCAAAGGGAAGAGGAAGTTGAAAGGGAAGAAATCCGAAAAAATTAATCAAGAAGGAGAAAGACCTACTTATACTCATTGTCAGAGGTTGGATATGATGAATCCAAGTGTTGGAAGCTTCATCCGAAACTTAAACCAAAGAAGTTCCTTAAGAAGAAGGGTGAGATGAAATCTAATGCTACAGTCTAACAAGATTTTGGATCTGAATCCGGTGATGAAAAGAAGATAATCGCTATGGGTCTGATAGGTAATCCTTCTGAATCTAGCTCTAGTTCTACTTGTTATGCATCTTCTTCAAAATCTAATGATGGGATTGAAGAGAGGAAGAGAGTTTAATTGTTGCATATTAGGATTATTTCCAATCACACTAAGATAGATACATTATTTGATATTCAATCAAAGGAAAATCTAATATCTGAGGAAATAGTAAGGAAATTGGTATTGGAAACTAAAAATCATCCAAAAGCATACCCTTTAGGATGGTTGAAAGAAAATAGTCAGATTCAAGTCACAAAACATTGTCGTTTAAGGTTGCAAGTATAACTAATTTTGTTGAGGAATTTGATTTAGATGTCATTCCTTTGGATATATGTGGAATTGTGTTGGGTAGTCCTTATATTTATTATCAAGATGCCATATTTCATAGAAACGAGAATAAGTATCATCTTTTTAAAGAAGGAATTGAATACATTGTCAGAGCACACAAAATTAAGACAAGCTTGGATTTAATCAATGTAATTCAAATGAAAAGACTCATAAATTGAAGTAAAAAGTATGTTCTCATGTTTGTTAAAGAACAACCTAAAGATAAGTATGATGCTTTTGAAGGGTTTGATTCTCAGTTTAAGGAAAAATTGGTTGAAATAGTAGATTCTTATAAGGAATTGTTTAAAGAACCAAAAATTCTACATCCAAAATGAGAAATACAACATGAGATTCAATTACAATCTGATTTTCCTCTTTTGAATATTGGCATGTATCGTATGTTGGTCATAGAAAATGAAGAAATTAAGAAAGAAATTCATGAATTGGTTGATAAAGTCTTCATTCGACCTATTTCTTCTACATGTGGATCATTGATCCTATTAGTCTCTAAGAAAGATGGAACTTGGAGAATGTGTGTTGACTTTAGAGCCTTAATAAAATCACCATTAAGAACAGGTATCCTCTTTCAAGAATAGATGATTTGCTTGATCAGTTAAAGAATGTTGTTTACTTTCCAAAACTGGTTTTAAGAAGTGGTTATCATCGGATTCGTATTGCAAAGAATGATATATGAAAAATTGCATTTAAGACTAGACAAGGGCTGTAAGAATGGTTGGCTATGCCAATTGGTTTATGAAATGCTACAACTTTTATCAGAGTGATGAATGATGTGTTTCACCCTTTTCTTAATAAGTTTGTCATAGTCTATATGGATGTTATTCTTATTTTCAGTTAAGTTTGGAAGAACATGTAAAGCGTGTTAAATAGGTTTTTGATGTGTTGCAAAGAGAGAAAATGTATCTCAAATCGAATGTTGCCACGCAAAAAGTCAGGAATCTGCACCTCAATGTTTGCTGGGGTATCTGGCTATTTAGAAACCACATGAAAGTGTGAATTCGGAAAAACTTCTTTAATATATATTGGTTACATAGTTGGAGGAGGTCAAATTAAAATAGATCCACCTAAAATTCATGTAATCCTTAAGTGGCCAAGACCTCAAAATGTGACAGAAGTTAGAAGGTTTTTCGGTGCAGTTCAGTATTCGAGGAAATTTATTTCTCATTTCTCTTTCATTGCATCACCACTTCATGCTTTAATAAGTTCTAAAGTCTCCTTCTGGTGGGGAGGAAACCAGCAAAAGACATTTGATACTTTAAATAAGAAAATTGTTACAACTCCAATCTTGGCATTACCAGACGTTTAACAACCATTTGAAATAGAAACTGATGCTAGTGGGTATGAAATGGGTGCAGTGTTACTGCAAAGAAGAAAGCCTATTTTTCTTTTTCATTCAGAGACATTTTCTAAAGTAGTTTCTAATTATCCAACTTATGATAAATAATTGTATGCATTAGTGGAAAGCCTTAAAAAATGGAAACATTATTTAATGGGCAAAGATATAGTGATTCATACAGATCATCAACCACTTCATTACCTTCAATCTCAAACTAAGTTGCAACAGTCTCGACATTATAGATGGATGGCGTTTTTGTAGCAATTCCACTTAGTAATCAAATATAGGAAAGGTACCACCAATAATGTAGCTGATATGCTACTAAGACCTCCTTTGAATGCAGCTTCAGTTATTCTACAAAATATTTCTGTAGCACATGAAAGTTATATTGAATAATATGCTGAAGATATTGATTTCAAAAATGTTTATGGATCACTAACTCATGGTGCTTAGGTCGAAGAAGTGAATTATCATGTTCATTACAGGTTATTGTACCATCTTGGCAAGTTGTGCATACCACAAGGAGAAAGAGTGCATGTGATCAGGGAAGCACATTCTTCTCATGTTTGAGGGAATTTTGGTGTAGGTAAGACAATGACATAGTTACAAAGGTATTGTTATTGGCCTCAATGAATGAAATAGTGGCTAATTACATCGAAGGTTGTGTCATGTGTGCAACAAGCAAACCAAACAACAAAAAGTTAGGTTTGTATATGCCACTTCCAGTTCCTTCTAGACCATGGGATCTTATATTTATGGATTTTGTAGGAGGACTTCCAATGTCTAGAAAAGGGCATACTTATTTGTATGTTGTGGTTGATAGATTTAGAAAAATGTGTATTCTTGTTCCATGGAGAAAGCAAGTTACAGTTGAACAAGCTACACAGTTTTTCCTTCAAAATGTATGGGTTCATTTTGGGTTGCCTATTTCTATCATTTCAGGTCGAGACTCTCATTTCATGGGAGATTTTTGGTCCACTTTGTGGGGACTCATGGACACTAAGTTGAAAAATACCAAAACTTTTTATCCACAAACCGATGGGAAAACATAGGTGGTGAACAAAATAATGGTACATCCTGTAAGAGGTTATTGTAGAAAACATCCTAAGTTGTGGGATGAATCCTTACATTATGTCTAGCATGATTACAACCAGGGGCCCATAGTTTGGTGCTTCATCTCCTAGGGTTAGGTTTTTGGATGTTTAGGGTTTTCCATTGTTTCTGAAAAATAAATAGGCCTTTGAGCCTAATTGTAACACAATTAAGAGGCATGTAGCCTCCACATCTCTTCTTAGAGATAAGCTACCATCGCCCGAGTTAGTCTTATTTCCATTTTGTTTGTAAGAATACTCCACTATTTGATATTAATGAAATGAAGTGTTATTTCTACTACATATTTGTATTTATGGTTATATCTGTAATTTCTTGTGTTCTTGTTTGAATCTGGATCAGTGGTATCAGAGAAGTCTGCTCTTTCTCTATTTTTATTTGCATGTACCTAACCAGGTTGGGATATAAGGAGTTAGGGCTTGAACTGATCGAATCTTTGCAAGAGCAACCTCAAAAATCCTGACAACCTCCCATGGAGGATAAAAGGAGGTATGAGGGGGTAGGAGATCCTATCAAAATCTTGGTCGATGAAGGCCTCAAGTGACAAAGGAACGCGATGATGGACAACTTTTCCCAGATCCTTCAATGACTACACAAGGGCGATGCATCTACTTCCAGTAGCTACTGATCTGGAAGCGCCACACCGTTTAAGGTATAAGTTAACTTTGACATTCCCATATTTGAGGGTCACATAGATGCAGATGATATAGATAAATGGTTATATCTGCTAGAAGTATATTTTTTCATTCATGATTTTTCGAGCTAGGAGAGTATCACGTTTACACTTCTCAAAGTAGCTTCCCACATCAAGGACTGGTGGGAAAACTATTGTGAGCAGAAGGATGAGAGTACAAACTCAGTATTTTCAGCCTTACCCACTTGGAACTCATTCTGGGATGCCATCAATGAGGAGTACTACCCTATCAGGGTCTATGAGGATAGATACATAAAGTGGACAACGCTACGACAAGGAAGGGACCAAGATGTGTCAGAGTTTACCAATGTTTTTCATACCTTTTGCACAAAGTTGGGTATCAAGGATTCTGAGAAGCATTTGGTTCTCAAGTACCACAACTGCCTACCCAAGTACATCTAGGAGGAGATGGAGTTCCTGGACATCTCTTCGCTCGTCATGACATACTGATATATCATCAAAATCGAGCAAAAGTTTAAACAAAAGAAGCGAGACTTTGGATCCGCGATTCCAAAGCACGGGAAAGGCTTCCCCAAACCATAGAACCAAGGACATAGCCAAGACGAGGCAACCCAAGACAACCTGTCAAAGCTGCAAGAAAAGAAGAACACCACAAAGCCAAAGAAGAACACATGAAAGTGGTGTGAGTTCCACAAGAGCCCCACTCATAACACAAGTGATTGTCGGACCAAGCAGTCATTGGCGTCTAAGTTGAAGGCTTCAGAATCAGATGCATGTTTTGAACTTGAGTCAGAACTTGACAAGAGGAATGACATAGGGAAGTAGATCATTGATGTAGAGCCTAGCACCATTGTTTCCACCATCAAGATCTAGAAGAATGAGGCCGGCGATCCAAAGGAGGGGGAGCGTCTATTCCACTCACAATTGTCGATGAAGGGTTCACCGCTATAATTCATTGTCGATAGTGGCAGCCAAAAGAACCTCATTTCAGTAGAGATCATGAAGTAGTTGGGCATACCAACTACACCACACCCGCAACCATACAATATCGGGTGGCTTCACCAACGACAATATTTCTGAGTCTGCCAGTAGTGCCACCTTCCCTACATCATCAAGCCCTTCACATATGAGGTATTGTGTGATGTCACACCTCTTGATGTTTGTGATGTATTATTAGGCCAACCACACTTGTGGAAGCGACATGATGTGTATGAGTCAAGGCCTCGCGTTGTTATTATTTCTTTAGGTAATTTATTATACAGGATACTGGAGGTATCCACACCTACCACCACCTCTTTGATCTTTGCTAAGAAATGCAGTAAGGTAATCTACTAGACTAGGAAATTTATTTTCTTTCTGGTTCACTCTCAAAGTAAGGGAAAGATCGTAGCCACATCCATGGCCCACAGGAAGGGTTCCTCCACGTAGCAGAAGCAGTTGGATACGGTCATTAAATAAGACAGGAACATCTTCTCCTCACCCACAGGGGTACCGTTGCACTATCAGGTCTAGCATTCGTTCGATCGGTCTCCTATATCACCTCTACTGAACAGGCCGATATATCATCACTCCATTGTGGAAAATCCCAAGTACAAGCACTGATATAATCAACATCAGGTGCCACATAAGTTCCAGGTGGGTAACAAAGTATGGTTGCATTTGCAGAGAGAATGCCTTACAAGAGCTCATCTGAAGCTCAAACGACTCTGATATGGTTCTTACACCATTACCAAGGCTATGGGAAACAATGATTTGGAGCACAACATTCCCCCATTCACCGAGTGTTCAATGTGGACCACCCTTGACCATGCTTCTCACCATTAGTGGACACATCAGAGATTGCAGAATAGCTCACCAAGGACCAAGTTCAGCAGAAGTTTCCCCATCTCATGGAGGCACTCAACCCACTGGGGACCATTGCTTCCTAAGGGGGGAGGAATAATCCAAGTGGATGTTGGTGGCCATCTGCCTATCTCACTTGGACCCCCACAACTCTCTGTTTCAGTTTTTTAGTTTCCTTAGTTGTAGCACAATTTACTATTTTTGGCAGTTTTTCTGGTCTTGAACTTTCGGAGTCGTTTTGAGGCCCTAAGTGATGTTTTTTGGTAAAACGAGGGCCAACATGGGTCGTCAACCAATAGTTTCCACTTGAGAGTTGTAGTCCCCGGATATATATTTCTAACGAGGTATTGAGCGCGTCAAATGGAGATCGTATGCCAAAGTTACAACCCCGGGATGTTGATGTACCAATTTACCCAAACGGGGCCCATAGTTTGGCACTTCATCTCCTAGGGTTAGGTTTTTGGATGTTTATGGTTTTCCATTGTTTCTCAACAATAAATAGGCCTTCGAGTCTCATCGTAACCAAGTTCAGAGGCATGTAGCCACCACATCTCTTCTCAGAGATAAGCTACCATCGCTCTAGCTAGTCTTATTTCCATTCTGTTTGTAAGGATATTCTAGTATTTGATATTAATGAAATGAAGTGTTATTTCTACTGCATCTTTGTATTTATGGTTATACCTATAATTTTTTGTGTTCCTATTTAAATCCAGATCAATGGTATCATAGCAATTTGCTCTTTCTATGTTTTTCTTTGGATTTCCCCAATCAAGTCCGAATATAAGGAGTTAGGGCTTGAACTGGTCGAACGTTTGCAAGACTAGCCTCACAAATCCCAACGGCCTCCCATGGAGGATGAAAAGAAATACGAGGAGGCATGAGATCCTATCAAAACCTTGCTCAAAGAAGCCCTCGAGCAACAAAAGAATGTGATGATGGACAACTTTGCCCAGATCCTTCAGCGACTACCCAAGGGAGGAGCTACTTCCGACAACTACTCTGTAAGTGCCAAACCCTTTAAGGTACAAGTTAACTTTGACATTCCCATATTTGAGGGTCAGATAGATGCAAACGCTATAGATAAATGGTTAAATCTGCATGTGTGTATTCTAGTTTCCATGTTCTCTGTGGCATGGATTTTGCTAGGTTTTGACACTGGTTTCAGCCTTGCCTTACCATTTTTAGATAGCCATGGTGTGATGGGATTCTTTCTCAATTGAGATTTGGGTTGCCATAAGGTTTTGGGTCTGGGTGAGGCGGTCTTAGGAAAATCCCAAAGGTTGAGGGTGGAGATGGTTTTCTTTGGGAAGAACTCAACACATGCATGGAGATAGGAAAATTCCTCAAGGGATGGTGAAGAAATTATGAGCCATCTAAGCTCGGTTTGGTTTTGTGATTTCGGGACCAATTTAGGTGAGATCGCGATATGGTGAGGGCGGATGTGTTTTAAACTTTGTATTCCCTTGGTTGTTTATGGATTGATTTATCCCATGATATCCCACATTCATGCTTGGAATATGGCATGGGGATGATTGGATGAACGAAAAATTTGGTTCAACCCATTCTATGGTTAGGTGGTATGTGGAAGTCCTTGACCTGGTTGGATTTTGCATATGGTTAATAAGAGCTAAGTTCCTCTTGCTTTTGATGAGAAAATGTACTTATTATTATGCAGTTTTAATGGTTGTTCTATCATTTTTATTTATCTGGTTATATGCTATTTATAAGCATGGTTAATTGGTAGTTCTAAGTATGAATCTTATCACATTTCTATTAATGAATGTAAGGTTAAAGAATGTTTGACCTAACTGGTTTTATGGCAACTATAGTGAGAAGGCATTTGTCCTTCGTATTTAATGGCCTCAAATAAGTTTCAGTTCGATATGTTCATATTTGCATTCATGACCTGTAGGTTGCATGTTTACCATGTGTTTGATGGAATTTTTGTCCTTATTATAAGGGATCTGGTCATGTCTCGGTTCAATTTTTGGTTTATAAGCATTTATATGTCATCTAGAAGTTTCACTGAGTTCTAGGTGGAGGCATGGGTCCTAGCCCTGAAAAAGTGGCTCAGAATCCAGGGTCACTGGCATAGAGTTGAGTGGAAAATTCCACAGTCACTGGTAGGTAGGCTTATGGGAGTGATTGGAGGGTTAGAGTCACTTACATGCCTTGGAAAGGGACCAGATGAGGCTCTATGTCAACGAAAAAGACAGTTATCCTAAAGGTTGGACACCTGAAGGGGTTGAGTTGCTCCTGAGGGTCTTATACAACCTAAGGGAAGTCAGTAAGATCTCAATTTTATGACTCTATTTCCTTAAGGTAATATATAAGGTTGAGTCTTATCATAGTGACCCTCATCTCATTTTTACCCGAGGCAAGCTGGTGAAAGTGGGTAAATGTGGGAGGAGGAGGTTACAAAAATGTAGTGCACTTATTGAAAGAATAGTGTAATTACCTTGTCTCATTTCGATCAAATGATAACTAGTCACGAGAGTCTTTCCTATTAATCAATACAAGATGGAGAGCTAAATGAGAAAATATAGCTTAATGACTCCCATTAAGTGAGCATATTTAGGTAATTTATGTTGACACATAAAAAGTGTGCTGCAGAAGACACTCAACAATGATATGTCTCCAAAACGTTTCCCTAGAAATCCAATCACAACTATTCACTACCAAGTTAGTAAATAGTTTGCCAACAAAGATTGTAAATTTTTGGAATGGTCTATAGACTTCTTGGTGAAGTGTGCATCCATGGTGGCATCCAAAAACATGGTTGCTAATAAAATGATCCAAAGAGATTTAAATAGTATGCATATCATGAATCATTGGGATTTTCCACAAAATGGAATAGGAAAAATATCCATAAATTGAGGCAGAGAAGAGGCCATGTCCATTTATTATATAGTTTCCCATGCCATAAGGAATGTTTTTTTTTTTTTTTTTTTTTCCAAAAGTACATGCGTAATGCACCTCCAACATGTAATCTATAGTTAAAAATCATAGTCGATGCACCTTAAAACAAATACTCCTTGGACTCCAGAATCTTCATAATGATGTTGGTTGTCGGTTGGAAATATAAACATGTCATTTTTATGGAGCCATAGATTTTTTAGAGAGTTGTCTAATTTTATAGAAAATTTTCTTTCAGTTATTTGAAGTTGGTCATATATAAAGTCAAGTTTTCTATCAATTAAAAAATTTAATTAAATTTTCAAAAATTTTTGATTCACATTTAGATATAACTCTTAAAACTATTATAGCACCATATATAGATGTTGGAATATAGTAAAATTATATTTATCATGAAATTTCTATCAAACTCTTGTCATATTTATGATTAGAAATGTGTATGTGTGTGTGTGTTTGTTACAAGATTAACTTAAATGTCTCTAGACTAAATCTCTACTTGCAAAATCCAACTTACAAACAATAATATTACATATGTGTCCATTCACTCATCTTGCATTACAATTTCATGAATTTTATTAATAGTTTTTAGTATTATCATCATGTGAACATAAAAATACATTATGTAATTTGTACATATAGAAATTAGACACTAAAGCTATGCGAAGAATATGACCAATTCAAGAATCACATTATTCAATAATGAGTTGTGGTAAAAATATTGTTATGATATTTAGTGCAACGAGGAGGAGAATCTACAATGGTGCTTTCTTGACACACCCATTATTGTCACCACCACCAAACTATCCAAAATTTGATGATGATGGTTAGTGGAACAACTTGCTTCTCAAAAATTATGGGATTATTGTCTTTGTTTTTGTAATGGATCACTAAATACAATGTTGTGGTTTTCCAATCCATTTAAGAGTGTTGGATTTATTTAATAGTTAGAGGGATAAATCAAACTCGAGATGCATTTTATTAAGTTGCACTTATATTTCTTTCTTATTATCATTTGGTCATTTTATCTTCTAATTTTGATTATGGATTAGGTATCACACATTCACGATGTGGAAAAATATATTTGAACATTGTGAATCTAAAAATATATACAAATAATTATTCTTTTAAGTTTAACCTATAATTTGAAGAGAAAATATATTCTTGGAACCCATATTTCTATTCAAATTAGATTAACTATATATTTTATGAATTTGAATAACTATATATTTTATATCTTAATTGGCAATAATATTTATTACTTGATTTAGAAAATGCTAATTACACTATAAGGTGTCTCACCCAACTAATTGATTTTTGATGTGATGGTTAAAGAATTTAGAACTATTGATAAGTTGATATTTGTGGGAAGACTATTGGAGATGACACCACCATTAATCATTAATATAATATTTCTACACTCTTTGTCATGATAGGACATTCATAAGATATTTTATTTGTTGATTTCCTTTAGACACCCGTTCAAACAATATCCATTGTCCACGTATCTACCTCCTTCAAATTGAATATGCTCGATTTGTTTTTCATCATGACACAATGTTTATCACCCATGATTTTCCTTTCCTTATGACACAATCCATTTCACACTGAATTTGTCTTTCTTTTTGTAGTCATAATGGAATGTTTTACACTTCATTCATAAATGGAAACTTCTAAATGAAATATTTTATTCTTAGCAACATAATGTGCATTTTACATTAAATCTTTCAATTTGTGATGCGTCACATCAAGGTAAACTTCCATTCATCATAGTAAAGGAAATTGGAACTTCTTTTTTCTTTTCCAAAGAAAAAAAGCTTCCTTCATCAAATCATCGGAATATTTCCTTTACTTCTATATTTTGGACTAAAAAATACTTTGCTTATTAAAGAATGTATTGCGATTAAAAAAAAAGAAAAAGAAAACTATGATGCAATATATCGTATACTAAAAAAATTCATAATGCACCATGTTTCACCCAAATCTAGATTTTATTGTGACATATTCCATTGCATAGATGTTCCTTTAATGTGTTGTATCACACTTGTTCAACGTTCCTTCAAAGTGACATTCTATCCCATTGCATGGGAGTTCTATTAAGTTTGATATAAAAAAGAAAAAGAACTTTTAAAAGAACACATTAAAAAATGTTTCATGGCCATTTCTTGATGTGATACAACCCAAACAAGGTATTTTGGGTTCACATCATTCCAAGGTGTCAAGAGGAGCACATAAACATTTTTCTTAACAATAGTTACTCTATGGCACACACAAACACATTTAACAATACCCAAACATTATCAACCATTATTAATTATAATCAACCCAAATCAACCAAATATAACTATATTCAATCTACAATCAAGCATAATTAGCCATTATAAAACATAACACTTGTTGTTGTTTCCCACATTAGAAAAAATCTAATCAATTTTTTGTTAGTATTTATTTTTAGAGTCTGTTACTTACTCTAGGATGGTGGACTGAAACTAATAAGAATGTTCACAAAAATAACCATAGTACTCATTCTTCACAATAAAAAACATCAATAATAAGCTACCTTTGAAATAAAATGAAGAGCTTTGCTTAAAGCAAGACTTGAAATCTGTTAACAAATTAAAAGGTTATCAAATAAAATACTAAATAGAAAGTTATAAATCATAAAAAAATTCCCACGGTGTGTGTCTAAAATTGAAATTAATATTGCCATGTTTGACCACTGCCATACATGTTCTTAATTTCTTTACCACTGTCATACCATGTTCAAAAGCTTGCTTCACACACTTTCCTTAATTGTCATTTTTAACATATCACTCTCATGACATTTAATATTGCCATTTACTGGTAGAAAAAATCACCTATTATGATTTGTAATAGCTCTTCAAAAATACCAATTCTTTCCCTAGCAATGAATTCACATTTAAAATCAAAGTGGAAGACTTTTTCAATATACCCAAATATTATTCTAAATCTCTTAGGTTTCATTGCTCTCTTTTTCACAATTAGACATATTCATGAAATCTCATTAGTTTCTCTCACACTCCTATGCAACAAATTACAATATTTGCACTCCCTTGATGCCTTTCAATGATAGATATTTAAGTTTAGCTTCAAGTAACTTTGGATTTTTGCTTTATATTTTGTTATATTCTTGTTTTTCTATACTCTTCCTTGCACCCATACACCCACTCTTCTCTTCTTTTATTCAAGAAGTTAAATTGTATATTATGTGTTTGTAGTAGGTCCTTTCTAGGGTGTAATAATTGTTTTCAAGTTATTGTCAAATAGATTTGTTATATTCTTGTTTTTCTATACTCTTCCTTGCACCCATACACCCACTCTTCTCTTCTTTTATTCAAGAAATTAAATTCTATATTATGTGTTTGTAGTAGGTCCTTTTTAGGGTGTAATAATTGTTTTGAAGTTATTGTCAAATAGATAAAGAAATGGGCCTTGAAGACCAAGTGGCAGTCTCTTAGTGTGACACGTGGTAGGTCAAAGTCAATGTAGAGGTCGAATGGACAGAGTCAGGGGTTGAACCCACGACCTCCATTATAACTCCACACAAATTTACCATTGCACCATTCTTGTGCTTTGATAATACATAGGAGGATGTTTATATTTAAAGGGATATTTTATGGTATAACCGGGGGAAGGGTTGGCAGATCCCACCAAATCTAGCGACCTTGCCAAACCCCGAGCTTTTTTTAACGTCAACTAAACATAGCAATGCACAATTCAAAAGCCATATGTTAAACCATCGGGGATTGGATAACCTTGATACATATAAAATGCCACAGGTGTGGTAATTTTTGGACCATCGATCAACTTGTTATGTGCATGTCCTATCATAACTACTCAACAAGTAATAGTATATTCCATGGGTCAAGTTCTTCACATCACCGTCGGGCTTCGAGTTCTATGTTTAAACCTTATTATAACTATATGCAATGTTTCAAATTCCGATTGCACTGAGGGGTTATGTTAAAACTTAGTTATATGAATTAAATGGGAACTATTTGTTATATGGTTGCAACAAATGCAACCATTTACTATGTTAATACAAACAGTTGCTATATGTTTCCAAAGCCCTCCCAGGAGGCGCACGGGTTTGACCCAGAGACCTCCCGTGGTTAGTATAAAACGATTTCCACTATGGCATCGATAAGGGGAGTTATATAGTGAGTCTGCAAACTTTGTATTATTTTGTGCCCAAAAATTCTTTTTCGGGCTAAACTTGGCCATCCTTGGGCCTTTTTGGGAACATAAAGTTGCGTTGGAGAGAAGAAGCTGAGGCCAAGGACTTCATTCTAACAGTGGCCATTGGTGCCTGTGCGCATATTCCAAAATGGATAAATTTTATGTAAAGAGACTTTTTGAGCACTCCTAATATAGTGGACGCCCACTTGGAAGTGGACCTGGATATGTAGTCCAAGAGAGATGAACTCCATCATCAAAGCTTTATGTGTTTTCTTCTTCTCTTTCTGTTGTTCCTGTTCATTTTCAGATTCCAGGTTTAAGTTTAAAGGCACTTCAAATTAAATTTTCTCTCATTCATTCACATAAAAGCAACCTTAGTTAATATTTGGTGAAATTGAGAAAATAGTCAATATTGTGTTTTCGGATCATCTTTTGGTATCAGAGCAAGGTTGATCATGTATAAGCTGGATATTTTCCAATGCGAATGTGGACTAGATCTAGGTTGCAACGTGGAGAAGGGAAACTTGAAGGAGAAATATAGATATTGGAAAGAGGAAAGTATCACAAAAGATGATAGGTTCAAATGAAGGAGAAGCTCTTGGTACAAAGAGCAAGGAGAAATTTCAGCAGATGTTCCTTAATAAGAAAAGGATGATTGCAGAACTTTATGAAGATAATAAGACTAGAGATGTAGATTCATCTTCTAAAGGAACGAAAGTGAAAAAGGGCAAGGAAAAAGCTTATGGTAATGAATCTACTTCTCCTCCATCTTCCTCTTCTTCTTCTTCTTCCTCATTATCTCATCACGCAAATTTAGATTCAAACTCACAAAAGAAGAAAAATAACTCTCCTCTATTGAATCTTGATGTTAAGTTTGAATTGCCAATATATGATGGTGAAATGAATCTTGAAAAGTTAGATAACTGGATAAAGAAACTTGAGGTGTATTGTAGAATTCAGAATGTTGTCTATGAATCTGCAAAAATTCAGTTAGCTACACTTAGAATGGTGGGAACAACTTTGATTTGGTGGGAAATTAAAACTCAATCAGATTTCAAGCATAAAGGTAAAATTATTTCTTCATGGTCTAAGTTTGTTAAAGCTCTTAGAAAGAAATTCTATCCTTTAGGATATATGCAACAGGTTGTAATGCATTGGCAAAATATAAGTCAAGGTAAAGGACAAAGTGCGCAAGAGTTTACATAGGAATTCAGGAAAAGGCAATAGCACTTAATGTTCCATTAAACACACTGTTGTAGGGAAAAGTATCCGACTCGGATGACCCTATCCCACTCTAAGGGTGATAGTACCTCAGCAACAACTGTAAAGAAAACTACTTAAGGTTTACTTCTTTATGAAAGCAAGAGAGAATGAAGAAATGCACTAACCGTTGCCTTGCGCTTAATGTCGAATCCAAACTCTTCTCTTTGCTGCTTGCTCCCAGCTCCTTGCTCTTTTGCTGGCCCAGCTACAATGAGATCCTGCAAAATAACAAAGAAGGAAACTACAAGAAGCATGCAATCATAACTGATTCAAGGATTAGCATAAATCAAATATACAATTATCACAATACATCATTGAAACAAGTGCATATAGAAGAACCTCAATAGCTTTTATTAATAGAAGAAGTAAAGTTCTGAGAGTGTTACAACCATTGAAGGCCCCAATCCAGCAACACCTCCCAGCAGAAAGAATTTATCCTCTTCACCTCCCTCAAGCAATCACCCAATAGTTCTATAATGAAACCAACAGCATATCATTACTTTGCACAAAATTCTAGCCTCCTGAGCTCATAGGAGAGAGCTCAATATATAGATGAATTGAGAAAGGATGAGTCAGCTTGCAACTGATGTGTAGTTGCCTTGTGTCCTCTCTCTCTTCAGTTGATCTTCAGTTCTTGAGTCCACTTGGAGAACCTTGCTTCCACTTGGAGAAACAGAGCCTCTGACTCATCACAAGGCGAAATCCCTGATCCAAGTGTCAGTTTTGGAAGATTCCAGAGCAATGACTCAGTGTGCCACTTGTCCCAACTCGCTCAGCGCAGGTGGCCTTTGTTCTACCTGCTTTGCAACGCAGGTACACCATGGAGGAGTTGAGTTTCAGCGCAGAAGCCTAGTGGAGCACCTGCTTTGATTTCAGGATTGCTTGTTTTTGAGTGTTTTCAGGTGGAGAACTGATCTGAGAGCTATTGGTTTGCTGACCTTGTTCCTCTAGGGGTAGGAACATCATGTTTAGGGACTTTGGATCCCTTGGATTATTGACAATTCATGCCTGATGCTGCAAGGCACAAAATTGTCTATAACAGATGCCCCCTAAAGTATGAGGTCGTTTATCGGGTGAAATGCTTTATTAGGAGGATCCGAAGTTCATTCAATCTGCTGAGAAGTGTCCTATAATAAGATACAATACAATACATTATTTTTCATTCTTTTTCATGATCTAGCTGAGGCGGGCATTCCCATGCTCAGCTTTATAAATTCATTTTGGTACACAGCACAGACGATCGTCTGATGATAGACTGATAATTCTCTGCTGAAATTATCATCCTTTGAGAAGGATGATCATCTGCTGCAATGATGTACATATCAAATGTCTTTATATCCTGAATATATATCGCAGCCCGGATGGATGAAACTAGATCCGGGGTCTTCAATCTCTTCCGATCTTCACTCGATGTACAAGTCGATCCATGTGAGAATTTCTTGAAGTCGAACATGGAAAGACATCGCTTGATTACCGGTCAATGATGTAAACCGTTAACAAGCGCGAGAGGAATCACCGATAAGGATGATGACCCTCAAGGTACA
The DNA here is from genome assembly GCA_031772625.1 of Pinus tabuliformis. Taxonomy (NCBI): domain Eukaryota; kingdom Viridiplantae; phylum Streptophyta; class Pinopsida; order Pinales; family Pinaceae; genus Pinus; species Pinus tabuliformis. The sequence continues at coordinate 885,185,009 of CM062804.1, read as the reverse complement.
GCAGTACAATTCACATGGTGGGAATAAAGGACTTGGCGTCGACCACCATGCAAAATCTTCTGGTCGAAGGTCATTGATGTATACCTGTCGCCGGAAGTGAGAAACTTGCCATTGAGGCATGCAAGCTTCAAAGTACTGAAGGGGTTGTTCCTAGATCAACTCCTTGGATAATGAGCTGATGTCGACAAGGAGCGATCCGTCAAAGGAGGGCCTTAATGAATCCCACATCAGTGACACGGAATGGAGCTAGTGATTGTGATGAGGTGAAAAACAAACTGTGATGTATGATTCAGGGTGGCGGTCATGAAATGGATGAAGGACAATGTATGGCAGTGGATGGGACACGGTTGACTCTTTGCAGAACAACATCTCTTGAACATATAACGACAGTGATGTGATGGATCGGTAGCATTACCCCAAATGTGGATGGTGTGGCGAGGGCCATGGTGATGAGACCGGTGAATGAAACAACCCAACCCGATGTGATACGGAGGACAAAGTGTCATGTTCAAGAGCGACTTGCTACCATTAAAGCTGTGAGGTTCTCCCAATTTTTCTCCAGTCATTGCTGACCAGTACCTCTTTATTTTTATCAAGCTTGAGGAGGATAACATATGCTTGTTCTATAACCTGCCCTTCGGGCAAGCCCATCGCTATGTTTTAACGAGCCTAGCGATAGGGAAACTCGTTCTCGTCTAAAGACAAGTTTGTCGCTATTTAATGAATTTAACGAGTCTAACGACAAGGATAACTCGGTCCTTTTCATTTTTAGAGAGTCTAAAAAGGTACATAAAGTCAACTCCAGAATTCCTTTTTCGTCATCTAATCCCTTAAGTCCGAAAAAGTATAAAACAATACAGAAGGGATGAATTTTCGATTGCTTTAACGAGCCGAACAAAACAAGCGCTCAATCTTTTTGTGCAATAATCCCTCAGGTCCAAAAAAGATTAAAATCTAGAGGAGGGATAGCTCTTCCGGTCGTTTAACGAGCTGGAAGGCCAAAACTCGGCAAACCTTTCATATTTTACGAGTCAGGAGAAAAGAGCTCAAAGAAGACTCGTCTTTTGAGGAACGAGTGATAAACAGGGATAGCAGCAGATTCCAGGTACAAGTTGGAATTTTCCAATCACGGCAGTGTCACAAGGATGGCTAAGTGAAATCACTCTTCGCAGCTGTTCCTCAAAATGGGTAAACAAACATATGGAGATGAACGATTGGCCAAATGAACGGATGGAGGTGAGACTGCAAGAACACGACCAAGGGCTTTAATATGGCTGTCAAAGGTTACATTTACCAAGGTTATTTACCGGTTCATTTTTTCTGGGTGAGCTTGAACTCTAGGGGAAGATTGCTCACAACTTATGTTTATTTTTTAACGAGCATGAACTATGTGCTAAAACTGCTCGGATCTTGCGTTTATTTTTTAACGAGCATGAACTGTGTGCTAAAACTGCTCGATTATACTAGTCTTAATACAAGAAACGCCTCAGGTGAGATAGCTATTTTTTAAGGAGCTTTATCTCACGAAGCTATGCTCCTATTTCGCAAGTTTTGACTTTTGCCCCACATCCTTTCTTTATGCAAGCTGGAAACGGCTAATCCTACGAGTTTAACGGGTTAGACCTACAGGTTTAAAGGGAGGACCTAAAAATTTAAAAACTAAATAGTCGTCCCGTGCTTGCACTCCAAAGGGTTCGCATGCCCCCAGGTATAAAGTATAATTTCAAGGCTACCCCTCCTCTGTCCCACCTCTGTTTTTCTACTTGTCGTCTTGCTATATTTTTAACGATACTTGTCTTCTCGTTATTTTTCGGTGCCGACGGTACTTGTCTTCCCATCAGTTCACCTTTTGATTTTTGCAAGATCGCAACAGATAAAACATTGGTGTTACGGAGGGAGGCTTGCCTCTTACTTATTATCCGAAAAATGGTTCTGTTTGCTGCCGCAAACTAAACTCTCTTTTCGGCGATGTCTATCATTAGGTTGCTAAGGATGGTGACTACTTGTTGCAGCAATTTCATCTCTTTCTTTGGAGGTTGCCCCTACTTATCCTTCAAAACATATGTTTTAATGGGTGAGGCTTGCCTTCAAAGATGGTGGCTACTTGCCGCCACAAATGGATCTCCTCCCTCAGGAGAGCTTACTTTTTAGACAAAGGGAGCGAGAAGCTGATTATCTCACTCACATAACTTTGACAAAAGAACTTTATCCTAGAACAACCCTCTCTTCCTTCTTTCGGATGGGGTACGGACTAGTCCCATTCTTCTGCGGAAATTAACTTTATACCCAAGGTTTCCTCTGCCCAAGGCAGGCCAGGGTGCATGCCCCCTGGGTCCCAGTTCTTTCTTCCGAATCACTCGCATTCATCGGGAAGTAGAACCGGGGGTGGAGGCATTCCTTGAGTGAATAAACCGTTAAGGGATGGTATTTGACTATTTGCAATGCGTGATCCTGGAAATGAAAGTTGGTCTACGAGCTTGACCATTCTTCCTTCGTGCGGAAAACACATAACTCTGAAGAGTGAGGACACTATCGCCTCCATGCAATATATATAGTCTCGTCCAAGGAGTAAGTTATACACCAAGGGTCCCTGGATGACCATGACGTTCATATGAACTGTCTTCCCCTTCAATGTAATGGGAACATTGGGGAGAATCCCTAACGGGCGACTGGTTCCTTTATCAAAACCTGATAGATTTCTCATCTCTGGTAAAAGCGCCGGGGAACCCAGTGCTTTCCAAGCAATAGAGGAAAGGATACTCACAGATGCCCCTTCATCAATGATAGTTCCAGCCATCACCATTCTGTAGATTTGGACGATGATTCTGAATGGGATACTGGCTGGTAACCGGGGTCTGCCTAGTTGATTCCAATCAAAGGACACAACCAGGTTGCTTGGTGGTGGGACCGAATACACGGCCGGATACGACCCAGACGATGTTCCTTCCTGCGATAAAGGAATGGGCGCATTGCCCTGATGCTCATCAGAGTCTGTGTTGATGAAAAGAATCTGGATGGTGTCATCCTTGTTCTCTTCAGTGAGGGTGTCATTTGAAGATGAATCTTCAACGACGGTGTCATTTGAGGATGAAACCTCTGAAGGAAGAACCGGGTCAACTGCCGTTTCGACCTTTAGACTTTCGTCTGGTCTGGATTCAGTAGGTTCATTCTCAATGACCGACACTTCAGCTGACCACTTGATCGGGCCAGCTGGATTTTCAACTATCGAGGGACTTGGCACGAGTTTTTGATATCCAGGAGGAAGTCGTAACGGTGAAACCGGACGATCTTCCAAAACTCTCTTTGCCTCATCTAAGAATGGACAACGGTGGATGGCGTGATCGCCTTCACACAGTCTGCAGGGTGATCTTGGTCTCCCCCTTTGTCCTTCACTCTCGCTAGTTGACGGAATGCAATCAACATTTCTATCAGAGGTTGATGCTACCGGATTGTGCAACCTGGGGGACCAATCCCTTAGTATCCGGGGAATACAAGGACAGTCACGGTGGAAGTGGGTCCCTTTGCAAATGACACATGGCGATTTAGGCCCGGCCGGTGCAGTGTGTGGATTTTTGTCAGATGTCTTTTGCTTGCCCCCAGTCGCCTTCGCCTTAGGATCCTTCTGCTTCTTTTCTTTCTTCTTCTTCTCCTTCTTCTCCATGGGAGGCTGACTTTTGCCGGCTCTACCTTGCGAAGATGAAGGATCAGAGGAAGAATTGTAAGAAGTGGAAGGCTAGTGGGTAGCTCTAGACTGGTCTGACTGTTGATTCGACTGCTCAGGATTAGTGGTGATCTGAACTACATTAGTTGAAAAAAGCCATACAGGTAGGCCAATTGTCAATCCTGGAAGTGACAATGTGGCCATATGAGGCGCACCAACATCTCCCCAAGAGGAGAAGGGATTGGGACTTCCACCAAGGTGACTTCCTTGGTTGGTGGGCTCCATACTTTTCAACTGAAAGATCAACGTGGGAATAACAGGTGATTATGTTCCGATTAAAATAAATTTTATTAACGACGCTTTAGACACAACTTTGCTTTTTCATGTTTTAAGAGTCGAGAAAAAGCTAAAGATGACTCTAGTCTCCTTCGATGTTTTAACGAGCCCGAAGTGACAAATGCTCGGATGGACTTTTTCAGTTATAGAGTTTGAAAAAGGCCAAAAGAAACTACTCTGGAGTTCTAGGCAGAGGGTGTGCCAAACTTTTCGCGAAACCACAGAATACGTTTTACGGTACGGGTGGTCGATCTTCGTGAATGCTGTGTTCACTGCATCGCGATCAGTAGGGCGGCCGACACAGATTCCTATGGATAAAGGCTTTGTTCCTATAGGGGTCTCCCAATATATACGCGACGGTACGTGGGAGCACAAGTCCGTATTAGTGCCACCGACTCTCAGGAGGAATCACCCACCTTCGTAGAGATCGACAGTCACTACGTTTAACGACGCCGGAACACGTCTCTACCTAGACCTCTATGTGTTTGCGTTATGTTACAAAGCGTTGTTATGTAAATTGAATTTATTTTAATGTTGATCTTGTTTAGCAGTTTGCCTTTAAGGATCACCACGAGATGTATGTAACAAATTCCTGAATGCAGTCTAAGATGAGAAGCAAACTTTTCAATCTTTCAACTTTGAAAATCTTAACTACTGAGGAGAAGAAAGGCAAATCTTTTCACACAGATCATAGAGCACACACTAATGAAATTTCTCCTAAATCATCATGCAAACTTTTTCAAATGCAAAATGCACAATGCATGTATTTTCTTTTCCCTTTCTTAATGTTGATGTATTACAAAAAGAAAGTTGTTATATAACTTTGATTTCGATTTAAAGCGAAAACAAACAAGCTTGTCCAAAATCAAAAGACACCTTAAGATTTACTTGTTTAATCACTGGAAATACATGAAATCAAACCATAATGACGAAAGTAAAAAGACTAATCAGCTATGGACAGCAAACAAGCTAACTCTTTAGACCAGCAAAATGCCTAACACAGGTTCAGATCTAAGAGGCCAAAGCAAGACTAATTCACTTTCGTTATGAGAAATTGTAAATGATGTAAGAAATACAAAAGAACAAGTACAATTTCGTTATATAACAGAGGCGGAATGATGGCAAGTAAGGTTGGTTTCAGAACAGGTACAAGACTTGTAACTGGCTGCAAAATCTATAGTGAAAACAGGCAAGAAAAAGGGAGGAAACCCCAAATGCACAAGGCAAAATTGGGCCAACGCAGGTGCTGCACAGCCAGTCTGGCTCTCAGTGCAGGTAGCCCCTTCGGGACCTGCGTTGTGAAGCAGGTAGCCTGTGTACTACCTGCTTTGGAAAACGAAAGTTGCGTTTTCTCAGTTTCCGGGTCACAATTTTCTCAAAAATTCACAGTTTTTGCTCAAATCAGAAGCTATCAGTCAAGTACACACTAAGGGATGACAAGGAAGATGAAAAGCTATCACTAAGAGCTTACAAGGATCCTTGTAGATCAGCTCTTCAAATCATGAAGATGCTCAGAAATGAGCTAGAGTAGCTGCCCTCTACTTCGCTTTTGATATAGTCAAAAGCTTTTCGATTTGGTACTCTTTTGTTCAGGAAATGAATAGCAAAATACTACAAACAATCAAACAGATACGATCCCCAGTGGAGTCGCCAGCTTGTTGTAGGGAAAAGTATCCGACTCGGATGACCCTACCCCACTCTAAGGGTGATAGTACCTCAGCAACAACTGTAAAGAAAACTACTTAAGGTTTACTTCTTTATGAAAGCAAGAGAGAATGAAGAAATGCACTAACCGTTGCCTTGTGCTTAATGTCAAATCCAAACTCTTCTCTTTGCTGCTTGCTCCCAGCTCCTTGCTCTTTTGCTGGCCCAGCTACAATGAGATCCTGCAAAATAACAAAGAAGGAAACTACAAGAAGCATGCAATCATAACTGATTCAAGGATTAGCATAAATCAAATATACAATTATCACAATACATCATTGAAACAAGTGCATATAGAAGAACCTCAATAGCTTTTATTAATAGAAGCAGTAAAGTTCTGAGAGTGTTACAACCATTGAAGGCCCCAATCCAGCAACACCTCCCAGCAGAAAGAATTTCTCCTCTTCACCTCCCTCAAGCAATCACCCAATAGTTCTATAATGAAACCAACAGCATATCATTACTTTGCACAAAATTCCAGCCTCCTGAGCTCATAGGAGAGAGCTCAATATATAGATGAATTGAGAAAGGATGAGTCAGCTTGCAACTGATGTGTAGCTGCCTTGTGTCCTCTCTCTCTTCAGTTGATCTTCATTTCTTGAGTCCACTTGGAGAACCTTGCTTCCACTTGGAGAAACAGAGCCTCTGACTCATCACAAGGCGAAATCCCTGATCCAAGTGTCATTTTTGGAAGATTCCAGAGCAATGACTCAGTGTGCCACTTGTCCCATCTCGCTCAGCGCAGGTGGCCTTTGTTCTACCTGCTTTGCAACGCAGGTACACCATGGAGGAGTTGAGTTTCAGCGCAGAAGCCTAGTGGAGCACCTGCTTTGATTTCAGGATTGCTTGTTTTTGAGTGTTTTCAGGTGGAGAACTGATCTGAGAGCTGTTGGTTTGCTGACCTTGTTCCTCTAGGGGTAGGAAAATCATGTTTAGGGACTTTGGATCCCTTGGATTATTGACAATTCATGCCTGATGCTGCAAGGCACAAAATTGTCTATAACACACACGGGATACTTTGTTAAAGTATAATGGAAGTTTTCATTCTTATTTGCGACATACTTTGCTTATGTTTAATCCAACTGACTTTGATGAAGTGTGTGTACAAGCCATTCATATTGAATCAGGCAGTAGACCTTTTTAGTCAAATTTTTCAAAGAAATTGTTCAAGCGTTCAGAGAATAAATATTCCAAGGAATGAAAAGGAAAGAGCAAGTTGAAAGGGAAGAAATCGGCAACAACTAAGAGAGAAGGTGAAAGAGTTACTTATACTCATTGTTAGAGGGTTAGACATGATGACTCTAAGTGTTGGAAGCTTCATCTGAAACTTAAACCAAAGAAGTTCCTTAAGAAGAAGGGTGAGATGAAATCTAATGCTGCAAGCCAACAAGATTTGGGACTCGACTCCGGAGATGAAAAGAAGATAATCACTATGGGTCTTGCAGGTAACCTTTTTTAATCTAGCTCTAGCTCTACTTGTTCTGCATCTTCTTGAAAATCTAATTATGTGATTGAAGAAAGGAAGAGAGTTGAATTGTTTCATATCAGGTTTATCTCCAAGCACACTAAGATATATACATTAATTGATAGTGGATCACAGGAGAATCTAACATCTAAGGAACTAGTAAGGAAATTGCTATTGGAAGCTAAAAATCATCCAAAACTGTACCCTTTAGGATGGTTGAAAGAAAACAATCAGATGCAAGTCACAAAACAATGTCGTTTAAGGTGTGCAATTACAACTAATTTTGTTGAGGAATTTGATTTAGATGTCATTCCTTTGGATATATGTGGAATTGTGTTGGGTAGTCCTTATCTTTATTATCAAGATGCCATATTTCATAGAAAGGAGAATAAGTATAGACTTTTTAAAGAAGGAATTGAATACATTGTCAGGGCACACAAAATTAAGACAAGCTTGGATTTAATCAATGTAAGTCAAATGAAAAGACTCATAAATTCAAGTAAAAAGTATGTTCTCATGTTTGTTAAAGAACAACCTAAAGATAAGTATGATGCTTTTGAAGGGTGTGATTCTCAGTTTAAGGACAAATTGGTTGAAATAGTAGATTCTTATAACGAATTGTTTAAAGAACCAAAGATTCTACATCCAAAATGAGAAATACAACATGACATTCAATTACAATATCATGTGCCTCTTCCAAATATTGGCATGTATCATATGTCAGTCATAGAAAATGAAGAAATTAGGAAAAAAAATCATGAATTGGTTGATAAAGGATTCATTCGACCTATTCCTTCTACACGTGGATCATTGATCATATTAGTCTCTAAGAAAGACGGAACTTGGAGAATGTGTGTTGACTTTAGAGCCTTAAGTAAAATCACCATTAAGAACATGTATCCTCTTTCAAGAATAGATGATTTGGTTGATCAGTTAAAGAATGTTGTTTACTTTACAAAATTCGATATAAGAAGTGGTTATCATCAGATTTGTATTGCAGAGAATGATATATGGAAAACTGCATTTAAGACTAGACAGGGGCTTTATGAATGGTTGGTTATGCCGTTTGGTTTATGAAATTCTCCAACAACTTTTACGAGAGTAATGAATGATGTGTTTCCCCCTTTTATTTATAAGTTTTTTATAGTCTATATGGATGATATTCTTATTTTAAGATCAAGTTTGGAAGAACATGTAAAGCATGTTAGACATGTTTTTGATGTGTTGCAAAGAGAGAAACTGTGTCTTAGACTTTCTAAGTGTGAATTTGGGACAACTTCATTAATATATCTTGGTTACATAGTTAGAGGAGGTCAACTTAAAATAGATCCAATGAAAATTTATGTAATCCTTAAGTGGTCAAGACCTAAAAATGTGACGGAAGTTAGAAGATTTTTTGGTGTAGTTCAGTATTGGAGGAAATTTATTTCTCACTTCTCTTTTATTGCATCACCACTTCATTCTTTAATAATTTCTAAAGTCTCCTTCTGGTGGGGAGAAAACCAACAAAAAAAATTTGATACTTTAAAGAATAAAATTGTTACAACTCCAATCTTGGCATTACCAAACCTTTAACAATCATTTGAGATAGAAAGTGATGCTAGTGGGTATGAAATGGGTGTAGTGTTATTGCAAAATGGAAAGCCTATTTTTTTTTTCATTCAAAGACATTTTCTAAATTAGTTGCTAATTATCCAACTTATGATAAATAATTGTATGCATTAGTGGAAAGTCTTAAAAAATGGAAACATTATTTAATGGGCAAAGAAATAGTGATTCATACATATCGTCAGCCACTTCAGTACCTTCAATCTCAAACTAAGATGCAGAAGTCTCTACATTATAGATGGATGGGGTTTTTGCAGCAATTCCACTTAGTAATCAAATATATGAAAGGTACGACCAATAAAGTAGTTGATATGTTATCAAGACCTCCTTTGAATGCTTCAGTTATTCTACAAAATATTTCTTTAGCACATGAAAGTTAAATTGAATAATATGCTGAAGATACTGATTTCAAAAATGTTTATGAATCACTAACTCATGGTGCTCAGGTTGAAGAAGTGAATTATCATGTTCATGACAGGTTATTGTACCATCTTGGATATTTGTGCATACCACACGGAGACAGAGTGCATGTGATCAGGGAAGCACATTCTTCTTGTGTTTGAGAGAATTTTGGTGTAGGCAAGAGAATGGCAGAGTTACAAAGGTAGTGTTATTGGCCTCAAATGAATGAAATCATGGCTAAGTACATGAAAGGTTGTGTCATGTGTTCAACAAGCAAACCAAACAAAAAAAGTTAGGTTTGTATATGCCACTTCCAGTTCCTTTTATACCATGGGATAGTATATCTATGGATTTTGTAGGAGGACATCCAATGTCTAGAAAAGGGCATGCTTCTTTGTATGTTGTAGTTGATAGATTTAGAAAAATGTGTATTCTTGTTCCGTGTATAAGGAAAGTTATTGCTGAATAGATTGCAAAAATTTTCCTTCGAAATGTATGGGTTCATTTTGGGTTGCCTACATCTAATATTTTAGATCAGGACTCTCATTTCATGGGAGAATTTGGTCCACTTTGTGTGGAATCATGGACACTAAGTTGGAAAAGCACACAAATTTTCATCCACAAACCGATGGAAAAACATAGGTGGTGAACAAAACAATGGTAAATCGTCTCGGAGGTTATTGTAGAAAACATCCTAAGTTGTGAGATGAATCCTTACATTATGTCTAGCATGCTTACAACTGGGCCTTGCATTCTTCTATAGGTAAATCTCCTTCTGAGACATGTTTGGGTGCCTTTTAAAATCATCAATGGACTTCATGTTTGGTGAATAAGCTAAAGAGGATGGACATGGAGATTCTGACAAAGAAATCAGGTTCATTCAAAGAACCCAAACAATTCATGAAGCGGTGCAGGATCAATTGGGGAAAATCGGGCCAAGTACAAAATGCGCCATGACAAAAATTGGGTGGATTATCACTTCTAAGTTGCTGATCAAGTATGGCTACACATCATCAAAGAAACGATGAAAGGTGAAGGTAAAAAGTTGAAACATATTAGGTATGGTATTTTTGAAATTGTTGAAATATTGGGCACAATGCATTCAAGTTAAATTTTCCTCCATATATGCACATATATTCAGTTGTCAATGTTGAAAAATTGAAGTTGTATGAAGCTCCAATGATCATGGATCTAGAGGAAAATCCTCAAATTCCAACTGTACATGATTTCCCACCTGAATGTATGACTGAGCTACAGGAAGACACCATCTTAGACAAGAAGTTCCACAATTCCAAGCGAGGAGATGTTGAGTATCTTAGAGTGGGGCTTAGAGGCATGAATCCAAGCAAAGAAAGGTGGATGGAGATTGGAAGGGTGAGGGATTTGTACCCTCACCTCATGTCTTCCTAAAACCAAACTTTTGGTGGTCCAAAATCTTCTAGTGGAGAGGAATATAAAGGAGGATCCTTGAAATGCTCAAAGTTCAAAAGTATCATATACTCATGAAATTAGTGCCAAGTAGAAGAGCTCATCGCATTGATTCTGACAGTATATTTGATTTTGAAAATGGCGTCCGCATGAGTGGGAAAATGTGTTATGAAGTTACTGTCAAATATGAAAAAAATGCACCTAGCAGGCCAAGTGACAGTCTCTTAGTATGACATGTGGCAGATCAAAGTCAATGTAGAGGCGGTCAAAGTCAACAAAAAGGCAGTCAAATTCAATGCAGAGGTCTGATGGGCAGAGTTTGGAGTCGAACCCGCGACCTCCATTATAACAGCACAAAACATACCCTTGCACCATGCTCATGCTTATATACTACATGGCGAATCTTTATATTTAAGGGCATATTGGATGGTATAATGGGGGGCAGGGTTTGCAGAGCCCACCAACTACGGTGGCCTCACCCAACCTCGAGCTATTTTTAATGTCAACTAAACATAGCAGTGCACAGTTCAAAAACCATATGCTAAACTACCGGGGATTCTATAAACCTTGATACATATCAAATCCTATGGGTGTAGTAATGTTTAGACCATCGGTCAACTTGCTATGTGCATGGATTATCATCGCGAGTCAACATGTAACAATATATGCCATGGGTCGAGTTCTTCACATCACCTTTGGGATTCGAGTTCTATGCTTAAACCTTATTATAACTATATGCCATGTTTCATATTCCGATTGCGTCAGAGGGTTACGTTAAAACATAGGCATATGAATTATATGGGAACTATTTGTTGCATGGTTGTGCCAAATGAAACCATTTATATTGTTAATAAAGACAATTTCCATATGTTTCCAAAGCCCTCTTGGGAGGCACACAGGTTTGACCTCGGGACCTCCCATGGTTAGCATAAAAGGATTTCCACTATGCCATCGGTGAGGGGAGTTGTACAGTTAGTCTGCAAACTTTGTATTATTTTGTGCCTGGAAATGCTGTTTTAGGCATAACTAGGCCATCCTTGGGCCTTTTTGAGAACGAAAAGTTGTGTTGGAGAGAAGAGGTCGAGGTCTTCATTCTTACAATAGCAATTGGTGCTTGCGTGCACAATCCAGAATGGCTAAATTTTATGTAATGAGACTTTTTGAGCATTCCTAATACAACGGATGCCCAATGAAAGCAAACCCAGAGATGTAGTCCAAGAGGGACAAACTCTGTCATCAAAGATTTAAGTGTTTGCTTCTCTTATTTATGTTGTTCATGCTCATTTTCAAATTTAAATTTTAAGTTTAAAGGCACTTAAAAATTAATTTTCTCTCATTCATTCACATAAAAGCAACCTTAGTTAATATTTCGTGAAATTGAGAAAATAGCAAACTTTATGTTTTCAGATCATGCTGGATGTTTGTATGGTGTGTTTATGTCAATTCCACTTCCTTAACATGACTTAGGAGATAAAATCATATCATAGTGGCATCTCATTGCATGTTTACCATGGGTGGCCGATTGCTTGGGTAGATGTGGGAGGAAGTTGTTACAAAGTGGTATTAGAGCATGTTTTCCCCCTCAGACTGAATGGGCTATGTGTTGGTCATTAGGGAAAATTTTAAGGACGGAAAAATATTTTGAAGTTTAAAAACATTAGAAAATCTCACTAATCCCTAATAAGCAAACTATAAAATATTTATTGTTGTATTTGTAAAATTATTCAAATTTATAATGATTTTATATATAATCTCTATATAATATTTGCGATTTTTAAGGTAAAATAATTTTATATTGTGAAATCTGGGAGAACCATTTTCAAAAAAAATGGAAAGTGGTGAAGCTTTTTTTTGGAAAAATAATGGAAAATTAGCCCGCTTGCGAATATTAGCCCCTAAAAGTTTCCATGTTGGCCATGCATGCATGTCAGTTGCATGTGTCCCTTACACTTGCATTCCATGTGATTGTTGCATTTGCATAATGTTGATCATGGTTGTAGTGATGTCGTCATGACGAACTTGATGTTGTTATTGTGGAGTGCATCATCATGAGTGTATGATTGGTTACATGGTGTTATATGTCACTTACATGTTCGTATATGTCGCTTGGTTGCATTCTTGTATGTTTGGTTACATGTGTCATTCTTGTAGGTTTGGTTACAAGTATTGCTATTTTATGCTTGATTACATGTGTTTATGCATGTGTATGGTTTGTTACGCATTGCTTATGCATGTTAATGTTTGCATGTGGTCAAGTGTACAGTGATGTAGTGGTTGTTGTCATGCATGAGGTCGTGGTATGAGTTGTTGATAAGGTCATGAATTAATGACTGGACCCTACCTAGAATGATGGTTGCATGGTTATATGCTTATGTGTTATGTTTCTATATGCTGTCATGATTATGTTATACATGTATCATGTTTATTTGTTGATATTGCAGACAAAGCATCCTCCCCATGCTATACTAAGGTACATTGGTTTATTGTGATTTGGTTTAGCTGACATGATATACCTTGTAGGAAGAAATATAAAATGGTTAGCAAGATGGTCGAACACAAAGACTCTTCCTATGAATCAGAAGAGTAGTATGGTGTTTGGAACTCTTCTGATTTGGTAGATACACTGAGAAGCTTAAAGAAATAAATGAGTTGTAAGGAAGTTAATGGTAGAATCATACACACACAAGAGAATCTAGCAAAGGTAAATGTAGTGATACTTCGGAGTTTGTCAGATTTGCAGCGATGGGGACCACTTCTGATCAGCCATGAGAAGGAGGAAAAAAATACTAGGATATATGGTAGTAGGTCGCAAGGTGGTCATAGGCTAGACGGTGGTGACACGGTTAGAGATGGAAAAGTTTTGGACACTTCGGATAGGAGGAGGGATAAACGCAGGTACCATTCTAGTTCTAGTTCTGACAGGCATGTTGTTCAATATCATTATCATTCATACAGGAAGAGTGATAAGGGATACTTACCAAATGAGTTTAAGAAAGAAAAGAAACCTAATTTTGATGGAGAGATGAAGAAATTGAGGATGCATGGGCATGGTTGCTTGGTATGAAAGTTCTTGAGGCTGCATGAGTATTCAAAGAACACAAAATCCAAAGTAGCTATGTTTAGTCTCAAACATAAAGCAAACATTTGATGGGAATATGTAAAGAATGTCACAACTATACATGAGGAATATTTAACTTGGAGTGAGTTTTAGCGGTTATTAAAGAATAAGTATTTGTCAGAGAGATACATTAATGATAGGGAAAAATAAGTTTATGAGCTAAATATGGGATATATGGTAGATGATGACTACACTAACAAGTTCTTGAAGCTACTGAGGTATGTACCTTATTCAAAGTGTCACCAGTGGGTTACAATTGGCATTCAAAGATAGGATTGAGTTTGATGAGCCTAGATGATTGGAGGAGGCCATCCAGAAGCTAAAGCATTGCTATGAACAATCCAACCACAAATATGATACCAAGTAAGACTAGAAGGGAAATGCAAAGAACAAAGGAAAATGGGACATGAAGCGAGCAAGACCTCAGGGTACAGATAATAAAGAGAATGTTGCACCATCTAAGAAGTTCATTCCTTCAGATAGAGGACAGGGGAATCGAACTGAGGAGTAGAATAAGGGTGCAGGCTGGAAGCCTAGAGATTGTTGGACTTGGTGGATATTTGTGGTTTGAGTAAGGAATTGCATGTAGAATCCTGGTTAGTGCAGTTGGCTATAGGTACAAAGAAGCAAGTGCATCATTGGGTAAGATCTTGTGCATTTTATTTTAATGGTATCCTTACAATAGCACATTTGAATGTATTACTGTTGGGATCATACAATATGTTGTTGGGCATTGATTGACTGTACATTCATAGAACTAAGGAAGATTGTTCTGAAAAAGTTATTGAGTGCTTGGGTGACAATGGGGAAACAAGATTCTTGCAAGGAAAGAAGAAATCCACATCAGTTAGGATGGTGAAAACTATGCAAGTAAAGTGTAGCCACAAAAAAGCGTGTGTGTTATTTGCAGTACAAATTTCTAGTGATAAAGGTAAGGAAGTTGAGGATGTAGATGTGTTGATCAGGTGCTCAGTTTTATAGCAATTCAAGGATGTATTTCTTGATTATATTTCAGAGTTTCCACCACATGGGGAGATACAATTTTCTATTGATTTGGTGCCACGGTCATCCCCGAAATCAAAAGCACCTTACAAGATGAGCACACCTGAGTTGGTGGATTTGAAGCTACAATTGAAGGAAATGTTGGAAAAGGGTCACATTAGGCCAAGTGCATCACCATGGGGTGCACCAGTTTTATTCCTGAAGAAGAAAGATGGTACTCTTATATTTTGCATTGACTATAGGCACTTGAATAAAGTGACCATCAAGAAGAAGTACCCATTGCTAAGGATTGATGACTTGTTTGATTAGTTCAATGGAGCAGATGTATTCTCAAATATTGATCTGAGATCTAGATATCCTCAGGTATGCATCTAAGAGGAACACATTTACATGAAAGCTTTCTGGACCAAGTATGGGCGTTATGAGTTTGTTGTAGTTCCTTTTGGCTTAAATAACACTCCAAATACATTTATGTGGTTGATGAATAGTGTGTTGCATCCTTACTTGGACAAATTTGTTATTATGTTCATTGATGACATATTGGTATATTCTAAAAATGTGGAAGAGCATGCTGAGCATTTAGCAACAATGTTGAG
Source organism: Pinus tabuliformis (assembly GCA_031772625.1). Classification (NCBI taxonomy): domain Eukaryota; kingdom Viridiplantae; phylum Streptophyta; class Pinopsida; order Pinales; family Pinaceae; genus Pinus; species Pinus tabuliformis. Next base: position 885,169,689 of record CM062804.1, on the reverse strand, counting down.
TTTATTGAGAGAGCATCAGTTGTATGCTAAGCTCAGCAAGTGTAGTGTCTTTCAGATTGAGGTACACTACTTGGGGTATGTTGTCTCCAAGGAGGGCATTGTAGTAGATCCAGAAAAGATAAGGGCCATCATGGAGTGGGTAGCTCCTAAGATTGTGGATGAGGTGAGATCTTTTATGGGATTGGCAGGCTTTTATAGGAGGTTCATCAAGAAATTCTCACATATTTCTTATCCTATCACACCATTGCAGAGGAAAGATAAGAAGTTTGAATAGATAGAGGAGTATGAGGCTAGTTTTGAGCAGCTCAAGCAGTCGTTGACACATGCACAAGTGCTAAAGTTTGCATATTCGAACAAAGAGTTTATTGTATGCGTATATGATTGCAAGAAGGTACTTGGTGGATTCCTTATGCAGGATGGACAGGTGGTGTGCTATGAGTCGCAGAAAGTAAATGAGCACAAGAAGAACTATCCCATGCATGATCTTGAATTTGAAATGATTATACATGCATTGAAGATGTGGAGACATTATCTTATGGGTAGGAGGTTTACATTGATGAGTGATCATATTGGTTTGTGGTACCTATTTAAATAGCAAAATCTGAATGGTAATTAGGCTTGGTGGTTGGCTATGATCATTGAGTTCAATTTTGAGATCAGGTACATCAAAGACAAAGAGAATAGAGTGGCAAATTCTCTTAGTAGGTGGATATAGGTAAATCACTTAGCAGCTATGAGCTCCTATGGGATAGATTTACAGGATAGGATCCTGTAGGCAGGTTAGCAGGATGTTGGATATATGTATATTATGCACAAGTTGCAACAGAGTATATGTACATATACAGGTGGTAGTATAGGTATATGTACAGGTGGTAGTATAGGTACATGTATAGGTGACAACACAGGTACAGGTACATGTGCAGGTGCTCAGGATGTGAACTATTGCCTTACAACAAACAGATTGGTTAGATTCAGAGACAAGATATATGTGTCGGACAATAGTGAGATCAAGAAGGTGATATTGAGAGAGTTTCATGTGAAACCATACTTAGGTCACCCAAGTTATCAGAAGACACTGACCGTAATGAAGATATTTTATTATTGGTTGAACCTGAAGAGGGATGTAGCAGAGTTTGTGGCTAGGTGTTTTGATTGTCAGCATGTTAAGGAATAGTGTAAACATCCAGGTGGATTACTATAGTTTATCGTGATTCCAAAGTGGAATGGACTTCATCACAGATTTGTCTAGGACAGTGAGATAGCACGATTCCATCATGGTTATTGTCGACAGGTTGACAAAGGTTATACACTTCATTCAAGTGAAGTCTACATTCTGAGGTAGCGACGTACCACTAGTATTCATCATAGATGTGGTTAGATTGCATGGTGTTTCGAAGAAGATTGTGTCAGACATGGATTCAAAGTTCACTTCCAAGTTTTGGAAGGAGTTGTTTGCAGGTTTGGGCACAAATTCTGTCTTCAATACAACTTATTATCCAGAGACATATGGATAGACATTTAGGTTCGACAGGATATTGTAGGACATGTTGAGGATGTATGTGATGCATCAACAACAAAAGTGGGAAGAATATCTTCCACTGGTAGAGTTCACTTATAACAATGCGTATGAGGAATCTTTGAGGATGAGTCTATTTGAAGTGTTGTATAGGAAGAGTTGTAGTGATCTAGCTAACAGGGTATTGATTGGACCAAACATGTTGGTAGACATCGAATAGGAGATTTTGTTTATAAAAATGAATATAGAGGAAACATAGGATAGGTATAAGAGTTATGCATATCAAAACAGATTATTCAAGGAGTTCTAGGTTTGGAAACAAGTGTACTTGTGCATCAAACCAAAGAAGAGATCCTTACACATTGGATCATGTGCCGAGCTAGCACCACAGTTTTTGTGGACCCTTCAATATTATTGAGAGGATTGGGCCAGTAGACTATCGACATGCACTGCATCCAACAGTGAAAGTCCATGATGTTTTACATGTGTCATTTCTTAAGAAGTATGTTAAAGATGTTGATAATGTGATTGACTATTTTTTATTGTAGGTGGAACGAGATGGATAATTCTAGCTATAGCCTTAGTGTATATTGTATAAAAAGGTGCCCATGCTCCAGAACCAAGTGGTTGAGAAAGTTAAGGTGTAATGGAAGTACTTTGGGCCTGATGAAGCTAAGTGGGAGATGGTAGATCATATGTGGGCTATGTTACCTTCCTTGTTTTCCAGTTGAGGCAAACAAGTTTTGCCATGGTGTTTTGGTATATGTCTAGGTATATGTTTGGTGAGTTTGGTATATTTACATATGTATATGGATGTAAATACTGCCATGTGCTATGTTATAAATCTCCAATAAGCAGTATGGGTGTCATGTCATTATGATGTTATGTTGTTAGGTTTTCATGTTGGTTTGCTTCTCAGCAGGATGATCATTGTAAATACTGCAATGAGCTATGTTATAAAGCTGCATCGATAGTATATTTGGTCATAAAACAATTTTGTGGTTACAGGTGTTGTTGAACAGCAAGGACAGTGTTCCCCCAAGGGGGGGGGGGGTTCTCTAACAATCCTCGTGAAAATTTCATGTAGCAAAAGTTAATAAAGGAAAAATAATAATCAAAGTTGATGGGACAATTATTCCAACCTGGTGTTGGGAAAAATCCTAGTGATGGGGATAACTTGTGATTGATTAATGGCTAAGGAAATTGGAAAAGGCAATGGTTAAGGCTAAGGCTTTGGAAAGGAAAAATGAAAATTTTGGCACATTTATTTATGGAAGTAATTGAAATTAGGTGAAAAGGGAGGTGAAAGGTCATAGGTTGCGTGTGAGGAGGAAAATAAAGGAAAATGATGGAAAATGAAGAAAATAGAGCCTTCATTCATAAAACAGCTTATGAAGATCAATTGGTAACCTTCTATTAGATGAGTTTTGGAGCTCTCCCATTACTCTCTCTCTCTCTCTCTCTCTCATATTCTTGGAGGATTATAGTTTTCTTGGAGCACTCTTGGAGGGTGCGCATACTTGGATTTTGGAGAAAGAAGGAAAAGGAAGAGAATGGAAGTGCTAGATGACATTGAGATCAATAACTACATTGGGAATTTCTTGCAGGTACCAAGTTGCATGTATGTTTTCATCACTAGTTTTGGCATGCATGGCATATGCATGTGGTTTCTTGATTGTGATTTGTCATGGGCATGGAGGATGGCTGGGATTGATATTGGATTGCCTAGCCTTTCCATTTCCTGTATATCCATGGTGATTGTGGATTTGTTTTCCTTGTTTTATTTTGGTTGGTTCTCATGTTTCCTTAGCTTGGGTTGAGTTATTAGTCCTGGAAGCCCTTGTTGGGCAAATGATGTGGAAGCCCTGTAACAGCTTGGGTTGAGTTACTAGTTGTCACACGGAATTGGTCAAGGGTGCGGACACGACTGACCTTCCTAGAAGTCTAAGACGTTCTAATGACAAACAAGACAAAATGGAGTGATCTTTCTCTAAATACACCTTTTACAACATGAAAACTACAAGTGTTTAGGCTTCCCTTATTCCAAAACGCTGTTGTTGAAGTCCGTTCTTGACGATCCGGATGAGCTCCTCCTTCAAGTCGATTCCTGCAACCACAAACAATCAAACAATTACCAAGCACTTGCATTTCATATAATAAAACATATATTCAACATGCAGACCAAGGAACACATGAAATAACTCATTAACACAAGCTATTGAGAAAAATAAACCAGTTTGTATTAATAACGAAACAAAGAAACTCTTACAACCTGGCCTTGGTGTTGTGCAAGTTCCTCCCAGGGTCCATCAAGGGTTTTCCTCTACTTTGACAAAGCTCACCCTCTTCCAAGTAGAATCAAGTAAAGACAATCTCTCCTCACAAAGGCTCTAATGGAAGACCTAAATCCTGCAGCATTTACCCAAAGAAAATGTATAGCTCCAACCTCTCCTCCTTCTGGCTCAATGCCTTTATTTATAGTGCTGTAAAGAGGTTATTCAGGTCCACCATCAATGGGATAATCCCCCTCTTTGGGTGGGATAGCTCCCTTATTGATGGGATAAGTTCCTCCTTAATAGGGATACATGAACCAACTGGAGGCGCATCCATTTCATCAAACCGACCTCTAGAAAGTTCTAGAAGTAACCACAAGTAACTTTTTAAAGATGAAACTTGCGCATTTTGCCTTTTACAGAAGGACGCACCTGTCCCTTGACATACAGAGCGTCCAAGGACGCACCTTTTGTGAAGATGATCAGCGTCCCCGCAGGTAAGGCTAGAGAGAACCTGCGACCCCAGAGATAAACATATTTTTGACAAGACTTTCTCTCTTCTTTGAGTTTGAGATGGATAACAGAGGCATAAGACTTGCCTAAGAGGGTAGCATGACTGTTGATTTGAGCCATACTAACTGTAAGTGGTCATGGTGACATTTTTTAGTGTAATAGATTGCCCCCTAAAGTGCGAAGCCTGGAATAGATTAGGGTTTGTAATTCTAGGAAGGGTGAAGCGCTTTATCATTTCAAGGATTGTCTTGTGGATGACCTGGTTGGAACCTGCAATTTTCAACACAAAATACATGTATAAGATTATATCATCACTGAGGTAGGCATTCCCATACTCAGATTCAAAACTTTAACTAATGGACTAACTACTCTGATACAGGAATGATCTTGCAATACATCATTTTTATAGACTTTTGTAGACACAGTATGGACGCAGCCATCCGTTTATGATTAGTCTACATAGATAATGAATACAAAACTCCTCGCAGCCTGGATGGTAGAAACTAGATCCAGGGTCTTCACTTCTACTTCCCGAATTGGTACGATTCTAGCCATGTGATTAAATGATTTGATGTCGAACATGGTAGAAACCACTTGATTACCAGTCAATGATGTAAACTGTTAACAAGCGTGAGAGAGACCACCAGTAATGTCAATGGTTCTCAAAGTACCAAGCACAACCCGTGAAATGTGAATAGATGTTTTGATGTCGAACACTTCACGGAATCCTTTGATCGAAAGTCAATGATGTAAACTGACGTCAAAGGCGAGAAACCTGCCATTGATGCATGCAGACTTCAAGGTACTGTAGATTCCTAAGTCATCTTTCTAGATAATGTGTCGATGTCGATAGAAAGCGACCCGTTGCAGGCAAGCCCACAACACGAAATCATTGTTCAAGTTTGAAGAAATGTTGCTGTGAGGACTGACTCAGGGATGGTCAAATGGATGACAAGTATTTTGCAGATGAAAGTTTTGCTCGCAGACCTCTTGAACACATAACGACACAACAGATGGCTTGGTGACGAATAACTCAAAGTGATTCCCGAAACCCGGCTAAAGATTTTCAAAGTGGTTTGGTTAACTGTGAGGTAAAAGATTTCCCAACCCAGGTGAATGAAAAAGTGTCGTGTTCAAGAGTGGTAATAAAGTTTCTTTTGAGACAAAAGGTGACAAATAGGTTCATTTTTCTCTCTTTTCCCCCACCATTTCTGGCAAGTACCTCTTTATTTTTAACAAGCTTGAGGAGGATAACATATGCTTGATTATAAGCTCATCCTTAGGACGAGTCCAACCTAGTTTAAATTCGAACCCTAGGAAGGAGTGGTTCGTTCCTGTTTGTAATTGAACAGGTCCTTTACTGTGAAATGTTTAACGAGCCCAGTATAGGAGAAACTCGGCATTTTTCAATTTTAGAGAGTCTGAAAAAACTAAAGAAGACTCCAAGGTGAACTTTTTCGTAAGTTTGTGTCCCTCAAGCCCGAAAAAGTATAAAATAATACCTGGGGGAACCGCTTGATCTTGCGACCAAGGAGTACTTTCATAATAGTGTCGTTGACCTGAAAAGTAAAAAGCGATCAAGGACACGTCGTTTTATTTCCTTATCGAGTTTGAAACGACAAAAACCCGGCAATTTTTTCTTGATTTTGCGGTCAGAAAAGAGCTAAAAGGGGACCGTCTTTTAATTCCGTTTTAACGAGTGTAAAAGAAACACTCGGCAATCTTTTCATATTTTAGGAGTCAGAAAAGGGCTTAAAAGATGACTCTAAGGTTTCACTTTTTCGTAAGTTTTAACGAGTTCGAAAAAGGGATAAAAATGTACTCATGGTTTTCACTTTTTCGTAAGTTTTAAAGAGTTCGAAAAAGGGATAAAAATGTACTCATATGGCCGACTTTCAACTTAATTTACGAGCAGGAAAAGACGGAAAGAACTCGGCATTTTCATTTGTTTTACGAGAATGAAAGATAGCAAAATAATCTCGGTATTTTCATGAGTTTAACGAGTCTTGAAAATAACTGAAATTGACTCGAGATAGGTTTCATTTTTACAAAAGCTTGAAACAGATAAAAACTATGCTTCAAAGCAGTTTCATTTTTACACAAGCTTGAAACAGAGAAAAAACTGTGCTTGATGCCCCCTAAGCGTAACTGCCAGAGCGCATGCCCCCCATCTTCATTTCATTCAATCAGTTGGATGAAATGAAGTTTTAGTTACGAGATCATTCGAAAGACTCGACCTAAAACTGAAATAACTAACCTAAAAATACAACTTAACATCTATGAGATCTAGTCAAACTCTTGACTCAATTAGAGGAGGATTTGTTTCATTTTTTAACGAGCTTGACACAGGAAAAGAACTATGCTCGGATTCAGTTTCATGTTTACGCAAGCTTGAAACGAAAAACTATGCTTGTTATAAGCTCACATGCCCCCAGCATAATGACGCAAAACAAGGTACATTATCCCACCCAAAGAGGGGGATTATCCCATTGATGGTGGACCTGAATAACCTCTTTACAGCACTATAAATAAAGGCATTGAGCCAGAAGGAGGAGAGGTTGGAGCTATACATTTTCTTTGGGTAAATGCTGCAGGATTTAGGTCTTCCATTAGAGCCTTTGTGAGGAGAGATTGTCTTTACTTGATTCTACTTGGAAGAGGGTGAGCTTTGTCAAAGTAGAGGAAAACCCTTGATGGACCCTGGGAGGAACTTGCACAACACCAAGGCCAGGTTGTAAGAGTTTCTTTGTTTCGTTATTAATACAAACTGGTTTATTTTTCTCAATAGCTTGTGTTAATGAGTTATTTCATGTGTTCCTTGGTCTGCATGTTGAATATATGTTTTATTATATGAAATGCAAGTGCTTGGTAATTGTTTGATTGTTTGTGGTTGCAGGAATTGACTTGAAGGAGGAGCTCATCCGGATCGTCAAGAACGGACTTCAACAACAGCGTTTTGGAATAAGGGAAGCCTAAACACTTGTAGTTTTCATGTTGTAAAAGGTGTATTTAGAGAAAGATCACTCCATTTTGTCATGTTTGTCATTAGAACGTCTTAGACTTCTAGGAAGGTCAGTCGTGTCCGCACCCTTGACCAATTCCGTGTGACAAATTGGCGACTCCGCTGGGGAGGCTAGAGAGAACCTGCGACCCCAGAGATAAACATATTTTTGACAAGACTTTCTCTCTTCTTTGAGTTTGAGATGGATAACAGAGGCATAAGACTTGCCTAAGAGGGTAGCATGACTGTTGATTTGAGCCATACTAACTGTAAGTGGTCATGGTGACATTTTTTAGTGTAACACTAGTCCTAGAAGCCTTGGTTGGACAAACACTCTAGAAACCCTTTGTGGGTTGAGTTACTAGTCCTAGAAGCCCTGGCTGGAAAAACACACTGGAAGCCCATAAAAGTTGGGTTGAGTTACTAGTCCTAGAATTCTTGGTTGGATAAACGCTCAGGAAGCCCTAGAAGGCTTGGAAAGTGACCAATCTGATGATGGTTTTGTGATGTTTGGTCATGAGGTGGGATAAATGTTTGATGGGTTGAGGTGGATGGCCTCTGGAAGCCCTCAATGGTTATGGATTGATGTGTTCTATGAGATCCTACATTCACGCTTGGAATATGGGATGGGGGTGAATAGATGAAGAGAGATTTGGCTCAACCATTCTACGGTCATGTGGAATGTGGAAATCCCATCCCGAGTTTGGATTTTGCACCATTAATATGAGATTACTTCTCCTTGTATTTCTATGAGTATTATACTGGATTATAGGTGGTTTATATGGTTGTGATTTCATGGGTGTTTATGCTTCTATTATGCTGGTTACACATGGGTTTTATGACAGTAGTTATGTATGGCTCTCATCATGTTTTTAGTTGTAAATTAATGATCAATGTATCTATGACCTAATGGATGAAATTTCAGTTAATATGTTGAGGCATCAATGTCTCTTAGTGATTCTCAGCTAAGTATGGGATCCCTATGCCTAGATCAATTATTTACACCTGTAGATTACATATTCGTGATATGTTTGACGAAATGCCTATCATGACTAGTAGGGTTTCAGTAAAGGTCTCATTCAAGTGATTTCATTTATACTGTCATTTCCTTGTTATCTTACTATTATGAAGATATGATTCAATTATGGGCAGTGACCTAAGCTCCGGGCCTAAAAAAGTAGCTGAAATCTAAGGGATGCTGGCACAACACTGAGAAAAATATTCCCTGGGTGCTCGCTTGCAGGTTTGTGAGAGTGTGAAGAGGTACTTGGATGCTGGCATGCCCATAGCTTGAGAACTTCCATATGTCAAGTAGTCCAAAATGTTAGTGGGACCTAGGGGTTGGTTGGTAGAAATTTTGGGTTGGTTCCTAAGGATCCTAATGGTGATGTTGGATGTCTGTATGGTGTGTTTCCATCAGTTCCACTTCCTTAATGTGACTTAGGAGGTCAAATCATATCATAGTAGCCTCCAGTCACATGTTTACCCTAGTTGGCCAGTTTCTTGGGTAGATGTGGGAGCAGGGTGTTACAAGAGTAGCTTGTTATAGATGAATCCTTGACGAGGAGCTTTCCCAAGAGAAAGAATCCTAATAGATTTGGCTAATATGAAATTGATTTCACTTATCTAGCCTCAAATCAACCCCAGTCAAAAGGCATCTCTCTTTTGGGTAATTCCATTTCTGAATATCCCCAATATTTTTTTGATGGCATTTGAATACCTCAATGGGAAGATTCCATCACAAATGAGTATTCTTCTTTGATGAAGAATCATATTTTGGACCTTTTTCCCCTTCCAAAGGGACATAAGTTATTACATTGCAAGTGGGTCTATAAAACAAAATATGTCATAGATAACTCTATTAACAATTATAAGTCACATCTTGTAGCCAATGGATTTTCATAGCTTGAATTAAATGTCTATTTGAAGACTTTTGGCATGTTTCCAAGATGGATTCTATATGCCATCTATTTTCTCTAGCTACCTCACATGGATGGTTAGTTTACTTGATGGATGCAAGGAGTTATTTTTTGCATGGAAATATACATGAGGAGATGTACATGAAGTAGACCCTTGGTTTTGTGCAAGATTATTTCCTTGATTGTTGGCTTCGATGTTCGTTATATGGTCTCAAACAAGCCCCTCGAGATTTGTAGGAGAATATGAACAATTTTCTTCTTACTTCTTGGCTCAACAATTGTCATTCTAATCCCATAGTTTACACTCAGAGATAAGGCTTTGAATTATTGATTCTAATTTTGAATGTGGATTAATTGATTCTCAAAGGGAGTTCTTCATCTCTGTCTTATAATGTTAAGGAATCATTGATGGGATAGTTTTCTACGACATATAATGGTCTGCAAAATTACTTTCTTGGCTTGCATGTACACTAGTCTTTGGAAGGGATTGCCATCTTCCAGAAAAATATGCACTTGATTTACTTTAACATTTTTTCATGGTTAATTGTAAGCCTGTGCCTAATCCTTTCCATTATGGAATTACACTTACCAGTAATTTCACCTCAACATAAGTGGATCTTACATTATGTCACCAACTAGTTCGTAGTCTACTCTATTTGACACACACCCTACTTGACATTGCTTATGTAGTTGAGTTTGTTTCTAAATTCTCTCAGGAACCTCATCAAAGTCACTAGAAAGTAGTGAAGTGCATTTTGAGGTATATTCAAGAAATTTTCAAGTTCTTCTTTAAGTATATTGTTAGTTCTTCTGAGCTTGTGTATTTCATAAATTCTGACTAGGCTAGGTCAATGGATGATAGAAAGTCAACCTCTAGATTTTTTGTCTTTCTTGGTTATGCTCCTATTGCTTGGTCCTGTAAGAAAAAATCTGTTAGGTCCCTATAATACTAGTGATTCGCCCATTAATAGTTTCATTATAGCCCTTATTATTATTATTATGCCCTATTGTCCCCATATTGTTATTATTGTGCCCCATAGAAGACCACTATTGTTATTGTTGTGCCCTTATATTATTATTCTTATGTCAACTTTGACTATATTGTGACCCCTTAGACTCTTATATATAGAAAGTAGGTTTTTTCATTTATATCATCTAGGAATTGTTCATTTGTGTAATCTAAAGGAGGTTTTCCCGTCGAAGAGGCTGATTTTGAAGTCATTGATTTATCTTTTCTTCTATTTTGTGAGCTGGTTACATAACATTTGGTATCAGAGCTTTGGATTTTAGGGTTTCACTGCTCCAAACAGGCCATCATGGCATTTTCACTATAACTTTCTTTCTACAACATTTCAGAAGCTGAAATTAAAACCCACTTGAGCAGAAATATCTATGAACCTTAGGTATGAATTTTAGATCTTTTCTCACTGTAGCTTCTAAGATAAGATCCAAGGAAGTTAGGGTTTTTCAGGCTCCCAAATTATATCGCAAACAGATGACCTGGGGAAAATCATCATAACATTTTATCTAAGCATCAAATTGAAATTTCGTAAAAATTTACAGAAAGAGAACAGTGTGTAGTTTTCTATGTATTAGTTTTAGGTCCTAAGGTCGAAATAATGACACATGGAAATTCATACAAGTTCGCTCTATTGAACAAGTCTATAATGGTCAGCGTAGGAGATTTAGCATAAATATTCCTTGGAGTATTCAATCTTGATTAGACTTGTGGGGTTGGAAAGAGGAATTAGAGGGCTACCATAAGACATAATATCAGACTTTAGAGATCCAAAATTACAGAGCTAAAAGAGATCCAATGTCGAGATCCTACAAATTGAAAAAAGGTGTGTAGTTTTTTTAAATTTTTGCACAATTTTGGTTTCAAAAATTAGTTTGAAGGAATTCAAAGGGCACGCTGAAGCATAATTACCATTAATGGATTCCCCGAAGAAAGAAAATGGAAACACCTAGTAAGCAACCTCAAAGACCTAGCATGAATCATGAAGAAGAGGAATAAATGCAACATGATATATCAAAATTGTGAGACCAAGTGCAACAAAATTCACTCTCACAAAAACTAACAGAAGTTAAGATGGATGGTTTAAAGAAGGTGTGGAAGCAAAGATGGATGGTGTGGAATCTAATATGGATGGTTTAAGGAAAGGCATGGAAGATTTGAAGTGATTGAGGTGGATGTTAGTGGCCACCCACCTATCCCACTTGGACTCCCACAACTATCTCTTTCAATTTTTCAGTTTACTTAATTGTATCACAATTTACTATTTTTGGTAATTTTTTGGGTCCTAAACTTCTAGAGCCATTTTGAGGCCCAAAACAATGTTTTTTAGGAAAACGGTGGCCAACATGGATTATATATTAATGTTGGACACTCAAAATTTGTAGTCCTTAGATAGATATTTCTAACAACGTATTGAGCGCATCAAATGGAGATCGTATGCCAAAGTTACAACCCCGGAAAGTTGATGTACCAATTTACCAAAACGGGGCCCATAGTTTGGTGATTCATCTCCTAGGGTTTGGTTTTTGGCTGTTTAGGGTTTTCCATTTCTTCTCAACAATAAATAGGCCTTCGAGCCTCATTGTAACATAGTTCATAGGCATGTAGCCATGACATCTCTTCTTAGAGATAAGCTACCATCACCCGAGCTAGTCTTATTTCCATTATGTTTGTAATCATATTCCAGTATTTTATATTAATGAAATTAAGTGTTATTTCTACTGCATCTTTGTATTTATGGTTATATCTATAAGTTGTTGCGTTCCTGTTTAAATATGCATCAGTGATATCAGAGCAGTCTGCTCTTTCTCTATTTTTCTTTGCATGTCCCCAACCAGGTCAGGATATAAGGAGTTAGGGCTTGAACTAGTTAAACCTTTACAAGACCAGCCTTGCAAATCCTGACAGCCTCCCATGGAGGATGAAAAGAAAGACGAGGGGGCAGGAGATCATACCAAAATCTTGCTCGAAGAAGCCCTTGAGTGACAAAGGAATGCGAAGATGGACAACTTTTCCCAGATACTTCAGCGGATACCCAAGGGCGGCACATCTACTTCCAGTACCTACTCTGGAAGAGCTACACTTTTTAAGGTACAAGTTAACTTTGACATTCCCATATTTGAGGGTCAGATAGATGTAGACACTATAGATAGATGGTTAAATATGCTAGAAGGATATTTTTCTGTTCATGATTTTTCCAGTCGAGAAAAGATCACTTTTTCACTTCTCAAAGAAACCCCCCATGTCAAGGACTTGTTACACAAAATATTGTCTCCATGACTATTTGCAGTCAGTATGGGTCTATCATCATTCATACTGTCCTCCTAATCAAGTCTCAAACCTCAGCTCTTCATGTCAAGCTTTGGAAATGAGAGAAAGACCTTAAAAATCAATAAACCTCTAGTTCCGCACTTTCTCTCACTATTGCATGCGGTCCTGCACCCCCTGTTCATGTTACCTATGGACCTGCCCGCTCCGTCTCTAAAGGAGTGGGTGCAGACCCCTGTGAAAGTCAAAAAGGCGCAAGTTTATTCTTAAAAATTCACTTTGGATTAATTCTATATGATTCTAGAAGGAATTTTGACGTGGATGGTTCACTCCTAGGTGGTTCATCCATTGCAAAAGTGAAGGAGCTAATCCCTTGATGAGAGGAGCCATCCATTTGAAGGAGCTTTATCCCTTTGAAGGTGGACCTAGTAACTTCCTTCCATTGCACTATAAATTAAGGCATTGGGCTGGTTGCTAGGGAGGTTAGAAGCTGAACATTTTTGAGGGTAAATGCTGGTGGAATTGAGAGTTTTTAGTTAAGCTTGAGAGGAGAGATCACATACCTTTTGGCTTCATTGGGAAGAGAGTGAAACTTGTCAAAGTAGAGGAGACTTCTTGTTGGACCTTGGGAGGAGCTTGTACAACATCAAGACACAGGTTGTAAAGTTCTTCTTTGATTTGAATTAATACAATCAGATTCACTTTTCTCAACAAAATGTCTTATGTGATTTGTTTCATGAATTGCTTGATCATCATGATAAGTATACTTTATTATATTGGCTTTTCAGGTGCTATTTAATTTGTGTGCTTATTTGTGTTTGTAGATTCGCTACAAGAGAGCTCATTTGGATCAAAGGAGCGAGGCTTCCACAAACTTGCATTGGACCCAAGGTAGGCCTAAAACACTTGTTTGCCTTTATTTATAAACTGCATATTTAGAGAAAGATAGAACTTGATTGGTTTTCTTGTCGCTAGATATCATTAGATACTAGGGAGGTTGTTCTTGTTCACAAGAACGACTCATTCCATGTGACAAAATCGCGACTCCACTGGGGACTTGATTTTTTGATTTGCTTTACTTTGACTTGAGAAACTGTGTTTTTTGTTTCTGTTTTTGGCTTGTTGTGTGTGGAATTAGGTAGGTTTAGTAGATCTTTGATTATTTTTTGTTTTTCATACTTTTGGGAGAGGACCGCACCCTCTGCTTGTAACATAGTGCAAACCTATCCGCACTTTTGCTTTACACACAAAGCGGTACCGCACCTGTGTGGACTGCGGGCCTGCAGACCTTGTCAAAATTTTGGAAAACTTAAGATTTTCTCTTTCAGTCAGCTTAGGATTTGTTTAGGTGTTGTTATCCTCTGCCCAGGCCTGCATGTGACTTCTCAGGAACTTTTCATAGGTTAATTCCATTAGCATTAGGGTTTTAGGTGAAATTCCTAGAAGTTTTGGTTACCGGGCTTGATTTTCATTTTGATCTTGTAGTAGCTCAGAGCTTAGAAGCATTAGAAGCCTCAGATCACCTTGGTTTTTACTGGCCTTCTTATGAGTCCGACCATTTGCAAAATCTACCTTTGTTGAGGAATCCATCTTGTGTTTCTCTTTGCGAAACTTCGAAAAGACTTGTGTTAAAAGTTTTGGATTTCATTTTTAGAAAAGAAAACAAAAATTGGTTGTTTTTTTACTGATTTGTGATTCTGGACAAATTAGTTCTTAGTTTGCTTATAGCTAAGTAAAACATCCTTGAAAATAAATCTTGTAAGCTTTTACTTCAAATAGTTCTTAGAATTTATAGATCTCAAGATTAGATTTTTCCATAGTTTTGAGTGTTTTATAAAAAATAAAAAATAAAAATCTCTTTTGGAAAAAGTTTGTTTTTGTAGTATTTGAGTGTTTGAAAGAAAAGGGGAATTTTTGTGAGCATAACTAGTTGTCTCGTTTTTTAGTGCATTGGAAAAGACAAAAAGCACTTCTTTTGATTTGTTTGTTAAGGAAAATATTTGTTTTTACAAGCATTTGCATTCTCAACTCTTTCCTAGCTAGAAATTCATTGAAGGGAAAAGATTGCTTATCATCTTAAGTGCATTTTTTAGTCGAGTATTCACACCATAAGTTTCATCTCTGCATCTCTTGACTTAAAGAAAAACCAATAAAAATAACGACTAAAGTAAAATCTATCTAGTAATCTTTTTATTTCTAGGGCTCTATATCACCAACATAGCTTAGGCTAGTATCTTGGAGTAGGGAGTAATTAACTCTCCAAGATAGTAAAACAAACAAGTAGCTGTATCTTGTGGTAGGAGATAAAATCCAATTGTTACATCTATGCTCTCAGAAAGCTCCTCTTAAAGGAGAAGCACGAGATCATATCTGAACCAGTGTGGGAATCAATCCTTCCTCATTGGGAATGATAGAAGATATTCACGTATTAAAAACAGTAAACCTCGGATTAACCATCGTCGAGTAGCCTGGGATCACTTGTTGGTAAACCCTGGATTATGTCAAGGAGCCTTCAAGGGGATTGAGCATGTTACTCTGCCCTTGAGTGCGTATCGGATCGTAGATTGTTCCCTAGGTATGTTTATTTCTGTTGGTAACCATAGTGACCATATTCTATAGGATTCTTTCCTAAGGTGACAGTGGAGGGAAGATTCCACTATACCTGGAGCAGATGTCGGCTAGACTCACTTGGATTTTTTGGGGGCTTCTCTTCACTTGAGATGGTTCAGTGGAGAAACTTGTGCTAGTCTATTCATTAAGCAGGTTGCCGGCGTAACTGTTCCAACCGCCATTTCTGTATTGAACTCTGTGACGTTGGATTTCATCACCAACTAGTGTTTTCAGTACAGAAAGTTATTGTATGTGTGTCGTTTGATCTCCTAGATTATTTAGGCGTGTGATTCAAAATTGTTTGGTTCTTTAGAGAATTTAGGTGGTTTTCATTGAGATTTTTCTTTGTTTGCGTGTGAAGTAGTTAAAATATTTAATCGTGGCTGAATTACCGAGGAAGTCCCGTAGACTTCAGGGCCAACCTCCTGAGTTTTCACTGAGCCAACTTGAAGGGTTACGAGCCCTTGTAACTCCTGGAGACAGTAGAGTTTGGTCACCTAAAGAAGGAGAATCTTCTTTAGTGGTACATCCTGATTATCAAGCTCTAGTGGCATATTATAATCCACAATCTGTTTCTGTTTCCAAAGTTACTGGAAGTTTTCATCTACTAGTGATTTAGGTGAGGAACCTGATATATCTAAACCTAAAACTGAATTTGCTGCTACGCAAACATCAGTATTTGCCTCTCCAACTTCTAGTGGTCCTAGTTCACCTAGGGTAGAAAGGATAATTACCCAAAATCTTCCTTCTAGACTTATAGCTATTGAATAACTTGCTACTCCGGAAGAAGAAGGTATCCATATCGCTGAAAATCGACCTGTTATAGAACTTAGGGAGCGTGTATCAATCTTTTACAGTCCACCTAGGAGCAACGCTTGATATATTTCATTGACCAGTTTTTTGGAAAACCCGGGACTAAGTTTTTCACCACCTCACATTCCTTTTCACCCAACACCTAAGGGTTACTATCTTTCATTAAATATGCCAAGACAGTCGTTCGTGTTTTCTCAATCTCCGGAAACATTTTTATACAACGGTCCTTCTGTTCCCTCTGGGTATTAGTCACTTATTGGTACTTTTTTGGGAGCATCTCCTCAACCTATTGAACAAGGGTTATTAACTGGAAATAATGGAGCTAAGCCGTTGAGTGTAGAAGATATTCTTATGATGTCAGGTACTATTCCTAATCCTCAACCTCAAGGTGGCCAGTTACCGCCTGGGGGGTAGCCTCAAAGTCCTTAATTATCGCCTGGGGGGCAACCTCAAGGTACCCAATTTCTACCTGGGGGCAACCTCAAGGACAATACATACCTACGGGATAGTACGTTCCTCAAGGTCAACCCCAGACTCAATTTGTACTTCACGGTTAACCCCAGTATCAATATGTACCTCAAGGTCAACCCTAGTATTAGTACGTGCCTTAAGGTTATCAACCTCAAGGTCAGTACCCAACCCAAGGTTTCCAACCACCTTCCGGTCAATCATTTGTCCAAGGAGCTGGAAATGTACCCTTGAATTATCAACCCTACCCTCATCCCGGTTATGGTCCTCAATATTCTCAACCTGTTATGGGTCCGTACCCCAAAATAAATTTAGTTTGGGATCCATCTCAAACTCAACAGACCTTGCAACCGAATGTACAGTTGTCATCTCAAACTGGACAACCCTTGGTTTCTGGTTCACCCTAGCAATCCGTCTAGTCTACTATTCGAACTTCTGCACCTTCTGTAGTTTCTCAGTCTGGGCCTAGTACGCCTCGTACTTCGCCTCAAACGACTACTACAACTGCTGCAACATCTGTTCAATCTACCCCACCTACTTCTAGAGTATCGATAGCTCTAGTTTCTACTGTTCCTGTATCAACTCCTCAGACGTCTTTACCTCAGTTCGGATCCATAATTAAGACTTCGGTTCAAATGCCTGTAGGACAACCTGGTCCAAGTATGGTTGTCACAAGTCAACCTCAATTTACTTATCAACCGTACCAATGACAGTACCAATTCGGTCCTGCTGTGCAACAGCTAGTCTATCAGTATCAACCATACCTTGGGTATACATATCAACAACTTCAACAACCCCAGTACGGTCTGGTTAATCCTGGTTTTCCGGGAGGATATAATATCCCAAATGCAATTCCAATTCCTAGTTATCCTGGATATCCTCCTCCTGGGGCTAGTCTCATGACCCAGGGTTTCAGGGACCCTAATCGTCAATTACCATTTATTGCAACTTTGGACTTGCCTGACTTGTCGCGCCTTATGAACGATCCAATTAACTATCTTCCGTTTTGGCCGCCAATGCCGAATAAGTTTCCTATTGATATTCCTAAGTTTGAAGGTAAATCAGGAGAGGACCCGTCGAACCATGTGATGACTTATCACCTCTGGTGTGCATCTAATTCCATTTCAGATGATTCAATCTGTTTAAGGCTTTTCCAGCGCACTCTAATTAGTCTTGCGGCCAAGTGGTACATTGAGTTACCGCGAGCCACTTTTTATAACTTTAGTCAGTTAGCTACTTCGTTTTTAACTCATTCTCAGTTGCCAGTTAGATATGACAATGGCACAGAATTATTAACTTCATTAAAGAAGTCAACGTCCACCTACATTTCAGATCACATTCATGAATGGAGACGTCGACGGCGTTTAGTGAAAGTTGTTATTCCGGATCAGATCTTAGCTGAATGGTTTGTAAAATATTTATTACCAAAGATCACTGAGGATGTAGCTAAGGCTGGAGTCGTTACTGAAGAGCAAGTAATTGCTCAAGCTCAGTACCTTGACTTAGTTTATACGCAGTCAGGTACGTTACACGAGAAAATCCTCGATCTTCCTAAACAAAATCAAATAACTGTAGCTCCTTCAGGGTCTCATGCTGCTGATGGTATGATTGGTACGGTTAATACCAAAAGTAAGAAGAAATCTTCCAAGAATTATTCTCCTATCATAACTTTGCCAGATTCCCCGACAGGAGATTCTTCTGCGGAAATTTAGCCGATATTCATGTTGTAGAGTCATCTATAGCCAAATTGAAATCCGGCGGTAAGAATAAAGGGAAGAAGAAAAATAAAACAGACAAAAATTCTAAAGAGAAACTAGAAAAAATGGAATTAGTTGATGAGAAACGCAAACCTCATTACCCTTGTCTCATTTGTGACGAAGAGCATTTTACAAGAGACTGCCCTCATCGTTCAGAGGTTGCAAAAATTGTCAAAGGTTCCCAAATGCCTACTATTTTGAAGGATCCTTTTCCAAGTCAAGACAGTAAGATGATAGGTTCTTCCTCAAATGCCTCCGAAAAACCCATAATGATGATGTCCCATGTTAGGATTGCGACTCGATCGCATAACTATGGAAGTAAATGTCCTATTGATGGTAAAGAAGCAGAATCTTCTCATTTGAACCCATCAACTTCAACTCCCGATTCTGAGCCACTACAGATCGAGAAACCTAACCCAAACTTAGTAATCAAACCGCCCGCCAAGGGTATACTTCGAAAGTTAGCTTTCAATCCACATGCGAGAGCGACTCAGAACCATCACATTGTTGAAGATTTGGTTGTTTCACCTTTAGCAATGTCGGCTTTGGAAGTGCTGCAATCATGTCCAGCACAACATAAATTACTATTGTTGGCTATAGGAGCTGTTGACGTTCAAGACTCGAACCTTATAATTTTCGATCTAGAAAATAGTACACCATGCTTACCTCATCAAATGGCTTTCCAAATCCCAGTGTTAGTAAAAAACAGACATTGTTATAGGACTGTGATTGATGAGGGAGTCTCAACGTGTATTATGTCGATACAGTGTTGGAGATCACTTGGTTCTCCTATGCTAAATCAATCCCCGACGATTCTAAAGGCCTTTGATGGCCGTGGGTTTCATCCTTTTGGCATTCTACAGGATTTACCTATAGGGGTTGAAGGAAAAACTGTTAATCTAGATGTGGAGGTGGTTGATGCCCCTCTAGATTACAACCTTCTCTTGGGTTGTAGTTGGTCTTACGCTATGATAGCTGTCATTTCATTGGTCTTTCGGCTTATAAAGTTCCTTCATAATGGAAAGATCGTAACTATAGACCAGTTGAATTACTTTTCATCCAACCCAGCCTGTTCTGAAAGTATTCAGCATGTCAGAAAAACAACTATCTCGTATAAGGATGTTGGAGTATGACTAGTTAAAGATTATGGTTTACTGGGAACTTTTCCTTTTCCTCCTATCAACGCATCATCTTCTACTGCAACCATTCATATGATTTCATCAGACACTATTGTTTATGATGATCCTTGGATCGTACCTTCCGAATCTGAGATAGACTCATTTGGTGATGTTATGCCTTTGAGTCCATATGAAATTGCGTATCAGGACGTGCAGTCATTTTCCGACCATTCTTTAACCAAAATTGACTTCATGAATGTGGTCCATGAGGAATCACTTTCAACATCAAACTCAGATTCAACAATGTTTTCCAAACTTGTTCACACTGATGAGAAAATTCGTGAAATCCTATGTGTCGATGATTTACCATGGGAAGATCTTCATCATAGATCTTCGTTTTTACCTGAGATTGATCATTTTGAAAATGATTTTTCATCTATTTTTACGACTGAATATGTCAAGGAACCTCAAAATCCAATGAAAAATCTTGATTCAGAGTTAAATTTGGGAAACATTTCTCGAACTATTCCTATTGATATTTCGGTGAAGCCTGGAATTTTTAAAAACATTCATATAGGTGCCTCGTGTACAGAAGATGAAATTCAAACATATAAGGCCCTATTTCAAGAATTCAGTGACGTGTTTGCCTGGTCATATGAGGAAATGCCAGGAATTAACCCCACAATTGTTGTTCATGAAATCAAAACTTACCCGGATGCTAAGCTCGTCCGGCAATGATTGCGTCAGATCCACCCACGAAAAGCTCCTGCCATTAAAGCAGAAGTTGAAAAATTACTCAAAGCAGGTTTCATTTATCCAATTCCGTTAACGAATTGGGTATCAAATATTGTTCCTGTTAAAAAAAAGCAAGGGACAATAAGAATATATATCGATTATAGGGACATTAATCAAACCTATCCAAAAGACAATTACCCAACTCCCTATATCGATCAAATCATTGATGATTGTGCCGACAGTGAAATATTCTCCTTCATGGATGGTTTTTCTGGATACAATCAAATCAATATTCTACCTGGTGATAAACCAAAAACGGCTTTCATTTGTCCATGGGGGACATTTTCTTATTGCAAATTACCTTTTGGGCTCAAGAATGTCGGGGCAACTTTTCAAAGAGCCATGTCTTACGCGTTTCATGACATCAAGCACATTGTGCAACCCTATCTCGATGATTTACCTACTCATTCATTACATCGAGCTAATCATCTCATCCATTTACGAGCAATATTTATGAGGTGTACGTATTATCGAATTAGGTTGAATCCACACAAGTGTGTTTTCTGTATAGAAATGGGTCGGTTAATGGGATTTGTCATTTCGAAAGCCGGCATCCACGTCGATCCCTTGAGCGTTGAAGCTGTTGTCAAATTTCCTCCTCCTTTGAGTCTTCACCAACTCCAAAGTTTGCAAGGGAGAGCAAACTTTTTACGTGGGTTCATTCCTAACTACGCCGAGATCACAAAGGGTTTTACTCGGTTGTTGAAACAGAATACTCCATTCTTTTGGGACGAAATAGCTGACAAATCTTTTGATGCACTAAAACACGCATTGACCCATGCACCGTTATTGCATCCTCCCAACTATAACCAGGACTACTTCTTGTATCTTGCCGCCTCCCATTCCACCATCGGAATGGTGTTAGTTCAGGAAGATGAATTTGGTATCGAACATGTGATATATTACCTTAGTCAAACTTTAAATCCAACTAAGCTAAAATACTCACATGTGGAGAAATTGGCATTGGCAGCTGTTCAAGTTGTCAAATGTTTTTGTCATTACATTTTACTACATAAAACTACAGTAATTTCTGATTGCAACCCTATGATCTATATTTTGACCAAACAATTGCTAGGGGGTAAGTACTCCAAATGGATTGTGATCCTGTAGGAGTTCGACTTGGAATTTGAAAATTTTAAGTCGAAGAAATCTTTAGTTTTTGCAGAGTTAATGTGTGACTTCCCGCGTGCTGACACGGAAACTGTTGCGGAGGAGCCCATTGTGGATGAATCCTTGTTTGTAATCAGCACTTTAGATCCATGGTATGGGGATATCATCATTTATCTCCAGACCCAATCCTTTCGGCCAAAAATTTCAAGGTCAGAACATCGAAAAATACGATTCTAGTCCTAACAATTCAAAATTATTGGAGATACACTTTATCGGCGTGGGGTGGACTCCGTTTTCGATGTTGTTTAACTCATGAGGAAGCTGAAAGGGTTCTAAATGACTGTCACTCTAGAGTGTGTGGCGGTCATATGTCTGGGTTTGCCACAACCCAAAAGATATTGCGCGTTGGCTATTTCTGTCCATCTTTGTTTAAAGATTGTATTAACGCAGTCCGAAAATGCCACAACTGCCAAACTTTTTATCGAAAGATGCGCGCTCCACCTGCTCCTCTCCACCCTATAATTACCGTCATTCCTTTTGCGGAATGGGGTATCAATTTTATTACATGTAACCCTCACTCGGCTAGGGGGCATGCGTATATCATCCTTGCGGTAGATTATTTTACCAAGTGGGCCGAGGCGATGCCTACATTTGAGGCAGACATAAAAACTGCTACGATTTTCATGTTCAATCATATAATTTCTAGGTTTGGTGTTCGACAAGCGATTATCACTGATCATGGGCATCATTTTCGAAAGCATTATGATGACTGAACTTACAAGCCAACTTGGATTGCGTCACGATAGTTCAACTCCATATTATCCAAAGGTTAATGGTTTGGTTGAAGCCATCAACAAAGTTTTAGTCATCATGATCCAACGAATCATTGGGATTCATAGGTCGAATTGGCATAACATGCTATTTTCATTGCTTTGGGCATATCTAACCTCAGTAAAAATGTCAACCGGGTTCACTCCTTTCCAACTAGTTTATGGTCTGGAAGCTGTGTTACCCATTAAATGCTAAATCCCGTCATTGCAAATGGCTATCAAATTACTTCCAGCCACTTCTAAAGAGGAAAAATGTTTGATATACTTGGCTCAGCTAGATGAGAATCGACGTGATGCTGCATTAGCGATCGAAACTCATGCTAAACATATTAAAGCTTAGTATGATCGAAATGTTACCCCTCAAAATTTTTCAGAAGGAGACCTAGTATTATTGTACGATCAAGCAAATGATAAATTAGGCGCTGTGAAATTCGTTCCGATGTGGCATGGTCCTTATGTTGTTTAGCGAAAGCTGGCAAAAGGGGCCTATGAATTGGTAGATTATGACGGGGTCTCTTTAAGTAAACCCATAAATGGTCTTTACCTGAAGAGGTATTACGCTTAAATTTAAGTGTGGAGATTTTTAGTTAGGTTAGTTTTCTTTCTAGCTGGTGTGTTTTAGTTTAAAAAGTGTGCTTAGCTTAGAGAGTACTTTTTGTCATTATTCCTGCTTATCTTGGTTTTACTCTTGATATTGCAGATGTCGACGCCTCTCCAAACATACATTGGTTTTGCTGATGGTGCTTGTCGTAATACATGGAACATTTCTTCTGCAGCTTAGGTTATCTATTCGCCCTCTGACAAGTTGGTATCTATGCATGGGGTAAGCCTCGGTCAAACAACGAACAACATTGTCGAGTATAATGCAGTGATTGAGTTATTATCTGAATCTATTTCATTTGGGATTCGGAGTTTGATAGTGAGGTTAGATTCTGAACTCGTTGTATTTCAGCTTAATAGAGTATATGCCATTACAAATTCAGCGTTATTGAGATTATTTTTGAGAGTTCGTCTCTTGGAACGTGAATTTGATTATATTGAATATCAGCATATTCCAAGATATTTAAATACATTAGCAGATGTAATTGCTTCTCGAATGTTAAGTAGACATTTGCAATAATCATACAAGTAAATTTAAAAACATTCCATAACATGTTTTACAAGATAAGCTAGTAATAGTGATATAGTATAACATAGGAGTGTGTCAAATATACATCCTCTTCGATCATCGGTTGAAAAACACCTTATGATCGGCAAAAATGATAGTACAAAAAGCAAAAAATGTCATATGTGTCTACAATAGGCGATCATCCTATCACTGGTGATGATCTTGATAAGAAACCAATGTACGGGCCACCTTACAAAGGAACCTCCTGAAAGGGCCTAGGACCCAAATCACATAGCGCTGTAGTCTAAGAGGAATGTCATCTATGCCGGTCTCCGGAATGTCTCCTGTCAAACGCTCTAGATGGCTCTCCAATTCGGCCAAGGTCTCTGTTGATTCGTCCTATGGGGCTGGTGCCGCTGCAACTGGTTGTTTCCTCTCATAGGGTCAGAGAGCGGTTGGTTGTCGTGGACCTACATCTGCATTTGAAACTTTTACTATCAATTTTGGGACAAGATAAAAACAAAAAAAAAAAAAATTAGGAAAATGTTGAAAATGATTTTACTTGAGTCATCCCATTGCTCTCCTGGTGGAAGAGCCATGTCCGGGTCACCACAAAAATCTACCCCCGTGTAAGGAAAGTCCTGAATAGCAAAAACCTGGTTCTCCAACCAATGGAAATACTCAGGAGTGAATCGAACGATCTCTGTCCCCTCCTCAAGATGACGGGCCATAACTGCAACCCATCGCATCAGTTTGGGCTCTCGGGGAAATCCATTTCCAACAGTGAGATGTTGTGGGACTAACATTGGAACCCTCTCCAGACCAAAGCTCACGACTAAATCACCATATCCAAAGGTCTTCAGTTGTCCGTTCTTTGCTCTAGTCAGTTGGCCTTTTATATTAGGCAACACAGCATTGCACCTGTTGAAGATGGTGCCTCGAAAGCAGTCTACTACCATCCGCATCTGGGATCCAGTGGCTACATGTAGTGTTGCGCTCCGACAGAGCCTGGTAACAGTAAACGCAATTACCTTGTGTTCAGGAAGGGATATGGTTTTGATATCTCTCCCTTTGTCTCTAGTCTGGTTGTTATAGAACTCTAGCAGGAGGCTATCGACAGACTGGCCACCTGGTCTAGTCCCAAATAGAGTCAAGTGTTCACCTCTCTTAGGCAAACCAGTCAAAAATTAAATGTCTTTCGGCTCCATTTCGAGCTGGTGACCACCAATGAAGAAGCACTGGTCCTGTACGCTCCACCTGTCCACCAACCACTGCAAAAAGTCCACCTGGGCCCTCATGCCAGGTATGGCCCAGAATTTGTATAAGCCACATGCCTTCAATGCATCAATCGAAGGTTGATGATTTATCGTGGCGAGATCTATATCCTCATGCTCCCGTTCTCGCCAATCAGGCATGATGTATACTCTACATTCAACAAAAAGGCAAATTAGAATGTCTAAAAGCAAAGCTTTTGGGTGAATTTTGAGAAATTTAGGTTTAAAAACCCTTGCTGCGGGGACTGCACCCTCTCTTTCAAAGACAGTGCGTGGGTCCGCACTTTTCCTTCATGGCAGGTGCGGACCCCTGACCTTTTTCCCTTTACGAAAAGGTCGGGGTCTGCAGGTCACCTGCGCTGTGCCTGCGGACCCCCGCGCGCGGGTTTCTAACCTAATAATCCCTTAAAAAATGAAATTAAAGCTTAAAAAAAATTTTGAAACGGATGAAATTAAAGAGTAGGATGATGTAGATTACCTGGAGGAGACGGCCTTCGATTCCAACGGACGGATTTTCCGCAATCTTCACGGGAAGTTTCTGACCAAAAGCTCTATTTTCTCACCCAGAACTCAAACAGTAAAAATGAATTTACAAAAGCCCTTTTTATAAGTTTTTTGAATAAATGAGTTTTTAATTTGTTTATGTTTCACTTTAAAGAGGTATATTTTGTAGCGTTTTTATCAATTTTAAACAGGTATGAGTAATGTTTGAGTTTTTGTTCAAGATAACGGATTTTTCAGGCGAAATCGGTCATTTGCGATGAAAAAAAATTTAGAGTCACATTTAAGCTCTTTTCTGACTCCTAAAACATAAAAAGATCGTCGACTTTTCCTTTTTAAACTCGTTAAAATGGAACTAAAAAGATGGTCCACTTATAGCTCTTTTTCTGACCGTAAAAACATGAAAAGATTGCCGAATTTTTGTCATTTTACATTCGATATTGGTTATAAAATGACTTGTCATTGATCGCTTTTTTACTTTTTCAGATCAGAGACACTAATTATGAAAACTACTCCTTGGTCGTAATGATCAAGCGGTTCTCTCAAGTATTATTTTATACTTTTTCGGGCTTGGGAGACACAAATTTACGAAAAAGGACAACCATGGAGTCTTCTTAAGTTTTTTCGGACTCTCTAAAATTAAAAATGCCGAGTTTCTCCTATACTGGACTCGTTAAAATTTAACAGTAAAGGACCTGTTCAATTACAAACAGGAACGGACCACTCCTTCTTAGGGTTTGAATTTAAACTAAGTTGGACTCATCCGAAGGATGAGCTTATAATCAGGCAAATGTTATCCTCCTCAAGCTTGTCAAAAATAAAAAGGTACCTGCCAGAAATGGTGGGGGAAAAGAGAGAAAAATGAACCTGTTTGTCATACTTTGTAACCACTCTTGAACATGACACTTTTATTCACCTGGGTTGGGAAATCCTTTGCTCAACAGTTGATCAAACCATATTGAAAGTCTTCAGCCGGTTTCTAGGTATTAACTTTGGGTCAATTGTCACCAAACCATCTGATGTGTCATTATGTGTTCAAGAGGTTAGTGCAAATAATCCATTCATCTGCAAAATATCTGTCATCCATCTTGACCATCCTTGAGTCAGTCCTTGCAACTAAATTTCTTCAAACTTGATCTATGATTTCGTGTTGTGGGCTTGCCTACAACGGATCGCTTTCTATCAACTTCAGCTCATTATCTAGAAAGATGATCTAGAAATCGTCAGTACCTTGGGATCTGCATGCCTCAATGACAGGTTTCTCGCCTTCGACGATAGGTTGCATCATTGACCTTCGATCAAAGGATTCCGTGACATGTTCGACATCAACACATCTATTCACATCTCATGGATTGTACTGAGTACTTTGAGAGCCATTGACATTACTGGTGGTTTCTCTCACACTTGTTAACAGTTTACATCATTGACTAGTAATCAAGTGGTTTCTACCATGTTTGACTTCGACACATTCATTCGAATGGATAGAATCATACTATGTCGGGAAGTAGAAATGAAGACCCTGGATTTAGTTTCCACCATCCAAGTTGCGAGGAATTTTGTATTCATTATACGGTGGACTATTCATAAACAGATGGCTGTGTCCATACTGTGCCTACATGTGTCTATACTTGTGATGTATTACAAGATCATTCTTATATCAGAGTAGTAGTTAGTTTTCTAGTCAGTTTTGATCTGAGTATGGGAATGCCTACCTCAGCGATGATATGATCTCATATATATATATATTGCATTGAATGTTTTTACAGGTTCCAACCGGGCTCTCCACAAGATGATCCTCGAAATGATAAAGTACTTCACTCTTCCTAGATGATAAATGAAATCCTCATCTATTACAAACTTCGCACTTTAGGGGGCAATCTGTTACACAAAATATTGTCACCATGACTATTTGCAATCAGTATGGGTCTATCATCATTCATATTGTCCTCCTAAGCAACTCTCAAACCTCAACTCTTCATGTCAAGCTTTGAAAATGAGAGAAAGACCTTAAAATTCAATAAACCTCTGGTTCCACACTTTCTCTCACTATCGCCTGCGGTCTCGCACCCCCTATTCATGTTACCTGCGGACCTGCCCGCTCTATCTCTAAAGGAGTGGATGCGGACCCCTATGAAAGTCAAAAAGGCGCAAGTTTATTCTTAAAATCTCACTTTGGGTTAATTCTAGATGATTCTAGAAGGAATTTTGACGTGGATGGTTCACTTCCTAGGTGGTTCATGCATCCCAAAAGTGAAGGAGCTAATCCCTTGATGAGAGGAGCTATCCCTTTGAAGGAGGGCTTTATCCCTTTGAAGGTGGACCTAGTAACTTCCCTCCATTGCACTATAAATTAAGGCATTGGGCTACTTGCTAGGGAGGTTAGAAGCTGAACATTTTTTAGGGTAAATGCTGGTGGAATTGAGAGTTCCTAGTTAAGCCTGAGAGGAGAGATCACATACCTTTTGGCTTCATTGGGAAGAGAGTGAAACTCGTCAAAGTAGAGGAGACTTCTTGTTGGACCCTGGGAGGAGCTTGTACAACATCAAGGCACAAGTTGTAAAGTTCTTCTTTGATTTGAATTAATACAATCAGATTCATTTTTCTCAACAAATTGTTTTATGTGATTTGTTTCATGAATTCATTGATCATCATGATAAGTATGCTTTATTATATTGGCTTTTCAAGTGTTGTTTAATTTGTGTGCTTGTTTGTGTTTTCAGATTCGCTACAAGAGAGCTAATTTGGATCAAAGGAGCGAGGCTTCCACAAACTTGCATTGGACCCAAGGCAGGCCTAAAACACTTGTTTTCCTTTATTTATAAACTGCATATTTAGAGAAATATAGGACTTGATTGGTTTGCTTGTCGCTAGATATCATTGCATACTAGGGAGGTCAGTCTTTTCTGCAAGAATGACTCATTCCGTGTGACAATACTGGTGGGAAACCTACACTGAGCAGAATGATGAAAGTATGAACTCACTGCTTTCAGCTGCACCCAGTTGGAACTCATTCCAAGATGCCATCAAGGAGCATTACTACCCTGTCAGGATCTACGAGGATAAATACATAAAGTGGACAACGTTGCAACAAGGAAGGGACGAAGATGTGCCAAAGTTTACCAATGTTTTTCATACCCTTAGCACGAAGTTGGGTATCAAGGATTCTGAGAAGAATTTGGTTCTCAAGTACCGTGGCTACTTACACAACTACATCCTGGAAAAGATGGAGTTCGTGGACATCTCCTTGCTTAGCACAACATACTGATATGTCATTAAGATCGAGCAAAAGTTTAAACAAAGAAGCGAGACTTTGGAGCCACGAGTCTGAACCACGAGAAAGGCTTCCCCAAACCGCACAACGAAGGACAAATCAAATATAGGGTGACCCAAGACAACCCATTGAAGCCATAAGAAAAGAAGAACACCACAAAGCGAAAGAAGGACACAGGAAAGTGGTGTGAGTTCCACAAGAGCCCCACTCATAAGACAAGTGAGTGTCGTACCAAGCAGTCGTTGGTGGCTGAGTTGAAGGCTTCAGAATTAGATGCATGTTATGACCCTAAGCTATAAATCGACAAGAGGAATGACAAAGGGAGGCAGATCATTGATATGGAGCCTAGTGCCATTGTTGCCACCACCAAGATCTAGAAGAATGAGCCTGAAGATCTAGAGGATGGGGAGCATCTTTTCCACTCACAAATGTGGGTGAAGGGTTCACTGCTACAATTCATTGTCAACAGTGGCAGCCAAAAGAACCTAATTTCAGTAGAGATCATGAAGTAGTTGGGCCTACCAACTACACCACACCCGTAGACATACATTATTAGGTGGCTTCACCAAGGACGAGATCTCCGAGTCCGCTAGTAGTGCCGCCTTCATTACAGCCTCAAGCCCTTCACACATGAGGTATTGTGTGATGTCGCACCTCTTGATGTTTGTGATGTATTATTACGCCAATCATACTTGTGGAAGTGACATGTTATATATGAGTCAAGGCCTCACACTGTTATTATTTCTTTGGGTAATTCATTATACATGATACCGGAGGTAGCCCCACCTACCGTCACCTCTTTGATCTCTACTAAGAAATGTAGTAAGATCATCTCTCAGACTAGGAAATTTATTTTCTTTCTGGTTCACTCTCATAGTAAGGGGAATATTGTAGCCACATCTATGGCCCCCAGCAAGGGTTCCTCCATGCAACAGAAGGAGTTGGATACGATCATGAAAGAAGATAAGAACATCTTCTCCTCACCCACAGGGGTATTACTGCATTGTCAGGTCCAACATATGTTCGATCTGAATCCCATAGCACCTCTACCCAACGGGCCAATATATCATCGCTCCATTGTGGAAAATGGAAAGTACAATCAGCGACATGATCAACATTGGGTGCCACACAAGTTTCAGGTGGGAAACAAAGTCTAGGTGCATTTGCAGAAATAACGCCTTACAAGAGCCCATCTGAAGCTCAGACCACCCCGATATGGTTCTTACACCATTACCAGGGCTGTGGGAAAAAATGCTTTGGAGCACAAAATTCCCCCATTCCTTGGCTCGCACCTACTGTTCAATGTTGACCATCCTCAACCATGCTTCCCACCATTACTGGACACATCAAAGATTGTAGAATAGCTCACTAGGGACCAAGTTCAGCATAAGTTTCCCCTTCTCATGGAAGAACTCAACGCAATGGGGACCATTGCTTCATAAGGGGGGAGGAATGATCCAGGTGGATGTCGATGGACACCCACCTATCCCACTTGGACCCCCACAATTTTCTCTTTCAGTTTTCTTAACTGTAGCACAATTTACTATTTCTGGCAGTTTTTTGGGTCATGAACTTCCAGAGCCGTTTTGAGGCCCTAAACGACTACTTTTGGGAAAACATGGGCCAATTTGTGCCATTTCCTAGGGCTTATGACTCATAATTTGTAGTCCTCGGATATATCTTTCTAACGAGGTATTGAGCACGTCAAATGGAGATCATATGCCAAAGTTACGACCCCGAGAAGTTGGTGTACCAATTTACCCAAATGGGACCCATTGTTTGGTGCTTCATCTCCTAGGGTTAGGATTTTGGATGTTTAGGATTTTCCATTGTTTCTCAACAATAAATAGGCCTTCGAGCCTCATTGTAAAACAGTTCAGAGGCATGTAGCCACCACATCTCTTCTCAGAGATAAGCTACCATCGCCCAAGCTAGTCTTATTTCCATTCTATTTGTAAGCATATTCCAGTATTTGATATTAATGAAATGAAGTGTTATTTATACTGCATCTTTTTATTTATGGCTATAGCTATAATTTGTTGCGCTCCTGTTTAAATCCGGATCATGAAGACAAATTTGACAAAGTTGCTACAAGAAATGCTTACTAATGGCGAAAGGGTAGTAAAGGAAACTCATGATGAGAAGGAAAGAAATGTTAATCATGTTTTCATAGACTCTAACATTGGATCGAAGACCCATCATGTTCCAAAGATCGATATGAGGAAGTTCGATGGCAAGGATCCTGTAACATGGATACTAGACATGGAGCAATATTTCAATCTCGATAATGTGAAAAATACACAAAAGGTATGCATTGCAACTTTATATTTGGAACCAAATCAATTTGTATAGTATTGATGGATTTTCTCTCGTCAACAAATTATCACTTGGGCAACTTTTACGAAAGAAATGATAGCACATTATGAGCATAAAAAAAACAACACCTTTTTAAAACATAGTTACCGATCAAATGGGAACTATTACCTAAAAATGGGTACTCGAGCCCAAATCCAAGAAAAACATGAAAAAACACCTTAAAATCGAAAAGTGTTGATGCTGGAATAAAAGTGTTTTTTTTTTTTTTGCAGAGTAAATTTTCAATATTTTTTAAAAATAATAGTAAAAAACAATAAAATCCATTCTGTTTGGTGCAAAAAACACCTTGAAATCGAAAAGTGTTGATGCCAAAATAGCGTTTGTTTGTTTTTTTTGTTTTGTTTGATTTTTTTTTTTTTAAGGGTACATTTTCAACACTTTCTATTAATGACATTAAAAAAAAAATATCGTCACTTTGAAAAACTTTAAATTTCCAATGATTTTCAAGCATGACATTAACGATAAAATATCACGTCTTTGAAAACCCTTAAACTTCCAACGATTTTTAAGCATGACATTAAATTTAAAATATCACTTCTTTGAGAAACCATAAAATTCCAATAATTTTCAAGCATGGTGCTAACAAAAAACATTTATAATTGTTTTCAGCCATAACATTAAAGATAAAATATCACGACTTAGAAAAACATTAAATATCTTGACATTTTTTCAATAATGGAATTAAAACCAAAGATTATGACTACAAAACAATCTTAAATTTTCAAAATATTTTAAGCACGACTTTATGGAAAATTTTTATGACTAAAAAAACTTTTAAAATGAACCCCTGAATGAAAGAGTTATTATAACAAGAGTAATTTTTTTAAATGATAAATGTATATTGATTTTAAAATCTTAGCCTAAGACAACTTGATATGTTGTGAAAAATTAAAAATCAACTATCAAATTGCACATAATGGGATCGGGTTGCTAGACAAGCATCGACACATATCCTACAATATATATATATATATATATATATATATATATATATATATATATATATGAAAGATACATAAAGAAAACAAAAATTCAAATATTGAAAAATATAAAAAAATAAAATAATAACAAG
Organism: Pinus tabuliformis; assembly: GCA_031772625.1. NCBI lineage: Eukaryota > Viridiplantae > Streptophyta > Pinopsida > Pinales > Pinaceae > Pinus > Pinus tabuliformis. The sequence continues at coordinate 885,138,078 of CM062804.1, read as the reverse complement.
TAATAAAACATAAAAAAAAAAAAAAAAAAAAAAAAAAAAAAAACAAAAACAAAAACATGATAGAAAAAATCAAATATAAAAAATATGTAGTAATGACTTAAAAAAAAAACCTATAAAATGTAAAAAAAAAAAAATTAACCATACCATGTAAATTTTAAAAAAATAAAAAGAAAAGCAAAGAGTAAAATAAAATAAAAACCAAATAAAAAATAAAGGATTAAAAAAAAAAACATACAACATTAAAAAATATAAAAAACTTCAAAAAAAAAATTCCAACTGTGAGGCCCAACTAGCCAAGGGTGGCAAGGGGACAATTCATGATTAACAAAAAAAAAAACAAAAAACAAAAAAAACCATGCAAAAAACAAAAAACAAAAAATCATTTTTAAGTTACAAAAAAAAATTAAAAAAAATATCAAAACAATTAAAAAAATAAATCTAAAATTAAAATTAAAAATAAATATTTAAATTTAAAAAATTTAATTTTTTTAATTATATTTTAAAATTTAAATTAGAAAAAAAATTAAAATTTAAAATAAAAAATATTTAAATTTAAAAACTATAAAAATTAAAATACAGAATAAAAAAAAATAAAAAATAAAAAACAAACCAAAAAAGAAAAAGAAAAAAACAATTACAAAATAGAGCCTCACTCTCATTTCGCCTCTCCCTCTCCCCTCCCCCCCACACGACCCCCCTCCCCACCCGAGTGGGGCGGGGAGGGTGTAAGTGGGGGAGGGGGAGGGCTGAGAGTGGGGAGAGGAGAGGAGTGAGGGCGAAGGTTGGGGTGTGGGGTGGGTGCGGGAGGAGAGAGGGGAGTGGAGGGAGGGAGGAGGATGAGTGCGCAGGGAGGGATGGGGGAGGTGAGAGGGCAGGTGTAAGGTCCTTGGTTAGTGACTCGGTTGGGTGTCGGGCGGACCGGGCATGGGCACGGGCGGACGGGTGAGATAACGGGCACGCAGGCGAGTTGGCGTGCACGGGCGGGCGCACGGGGGAGTCGGGCCGCACGACGGGTGAGCGCACGGGCGAAGGCGCAGGCGCGCATGAGTTAGGCTTCACGCGGGCAGGGCGCGGGTGCGGACGAGTTGGCCTGCATGACATGCGATCCAGTTATGCGATGGTTATGCGACGAACACTTGCGACAACAATGGTGAACGACAAGTGTTGGGCGTTGGTTTATACCCACGATGGGGCGCTTTGTGATGGAGTTTGGCTGACCTACAACGGAGAGCGAGGACAAATTAACACAAGTGTTTGAAGGGGCGTGTATGGCAAGTGTGGGGCAGTGAGATGGGCAGCCCACCCACACCCAACCATGCGTATATATGTGTAGCGTTTGGAGCATTCAAGCCATCATTCATTCGACATCACTTGTTCGATCTTTGCTCAAGTTTATGGAGTGTTTGGTGCACAGAAATAAGAGAGGTAAGTGCATAGCTCATGCACTCTCTTGGTGGAGTTGCACTTTTGGAAACACACTTGGTGAGTGGGTGAAGTCATTGGGCAAGGTGTGCCCGGGTGATCGTGCAGAGGTGCAGATTTGTGTCGAGACTTCGCGAGGGTGTCTTGGTGGCTCGGGTGAGTGCCCGCCCATCGTGCAAGGTGTGCACAAAGGTTGTAAAAGGCTGTTTTGCATCTATTGTAAAATTGGCTAAGTATAGACTTGGATTTTGCTAAGGATACTTGTGAAGCTTGTATTATTGAATAAAGACTGATTAATATATATTGTTGGCAAGACTCATTGCTCAGGGAGTTGCCCCTCCCTTTATACTGTGTAATTGTTGTTCTCTTTTATAATTACTGATGATAATGAATGAGTATGGGTGTTCATTAATATAAAGGTTAAACATAATATTGTTTGGTTGCGAAACACAAAATAAGTAAGAGAAAGTGAATTAGGCATAGTCCATGAACATTAGTATTGGTGAAAAGAGAGTGCTCGGTGGTGCCGCACCTCGCTAAGAGCGGTTGGAAGACTACCGCAGGCCTGGGGGCGTGAAGTTGGTATTAGACAGCTGATTCATGCATTGAAGGTTGAAGCTGCTACACAACTTCACCAAAGTGAAGTTGGTATCAGAGCTAGTCTGAAGACTTGGAGGAGTCTTGCAGGAAGCTGGTGAGCAGGGGTGCTCGTGACGGTGAAGCAGGTACTTGCAGGTGAAGGAAGCCGCTTCACACAAGTGGAACAAGGGTTGGTTCAGGTTGCGGGCTACTTGGTGAAGCTGTTGGATGGTCGAAACTAGATTGCAAAAGAAGAAGAATTTGTTAGAAATGGAGGCTGAATCTCAGGCTGGGTCTAGTCATGGACAAGATGCTACTCTAGCACTTATGGAAAAGATGTTGTTGAGGATGGAGGTTATGGAAACTTCCTGGGATAAGAAGATGGACTTGTTCGCTAAGGAGCAAGAGACCAACTCGAAGATGAAGGAAGAGTTTGATGAACTCCGGGCACAGCATGAGTACACTGATCTTATGTGTACACAACTTGAAGTAAGGGTCAAGGAGGTTGAAGAAGCAAGGGATCAGGGTCTTGCAGAGATCGTGAACTTGAAGAAATATCTTGACGAAGCTAGGGATGAGATCGCGGTGTTGAAGAAGGCCGTGAGGCATAACTCAGGTGGAGGAGTGCCTCATGTGAAAGTCTAGGAACCAGAATCTTATGATGGCACATGGAATGCAAAGACTCTTGGAAACTTTCTATGGGACATGGAGCAATACTTGGAACGGTTGGGTCTATCTTATGATGAGACAAAGGTCAAGGTAGCTGCTCAAATCTTAACAAAGGATTCTAAGATGTGGTGGTGAAGGAGGATGGACCAGATTGCCAATGGCAGTGCTGATGACATTACCTCGTGGGATGACATGAAGAAGGCCTTGCAAACCCATTTTAGTCCTCAAGATGAAACATGGGAAGCAAGTACAAAGATTAAGTACATAAAGCAAACCGGGAGCCTACAAGCATATCAACAAGAGTTTGCAAGTGCAGCTCTAGAACTTCCTGACATGGCGGAGAGGGACAAGGTGTTCAACTTCATTATTGGGTTGAAACCTTGGGCATGCAATGAAGTGAAGAGGCAGAAGATTACGGCACTTGAGGAGGCTTTTGCTGTTGTTGATAGGTTGGTGGAGCATTATGATGAGACTTCTGATGACAAGAAGAAGAAGTCTGATAAACCGAAAGAGAAGAAGAAGGATGATTCTTCGAAATCGGATGATAGTTCGAAGACGAAGAAAGCCTTGAGTGTTGGATATGTGTTGGACCACATACAGTGAAGAATTGTCCTTCTAGACCGAAAGTGGCTGCTATTGCACAATCTGATGCGAAGAATGAAGGTGCTTCTATGGGGATGATGCAGATACTCGGTGCTTCTGCTACTATAGAGGTGATCTCTAGGAGGGGTCCTGAGATGAACAGATTGGAGTATGTTCGAATGAAGGTTGGAGGTGCTGATGTACTCACTATGGTGGATAGTGGGGCTTCTCACAACTTCATGGGCGAGGATACTGTGAGAAGAATTGGGCTGAAATTTGTACCAGCAAAGGCACAAATAAAGACAGTGAATTCTCCTCCTATTGAAATTCTTCGTATAGCTGACAGGGTGGACACTACACTTGTTGAATGGACAGGGAAGGTTGACTTCACTATAGTGCGGATTGATGACTATGAGGCCGTATTGAGGATGTAATTCATGAAACAATTTGATGCTATGATTGTTCGACATTTGAAGAAGATCTACATTTACGATGGAAGGGAAGATGTACCCATTGGTGTGCCAACCATTGGAGTGACAAGGCCTGATTGTAAGTTGGGAGTGATGCAAATGGAGGACGAGAAGAGAATGGGAGACATGAGTAAGCGCTTGTCTACTGTTGAGACAAATCTTACCGAGCAGTCATTGGTCATCAGGTCACTTTCAGATAGCATCTTAGATTTTTCACGAAGGCTAGAGTTGGTTGAGGATGATGATGATGAGGAGGAGGTGTATGTGAGGCCGGATGTCCAGAAGGAAGACCAAGTTGCTTATCTACAAAGGATGGAGATTGAGGATCCTGATAGGTGGATCGAGTTGATTAGTGAGGGAGAGCCTTCAGGCTCTACTCCCTCTACATCTTCTTAGATGGATGATAAGATGGGGTTCATTGTTAGCTACTCATGGTAGTAAGTCCCTAAACATGTTGAGCAGGTATGACTAATGGTGCAGGGATGGTTTGGCATCAAGCATCATGACATGTTGCAGATGAGATGGATGGTGTTTCGATGGACCTGAGCATGGATTACACTTATGGAGATAGATTCTTGAGGAGTGAAGAATGTGACAGGTTGTTTTGAGAAACCACTGGTGGTGATGGAAGAATGTGCATTCTTGTGGTTTGGGCGTATGGTTGGATTAGCTACCCAACTAGCTTGAGTCATGAGGGGATCCAGTGTACAGGATAATGTTACTATTGGGATGAGATGTTGGCACATGATGGACATGTGTTAGCTCTTGTTGGAGTATCATGACAAAGGTTCACATGATGACACATGATGAGGTTGACACGGGATGTTGCAGTGGAGATTGTGACAAAGGGGTCGGTGATCATGGATTAAGATGATATCTGATACATGACATACCGTTGAGGTGTATACCTTGGTATGGAGAGCTTGGTGGCAATTGGTCACTAGGATGGAGACATGATGGAGATGGAGTTCTACATATGTTGCAAGGATGTCTGCCGTATGTGGAGGAGTTGACATCATGGATAGTGATGATCTTAGTGGATGGCTACCGAGATGGTATGTTGTCGAGGACGACAACGATTTTAGGTGGAGAAGGATGTAAGGTCCTTGGTTAGTGACTCGGTTGGGCGCCGGGTGGACCGGACACGGGCACAGGCACACGGGCGAGATAACGGGCGTGCGGGCGAGTTGGCGTGCATGGGCGGGCACGCGGGCGAGTCAGGCCACACGATGGGCAAGCGCACAGGCGAAGGCGCGAGCGCACGCGAATTAGGCTGCACGCGGGTAAGGTGCAGGCGCGGACGAGCTGGCCTGCACGACGTGTGATCCGGTTATGAGACGAACACTTGCGACAACAATGGTGAACGACAAGTGTTGGGCGTTGGTTTATACCCATGGTGGGGCACTTTGCGATGGAGTTTGGCCGACCTATGACGGAGAGCGAGGCCGACTTAACACAAGCGTTCAAAGGGGCGTGTATGGCAAGTGTGGGGCGGTTGGCTGGGTAGCCCACCCACACCCAACCATGCATATATATGTGTAGCGTTTGGAGCGTTCAAACCATCATTCATTCAACATCACTTGTTCGATCTTCGCTCAAGGTTATGGAGTGTTTGGTGCACATAAATAAGAGAGGCAAGCGCATAGCTCATGCGCTCTATTGGTGGACTCGCAATTTTGGAAACACATTTGGTGAGTGGGTGAAGTCTTTGGGCAAGGTGTGCCCGGATGATCGTGCGGAGGTGCAGATTTGTGTCGAGACTTGGCAAGGGTGTCTTGGTGGCTCGGGTGAGCGCCCGCCCATCGTGCAAGGTGTGCACAAAGGTTGTAAAAGGTTGTTTTGCCTCTATTGTACAATTGGCTAAGTATAGACTTGGATTTTGCCAAGGATACTTGTGAAGCTTGTATTATTGAAGAAAGACTGATTAATATATATTGTTGGGCAGGCTCAATGTTCGAGGAGTTGCCCCTCCCTTTATACTGTGCACTTGTTGTTCTCTTTTATAATTGTTGATGATAATGAATGAGTATGGGTGTTCATTAGTATAAAGGTTAAACGTAATATTGCTTGGTTGCAAAACACAAACTAAGTAAGAGAAAGTGAATTACGCGTATTCCATGAACATTAGTATTGGTGAAAAGAAAGTGTTCGGTGGTGCCACACCTCGCCAAGAGCGGTTGGAAGACTACCACAGGCCTGGGGGCGTGACAGTAGGGGAGTGAGGAGGTGAGGGTAGGGAGTGAGGTGGGGGCTTGGTGAGGGAGAGCTCATGAGGGGGGTGAGGGTTGAGGGTGACATGGCGGCCAAATGGGGGAAGGGAGAAAAGTGGGTAAGGGCGGGGTGTTCGGTGGAGACTGGGTGGAGTTGGGGCCAAGAGGATGGTGAGGGTGGCGAGTGGGCTGAATTTTTTTGTATGTTTTTTTTAATTTAATTGTTTTGTTTTTAAATTGCTTTTTTTAATTTAATTTAATTGTTTTTTAATTGTTTTTTTTTAATTTTGTTTTTATTTTTAAATTGCTTTTTTAATTGTATTTATTAGTTAATTATTTTTTAATTGTTTTGAATTCTTTTTAATGTTTTTTTTTTGTTTTAATTTTTTTTTATTTAATTATTATTTTTTTGTTATTTTTTTAATTTTCTTTTTATGTTATTTCTTTATTTCTATAGTTTAAAAAAAAAAATCTTAAATTTTTATTTTATTTTATTTTTTATTTTTTATTTTGTTTCTTTAAATTATTTAATTTAAATATTTTTTTTATTTTTATTTTAATTAATTATTTTTTTAATTTAATTATTTTTTAATATATATATTTTTTTTAATTTAATTGTTTTGTTTTTAAATTTCTTTTCTTTTTAAATTGTTTTTATCTTTTAAATTGTGATTTTTTAATTGGTTTTTTAGTTATTTTTATTTTTAATTGTTTTTTTATATTGTTTTTTTTAACTGTTTTATTTTTTTTAATTGTTTTTATTAGTTAACTAATTTTTAATTGTTTTGAATTTTTTAATTTTGTTTTGATTTTTTAAATTTTTTTTTTTTTTAAGAAGAATCTTTGGCGAAAATCACATAGAGATAATTTTGTCGACGCGTTTTGAACCAACCAGTGTGGTTCATTGTCAGCACAAGTTGAATGAGTAGATATTGCTATGCATTATAAATAGATTGGGCAGAATATCCAGGTAATGGTTAGAATCATGAAAGCTCGATTTGACTGGGAAACGACTAGTTAGACCAATTATTATTATTATTATTATTTCAAATCAATTAATTCGGTTCATAATTTTCTTATTAAAATAAACATAAATTTAAAATTTTATAAATATATATATTAAAATAAGTGAGTTAATATACTATAATCATAAAATAATCGAGTGATTAAAAATAGATAATAGTTAACTATATTTTAAATAAATATAAGTTAATTATATTTTAAATAAAATATTAGTTAAAGGGAGATTTAAATCTTAAAATAAATTAATTATAAATCAATGAGGTTATAAATATTAGTTAGTTGTATAAGTTAAAATTATAATATTCTATAAATAGTTAATTCTATTTTAAAATATAAGCTGAAAGGACATATAAATAAATAAATAAGTCTCATATTCATCGTCAAAGAGTATCCTGATAAAAATATTAGAGAATTACAATATTACTTAATAGTTTTAAATTTAAAAAAAAAAAAAAAATTAAATAAATAAATAAATAAAATAAAATAAAAATAGAATAAATAAATAAATAAAAATATTAATTTTAATTTAAGAATCAAAGAGCTTTGAAATAAATAAATAAATAAATAATTAAATAGATAAACATATTAATTTTAATTTATAATAATAATAATAATAATAAATAAATGAATAAATAAATAAATAAAAATTTTAATTTTAATTTAAGAATCAAAGAGCTTGAAAAAAAGGAAGGGAGAAAACGATTAGGAGGAGAGGGCTGGGACCCAGCAACTACTGATCTTCCAGCCATCCCCTCTATTGAGATTGTTCGACATTTTTTCAATCTCAAGGGCTTCCCTAAATTTCTGGTGATGGAATTGCGACACTCTAGCAATCACACTAGCTTCTTTGATGCAAACATGGTGATTGGTTTTCTCCACATGCTCTGCTAAAGTGGAAGACTTGATTCTCATATGCTTGAGGTCCGATGTGTGCTCACTAATCCTTTGGTTAATGGAGCGATCAGTCTCACCGATACGGGGGGTCCCACATGAACAAGGAATAATATAAACACCTTTCATGTCCTTGGGGTCGATAAGATCCTTCCCAGATCTGAGGGACTTACGAATGGTGTTAAGAGGACTAAACGTTGCGGGGACATTGTGCTTCTTAAGAATCCTCACAATCCTATCTGTGGTCCCTTAAACATACGGAAGATGGACCCCAGGAATCCGTTCCTTAGGTTGTCTTCTGGATAACGAATTCTTAGTTGCTTTGAGGAAAGCCTTTTGTCCCAAATGTCTGCTATAATCGTTTTCAACAAAGACATTAAGGAGATGGGACTTCTCCTCCTCGAAGCTTCTTTCATCAGAGATCCTCAAGGCATGAGTCGCCAAGGTGTTGAGAACCCCCAACTTCTGGGCAGAGAAATGGTGGGAACTAGCATGAAGATGCTGCTCCTTATGAGTTTTCTTACGAAACACTCGGTGGGAGAGGGAACCATCCTTATTCTTAGAGATAGGAATATTAAGGAACGAGAGGAAACCATCAACTTCTTGTTCCTTAGTGAACTTGATGGCCGAGGATTGATTATTGAGATGATCGAAGAAGAGATCTAGCTCATCTTGCCCGTGAGACCAGATGACATTAGTGTCATCCACATATCTCTTCCAAAGCTTGGGTAGGAGATGGGCTGAGTTCAAAGCCTTAGATTCAAAATCTAAGAAAATCCTTTGCCTTGGCCCCTAAGAAAATCCCTGTGGATGACATTATTTGTGACATAGAATTTGGGATTCGTGGTTTACTGGATAGTATTAAGAACACTATTCGGCAGGATTGTGTTGTCATCCTTAGGAAGGCTAGGCCTCCCAAGAGCAACCTTAGCAAGGATGAATTTGAGGCACTAAAATCCTTAAATCAGAACAAAGACATTGTTGTTCTGAAAGCTGACAAAGGTGGGGCTGCTATTATTCTTAACAGGGAAGGCTATCAGAATAAAATGCTAGATCATCCTCATAATAGTGGTAGTTATAAGAAGCTTCCCAGAAACCCGTTGAAGAAGATCCCTAGGATTGTGGCCTTTGCCATTAAATCAAGTAACTCACTGAGTCCCTTGCCATTAAATCAAGTAACTCAGTGAGTCCCTTGCACCATAAACTCATCTAGAGCAATCCTATCACCCCTAGAATCTATGGGCTCCCTAAAATTCATAAGGAAGGAGCTCCCATTAGGCCCATTGTCAACACCATTGGAGGTTTGACCTATCTTCTTGCTAAGTTCCTTACGTTGAAGCTTAAACCCTTAGTTGGTCGTCCAGGGTCCTTCGTTAAAGACTCGGCTTCCTTTATTAAGGAGCTCAAGGAAATCAAGCTGGACTCTAGAGACATTCTTGTTAGTTTTGATGTTGTCTCACTCTACACTTGCATCCCTATAAATGAGGCCATGGAAGTGATCAACCATCTAACTGATCCTAATACCGCTCGGTTAGTTGAGATCTACCTCACTTCGACCTTTTTCAGTTTTGAAGGAGAGTTCTTTGAGAAAACCTGTGGAGTTGCCATGGGCTGACCCCTATCCCTTATTTTTGCAAATCTTTTTATGGAGGATTTTGAATCTAAGGCTCTGAACTTAGCCCATCTCCTACCCAAGCTTTGGAAGAGATATGTGGATGACACTAATGTCATCTAGTCTCACGGCCAAGATGAGTTAGATCTCTTCTTCGTTCATCTCAATAATCAATCCTCGGCCATCAAGCTCACTAAGGAACAAGAAGTCGATGGTTGCCTCCCATTCCTTGATATTCTTATCTCTAAGAATAAGGATGGTTCCCTCTCCCACTGAGTGTTTCATAAGAAAACTCATACGGAGCAGTATCTTCATGCTAGTTCCCACCATTTCCCTACCCAGAAGTTGGGGGTTCTCAACACCTTGGCGACTCGTGCCTTGAGGATCTCTGATGAAAGGAGCTTCGAGGAGGAGAAGTCCCATCTCCTTAATGTCTTTGTTGAAAACGGTTATAGCAGACATTTGGGACAAAAGGCTTTCCTCAAAGAAACTAAGAATTTGTTATCCAGAAGAGAACCTAAGGAACGGATTCCTAGGGTCCATCTTCCGTATGTTTAAGGGACCACGGATAGGATTGCTAGGATTTTTAAGAAGCACAATGTCCCTGCAACCTTTAGACCTCTTAACACCCTTCATAAGTCCCTCAGATATGTGAAGGATCCTATCGACCCCAAGGACATGAAAGGCGTTTATATTATTCCTTGTTCATGTGGGACCACGTATATCAGTGAGAGTGGTCGCTCCATTAACCAAAGGATTAGTGAGCACGTAGCAGATTTCATGCATATGAGAACCAAGTCTTCTGCTTTAGCAGAGCATGTTGAGAAAACCAATCACCATGTCTACATCGAAGAAGATAGTGTGATTGCTAGAGTGTAGCAATTCCATCACTAGAAATTTAGGGAAGCCCTTGAGATTGAGAAAAGGCCGAACAATCTCAATAGAGAGGATGATTGGAAGATCAGTAGTTGCTGGGTCCCAGCCCTCTCCTCCTAATCATTTTCTCCCCATTTTTTTTCAAGCTCTTTGATTCTTAAATTAAAATTAATATTTTTATTTATTTATTATTATTATTATTATTTGCCAAGCTCTTTTATATATATATATATATATATATATATATATATATATATATAAAGCTTTTTATTCTTAAATTAAAATTAAAATTTTTATTTATTTATTGTATTTTATTTATTTATTTATTTTATTTTTTATTTTTATTTTTATTTTTAATTTAAAACTATTAAGTAATATTGTAATTCTCTAATATTTTTATCAGGATACACTTTGACTATGAATATGAGACTTATTTATTTCTTTATATGTCTTTTTAGCTTATATTTTAAAATAGAATTAACTATTCATATAATATTCTATTTTTAACTTATACAACTAACTAATATTTATATAACCTCATTGATCTATAATTTATTTACTTTAAGATTTAAATCTCCCTTTAACTAATGTTTTATTTAAAATATAGTTAACTATTATCTATTTGTAATTACTCGATTATTTTATGATTATAGTACATTAACTCACTTATTTTAATATATATTTACAAAATTGTCAATTTATGTTTATTTTAATAAGAAAATTAATAACCAAATTAACTAATTTGAAAAAAAAAAAATTGGTCTAACTAACTGTTTCCCTGTCAAATCGAGCTGACATGATTCTAGCCGTTACTTGGATATTCTGCCTGATCTATTTATAATGCATAGCAAGATCTGCTCATTCAACTTGTCCTGACAATGAACCACACTGGTTGGTTTGAAACGCGTCGACAAAATTATCTCTATGTGATTTTCGCCGAAGATTCTTCTCAAAATTGATATGGATCACAGAAGCCTAAATTCAATTAATTATTTCTAATTTTTATTTTTGTTTTGTTATTTTTATTTTTTTTTCTTTTTATGTTATTTTTTTTTTATTTTTATAGTTTTAATTTAAAAATAAAAAATGAAAATTTCTGTTTTATTTTATTTTTTTATTTTGTTTTCTTTAATTATTTAATTTAAATATTTTTTATTTTAATCTATTTTTTTTGGTAATTATTTTTAGTTTTATTTTTCCGTAATGAGGTTTTTTTACTATTTTTTGTGGATCAATTTTTTTTTCTTTAAATTATATATTTTTTTTGAAAAAAATCATTTTTTTTTATTTGGATTTTGATATATATATATATATATATATATATATATATATATATATATATATATATATATATATATATATATATTATTTTTCCATTCATTTTTTATTCAATCTTTTTGTTCTTAGTTAATTTTCATTTTTTCTAATTTTTATAGGTTTTTTTTTTTTTTTTTCCTTTTTTTATATTTTTTTCATGATTTTTATATTTATATTTTTATGTTTTATTACTTACATGTTTTATGTTTTTATTTTTATTTTTTATTTTTTATTTTTTTATGTTTTATTACTAACATGTTTTTGTTATTTTTATTTTTGTCATGCTTTATGTTTTATATGTTTTATGTTTTTTTCTACATTTTTATAGTTTTTTTTGTTTTTATATATATTTTTTTGTATTTTATTTTTTCTTGTCATGTTTTTATTATTAATTTTTTGTCATGTTTTATTACTAACATGAAAATCACCAGCATTTAAAAAAAATTATCCACACTTAATTCATTAGAAAATTTAAAGTGTAAATACTAAGCTCTCTAAACAAAAAGAGTTGATGCTCATCAACACCTTTCAGAATCAGGATGAGAATCACTAAAAAAAAAATGTTCACACTTTATTCATAAAAAAAATTAAAGTGACAAAAATAAGCCCTCTGAAAAAATGTGTTGATGCTACATCAACACTTTTCAAAATCAACATGAAAATCACTAACATTTAAAAAAATGTGTTGATGTTGCATCAACACTTCTCAAAATGAACATGAAGATCACTAACATCGAAAAAAATGTTCATACTTGATACATGGGTAAATTTAAAGTGCCAAACATATGCTGAGGGAAAAAAAAAAGGAAGAAGTGTATTTTGGCATCACCACTTTTCAAAATCGGGTGATTTTTTGTTACCTCAAAAGAACGGGTACCAATTCACTTTCTCGTTTGATTAGTAACTATGTCTTTAGCCAATTGATAAATCTTGAACAAAACAGTTCAATGATGGAGCACGTTGAGGACTTCCAAAAATTGAATATAAGGGTAAAATATATTCCAGAGGAGCATAGGGTTGATGTGTTCATAAGGACTTTAAAGGATAACATCCAACATGAGGTTTGCCTTTGGGAACCTGATTCATTAGAGAAGGCATTCAGGTTGGTAAGAAAAATGGAAAGAAAAATTATGGCAACAACAAAGCCTACCACTCACAACTATAAAGATGGAAGTGTTGTTGCCCCTAGCCTTCCACAACCTACAAGGTTTACACCATAACAATTGGAAGAAAAAATAGCAAAAGTGCTTTGTTAAAGTTGTGATAGCAGATTCACTAAAGGTCATAAGTGTGCTGAGAAAAAAATACTTTAGATAGATTGCGAAGATGAGGAAGAAAAGGAACAAGAAATGTCAAAAGAAGAGGATATACACCCAAAAACAACCATAATGAAAGAAGAAGTGAATCTAACCATATCTTGTAATGCATTGGACAAAATTACCACTCCTCAAGCTATCAAGATAGAAGGACATATCAAGAAGAAAAGGGTAATAATGTTGATCGATTCGGGCTGTACCCATAATTTTATACATTGTAAGATAGCCAAGGAGTTGAATTGCTTCCGATATCTAGCACCAAAGTGTCAAGTGATGGTTTCAAGTGGACGAACCATCAATAGATCTAGAAAGTTCCATAATATCAAGTTATCGATGGGAGAATAATTATTAAATAGCTCAATGCTTTCAATTCTAATGGGTGGTGTTGATGTTGTACTAGGAGTCAAATGTCTACAATCCTCGGGTACAATAACATTTAATTTTCAATAATTTTCATGAAATTTTTTTCGGAAGGAAAGGAAGTTGAATTAAGGGATATTGTAGGGAACCTCGAAAGATAATCAACTCTAACAAAATGACAAATCTTCTAAAGAAAGAACAACGAGGAGTAATTGCACAATTATGTTCACTAGATGTTCCCACATCGAAATCATCTATTTGTCCAGACCTCCAAAAAGTCTCAGAAAATCATTCCAAGTTATATGAGACTCCCAAATGCCTCCCATGTATTTGTGATCATGATCATGCTATTTATTTGATTCCAGGAATTTTTCCTCCAACCATGAGGCATTACAGATATCCCTATGCCCAAAAGAGTGAAATTGAACATATGGTTGCAAAATTTCTAGGGTTTCATATAATTCAACCTAGTCAAAGTTATTCCTCTGCTCCAGCATTATTGGTGCATAAGAAGGATGGATCATGGTGCATGTGTCTGGATTATAGGAAGCTCAACAAGGTCACTATTAAAGATAAATTTCCCATTCCTATCATTGATGAATTATTGGATGAATTGCATGGATCAATTTACTTCACCAAGTTGGATCTTCGTTCAGGATATCATCAAATCAGAATGGAGACTGAAGACATTCCGGAAACAACATTTAGAGCTCATGAGGGTCACTATGAATTTTTGGTCATGCCTTTTGGCCTTACCAATGCACCTTCAACATTTCAAGATTTGATGAATTCCATTTTCAAACCATTCCTAATAAAATTTGTGTTAGTATTTTCTTATGATATACTAATCTACAACAAGTCTTGCAAGGATCATGTTCAACATGTTGAGAGGGTGCTCAAACTATTGGAGGAGAAACAATTATGCCAAAAGCTAAAAAAATTTCTTTGGAGTACAAGAGGTGGAATATTTGGGTCATATTGTATCTCATGAAGGTGTTAAGGTAGACCCTAGAAAAATTAAAGCCATTAAGGAATGGAAAATCCCCGCATCCATAAAGCATCTGCGAGGATTTCTCAAGTTGACAAGGTATTATCACAAGTTTGTTAAGAATTATGGGAGAATAGCAACACCTCTAAAAACATTATTGAAGAAAGATACATTTTCATGGACTCTAGAAGCAACGAAGGCCTTTGAACATCTTAAAGAGGCAATGTGCCAAGCATCGGTCTTAGCTACGCTAGACTTCACAAAAACCTTTATTGTGGAATATGATGCCTCAAGAAATGGAATTGGTGATGTTTTAATTCAAGAAGAAAAACCCATTACTTTTGAAAGTCGTCCAATCAAAGAAAAATATTTACACAAAGCTATTTATGAGAAGGAATGTTGGAAATACTACATGCACTTAAGAAATGGTGACCCTACCTAATGGGAAGACACTTCAAGATAAAAATAGATCATGATAGTCTTAAATACTTTTTAGAACAAAGATTATCTTCAGAAGAGTAGCAAAAATGGGTCACAAATATGTTGGTTTATGAATTTGAAATAATTTACAAAAAAGGGAAGAAAAATGTTGTGGAAGATGCACTCTTAAGAAAGGATGAGGATGTGGAAGCATTACGTTTTCCCATTTCCATTATCCAACCAGATTGGATAAAAAAAGCAAGGGATGAATCGAAGAATGGAAAAGAAGTGTGGGCAATCATTCAAAAGCTACAACAAGATCCCAGTACATCTAATACATTTAACTAGAAAAATGATTCGTTATGGTACGAAGATCACTTATACCTATGTAAGAATTACCAACTCAAACAAAATATTCTTATGGAATTGAACACCTCTCCCTTAGGAGGGCACTTAGGATGTTTTAAAACATACCATACGGTTAAGAAGGATTTTTTTGGGATGGCCTGAAATCAAATATTCAAAATTTTGTGGCAGAATGTTTGGTTTGCCAACAAAATAAATTTGAAACAATTAAGACCTCATTTCTATTACAACCTTTATCCATTCCAAGGCAACGTTGAGGAGAGGTTTCAGTGGATTTTATCATAGGTTTACCCAAATCTAAAGGAAAGAGTGTCTCATGGTGGTAGTTGACAGACTTACCAAGTATTTTGTGCATTATCTTGTCCATTTAAAGCAAGTATAGTTTCTACTGCATTTATGGAAACAATTTAAAAGATACATGGAAACCAAAAGATTATTGTAAGGGACAGAGATCCCATTTTCACTGGAAATTTTTGGAGAGAATTACTTTCTTATCTTTGTACTCAGCTAGCTCATAGCTCATCTTATCATCTTCAATCTGATGGAAAAATTGAGATAGTAAACAAATGTTTGGAAGGATATCTCTGTTACTTTGTATCTGATAAATAGACTTAATGGGTCAAATGGTTTCCTCTAGCTAACTGGTGGTATAACACTTCCTTCCATACTGTAGCAAAAATGACCCCATCTATGGCACTTTATGGATATCATCCACCATCCATCACATCATTTTTAAGAGAAAATTCTAAGGTTCAAGTAGTGGAAGATCACATCGATCATCAACAACAAGTTTTCCAACTCTTAAACCATAACCTCACTTTGGCGCAGAATAGAATGAAACAACAGGCATATCAACATCATAATGAAAGAAGCTTTGATGTAGGTGACTGGGTATTCCTACAGCTACAATCATATAAACAAATGTCCCTCAAGCAAGCTAAGAAGGATAATAAATTATCACCAAAATATGATGGTCCATACAAGGTGTTGCAAAAGATTAGTACTATGGCATAAAAATTGAAGCTTCATGTAGCTTCACGAGTGCACCCAATTTTCGATGTTTCATGCTTTAAAAGGGTTATAGGTGACAAGCTCCCAGTTCAAACAATATTGTCAAAACTTGATGAGGAAGGAAAAATCATATTGGAACTGGAAGCAATCATAGAAACAAGAACTCGATAGCTACAAAATCAATTAATTTCAGAGTATCTTATCAAGAGGAAGAACTTACCCGTTGAAGATTCCATGTTGGAGTATGAGAAGTTTTTACAGAATCATCCAAAACTACTCAAGCGTTGAGGACAACACTTTTTTGAAGGAGAGGGGCATGTTAGGTCCCTATAATATTAGTGATTCCCCCATTACTATTGTGATTGTAGCCCTTATTGTTATTATTGTGCCCCATAGAAGCCCACTATTGTTATTGTTGTGCCCTTATATTATTATTGTTATGTCGGCTTTGATTATTTTGTGACCCCTTAGACTCCTATATATAGAAAGGAGGTTTTGTCATTTTTATCATCCAAGAATTGTTCATCTGTATAATGTAAAGGAGATTTCCCCCTCGAAGAGGCTGATTTTGAAGTTGTTGATCTATCTTTTCTTCTATTTTGTGAGATGGTTACATAACGTAGTTAATGATTGCATTATCTTTAACAAGATTTGAGTATTGAGCTAATGTTCTCGCATGTCAAGAAGTTCTTTGGCTGTGATAGTTATTGGTTATGTTTTTCATTCAACAGGATCACCCTACTCTTCTTTAGTGTGATAATCATAGTGCAATACATATTTCTAGAAATATTGTCAAGCAACAAGCAACCAAATGCATTGAGATCCATATTCCCTTAACTCTCTAACTTATTCAAAATCGCATTATTAACCTAGTGTGAACAAATAGTACATATTTTCACCAAATCCTTGGAATCACCAAGGCTTCTTTAGTTACGACACATTCTTCAAGCGAAGGATGTTGTCCTTGGAGGCTTCTCTCGAGTCCTGCTTCCTTCACCTCTTCATTTGTGTCTTTCTTTCTTTCATTCTTGTTTGAAAAACGCTCTAGCATATTCACATTAGCATGACACACTCCACCATACTTCATATCCTAGAAAAGTTATGAATTTCCAAGTTTGGATCTAGAAAACCACAAATAAAATAGCATCACTAAATCTTGAAACATGTTTTCAAATAATACAAGCTTAGCGTTGGTTTATTAACTATAGTAAATCTAAAAGTAGCTAAAATAAGTGCATAGGTAGATTCAAATATGCTTAATTTGAATTCATGGGATTGGATTACAACCTCTAATCCCTAATTTAATGAAATTGTAGTGCACTTGTTGAAAGAATAGTGTAATTATTTTGTGTCCTTTTGATCAAATGGTAATTAGTCGGGGGAGTATTTTCTATTAAATAGTACAATATGGAGAGCTAAATGAGAAAATATAGCTTTATGTTCCGAATAGGTGAGCATATTTAGGGAATTCATGGTGACATCTAAAAAGTGTGTTGCATAAGGCACTCGACAGTGATACGTCTCCAAAAAGATTCCATAGAAATCCAATCACATCTATAGGCTACCAAGTTAGTGAATAGTTGGTCAACAAAGATTGTAAATTTGTGAAATGGTTTATAGAATTCTTGGTGAAGTTTGCATCCATGGTGGCATCTAGAAACATGGTTTATAATAAAACAATCCAAATAGATTTAAATGGTATGCATATCATGAATCATTTGGTTTTGCCACAAAATGACATAGGAAAAATATCCATAAATTGAGGCAGAGAAGAGGCCATGTCTATTGATTGTATAATTTATTAATTTCCCAGTCCATGAGGAAGGTTTTTGTCCAAAAGTACATGTGTAATGCAATTCCAATATGTAATCCATAGTTAAAAATCATAGTCGATGCACCTTAAAAAAAGAAAAAACCTCCTTAGACTCCACAATCTTCATAATGATGTCGGTTGATCGTAAATGTAAACATGTCATTGATATGGAGCCATAGATGTTTTAACACAGTTGTCTAATTTTTATAAAAAAATTCTCTTTCAATTATATTAAATTGGTCATATATAAAGTCAAGTTTTCTATCCATTGAAAAATTAAATTAAATTAAATTTTCAACATATTTTAAATCATATTTAAACAAAATTATTATCATGCTATATCAATCGTAAATTATATTTATAATGAAATTTCTATAAACTCTTGTCACATCTATGATTAGAAATATATAAATAGATTTATCTCTACTTGCAAAATGCAACTTAACATCAATAAAATTATACATATATTCATTGACTCGTCTCGAATTTCAATTTTATCAATGCTATTAGTATGGTTTAGTATTATCATCATTGCCCCTTCCTTAACGATTACTAATTTAAATACTAAAAATGAAAGTTCCCATCATAATGACGTAAGAAAATATATCTAAATGGCATGAGAATGGCTTATGTTTAGTTTCCTCTCCCCCTCATTTAAATACACAAAAGATGAATACTAGAGAACACAAGGATTATTGTCGATCAATAATCAAATCATCAATGCCACTGTTCTTATCCTCCAAAAAGAAAATATTAAATTAAAAACATATATAAAATTGAATGTACATATGATGTGTAAAACTATATATCTTTATTAAAATGACCCTATATATCATATATACATTTATATATGATATTAGTCAGACGACAATTTTTTCCACCCAGATCCAGTCACATCACAGAAAGGTAATGAATCATGTTGGAAAGAAGGCCGCATCTTCTTTCCGTCAGCAAGTTGCAGTTGCAGGCCCTCTCAGACACTTGTTATCAATATGGTGGTTACAGTAACCCAATTCATATTATATATTTTATGTATATACGTTTGAAAATTTCGATTGTACGTTATATAGAGGTTGGATGAATTTAATGCATGTAACGGAGTGAATGAGCGTTTCAGAGAAATTTATGTTTTTTTAGGCCTTTTCGATGGCTTTGTCCTTTATAGAATACACCAGGACTTTGTATTTTACAAAATTGTCTCACCTGCCAATGTGAATTCAAGGTCGACTGTTTTTGAAAAATATTTACTCAGATTTGATGGCTTAAAGTAACTGAGGCCTAAAATGTATAGTCAATAGCCTTGTATGTGCGACAACTATAGGAAAATATAAAACCTTTTTAGAAATTTAATATTTTATTTTTACTATTGTGTAGGAATCTTTCAAAGGTGATTCGAGACCTTGGCTCACGAGTTTCGATAGTGACATTGGGATTAAAAATGACCTCTTACATGAGAACAAGAAGCGAAATTAGGATCAAATTGCTTTATATCTTTCTATTTAAAAATTAAAATTAAATTAAATAAATTTTAAAAGTTAGATATAAATATCTTACTGGTGATGTAGTGTATTATTAAATTATTTTTTGATGTGAAGTTATTATTTAGAAATTTCATGAGTAAAGTAAAAATTTAATTATGTTAAGGATTAGTGTGACCCACACCAAATGTTGTTGAGATTTTCTGTTTTATTAATTTTGAAAAAAATCTCATGTATGTGACAACAATAGGATTAGTTGCTATATTAGCTCCAGTATTTTTTGAGGAGGAGTTAATGCATCCTATATTTGTTGTGAGGAAATTTATGATTCAGTTTTTTACTCCAGCTATAAGAAATGTAATCCCGTAGAGGATTAGGAGTGTGTGTAGAGAGTGTAGAGAAAATAGGGTGAGCTGAGAGTATGTGTGAAGAATTAGAATTGTTGTAATCTCCTTTGAATAATAAGATTACCGATGCCTCTGTTCTGGTGGACGTAGCCCAGATTGGTTGGGTGAACCACGTTAAATTTGTGTGTTATGGTTTTGTGTTTTTTAATGTGCTGTGTATGTTTGTTTAATTTTATTTCCGCTGCGCATTGTTTGGTCTAACAAGTGGTATCATAGCGGTGTAACAGAAGCGTGGAAGGCCCATAACCTACAAGTCTCTGGTTGTGGAGCTGGTGCGTGTGACAGAGCTGCTGAAGATGGAGTTTTTGGCGATTGGCGCGGTTTCAGCAGAGACCGTCGCGCCAATTTCTAACAGTAATCAGGTTGGCGCGTTTTATTTTGGAACAGACGCGCCAGTGGCGCGGATCCGAGTTTAATACTCTCGCCAGAGCGCCAGTATCCTGATTGGCGCAGAATCAACTGGTTTACGCGCGCCAGTATTTTGTCACTTACACCGTTTTTGTTCCGGCGCGGATCGTCTGTTGTCAAAGAAGCGCCAATGCGCCAAGCGAGGATCACTTTGGTAAAACTGTAATTTTGTTATTTGTTTTTTATTTGTAATCTGCACTTTGTACATCAGAGGGATTGTATGATAAGGTAAAGGCAGCACAGTAGAAAGCAAAGGCATTTTTTTGTTACATATTAACTTTATTTATTAAGTTGGAATTGGAGATTCAGTTTGTTACAACATGGCAAATTCTCAAAGTGCTCATTTTGAGAAAACTACCGCTGATTTAGACATTCTTGCGTTTCAATTTCTGAAACTACAAGTCAAGCATAAAATAATTTAAAAGAAATATATAAATATAAATAATAATTAATTATAATAAATAATATTATAAATATGAATTAAAAATTTCCATTTTTAAATAAATTAATTAATATTTTAATAATGTAATTAAAAAATTAAAATTTTAGTAATATGTAATTTTATTAATGTTTATCCCTTTTGATATGAAATGAAATCATCGGCATATATTGATTTAATAATAATATTTTTATATTTTAAAAAATAACCAAATAAATTTTAAATATACAAATGTTGTGATTCGTATGGATATGTGAATGTTCTGAAATAAAACGTTTTCCAAAAACTCAGTCTAAATGGTTAGAATTTTTTTTAAATATAAACCATATCATTTATACTTTAATATATTATTTTCAAATAATTTTAAATAGAATTTTTTAGAATTTTTTCTCATTAAAATTACTCTATTTTTCTCAACACCATTATTACAGCATCAAATACCCTAAAAAAAACAAATTAAACCATTATTACATCATCCAAATGCCTTACGCCGTAAAAAAAAAAAGTCAGATTAGATATTACTATATATGAATGATCAAAATCCAAAGACATCCACAAACTATTTGAAATACTTGGTAACATATTTCTCCCAGTAAAATTCCAACGTGGACGTAGCCCGTGATGGTACATATTAACGTTTTCATTTATCTATATAACATATATATATATATATATATACTTTATCGAAGGCTGTTTTAAAAGAAACATTAAATTTCATCTACAATAAAATTTGATATTTGAATAGAAATCAAGGTTCTAAAAGTGAGTGCCTTATCATAATTTCAATACAAAACTTTAAAATAACTAATAGATTTGCTTAATTTGGAGTTAAACTTATTTTTTTGTTCAGCAAGGAAAAAATGTCTGTTTTATATTATATAAAAACAATTTATAATTCAGAATATTGGGCATCTGTGCCCGTCTTCTGCAATGCAAGTATCCATAATCTATATTCGGCATACATGTATAAAATTCCATTCCATATTCATCATAATAATCATCAATACTTTGTGGTACTAAACATAATGATGTATACTTATTTTTACTGGCACCGTCCGCCTTTGTTTTAAGGCTGTACGATGTGTTCACTACCCTGGTAAGAGGAGACATCCAGCAGCGTCCGCCTTTGTTTTAAGAGTGTAGGATGTGTTCACTATCTTGGTAAGAGGAGACATGCAGTATTTATAGTAAGTGTTTCCATTTTTATCTGGATGTACATTCAATGGGCGCATCCAGAAGATTTATTTTGCACATTTGATCTGCATTTTGGTTATGGTCCCGTTCGATATGCTTTATAGTAGAGTCCTTGCCCATTGCTTTTCAATCAGACATAGCCAGCCTTGAAATGTGGGGTATAAAATCTTGTTTTTTTCTCAATATATGATCTATAATGATCTGGGAATCCTCAAAAAAGTACATAAAGGTATGTCTATGTAATTTGTGAAGTACAGTAAGCCCCATAAAATCATAGCTTCAGCTTTCATGTTAGTGCCCCTTCTAGCATTCCAGTACCCAGTACTCTTGTACTTCTAAAAACTTGATCCAAAACCACATTAGCACAGCCCCTATAACAGTCTTCTCCTTAGGCACGCTGCTGTTATCATAATCAACATTGATCGATTGAGTAATGCTAGCAACAACCTTATCTTCCTTATGTTCTTTTACTTTGACATTTTCAAGTAATTTAGTTGCACCACTTCAAAAAAAAATTCAGCGTCTCCATATAACGCTCCACCTATTTAAACAATCAAAAATATTAACCTATTAAAATATGGAAAGCCCATATTAACACAATGGCTTCAGCTACCATCTCCAGCAATTCATTGTATCAACATAATTATTTGCAACAATTTCATTCCATAATTGTGATTTCCAACAGATACATAAGTGTGATTTCCAACAGATAAATAATGAGTGGGTGCATCAATCATCCTACGAAAGTGGCTTGTGCTGTAAACTAGAACTTACATAAAATAGTGATCATAGTTTTGTGGGGAGTCTTAAATGCAGCAAAATAGCTGGGTATAAAACATATTGAAATATAAAACATATTGAAATATATGGAGTCACAAAGGGAATCATAAACTGAGTAAAAGGTTTTAATAGTTTCAATCCACCCAATTCTAACCACTAAACAGCAAATTTATTATCAGGAAAAACAATGGACAAAAATACAAGTTTTATCTTTATGCGTGTCAACAAAAAAAGTCATAGTCAATACTAGCCCCATTAATTACTCAGAAGAGTTTCATTTTTTAAAACATTGGGTCAAACCAAGAAATGTAAGGAAAATATGAAAAATTGTCAGTAAATCATATGAAGAAAAACTCTACGATATTTCTGTATTTTTATTAACTTAATTTTTTTCCTTGATAAGTGTAGAACCTATATAATGAATAGTATAAATTATATTGAATATGTGCTACAAAGATTCTATCCAAAATACAATATAATGTTATAACTCAAAGACTGGAATACTATGGAAATGTACTAATAAAAAGTAGAAGCCTTTTTTTCCACTCGAAAAAAATAACGTAGAAGATTGTGTCATCCACTAGGTAGGTTTGGACATAGTTCGTAAAAACAAATCCATTAGTATGCCTCACTAGTAGCCAAATTAGTATAAAACATTTTGATCCTGATGAAATTGTTTCGTGACGAGAAGAATTTGAAGGATCTTGTCCATATGGTTTGTTTTGGAGAATAGTTTGTTTTTCAGAAATAAAAGCTGAAATATATTATATTGAGGCAATATAAGAAAGCAGATAATTACAATCATATAGAGACCTTCAAAAGCTTATGAAAGCATATAGGAGGGCATAACTGGACACCCTGTGTATCTGGGGGAAACAAAACAAAATACTGACACATATGAAACCGGAATACCAATATACACTTGATCAAAAAAGCCCAAAGTTGTAAAACAGATTTCCAAAAGTATTAACAGCATACCTATACAGGAATACATATCAAAAGGAACAAAAAGGACAACGCACCTGCAACTTGAGGGCATCAAAAGCCCGGAAAGGAGAAATCCTGAATGGGGAAGGATTCCCCCTCAGAAAAAACCTTTACAGACCAGATACCTGTTTGAGGAAGCAACGCTTCCTTAGATAGGCAGTCAGCTTGCTGATTCTTTGACCTGTAGATGTGTTGAATGGAACACCCATCCACTTTATCCCACAAAAACATAATTCTGTTCATCCAGCCCAAAAGATGAGGGCAAGTTATATGGAATTTACCCAAGACGTGATCAATCACTAATTTAGAGTCCCCATAGATTGAAACTAAGTGAATGTCAAAAAAAAATACAGAAAGAAAGAAGCCTTGCTAAAGCCATCACCTCTGGCATGCTATTTGATCCCTTACCTCCATTCCAAGAAATGAGATAATGGAGGTCCCCATCCATAACAATATGAACCCTAAAACCACAGGAATTTAGCTGAGTAGCACCATCAAAAGAAGCCCTGGGATTCCCTGAGGACACCACTTCCTGCCCAATCCGGTTGACTTTTAACCTCTTATGATTTCTTGCTAGAAGGGATTCATAAAGGGAGACAACATTTTGAAAAATAGTCATAAAAGGCTCTCTCCTGTCTCTAAAAATTATATCATTTCTCCACTTCCAGACATACCACAATGCTATGACAATTATGTATCTCCACGATTCACACTGCACACTCCACCAAAGGAAAGCTTCCTGCGTAGAAGCATGAGACACGTCGGGGAAGCCAAGTAATGCTACCAAATCATACCACAGGAAACGCGTTTTCTGACATTGGAAAAACATATGGAAATTGCTTTCCTCTACTGCTCCACACAACATACATAAACCCAGACCATGCCACTTTCTCTTTATCAAATTCTCCCAAGACATATTTTTATTGTAGAACACCAGCCAAGCAAAGTAGATAAGTTTGGGAGGACATCCGGATTTCCAAAAACAAGGAGGAAACAGAGGGCCGACGGGAGCATTTTTCAGCCCAATCAGGTGAGAATATATGTCTTTTACACAAACCTGTGATTTTGTATTTGGAACTTGCCAAACCAGAACATCAGTAGGTTGCGAGCGAAATAAACCACTACTCCGCGGGCCATCCCTAATAGAGTTCCACTGTCATGCAAGAAAAACATTCATCCCAAAACTGTTAGCCTCAATCCACATTGGGACGTGATCCTGCCATGAAGCAATGAGTTTATCCCAGGTGAAGAAACCCTTCCTATGGAAAAAACTTAGAAGATTTTCCGGAATAAAAATTTTCTCACGCCCGCTTATAAAAGAATCGACTCCAATGATAATCTTGGTTCCGGATTGGAAGCCCCATATTAAGTTCTTCAGAAAATAGTGTTCGATCTTTCAAAAACTCAGCCAAATAGCCGACCCTTGCTTGGATCCGATTCTCCCTAATCTATACCAATGAGCCATCTCTTTGCCGCCCATGTATTTCATTTTAATTGTGCTGCTCCAGGGACCCTCACCATAGATCCCCCTCCATAATGATTTACACAGGAGCGCCTTCCCGAAAGTTCTTAGGTCCAACAGACCCCATCTGCCAGAAGACTTCGGCATGGAAATATTTTCCATTTTTACGAGATGAAATTTGCTCTGTTGATATTTACCACCCCAAATAAAGTTTGTAGTGATCTTATTCATCTTCTAGAGGACACTCGCAGGGAGAAAGAATAAATGAACCCAATAGACAGTGAGTTGAGATAGAACTGCCTGCGCCAATATAATCCTACTTGCCAGAGATAGGCATCTATATTCCCATGCAAATATTCTTTTGTGGTATCTATCAATTATCCATAGGCAGTCTGCTTTTGAATATCCCTTTGCCTTTAGTTGGAATCCTAGATATTTAAATCCATCCTCTATGGATTTCATATCAATCCCAAACAACCGAGAGACCCATTCAGTCGTATCCATGTTGACATCATTGTGGAAAAGGATATACTTTGACTTGTTGATATGAAGACCAGTAGCATCTTGGAACCTTTTTAAAATGATATTGAGGTGAGACCAGGTACCTTTGCACAGCATTGTGAAGATGACCACATCATCAACAAAAAGGTTATGCGAAATGGAGATATTCCTACAAATCTTTAGAGGTCTGCATCTGTTACCCCTGACTGCTTTGTTAATGTGAAGGATTAAAGAGTTCATAGACAAAATAAACAAGAGAGGAGATAGGGGACAACCTTGACGAAGGCCTCTTTCAGTAAGAAAGAAAGGGGAAGGGATCCCATTTATAATAATAGCATAGCTAACTTTCTCCACGCAAGCCATGATCCAGCTTATAATATTGGATATGAGACCAATCTTAGCTAATAAGCATCGGATAAAACCCCAATCTAAGTAGTCATATGCTTTTTGTAAATCAATTTTTAGGATGGCAGCATCAGACTTATTTGAGAGCATGGAGAATAAACTTTCTTGCGTGATGGCCACCGCATCCAGAATATTCCTCCCTTGAAGAAAAGCATGTTGGTCCTTTGATAAAAAACAAACTAAGGTAGATTTGATCTGCTCAGCAATGATTTTAGTGATAATTTTGAAGGTAATATTTCAAAGGGAAATCAACCTAAAGTCTTGAAAGGAAGCATCCTCCAATTTCTTTGGGATGAGAGCTATTTGAGTGGAGCACATAATCTGATGAATTCCGCCTGACATTCTCTCCGCCTCAACCATCCTTAGTAGGTCGTGTTTGATAAGTTCAAAAAAGTGGATATAGAAATCTATTGTCTAGCCATCTGGACCAGGGCACATGTCTTTCTTGAAGGACATCATTACGCCAAGAAGCTCATCCTCTGAGATGGGCCGGAAGAGATCTTCATTTTTTTCCTCATCAAACATTTGGGTATAAATATCTATGCCCCATAGAATATCCTGAAACCTGCAGGCATCCCCTCTTTTATATTGCTTTTCAAAATATCTCACAGCTTCCATTTGGATGTCTTACTGGGAGAAAAGGAAACCCCCCTCACCATCACTCATTTTCCATATGGAATTTTTTTCCCGCCTAGAGCTAGCGAACCTAGGGAAAAATTTTGTGTTTCTGTCGCCTTCTTTAAGCCAAGTCGCCCTACTTTTAAGTCTCCAAGAAGCCTCCTCCTGCTTTAAGATTTTTTGCTTACTCCTTTGCAACTCATTTATGCGACATCTGATCTCAAAAGGAAGTGAATTAGCATCCAGGGATCCGGAGATACTGTCCAGTTCCTTTTGAATTTCCCACAGGAACTTTTTGTCTGAGTGTCTTTTCTTTATCTGCCAATCTTTCACCACCTTCTTTATTGAGGCCATTTTGTCTCTGAAGGTCAAAAAGGGGGGGAGCTTATCTCTTGCTGATAGGTCCTTCCAAGCTCTCAATAAAATCTCGTTGAAATCTTGATCTTCTAGCCAGCACCTATTAAATTTAAAGGGGTACCCTTTCTTAAAACCCTTCTCCCTCCATCTGAGATATATTGGCCTATGGTCAAAGATGAAAACATTTTCTATAGATAAGAAAGGCATTCCCAATCTGTCAATAATGCTGTCATGAACAATAAAAC
Organism: Pinus tabuliformis; assembly: GCA_031772625.1. Classification (NCBI taxonomy): domain Eukaryota; kingdom Viridiplantae; phylum Streptophyta; class Pinopsida; order Pinales; family Pinaceae; genus Pinus; species Pinus tabuliformis. Next base: position 885,110,872 of record CM062804.1, on the reverse strand, counting down.
GGTCAATTCTTTTTGAAACATATGCCTCCCCGGACCTTCCATTGTCCCAAGTTGGCATCATTTTGGAAGGGGTAATATCTGTAAGATTCCTGTGCAAAAGTTCACATTTGATACGATCTACCAACGGATCTCTTTTCCTGCTTTTGCCCCATCGTTCCTCTGAATTTAGAGTCACATTGAGATCTCCTACAATCATTAAGGAATCAATATCAAAAATTTCTTAAGCAAATAACTTATCCCAAAAAGGGAGCCTGTTCTTGTATGGTGCATAGATATTCAAAATGTTAATTGGGTACACGTCTCGTCTAACAGAAGCCGAGATGAGAATGCCTGTGAAACATTTGAAAGCTTTTGCTCTGATCCAAGCAGGATCCCATAATACTGCAAGGCCTCCCGACAGACCATTTTCCTCCGAGCCAACCATGTGCCAGGAAGGAAACATCTTCCTAAAGTAAGAGGTGGTCACCGAATTATTATGCATAGTTTCTTGAACTAGAATAATTTTTGGCTGATCCGAGAGAAACAAATTTTTTAGAGCCAAAAATTTATGGTCTGCTCCCAGACCTCTAATGTTCATAGATAAGATGAAAGTCATCGAGGAGATTTCTCAGCTGCCCTTGCTCTAAGAGGCCGATTCTCAGTCATATCAACGATGGGAATGTCAACTAGAGATAGATTCCTTACTCCTTTTGCAGTGCCCTACGACCTCCACCTAAAATGTCTGCTGCCTCTGTTGTTTTTTCTCCTCACTATTATATCCTTTGCAGAGTCAGGGCTTATAAAAAGAGGCGAAGGATTTCTTGGCTTGTTGATAGTCAGGGGTTCCAGTTCAAGCGACTTCTTACTAAGAAGAAAATCGATGTTGCTATCAAACAGGTTCTGAGGAGAGGATATTGGAGAGTTGAGAGGGGTAGCAGAGATCAAAACCTCTTTTCCTTTTATAGATGGGCTAGCTTCCTTTTTGAGGGGCGGGGATGGAAACGAAATGACTATGGTTTGGGACCCCACAGAGAATTCTTTGATAGGTTGGGCAGACTACAGAGGAAGAGGAACTTCTTTGTCATCAATAGGTATCGGGGGGGGGCGAACACTGGAGGCCTTGGGTTACAATGCGAGAGGATAAAACAGACCTACTGGAGATTTCTCGAAGGGAGTTATCTTGAGAAAAATATAACAGGGATTGACTTATACACTTTCCCACATTAGACAGATCTTGCAATTCATCGTGATCTAAAGGCAAAAGGTTGATAGTGGAGGATGGCTTCGCCTTTTCAGGAGGTCGAGGATTCATTCTATGTCTGTTTTTATTTGTTTGATATCTACCGGGAGCCATCTTGCGCCACAGGAAATTTTTTATCAAATGTCCTGTTTTGTGACAAACCGTGCATCTAAAAGGGACTCCCCAGAAGTCCAATCTTTGAAAAATTTTTTAGTCCTTCCACGATATCTCTAAATGGTTTGGGAACCCTCCTCCGAAAGCCTTTTCTATAAGAATCCATTCTATCCTTTTATCCTTTTCCCCAAGACATCTTGGGTCAATGTACACACATTTACCTATGGCATTTCCAATCTCCATAAGAGTTTCCTTTCACCATAGCTCCAAGGGAAAACCCGGGAGTTTAACCCATATTAGGTTGTTTGAGGGAGTGTTCTTCAGTGGGTCGTATCCAATATACCAGTTTTAAAGAGCTAGGAAGCTCCTTTTATAGACCCATGGTAGTTTCTGAATAGCTTCAAGATCACTGGGTTGATGAAATGAAAGGAGTACCAATCTTTCATGAGGTTTGAAATGATTGGGACATAACCAATGAGGGGCTTCCATTGAATCTCCAGCCATTTCTGCATCGTGGCGTCATCCATCTCTGGAAAATGCCACTTACCAACTAGAGCCAGATCCTATAAACTTGAGATGCGATCAAATAGAAAGATGTTGTCTAAGTGGATAGCAGCAGGCGGAGGGGAAATTTTGACAGGCTTTTGATTTTTCTTATAACTGTTGTCATGTTCATGTCTAACCTTATATCTACCCTTTTCCAAGCGGTTATCGACTGTTCCATGGTTTTCCTCCCACTTGGCATGCACTTTGGATGACTCACCACCCATCTCGACATCGATAGGCAGCGTGGGATGAATGACCACGTCGTCAAGGGTTGACTGCCAAGCACCCGGAAATGTGGCACCATCCCGACCGGCCTCAACTTGTATCACTGCTCGAATCATGGCCTTCGTGGCCGCAGAATCCAACGCACTGTCCATGTGACGTCACACGCCACACCTCGGGATTATCTAGGGTACCTTCTGTCCTGGCCGGATTTCCCAAATCGGGACTTTACTCCCCCCGTTAATGGAGTTGTACTTTAGCTGTAGCAAACACCTGGATAGGATAGAGCCAAAGGGGGAGAATTAAGAATGATCTGAGGGAAGTACCGATAGATGGAAGAGTTGTGAGAGAGATCCGCTTAACGAGGAGGATTTAGGAACCTAAAGTAGGCAGATTCCCAAGGAAAAATAAAACCCAGTGACGTGTCCAGATATAAGACAAGATGGGTATAAGACTGGCTTTTACTCTACAACCCCTTCAAGTACATGCCACATCATCTTCAATACAAAAATTTCGAAAACCAATAAGATTTGCAATCCAAGTTTTGCAGGCTTTTACAAAACTTTTGCTTGCAAGTTGAAATTTCCGGGAACCTGAGGGTTTTCCGGCCCTGAAAAATCAGGGCAGTCTTCTGAGATGGAAACCTGCCAATTACAGGCTCAGGGGGAACCTCCTCATCTCACAAGGGGATTCAAGGCTAACATTCAGGATTATGCAGGCCAAAACATAGCTTGAGACCATCCTACATTACTCCAAAATGATATAATCTTGCATCCAGACTATCAAGATGAAAAACTTGGGCATGAAAGACAACAACAATACATTTCAATAATGCACCACCATGAACCTATTTTAAACCGGAAATCAGAACAAGGTTTATAAAGAACTACGAAATTCTTTGCTTTCTGAGCTAAAATTCGGAGAAAACTGAAACTATGAGCTTGGGAGTGTTCAACTTCTGGGCTCATTGGAGCAAAAAGAGTCTTCTACACATTTTTTTTTAAACCAGATAGACAATAAAACTCTCTTATATCCTGCAGGTATATTAACCGTGGCTGTGCACTATATAATTTCAGAGCTATCCCATTGTAATCCTTGAAAAATCCTTAAAGCTAGACTATGAGCAAAAGAGAATCTGACCTTTTACTAGAAGCATGCCGAGGAAGGAGCCGATCACCGCCCGCCAGCAGAACCAGAGCCAGGAAGACAGATAAACAAAACTTGCAGGTCATCCGAGAAAACCATAGAGAAGCATGGCAGATGGAAGTCGAGACGATAGAAAAAAGTAGTAGGATAAGAGGTAAGCTGACCCCGCACTTTACGCGCAGGGTGGCGAAAGGAAAAACTGAGCGTTCTACGTGCGATGAAAACTGGAGTCTAGGGAAACTACTGAGACTGGAATCCAAACCTGAGAGAGTGGATGTGTCAGGAGGATGCTGTGCATGCAAACAGGCTGCCAAGGGGTAGACACGTCGCGGATTATAGGTCAAGGATGGAGTAATATAGCGCGTGAATATGGTGAAAAACCTTGCCTCAGAGGCTTTCAGCTGCCTAAAAGCGATTTCGTGGTTGTCATGGGAGACCGCTCCCTGGTTGGATGCTATAACGGCAGCTCACCTCCTCCGCATAGACTGCTCTGATACCCCGGAGAATAGTTTGTGTGGATAGAAAAAGTCAATGTAGAGGGATTGAATGTTAGTTGTTTTTAATGAGATTTTTTAGAAATTTTTTTGGTGGTTTTCTTTTTTTAATTTTTCTAAAATCTAACAAAAATTTATTGAAAACACAAATTTGATAGTAACTCCTGTTCAATTGAAATATCTTAAAATTTAAAAAAAATACTAAATCTATATATACAAAAAAAAAATTCAAATTAAATAATACAGTCCATAAAATCACATCAAATCCAAAAATCACACAAAATCAACTCGGATGAAAATTCTTTCTGGATCGAAAGTAAGCACATTACTTTGAACCTGAACTACATCCCTTCTCGGGTCTCACATATATGGTCGATTGTCTGCTCGATTCAATGTTGTTCACGGAGTAGCATCACTCGCTGGGGTTCGAAGGGAAAATCGCAACTCTGGGAATTGGGCAGCAGAGTATTGATGCCGGCCAACGCCGTCAATTCGCCATCAAGTTGTTGAGCCTCTTGTAAAAGTGCGCCACAAGGTCTCCTCCATTATGTAAGTCATAGGTGAAGGTTTTGAATCCGCTTCTTCCTCAATGATCGCGATAGTTAAAATGTCATTTCTAAATGGGTTTAGTAGCCTAAAAAGTATTGGAATTTTACTGATTAAATAATTTAAATTCAAGTTTTTAAATTTTTTTATGGGATTTAATTAAAATTAATTAGAAAAAAAGCTTTGAAAAATGTCATTGTTTTTATAAGTTAGATTAAGTTATTTCGGTGTTAGAGTTCCAATAAAAAAGCTTTCGAACTGGTAAGCTTATTTAGTTTTCTTCTCTATTGAATTGTCAATATTATCTTTTACTTGTCGTTAGAAACTTCCATTACTCCTATAAATTAGGTGGATGTACAACATACTTTCTCAAGAAATGAAATAATTTCTTTTTGCTTTACATTTAGTTTTATCTCTTTGTAGAAGGTTGTTATTTCTTCCAGTCTTATTGTCAATGTCATTATAATCTTACATGGTATCAGAGTTTGTGGTGTTAGAGTTTCAATCATACTTACCAAATGTGGCAGAACTAGGGCAAAATATTAGGGAATTTATTCAATCCCATTCGAATGCCCAACAATTGGCCTAAATGTTTCTTAAAATAAGGGATTAATCTAGAAGTTTAATGGCATCGGTTAATTAGTAGATCATATTAATTGAAAATCTATGACTCATATCCAAAAGGATTATTGATTACTTGTTATAGGATGTCCTCGGAATAGAAACAAATAGAATATGGTATATATAAAGAAAGAGCTAAAGTGGAAAAAAGAAATAGAAGTTAAAAGTGGAATTAGGAAAAAATTGTTTTTTCATTCATGGAAACTTTAGAAAAGAGGGAAGGAAAGAATGTGCAAAAGTGACTTAATTTTATGAGTGATTTTTCTTTATTGATAGAGTGATTATAGATAAACTAGCTCTATAAATGTACATCGATTACATAAATAAGTTTCTAAATTCAAAAAAGATATTACATATGAATTTTGAAAAAATATTACATAAATAAGTTTTGAAATTAATAAAATATTACAATCTCAGTTAAAAAAAAAAAAAAAATTAGAGAAAAAAATAAATAGTAAATCTTTTGGGATAAATTTTATTTGTAAAGATTCTTTTTTTTTGTTGAAGCAAGAGTAGGACCTTCTTTTTCATTAATACTCTACAAAAAAATACAACTAACCACATGGAAATGTGGCCCAAGGGAGAGAACCCGCAAAGAACCCGAGATCAAGCCCGAGGCCAAAGTCTCTACCCCAAAAAACTAGCCTTTCAACAACTAAAAGCCAAACAAGAATAGGCCAAAAGCTAAACCTAAGCAGCAGACGAAACAGAGAAAAAGACCAAAAGGCCCCACCAACCCTCGAAAAAGTGGAGCGAACCGAGCCCAAAAGAAACCAGCCAACAAAAAAGGGCAAACACTCTTCCCGCCAACAAAACAACTTGTCTGCTTAATCTACATCGTTGATCCGTTGGGCCCTATCCAACGGAAATGGACAATATCACGAAGAAAAGAAGCACTACTCATAACCAACACTGCCACCAACCTGCTAGACCCGTCTCAACTGTCGATCTGCTTCAAATGATCGGACAGTCATGGATCATATCGCACCCACCTAAAATACCGAACATTAACGTGCGATGGGGCTAGTATTCAAACCGGCCCCACTGCCACGTGCAAACCTCTGAATTGAATCACTGCCAAAACAAAAATACCGCTTTCCACCTGTGAGGCATGTGATCGCCAGAAAACCACTCCCAAGCCAGTTTGCCGATTCTAGACAGAAAAGTCCCAGTAATGCGGCCGCCAAGACTGCCTGTCGAGATGCCATTCCTTCCCGAGCTAAGGAAAGAGGATCCATTCGCCAAAAAGCTAGTCAAAAAGGAATCAAGGCCAATCGACAGTCAACCATTTGCAATGGTTGAATCAACTTGATTCCAGGGCCATGGCTCTACTACGAAACACCAACCTATCATCTTTTGTGTGGTCATGTAAAATCGATTTTAACCTGCTCTGAGGCAACTCATGCGATTTTGATGCTACTCCATTCTCTATACCGATCACACCTTGATTGGCCAGCAGATCTGCCAATTTGTTCGCCGATCTTCGAACATGCTTAAAGCTAACTGTTCAAAGGCTCTAGTTCTTTGAGACATTTTCTGGCTTTGTTCCCTCGCTGATTTTCTTGACTAAATTGATAATAAGCTCAGAGTCAACCTCCACTATCACGTTTTGTTGGTTTTCTTGATTAAGGAAATCCAAACACTGCTCCATAGCCATCAATTCCACCATGTTATTAGTAGCTTTTCCCAAATGACAGTGGAAGATGAAAAGGACACTTCCATTCTCATCCCTTAACACACCGCCATAACCAACAGTGCCCGGGTTGCCTTTTGAAGCCCCATGAATGTTGAATTTCATATAACCCTTAGGAGGAGGATACCAAAAATTTTCCTCAGACTTCAGGGAGATAATATTTCCATCCATACCTTGAGGGGAAATACTCTGCAAGCCTAGCTCACAGAGAATTCTTAGTTCAGCAGCCGAAGGAGGGTTCCTAGGGAGATTTCGCACTATGGTACTGGCCGTTTCGTTGATCTGTTTTAAGATTGGCTCAAAAATGCATTGGGAAGTCCTTTTTTCATCTTTGAAGATTCAGTTGTTCCTTTCTTTCCATACATTCCAGACAATGAAGCTTGGAAAGATGGTCTGTGTAGTGGCAAGTACTTCATTATCTGAAAAATTTCTTCTCCAGTTGGTTAGGGTGTTGCAGATATTCCTTTTGTCCCTATCCGTCTGGTGGAAAATGTAGGCAAAAGAATCCCATAGATTAGAGGAGAACATACAATTGTTGAGAAGGTGCTCCATAGTTTCCTCTTGAGCTTCACAGACCTAACATCTGGAGGGCCCCAAAATGCCCCTTTTCCTAATATTATCCCAGGTCAGAATTTTCCTATGCTGGACCAGCCACATGAATAGTTTAATTTTCATCCAGCCTTGATGTCTCTAAAGGTTAAGCCAAATCTTATTTGGAGTTTGAGAGTTAAGGTCAAGGAGAATGAGCTTGGCTTCCTTGAGATTAAGAACCCCGTTATTATTGTTGCCCCATCTTAGCTCATTCTCTGATCTTTCTCTGATCTAACACATCTTTTAGAGTTTCTGCTTTATCCTTCAGGGTGTTATTATCCCTAAAATCAAAATTCCTCTAGGTTATCCATTTACTATTGCTATTGGTTTGATCCCAAAAGTCTTTCACCTTAGAAAGTCTTTTGCTATTTGTTTCTTCCTTGAGATCCCTTAAGTCTTCATTTAATAAAATAGGTTCTTGTTGCCATGTGTCTTCCCGGAATAGGGTAAGATTTCGTTCTTTGATTTCCCTGAAGCTGTTTCCTTGGACCAAGCTCCGGTTATCCTAGACCTTATTCCAAATGTGTGAGCCCTTTCTGTTTCCTAACATTCTTATTAGATCATTGTTATTCCAGGTGTTTGCATATTTCTCTTTCCAAATTGTTGCCCACTGCGCCTCTAGCTCTTTAACCCATCGCCACCATAATTTGGCTCCTAAAACCTTGCTAAGAATCTCAAGATCATCCAAACTCAGCCCACCAAAGTTCTTAGGTTTTGAGATTTTTTCCTAGGCTACCAAGGCCCATTTCTTACGATCCTCCCCCTTACCCCAAAGGAAGTCTCTTTGAATGGATTTTAGCTAATGCAGGACACCTTGTGGAGCTGGGAGAGTAGATAGCATAAATAATGAGATAGATTGAAGGACAGCTTTGGTTAGCATTGACCTAACAGTGAAATTTAGAGATCTAATAGTCCATTTCCTAAATTTGTCTTGCAATTTGTTAATTATTGGCTCCCATATGCTCTTGTGTAATGGTTTGGTAGTAAGAGGAACTCCCAAATATTTTGAGGGGACGAGCTCCCTTTGGAAGCCAAAAATTCGAGCTATATTTCTCTGAATAGCAATGTGAGTGTTAAAAAGAAAAAAACTTAGATTTTGAGAGATTTACTTCCATACCTGAAGCCATGGCAAAGTATCTCAGGTTTTGCTTATAGGCTAGATCTTCTTTGATCGTGGGGATTCCCTACAGCATGGTATCATCAACAAATTGTTGATGTGTTAAAGCCTGACCATCTTCAGAATGTTGGAGACCTTTGACTTTCCCCGCGACTTTAGCGTGTCTGACCATTCAACCCAGCCCTGCCATCATGAGTATAAAGAGAAAGGGAGAGAGTGGATCTCCCTGCCTTAAGCCTCTTGAAGGATTAAAAGTCTCCGAGGGTGAGCCATTAACAAGGATTGAAAAACTGGGAGAAGTAACTAGGGCCATAACCCATCTGATCCAGTTATGATCAAACCCAAAAGCAGTGAGAACTTTTCGGATGTAAGTCCAATTTACCTTATCATAAGCTTTGGCTATGTCCAGTTGCATGATCATTCCGGTTTTCTTATTGCTTGTCAATGAGTGCACCACCTCATGAGCTTGAATGATGTTGTCAACGATTTGTCTACCATCCACATATCCTGATTATTCAGCTGACACCAGAGTAGGAAGAGGAGGTTTGAGTCTATTGGCCACCACTTTGGAAATAATCTTATAGACTACATTGCACAAGGCAATGGGTTTGAACCTATTAGGGGTTAGAGCCAAATCCTGTTTAGGGATTAGGGAGATAAAGGTGGTGTTAAGTGCCTTCAATATGGTTTTATCCCTTCTGGAGTCTTCCACTAAGTTTAGAATGTCCTGTTTTACTATATTCTAGCAGGCTTTGAGGAAGTCTAGATTGAAACCATCTGAACCTGGTGCCTTACCATTTTGCATTTATCTTAGGACCTCACTAACCTCCTCTTCTGACACTGGTCTGTTGAGTTTGAAGTTTTCCTCTCTGGAAGCTAGCTTAGGTATATGTCTAGAAATAGCCCTGATGGATTGTTCTCTGTTAGAGCAGGTTTCCTGTGCTATGCCACGAAAGTGTTGAACTAGTACTGCTTCGATTTCTTCATGCATGCTGAGCATGTTATATCCCTTTTCCTTGATTGAAGAAACCTTGTTGTGAGCTATGTTCACCATAGAGGACCTGTAGAAGAATCTAGTGTTACGTACTCCTTCTTTTAGCCATTGCACTTTGGATTTTTGCCTCCAAAAAATCTCCTGTTCTTTACATAAGTTCTCCCAATCTTGATGGTATTTAGTTTCCAGTTCATTTTTCTCTTTATCAAAACCCTCTATAATCAGGGTTTGGTTGAGTTTCTACATTTTTCCTTCCACAGTTTTTTTTGCTTAAAAAATATTGCCATATTCGTTCTTATTCCACTCCTTGAGCTGGATTTTGATATGCTTGAGTCTTTTTTGAAGAAGGAACATTCTTGTGCCCTGAATTTCCAAATCTTCTGCCCAACAAATAGCTATGTTATTGTGGAAGTCTGGGTGGGAGAGATAGATGTTCTCAAATCTAAAAGGTCTATTCCTAGGTTGGCCAATGCCCTCAATATCCAGTTGTACCAGCCAATGATCCGAGCCTCCAAAGGGAAGAATTCTAGCAACTATGTCCTTGTCCTTGATCATAAGATCTTCTGAAATTATAAATCTATCCAATTTGGATGCCACTTGAGACTCTCCTCCTCTTTTATTGTTCCAAGTAAAAGTACCATTGTTCATAACAATATCCATGAGCTTCATACTGTCTATGAAGGCTTGAAAAGCACAAGAATATTTGTTTAGAATTCTGGTTCCTCCTTTTTTCTCCAACAACGATATAATCATCTTGAAATCACCCCCTAAGATCCAAGGGATCTTTGCATGAAATTCCCAAAGCTTTTGCGGGGAATCAAGAAACATGAGTTTACCATCCATTCTTTTGGGCCATACACATTCGTGACCAGGTACAATTCCTTATCTTCCACTGGTTGAATAACCACTAAAAGATAATTTCTAGATGCTTCAACATCTAAAATGTAAATCTTTTGGGGATTCCAAAGCGTGAGAATTTCTCCTGCTATATTCTCTTCTTTGACTTCTAGAAACTCAAATTTATTGAGCCATTTACTGTGAATCTCTTTTACATTTTGAATGGAACATTTAGTTTCCTGAATGAAGATCACATCTGGGGCTACTTGTTTCATTCTGTTACTCAGTAATCTTTGTTTTCTTTTACTACCTAGACCTTTTATATTCGAAGAAGTGAACTTCATTATCAAAGATTTGTAAAGGAGTAACTGGATAGGTCTTTCATCTTACCTAAATCTATCATTAGCTTTCCGCATTCCATCAACAATTCCTTATACATTTTCTGGCCCCTTTTCTTTCCTGGGATTCTTGGTGCTAATCCTGGTGTGGTTTTCATAGCTTTCACTCCTTCATTACCCAGTTTTTCATTTTTCCTTTTCTTTTCTGATCCTTTGTTCTGAGTTTTCCAGATGAACAACTACTGCACTCTGTGGAACTCCTCTTGAGGTAAAAAATCAACTCCCTCTTTGGTTCCTTGATTCAAGAAACCTTCTAGATCTAGATTCTCTTTCTCAAGAATTTCCTGTAGTTCGTGATCCTCCATTTCCATATCACTCTCGGTCATTTCCTGGTCCATTTCCAGATCTGTGTCACTCATCATGTCTTCTTTCTGTTTATTTCTATTTTTTGTTTTCTCAACGTTATCTTCTTTCTCTTCCTTGACTGGACTGCCTTCCTTGACCTAATTTGTATGCATTGTCACTTCTTCCTCTTCTAGGGCTTGAAACCTATTTTGACTAGCCTGATGCTTGTTTGTATGAGGTAGTTTCGGTCCCCGTTTGCTCCCTTTTCCTTTCTGGACCACCTTATGAAAGCTTTCAGTATCTTTCATGTTATTAGTTTTACTTTTGTTTTTTATTTTACTGAGAGGGCAATCTTTGAATAGGTGCCCATGCTCATGGAATTTACGACATCTAAAAGGGATGTGTTCATAATCCACTATTTTCACCCATTCTTCATCAAGCACTTCCAATAATACCTCATCTGTTAGAGCTCCAGAGAGGTCCATCTCCACACATATCCTTGCAAAGGATGTGTATTTTCCTTTTCTAGTGGCCTTAGAGGCTTTGAAAAAATGCCCTAGCTTATTTCCTATGGTAGATAAGGATTCTAGTTGCGAATAATCCAAAGGTAAAGAGTAGAGTCTTACCCAAACTGGAACTAAGGTGAAAGTTTTGCATTCTGGGAAAAAATTCATCACCCATGATCGCATATACAGGCCTGCAGCTGGGTAAAAGTAGGGCCCTCATTCAAACACTCTATCCTTCTCTTCAATATTTGCAAAGACTACAGTAAAGAATCCTTTTGACCCCAGATGAAGTTCTATGCTTCCTTTTGGTTTCCAGTTGTATTTAATCCACGTTTGTAAATATTTTTGAGTGGGACATAAGCCCATGAATTTACAAATGATTGCATACGTCTGCATGTGGTCCCTATGCACTTGTAGCACAGGGTCATTCAACACCACTCTGGGCAGAATTGAGGTTTTGGGCTTGCATGTTCCCTTTTGTGGTTTTCTTTTTATATTATGTTCCTGTCTTCTTCCTCATTTTCTTTAGTGTTGTTGCTTTCCCTGGTTTTAGAGCCTTTCTGCTCCTCTTCCTTATTTCTTTGCCTTACATCATCAGAAGGACCTTTGTCCTCCTCAACTGGTTTTTCACCTCTGCCTGCTACTTCCTGCTTATAGGAGGGAGTGGAGCTCCCTCCTTTGCATCCCTCCATGGAGAACCAGCTCTGAAAGTCCGTAACCCTAGCTCACAGGTCCACGCGCGTCCTTCTTCAAAATTGTCTAATCACCAACAATTTTATTTGTAAAGATTCATTGTTAATAAAATAATTAAAAAAAATAAAAATAAAAATAAAAAACTAACCAAAAATATGAGTATTTTAAATGTCTATTATCTAAATATTTTTAATTTTTTTAAAAATTGAAAATTTTTCATTCTAATTTTTATGATATCAAATTCTAATCAGAATTAATATTCAAACTTGGCCACTTCCGAGATCCTACTTGTAGTGGCATCACAGGTCACTCCAACCCAGTTCTTATAGATCGGTCTACTAACATTTTACTAGAGCTTTCTCCTCAGAGGAACCTTTTTTAGAAACTCCAGCGACACTTGCCCATCGCCAGTAGGAGAAACAGTATGACCATCCTCGCCAGTAATGCAAGCATTGGGTTGAAGGCTCCATGCACATCAGTCATCGCATGGAACATTGACTAGGGTTTGTAAATTTCAAATTGCCCAAATTATTTTTCTATTAAAATAATGAGAAAGGATAATTATTTAAGGGAAAGTATTTTTGGATCTTAATTTAAAAAAAAAAATAAAAAAATAAAAAAAAATCTTTTGAAGTTTGGAAAATTATTTTGCAAAATTTATTTTTTTGGTAAAAGAGTTTTGTGTATAATTTTTGGTAAAATAGTTTTGTGTATAATTTTTGGAATGAGTTGGTTTTTTTAGAAATAAATGTTGTATTTAAATAATAATAATAATAAAGTAATTTTGATATTATGGTAGAATTAAAGACAATAAAATTATTTATTCGTATAATTGTGATATTTGGAAAAGGAAAATATAATAATTGTTATAATCCAAGGGATTTTGACAAATGAAATCCAATTAATTTTTACAAAAGAAGATGAATTATAACGAGATGAATCAATGGGGTTCACTGGGTTTTATGTATTAGATAATCTATTATTTCATCTTGAATAATGTACCACTCCCAAACAAACTTAGGATAAGTTGGCCTCTATATTTGGAAGTTTGGAAGTGTCAATGAATTCCACATTTTAAAATTGGAAAATAAATTATCAATAGTGGTATGGCTCTATTGATGAGTATCTTGCTCAAATTAGGTCATTGTTGTCCTCTTTGAAAGCATTGGAGAGGATAAAAATAGAATTGAATGTATTTTTTTGATTTTGTCAAAACTAAAGAGTCATTTACAAGTTTCCATAGCTACCTTTTATTGAACAAGGGATGTCCTTGGTGACATTCATAATGCCCAACTTTGAAACATTTTATGATCATCTCATAAGAAAACAATGCAAGCTCAGTGGCTAAATTTTCTCTCTACTTATTGAAATTGGGCATTGGTGGACCATAACTCTAATGGTCAAAATAAAGTTGAATCTCAACAAAAGAAATATTAGGTTCAAATCTCGAGAGTCTTCCTCTAAGCCTAGTAACTGTAATACTAAGCCTCCACCTCCAACTTCCACGAACAAAAGATCCTCTTCCAAGAAAAAGAAGAAATAGGAATAAGAAGACAAAAATTGATGAAACTTGTACCTTTTGTGGCAAACCTAGGCATATTGAAGAAAAGTGTTGGAAAACATTGGATGTCTTAGATGATTTCGTGAAGAAGGACAATATCTCAATAGGAAAATGACACACTTTATCATCCCAAGCCAGAGGTATATGTATTTTAGCACCCCTTCCTCCCAAGTCCACCCAAGAAACCTGCCAGTCGGGGTAAACATGCGATGAGAGAGGCTACTATAAGGGATTCAACTTCTTTGGTGACCTTAAGGAAATGAAACTGACGAAACATATAAAAAAAACTCATACACATCAACAACAACACCCTTAGGAGACATTTCAGCCACCCACACATCCTTTCCCTAAGTCTCGCTGAAGATTTAATCCTTTTAACCCAAAGTCGCTCTGATAGGCCTATGTGCTAGCAACTGTGGACTTTTCTCAGTGGACCTGTGCAAGCAACCCTAAGATTTGAGCCACTTTTCTAGCCTAGAATCCCAACCTCTACCAATAACTTGCTACAACCTTCATAATACATCAAAGACATGATAACAATGCTGATAAATCAAAATGAACCTCAAGACTAAGCTAGAGATCCCCAACCGGGACTGACATTTTGTCAAACACTTGGCATCAATGCAACCTACAAGGCTATAATATAAAACAAAGCATAAATGACTGAAAGAACTTATGAAAAATAACCAAAAGGATGACTCCCTTCTCCATTGAACTATTATATCATCAATTAGGTCTTGCATCCATCCATTTAACAATTACAAGTAAACACATGCAATAACCATGACATGAATGAGTCATTTAACCATGCTTATAACCAGCATAAAACCATATAAATATCATAGATATGATAGCCATGAAATCTACATGTAAATCAATGCAAATGTAAAAGAACTTAGCTTTTATTAATCATAGGCAAAACCAACCAGGTTCGGGACTTCCACATACCACCCGACCATATACATGGCTGAACGAAATCTCTCTCTCATCTAGTCACCCCCATTCCATATTCCAAGCATAAATGTGGGATCGAATAGAACAACCAAGGGAATCCATAAATTAAACCACCTCCACCCTCACCAAACCGTTACGACACCAAAACCGACACTCTGATCATAACCGAACCAAACTTGGAATGCCATCCAAAATCCATCACTATCCTTGAGGAATTTTTCATCTCCTTGTCTGTTAGGCTTTACTGCATTCCAATCCCAGATCACTAGGCCCTAAATCGATACTAGTCACTCAGGCTTTAGCGCAATCCAAACTCAGATCACTAGTAACTAAACCGAGACTTCTCCCTTGGGGTTTACCGTCTATCCTGCAAAAACCGATCGAGGAATTCCTAGGCCTTTGGGAATGAACCTTGAGACCACCTCTGGCCCGGATTCCAAAATCCATTCGGTAAACCAAAGCTCAAAACCAAGATAAAAATCCCAACATACCATGGAATTTGAAAAAAGGATATGCTAGACTGAAAACCACTGTCATAACCTGGAAAAATCATGCAACCGAAAACATGAGAACCATACACAAACATGCAAAGCCATGCATGTACAAGCCTGCTAGGAAATCACACATGAAGAAGGTTACCTGCAAGTATTTCTGCTGAAGTTGCCTAATCCATCTCTTCTTCCTCGATCCTTGCTTTCCTTCCTTTCCTTTTGCTTGTTTTTCCTTCCTTGATTGAAAACTAGAGTGATCCAAGAATACTATAAGTGACAAAGAGTGAGTGAGAGAGAGAGAGAATAATGAGAGAGCTTCAAAACTTGAACTGATAGAAGGTTAGCAAAAGATTTCCAACTAATATTCAAATGCCTTTTTATTAATGAGACCTCTATTTTCTTCATTTTCCATTATTTTCCTTCAATTTCCTCCTCACATGCAACCTGTGGCCTTTCACCTTAATTTTCTACTAATTTCCCTTATTTTTATAAAAAAATGTGCCAAAATTTTCATTTTACCTTTCCAAAGCCTTTTCCTTAGCCTTTGCCAAATTTTCTTAGCGAAAACACACATCCAGCGATGCCCACTAGGATATCTTTGCCCAACATTAAGCTTGGAATAAGTGTCCCTTAACTGTTGTCTTATTTTGCCTTTATATACTCTTATTACATGGAATTTTCACCAAGGCTATGATAGAACACCCCCCCCCTTGGGGAACACTATCCTCAGTGTTAAACCACACCACGACCTCAGCAAGGCCACTGAAAAAAAAACATATTGTCCAAGGAGCTTTATAACTTAGCTCGTTGCAGTATTTACAATGAATGACCTGCTCAAAAGTAAAACATCATGACAACATGACCAAATAATAACCATAACATGTACTAGAGCTTTATAACACAACTCATTACGATATTTACAATAATCATATATACACATATGCACATTTTCTAAACCAGCAAATACAATGATACGATGCTCGTATCAACTAACAACGGAGTCCAGAGGCTCACACTTCCACCCTAAAGGTAATACCAAGATTCACCTCCTTCCTAGGAAATCCAAAATCCAATGCCGTAGTCAAACTATATACAACATTCGACGCTATAATTTTGTGCCACTTGTCCTCTCAGCAAACAATTACCGACTCAAAAGTAAAACATCATGACAACATGACCAAATAATAACCATAACATGTACTAGAGCTTTATAACACAACTCATTACGATATTTACAATAATCACATATACACATATGCACATTTTCTAAAACAACAAATACAATGATACCATGCTCGTATCAACTAACAAGGGAGTCCAAAGGCTCACACTTCCACCCTAAAGGTAATACCAAGATTCACCTCCTTCCTAGGAAATCCAGAATCCAATGCCATAGTCAAACTATATACAACATTCGACTCTATAATTTTGTGCCACTTGTTCTCTCAGCAAACAATTACCGACTCATTATTCGAGGGTGAACTCCCAGTGTTCATATGATTCCATCTAGCAATGTTAATGACTAAAAATAATATATCTGGGACCTTCCCTTCTCTGCTACATAGTCCTTTGAGAAATCTGGTCACCCCCTTTCGTGTAGTCACTCACCTTCCAAGTTCCCTCGAATTGAGCCTCCTTCAAGAATTTATGGCAGTTTCCATTTCCATGCAACTCCCTACATCACACTGTGATAGACACATAACTGACAGTGCATAAATAAACATATAAATACACCAATTACCTTATCTTTCTATGCCAAGCACATTGCCTTCGATCTGATCACATATGTGCCATGTCTTAAGGGATTTCCATTATCTTGATAGATCCACATGTAACTAGAGACTAGTTAATATACTTATCAAGTACATGTTCAGGAATCTAGCACATATCCAGATAATGTCAAACAAAATCAAGGTTAAGAAGACTTCTTGTATGCAAGGCACTCATTTGTTTGGAATTAGGGTTTTCCAAACATAGCCAAAGGAATTCTTGTCCAATTCCTTTCTTTTACCATTTTACCATGTTTTCAATCGAGGCTTCCTGTATTGTCACATCACCCAACTATTACTTATATAAGCACATCAATTGTTGCCTTGTCACGCTAATAACAAGCATGTTTCCCTGCAACTTGCTTACACATGTCAGTGTCACGTTCTAAAGATAAAAAAACACATATCTAACATTTTGAAATCAACATTTAACAAGACTAACAATCATGTCATAATCCATAGTTAACTCATAGTCCTTAAACACAATGCTACCACTGTCACCTACTATACTCAAGTACATATCAATTGTCTCAACATATATGTCTTAGTAAAATCGTCTTAAAATAAAATCACATACTCATATTATGTAATTCATCAAACATTCCAGCAACTTGTAACCATAGCATGTTAAATAAATCAACTAGACGACATAATCAAACAGTCAACCACCAAATATACGACATAAGAAAACATGTACCTTACTATATCTTAGGGGAGGCTATCTTGTCTTCACAATCAAGCTAGTTATCATGATATAACAATCACTAACTAACATGTTCACATCCTAACTCATAAACAATTATCCTTTATGCATATCAACCACATATGTATAATTGATCTAGATTAATACAACTCCATATCACACTGATATGTCAGCTCATACTTGAATATCATAACCATAACCATCTGCATAGGCCAATCCAACTTAGTGTGATACATATAATATCAAAGGTATAAATTCTATAACCCTAATCATCAAGCTAACTATCATTTAACAACAAGAAGTTAACCTATAAGATATTTCATCAACAACATATAACATAATCCTTAAGTTATCTAACCTAAAGCAACAATAGCAATGCGTACAACTATAGGTTACTATCATTCTTGACTATCTGACACATGTGCATATAACTACACTAATCAACTAACATCTATCATGAACGTAACCATAACATCAAAAGGCATGTACATATCCCTAATGTATATAAACCTAATGCATATAACAATCCTTGACTTACATACTTGCATGTCAAACATACAATACCTATATGACGATCTTCTCTTACACCAAAGTCCAATGTTGCAACCTCATTATGATGATCTGCATCTCCTTCTCTATCTCAGCCAACACATTAGCATCATAATATACCAATAGGACCATGATGACCTAAATTTCATACCATGACTTCACAAGGAATGTTTGACCTACTATTCATGCATAACTATAACTAAGACCATACATGAATAACAATTACATATATACACATAAATCATCAGTACAAAACCATATACACATCATTCTAGGTAGAGTCTAGTCCTCAATGCATGGACATATCAACTTCCCAAACCATGACCTCATGCATGACAACAACCATTACTCCATTGTACACATTTCCCCATGCAACCATCAACATGCGTAAGCAATGGATAATCAACAACACATACACATGAACACATGTAGTTGAGCATAAGGGATCAATACTTGTAACCAACCTACAAGACTAACACATGTAATCAAACATACAAGGATGCAATCTAACATACAAGGATGTAATCAAGCAACATAAAACAACATATAAGTGACATATAACAATATGTAACAAATCATATACTCATGATGATGCATTCCACAAACTTAACATCAAATTCCAGATGACAATATTACTACATCCATGATCAAAATCATGTAATGCAACAAGCACATGGAATGCAAGTGTAAGAGACACACATGCATTTGACATGCATGCATTACCAACAAACACCGCCCATCTAGTCTGAGGGTTGAACCATGTTCTAATACCAATCTGTAGAACCCCCTCCTCCCAGGTCCTACCAGGCAACCTGCCAGCAAGGGTAAACATGCGACGAGAGTGGTTATTATAAGGGATTTGACTTCCTTGGTGACCTTAACGAAATGGAACGGATGGAACATATCAAACAAACTCATCCACATCAGCAAGAACACCCTTTGGAGATATGTCAGCTACTCATACATCCTGTCCCTAAGTCCCACTGATGATTTAAGCCTTTTAACCAAAATTCACTCTCATGCTATAGGAATGAGAGCTTCCACCAACCCAAAGTCACTTTGAGAGGCCTATGTGCCAGTGGCTGTGGACTTTTATCAACATACATGTGCCAACGACCCCGATATTTGAGCCACTTTTCTAGCACAGAATCCCACCCTCTTCCCAAAAATTTCTACAAACCTTAGAATCCATAAAAGATGTGATAACAATGTTGATAAATCAAAATCAACCTTAGGACTGGGCCAGAGCATCCCCAACTGGGACTAACATTCTGTCAAACACTTGGCATCATTGCAACCTACAGGTGTAGGATACAAGACAAAGCATAAATGACTGAAAAAACTTATGAAACACAATGAGAAGGATCACCTCCTTCTCCATTGAACTATTATATCATCAATTAGTTCTTGTATCTATCCATTTAAAAATTACAAGTACACACATGAAATAACAATGACATGAACCAATCATTTAACCATGCTTATAACCATCATGAATCCATATAAATATCAGAGATGTGACAACCATTAAATCCACATATAAACTAGAGAAAAATTAATAGAACTTAGCTTTTATTAATCATAGGAAAATCTGACCAGGTTCGGGACTTCCACATACCACCCGAGCGTAGACATGGCTGAACCAAATCTCTCTTTCAGTGAGTCACCCCCGTATTATCAGATTAATAATTTTATTTCCCAAATAGATTTATATATGCTACTTCAGTGAACTAAACTAGTGTGTACACATGATTGTGATTAAGGAAACCAACGTATATCAAGAGAACTTGTGATTTAGACAATTTATCATGTGTTGATCTTAAAGCAGTATATCAGAGATTTATTAGATAGTGTAGTAAAAGCAGAATAAAGCATCACACATAAGAAACACACATGAACACCAATATGTAAGGTGGAAACCCAATGTGGGTAAAAACCACTTGTTGTTGTTGTCTTTGTCTCCTTTTAATAATAAGTAAATCCATTTACAATCTTGTATTGGTGCACACTCATACCAGTATTCAGGCTTCTGCCTGCAGAAGGTTACAACCTTCTCTCATTCTCCAGATTCTACTGGAAGGGAGCTACAACCCCCTAGCTCTTATACTAGCCAATATGTTTACTAGTATGTACGTGCCAACCGATAGAAAAGCTCTGCTTTTCCACAAGGGACCACGTTTCATGAATTTTCAGACTGGATACTCCTTGATCACAACACCATAATCTGAAGGCCACATTTCATCTAATTTTCACACTGGACCCATCATAACTTTTAAACTTAAACTGCATCAACGAATATTCAGATAATCTTAACAATCAGATCACTGACACCAGAACATTGTGTTGAACCTAGAACCCAACATCATCATTCAGAACCAACTCCAACCTCAAGAATCATGCATTAGAGTGTATACACTACTTGGCTGCACCCAAACTGCGTGTATACGCTACTTCCATTAATTGAACCTGCGTATACCATCAAAACTACTGCAAACATAAAGTTTTGAACTAAGTCTGTACCAACTATCAATATTCTGAATATCTACTGTCAACTTTCAGAGCTTTACAAGGTGGGGACAGAGATCACTTCTTCTCACTTATACAATCAATCAAATGCTAGCCTCGTTATGTATTCAGTTTTACATTTAGATCTAAGAAGACTTCATCGAGAGACAACAACAAAATAATAGAATTTTATTAGATAGATCATTCAGATCTAAAAAGAAGCTTTTCTTTTGTATACGCTACTTGAAAGAACCAAACTTGTGTGTATACACTCTTTGGTTGAGACGAACCTATGTACAGATCTGCAAATATTAACTCAGAACTTTGCTGCAATGCCAGACTTTAGACAAACCGAGATCATGATAGATAAGGAATAGAACAGGCGCAAAACATCAGATCTAGCCTCACCCAATATCAGATCATTCAAGAATAAGTCATTTCAAGTCTCATGATTCCTTATCCAATATTGAACTCAAGGTGCAAATGAATATTTCAGATCTAGTTCCAAACATAAACCTGCAACATAAAATATACTTGAGATAGAAGTATTCCTTAGAATCTTATTGCTTGCACAACTTGCCTAACGATCTTCTCCTCCTTATATACTCTTAGGCCTTCCTCAATACCTTGGACCAAAACCACTTAGGACGAATACCTTGGACCAAATAACTAGGGTCAATACCTTGGACCAAATATCTCAGACCAAATACCTTGTACTAATACCTTGGATCAAATATTTGTTTTTCCAACATGTACGCACTTTCCCTCCTGTGAAAGTGCGTGTATACATTATACGATTCTTTTGTTCTGTTAACCTGTATGTATACGCTTCTTGGACAAAGTGTACCACCGTATACCTCTCTTTCTTCATTCTTTGGAGTCTAATCTATAATCCTTTGCTGTTAACCTGCTGCATTATTAACTATCATCTGAGACAGTTTCCATCAAGGACAACACCTGTATCATAATGCTAACAATCTCCCCCTTTGGACTTGATGGCAACAACAACACCAAGACACTCTCCCCCTTTGACATCAAGGGCAAAGGGCAGACCATGATATTCTCCCCTTTTGACATACATTGTACTATCCATGCTCCCCCTGAGTACATGCTGAATTCTCTAATTGAGCTCCCCTTTGTACATGCTGAGATGTACTAAAACCATCCATGGTCCCCCTGAGCACAGGCAGAGTCTGCAAAAATATTTTCCAAAAGAATAACATGACTCTATAACTCAACTATGTGAGTATTAGCTTCCTATCACCAAAGACTCATACATACATCCATCTCCCAGCCAAGTGGGGATATACCAAATTTGACTCATCCACCCAACCTAGTGGGGATATGCCAATTCTTTATACATAACAGAAATACAATAAATATTACATCATCCATCCCATGGAAAGTGGGGATACAAATAACATCATTTGTCCAATAGGACTCATTCAAATCTATGAGAAGACATATCACACCCTAGACTTTTACATGACTTGAGCAACAAATGGTATAAAATCTAAAGCCATAGCTGGACTCAGCAACCATAATGCCAACAATACAGAATGTGTGTGAAGGCTAATGCTCCCCATGAACCTGTGCTACATGTGTATTGTTAACAAGTCAATGATCAATGCATCTTTGTCAGTTAAATAAAAATTAATGAACAAAGCATATCAATATACTGTAATCATTGACAACAGACAGAGCACCCATATCAGAGTTTTCCCCACTGTTTTTCTTGACTGAAAAACATATACTCTTCTTCACCCACAGAAACCTACGTGTATACGCGACTATACTTCATGAAACCCGCGTATAATAACCTTTTTCTGAAGAAACTGGATTTTAACAATAGGATGATGCAACAACGATTCCCAGTTTTTGTCTAAGAGATTCAAATGTTTCTCTGGGTAGTGGTAAAATGAATATATCAACAACCTGTTCCTTGGAGGGAACATACTCCAATTTGACCTTTTGTTCAAGAACTTGTTCTCGTAGAAAATTGCACTTGATGGGTATGTGCTTGGTCTTGGAGTGCATGACTAGATTCTTTGAAATACTGATGGCACTTGTATTATCACATAGAATGGAGATGGGTGGAGTACATGTGATCTAAATGTCTTGCAAAGTTTGCATCATCCAAAGTAGTTGTGTGTAGAAAGATGCAGCAGCCACATATTCTGCTTCAGTTGTTGATAAAGCAATTGAACTTTGTTTCTTGCTGAACCATGACACTAACTTGGAACCCATATAGAATGCACCACCACTAGTGCTTTTTCTATCATCGACACTTCCTGCCCAATATGCATCTATATATGCGTGAAAAGTAAGATCTGCATCTCTAGGATACCATAAACCAAAGTCCTAAGTTCCTTGAAAATATTTGAAAATTATTTTGACTGCCTGAAGATATGATTCCTTTGGATTTGTTTGGAATCTTCCAACTATTCCTACCGCATGCATGATGTCAGGTCGAGTACCTATTAGATAAAGCAGGCTGCCAATCACGGATCTATAAGTTGGTTGATGTACTGTTGTTGATTCATCACTTGAGCTGAGACTGCATCCTGTTACCATTGGGGTACATAAAGGTTTAGAATCTTCCATTCCATACCTTTTCAAGATCTATTTGAGATATTTGGTCTGTGAAAGAAAAATACCATCTTTATTTTTTTGAACTTGTAGACCAAGAAAATAGGTAATTTCACCAAGCAAGGACATTTCAAATTCTTGCTGCATTACTGGAGCAAAATTCTAACTCATGGATTCTTCATTGCTACCAAAAATGATATGATCAACATAAACAATAATAATTAGCAATTTATCAGTTTCAATCTTTGTATATAGATTGCTATATGCTGAAATTTTTGTAAAACCTTGTTGGTATAGATATTTGTCAAGGTAGTAGTACCAGGCCCTTGGAGCTTGTTTCAAACCATAGAGAGCATTTTTGAGTCTGCATAGAAGTTTTGCATCATTTCCAAGAATGAATCCTTTTGGTTGTTCAATATAAACTTCTTTTTCTAAATATCCATTAAGGAAAGATGATTTTACATCCATTTGGTATACTTTGAATTTATAAAAACTAGAAAGAGCAAGAAACACCCTTATGGCTTCAATTCTGGCAACAGGTGCAAAATTTTCTTCAAAATCTATACCTTCTTGTTGAGCATACCCTTTACAAACAAGTCTAACCTTGTTTCTAATGACTTCTCCATTTTCATTCAGCTTGTTTTTTAATATCCATTTAGTTCCTATAATATTTTTATCATGAGGTCTAGGAACTAATTCCCAAGTATCATTCTCTTCAATTTTCTCAAGTTCTTCATTCATGGCCTTGAACCAATATTAGTCTTTGCATGCTTCATTTACATTTTGAGGTTCGGTGGAGGATAGTAATGCTAGATATCTTGAGGTCCCTGTAATGGTTCTTCTTGTCTGTACACCTGTCTCTTTTTCCCCTAAAATTTGAGGTTCTAGATGATTTTTTTGAACATACCTGGACTGAGTCTTTTCTTATACCATTATCTCTTCTTCTAGTGCCTCATTGGTTTCTTATTCAATATCATTTTGATTTGATGTGGGAAAATAATCCCCATATTCTTCATTATCATAATCTTCTATTTTTATCTGTTTTGGATTTTTGCATGCTTCATCAACTACAACATCAATGCTTTCAACAATTTTCCCAAGTGTTTTATTATAACATTTATATCCTTTACTTCTGGAAGAATAACAAAGAAGAATACCTTCATCTGCTCTGGGTTCAAACTTACCAAGTTTTTTCATCAGTCCTTAAAAGACTTTAATGTATTTTATAGTAGAAGTCTTAACATATGAAAGTTCATGTGGAGTTTGAGTGCTATTTACCTGAACATTTTCTTTGTTGAGAATAGTCATAGTAGTGAATGTAGCTTCACCCCAGAAGATTGAAGGAGTTCCATATTCATCTAGCAGAGCTCGACCCATTTGTTGAACTATTATGTTCATTCTTTCTACCACACCATTTTGTTGAGGAGTCATTGCGGTGGAGAAGTGCCTTTTTATTCCATTTTGTTCATAAAAGTCAAAGAATTCATGCGATGTAAATTCCCCTCCTCGATCTGATCTAAGGCATTTGATTTTTCGATCTGATTCATTTTCAACCAAGGCTTTGAAGGCTTGAAATTTTTCAAATGCTTCATCTTTATGCTTTAGAAGACCTATCCAACACATTCTGGAAAAATCATCAATGAAAAAAATAAAGTATTTTTCTCCACGAGGGGACTTTTTCCTTGATGGTCCACATAAATCAGTATGGACAAGTTCAAGAGGCTTACTAGCTAACCCTTCTTTTTCCATGAAGTGAACTCTGGTTTGATTACCAATTTGACATGGTTTTCATATTTTTTTTTTGGGATGTTGATATCTGTAAGATCACGAACAACCTTGACTCTGCATGCTTTTCTTATTTGAGAAAATCTTAGATGTCCCAATCTTCTATGCCACAGCTAGTTTTCATCATTTTTTTCTTAGATAGCACTGTTGTTGTCCTCCTTTGAGTATGTATAAGTTGTTTGGAGTTATTGTACCTTTTATCACAGTCTCTCCTATATCAAGCTCACGAACAACACATCCATTTGATCGAAACGCCACTTCATTTCCTTGATCACACATTTCACTGACTCTCAACAAGTTATGTTTTAAACCATCTACATACATAACATTTTCAACTTCAACCTTTTCTTTCAAGCAAACAAAACCTTTACCTTTTATGACAGCAAGAGTGTCATTTCCAAATGAGACATTCTTTTCTTTTTCTAAGGCATTATATGAGTGAAATTTTTATTTGTCACCTATCATGTGTTTGGAGCATCCACTATCGATATACCACTGATTGTCTTGTCCTTTTGCATACAAGGCCATACCACATCTTTCTGTTTCTAATTCTTTCCTTCTCCATATCTTGGGATTTAATGGCGTTTTCTCCTTTTGAGATGTTTGCCTAAATTTTCTCCTGCATTTAGATTCTTCATGACAAAAGTTGTTACAGATTGAGCATTCTATTTCATTTTCAAGAGGAGAAAAGTTATTATAGGAAATTCTCTTGATTCTTGTTACATTCCTTTGATTTTGTGCTTCTCTAGTCATGATGGTTTTGTAAGAAATGCATTGAGCAGCTTTGTGCGCAAAATTATGACATGAAAAATATTGCCCATTAAAGAAGTTCCTGCGACTATCGTATCTATTAACCTAGAGATTGTAGTTTCTATTGATATTCATCTTTGGAGTAGATTGAGTATGATTTGCCTGAGGTTGGTTGTGGCTTATATTCATTCCTGGAGTAAATTGAGTATGATTTACCTGGTGATCATCTTTATGCCTTTGCTGACAATTGTCATACTGTTCACTGGTCTTTCCTGCATCAAGATAGATTTTGGTGGAGGTTGACAGCTTCTATGATTGGGATGCTTCTTCAGTATATCCAAGACTTTTCTTTATTAGAGGAGAACGTTGAAATTTGATAATTTCATTTAAAGTTTTTGATCCTTTAGCAAATATAAGATTGAGAGATTCTGTTTTCTCAACATCCTTTCTTAGACCAACAATTTCACATGTTCTAGTTTTTCACTGTGTTTTTCCTTTTTAGCAAGTTGGTATGTCAAGGTATCTATAATCATATTCTTTTCTTCTAAAAGATTTTGAGTTTAGAGATTTATTTAGGAAGGTCTTCTTCTTCTAAAGCATCCCAGAAATTATCATCTTCATAAGCCATGAGAAGTATATAATCATCACTATTAGATAAACCATCACTATCCTTTTCTAAACTATCCCAAAAATCATTGCTATCATAAGCCATGAGAGGTCTGTAATCTTATCTAGTTTCATCTTCATCACTATTAGATAAACCATCACTATCTTCATGAGTATAGTAACTCCTTTTATTCACAACTTATCTTCTATTCCCTTTTTCATATTCCTTTCCTTTTTCATATTTATCTTTATGAGGACATCTAACAGCATAATGACCAACTCTACCACAAGCAAAGCATTTGAAGGGTAGCTTACCTCTAAACCTTCCAGAACCCCGTTGAAGCTTCTTGACAAAGTTTACCTCATCTTCTTCTTTTGAAATATGTCCCGATTCATTGTGTTCTTCCTTTCCTTTTAATGAGGCTTTAAATGCAGCTTCTCTCATATCTAATGGTCCTCCTTTTCTCATCTCAAAGGTAGTTAAAATTCTGTGAAGCTGTCATAGTGATATTCTGCAGATCTTGTTTTTCTTTTATGGCAGACACTTTTGATTCAAATTTAGTAGATAAGGATCTCAAAACTTTCTCAACTAAGGTAACTTCCTTTATTTCTTCACCGAGATTCTTCATACAATTAACAACCTCATCTATACATAAGAAGTAACTAGCTATACTTTCATCACTATGCATATTAAGAGTTTCATACTGAATTCTGAGAGTTTGAAGCTTAGCACGTTTTACCTGAGAGTCTCCTTCATAGCTCAGAACGATTTTGTCCCATATTTCTTTGCTTGATTTGAGCTGCATGACTTTGACAAACTCTGATTGTGATAGACTTCCCAATAAAGTATTGATGGCTTTGGCATTAGTTTCATATTGCTTTTTACCTGCCGCATCTATAGGAATTGCTTTTAGAAATGTATATCCTCCTTCCACAATTTCTTAGACACCTGTTCCATGTGATTGTAGATAGGCTGTGGTTCTTATTTTCCAATAAACAAAGTTTCTCCCATCGAAGATTGGTGGTCAGATGGATCCCATGCTTTATTGATTATTCACGTTGATTGATCTCCCTTCAAGCGATCAAGCTTCTTCTGAAGGACCTGCTCTGATACCAATTGTTGGAAATAATACTAAGAGGGGGGTGAATCAGTATTATCAGATCAATAATTTTATTTCCCAAATAGATTTATATATGCTACTTCAGCGAACTGAACTACTGTGTACATGCCATTTTGATTAAGGAAACCAACGTATATCCAGAGAACTTGTGATTTAGACAATTTATCATGTGTTGATCTTCAAGCAGTATATCAAATATTTATTAGACAGTGCAGTAAAAGCAGAATAAAGCATCGCACATAAGCAACACACATGAACACCAAGATGTAAGGTGGGAACCCAATGTGGGTAAAAACCACTTGTTGTTGTCATCTATGTCTTCTTTTAATAATAAGTAAATATGTTTACAATCTTGTATTGGTGCAGACTCATACCAGTACACAGGCTTCTACTTGCAAAAGGTTAAGACCTTCTCTCATTCTCCAGTTTCTACTAGAAGGGAGCTACAACCCCCTAGCTCTTATACTAGCCAATATGTTTACTAGTACGTAGGTTCCAGCCTACAAAAAAAATCCACTCTTCCACCAGGGACCACGTTTCATGAATTTTTAGACTGAATACTCCTAGATCACAACACCACAATCTGAAGGCCACGTTTCATTTAATTTTCACATTGGTCCCATCATAACTTTTAAACTTAAACTGCATCAACCAATATTCAGATAATCTGAACAATCAGATCACTGACACTAGAACACTGTGCTGAACCCAGAACCTTGCATCATCATTCAGAACTAGCTGTAACCTCAAAAATCATGCATTAGAGTGTATACGCTACTTGGTTGCACCCAAACTATGTGTATACACTACTTCCATTAATTGAACCTGCGTATACCATCAAAACTACTGCAAACATAAAGTTTTGAACTAAGTCTATACCAACTATCAATATTCTGAATATCTAATTTCAACATTCAAAGCTTTACACAGGCGGGGACAGAGATCACTTCTTCTCACTTATAAAATCAATTAATCAAATGCCAGCCTCCTTATGCATTCAATTTTACATTTATATCTAAGAAGACTTCATTGACATACAACAATAAAATAATAGAATTTTATTAGATGGATCAATCAGATCTAAAAAGAAGCTTTTATTTTGTATACTCTACGTGAAAGAACCAAATCTGCGTGTATACGCTCTTTGGCTGAGACGAACCTGCGTACAGATCTGCAAATATTGACTCAGAACTTTGCTGCAATTCCAGACTTTAGACAAACCCAAATCATGATAAATAACGAATAGAACAGGCGCAAAACATCAGATCTAGTCTCACCCAATATCAGATCATTCAAGAATAAGTCATTTCAAGTATCATGATTCCTGATCCAATATTGAACTCAAGCTGCACATGAATATTTCAGATCTAGTTCCAAACATAACCCTCCAACATAAAATATAGTTCAGGTAGAAGTATTCCTTGGAATCTTATCGCTTGCACACCTAGCCTAATGATCTCATCCTCCTTATATACTCTTAGGCCTTTCTCAATACCTTGGACCAATACCTTGGATCAAATACTTGGTTTTCCAACATGTACGTGCTTTCCCCCCTGTGAAAGTGTGTGTATACATTATACGCTCCTTTTGTTTTGTTAACCCGCATGTATATGCTTCTTAGACAGAGTGAACCAACATATACACCTCTTTCTTCATTCTATGGAGTCTGATCTGTAATCCTTTGTTGTTAACCTGCTGCACTGTTAACTGTCATCTAAGAGAGTTTCCATCAAGGACAACACATGTATCATAATGCCAACACTCTGCCCCGAATTCCAAAATCCATCTAGAAAAGCGAAGATCAAAACCGAGATAAACATACGAACATACCATGGCATTTGGAAAATTCAAGGCTAGGCTGAAAACCACTATCATAACTTGGAAAAACCATGTCGTCGATAGCAAGAGAATCAGACACCAACATGAAAAACCATGCATGTCCAAACCAGTAAGGAAATCACATATGGAAAAGGTTACCTACAAGTATTCCTACTAAAGTTGTCTGATACTTCTTTTCTTCCTTGATCCTTCCTTTCCTTTTTCTTACTTTTCCTTCCTTGATCCAAAACTAGAGTGCTTCGAGAAAACTCTAAGTGACGAAGAATTAGAGAGAGAGAATAATGAGATATCTCCAAAACTTGAACTAACGAAAGGTTAGGAAAAGCTTGACAACTCATCCTCAGAAGCCTTTTTATTAATGAAGCCTTTATTTTCTTCATTTTCCATTATTTTCCTTCAATTTCCTCCTCACATGCAACCTGTGACCTTTCACCTTAATTTTCTCCTAATTTCTTTATTTTTATAAATAAGTGTGCTAAAAATGCCATTTTTACTTTCCAAAGCCTTTGCCTTAGCCATTGCTAATTTTCCTTAGCCAGAACACACATCCAGTGATGCCCACTGGGATATCTTTGCCCAACATTCAACTTGGAATAAGTGTCCCTTAACCGTGGTCTTTTTTTACCTTTATTAACTTTTATTAAATGAAATTTTCACTAGGGTTGTTACATCTACAGATGATTGGATACTTTATGTAGGTGCATCGCATCATATGACTCCTTGTCAATATTTGCTTCTTTCTATATTCCATAACAACATTTCACAAATTGCAATTGGAAACTCTACTCAACTTGAGGTATTGGAGTTAGACACTATGTAGTTGACTAATGGGTGCATTAATCTTGTACTCCTAATCTCTGAGATCTCTGCAAATTTATTGTCCATATATCAGATATGCCATTCTAGTAAATGGAAAATAATGAAGTTTTCTCCAAATTAGGTACTTATTAGAGAACTACATAATCTAATATTTGTTTTTACTATTGGACATGTTCGTCGTGCCTTTAGAATACATAAGGATATCTTCTTTCAACCTTCCTTTGTTTCTTATTTTATAGCTCATGTTCATTCCTTGAGTAGGGTTTTGCATGAATGATTTGGCCATCTAAATTGCATATATTTATAGCAAATTTTCAGTCAAAAATTGGGTTCAATTCTTCCAAAATTTTCTTGTACTCATGGAGTATGTTCAGGTTGTTGTCCTAGAAAATAATGTCAAGATTCATTTCCTAAAGGGAAATCATTAAGGGAGACAACACCTTTTGAGTTGGTACATAGTGATTTATTGAATTTTTAAACTCTTCATTTTTCAAGGGCCAAATATGAAATAATATGTTTTGATGATTTATCATAGTACTCTTAGGTGTACTTCATCATGTACAAGAGTGAAGTATTTGTAGCATCAAAACCTTTCAAGTTATTGTTGATAAACAGTCTTCATGATCCATCAAGAACCTACACACTAATAATTGGGGGGAATACGTCAATAAGACATTTCAAAAATTTTGTAGAGAACATGGCATTCTTCATCAAAACTCTATTCCATGCACTCCTGAAGATAATGGTATTGTTGTAAGGAAGAATCAAACACTCAAAGATATGGCTAATTGCATGATTCAATACAAGAACTTGGCACCTACCTTATGGCCCAAAGTAGTTAACTATTCCAATTATATTCAAAACAGGATCTCTTATAAGGCATCTCATAATATGATTCCAGTGGAAGGTTGGACACATGATAAGCCTATTGTCACTTGTTTTGGGGTATTTGGAAGTCTAATTGGGCGTCAATTCTAGATAAAATGAGCGAAGACATGGAGAAAAAGAGTCAAGTCAACCACCCACTCTCAAAATCCTTAGAATGTCCAATTATACTTTTTTTCCATGGTGGGAGGAGAAGTATTAGCAAAAGTTGTGCAACCATATGCAGGTCCAAGTGTGCAGCCAAACGATTGACTCAAGGGTGAGTCAATGAGCTATGGTTGGGGCATGATGGGTCTTTAATTTTTGGTAAATTTTGACCAAATATTGGTTGGAAAAAGGTTGCAGAGAGATTTAGTGAAAGTAGGAAAGTAACTCATTAAAGCAGTCGGAAGTCGAGAGCAAGAAAGGGAAGCAACGAGAAGAATTCATGAGAGATTATCTTCAAACACATAGAAGTTGTGGAAGTAGGATATGTGCATTGATTTTGAAAGAATCAAGGAGATAAGGAACCAAGCACTAAGATTTTTCAAAGAAGACCAGGCCAAGTGAACAAGCTCAAAGTGGAAAAAGTGGACCAAATCAAGCGAGAAGGATAAAGGAAGGAAATATGTAAAAGGCTACAAGAAATTAGTTAGAGGAGAGAGAGATTTTCTGTATGC
The DNA here is from genome assembly GCA_031772625.1 of Pinus tabuliformis. NCBI lineage: Eukaryota > Viridiplantae > Streptophyta > Pinopsida > Pinales > Pinaceae > Pinus > Pinus tabuliformis. Next base: position 885,079,265 of record CM062804.1, on the reverse strand, counting down.
CAAGATCTTTCTAAACTAAAGATCCAAGCTCTGTATTTGTCTTTAGATTGTAATTTTGTCTTATTGACCCTTGATCTAATATGGCTTTTTAAATATGTTGCGAGCTCTCGTAGATATGTAATGTAATGGTTTTCTTATAATAATAAAGAATAAGTTGCAGAGACTAGTTATGTATATGCGAGTATGGAATTACTAAAGTTCATGTTCCCTCTAAATTTTTCTTATGATGTGTTGTGTATTCTAGTATTCATTGTTGTAAATGCTTTCATCCTAATTATATAATGAAATTTGAATATTTCTGCAAATGATGTATAAATACCTATGCAATGAATGATATATTTGTTAAGTTGCTTCTCTTCAATATCCTTCGATCCCTTTCATCCTTGAATGTCTTAGCCACGTCTTAGCATGCCTTGGGTGAGACACTTCTCCCTTATGGAGTAATAAAACGGATGTTGTTGCGCTAGACTACAACGGAATCATTTGTTGGCAACCAGTGGTTGAAACTTGGGTTTTCTAGGTCTAATTTTATACCAACAAATACTCAAACTTCATCCTCCATTTCATTTCAATATTCTGAACAAGGGCCCATATTTCATTCATTTATGTTATATTATTCATTTTGACATGGATAACGTTTGGAAGAGAGGAACCCGTTATAATTTCTTACTGTAAACAAAATAAAAATGCGACAACTCTATAACATGAATAAACAAGAATCGAGAATCAATAAACACTCAAAAAATTCAATAGGCTTCACATAATCTCTAAAATATATAATGATTTTATCATTAATCTACTACAGACACATATGATTTCAAAAGTAATTTCCATTAAGATCTAAAAAGATATATGTTAATTATAGAATTAAGCCTTAATTAAGTTTCTAATATCTTCAAATCAGCACTACAAAAAGCTGATATGTATGGAGGCGTAATGTATGTGAAGCTGTAAAAAAGAGAGATCAAAGGTTTTGTCACATATATCATTCTTCCACTCATGCTTCCACTATGCTACAATGAATATTAGTTGCAGAGCCATGTTTATAAATGGATTCGTTGAATGTTTGTTGTAAAGAATATCTTATAATATCGATGCATACAATATTCTTTATTCGTTAACAAGTAGTAATCATTAAACAATGTGTTAGAGTGAATGTTATTAAGGATTAAAATAATATCATGATTGTGTCATGATTCAGTGAATAAATGATTACATTAGTTGAGAATGGATCTTTGGTTCATTGTAAGATGAAGCCTTAATTATTATTTTAATATGATATTAAGCACTTGAAGGATGACCTGATTACATGTTGATTATTCTTTTATATCTAGTAATTGCCAAAATGTTGTCGACAAACGAGGCAATGTGCACAAGAAGTGTGTGAAGAATATCATTTCAATATGTTATAACAAATACTCGATGCAGAGTCATGTTCACCTTCATGACTTGTTTACAAGTGTGCTAATTACACTTCGATTCGCTGAAAAATACTAAAAAGATTATTTTATAATATTGATAAATACGATCTTTTTTATATGCTTAAAAAAATAATTGTTACACATGTGCGGAGTGCAAAGATGTGGATGAAGGTTCCATTTTGCGAAATAAATATGTGATTAGAAATGTGCGAAGGAGATTTTCACATCATTTCAATCTGCTATGGCAGATGCAAAGAGCTATCCATATTCTTGAATTGCTTACAAATAGTAAATTCTATTAAGCACTTGAAAAATATAATGATTACATGTTTATTCGCTGAATGAATTCCAAAAAGTCGATTTTATAATATCAATAGATACAATTTTATTAATATGTTTGCAATGACTAATCATTACACAATGCATCAAAGTAAATGGTATGAAGCACTTGAGTGATAGCTTGATTGTGTATCGATTCATTGAATATATATTGATACTATTGTTAAGGCTTAATTAATTCTTTAATTCTGAGTGTTGAGTTGTATACATCGTAATTAGTATCAGTCATTGTAGCTTCTTGCTCCTTTGCAAACATTTATGTATCAACATACTTTTTTCATATATGGCTACCTTGCACACTTGTCTTTTCTTGAATGCTATGGTACTAAATTCTTTCAACAGTTTGTGTGTCACATGTTACCATTACAAATCATATTAGAGGAAATTTCAACCTAAAAATGGCCATGAAATTTTCATGTACATAATATGTAAGCTAATCAAAATCATTTAAATTTAAAAAGAGGTACATATAAATATTTTGGAGGGAAAAAAAAAAACTAACTAACTAACTAACTAACTATTTTTTTTTAATTGTATTTTTGGCTTATCTCCTTATAGGTTTACTCAAATATGAAGTGTAGATACCCATTGGACGAAGAATTAAATTATGCATCCAACAAGTATGCATTATGCATACTTTTTAGAAGACCCACATCGATGAAAATTGAAGATACATTAGAAAAGCGTGTTTAACACATTTTTCTAATGTATCTTCAATTTTTATTGATGTGGGTCTTGTCAAAAGTATGCATAATGGGTACTAGTTGGATGTTGAACTTAGTTCCGCACCCAGTGGCTGTCTACACTTGAAATTGAGTGAACCTATAAGGAGATAAGCCAAAAATACGTTAAAAAACATTAATTTTCTTATTTTTCCTCCAAAATTCAAAACTCTTATTTTATTAATTTCCTATTATTTTATTATTTTTCCTTAGGAGGTCACTTTTAGGCCAAAATTTCCTCTAATTGATTATGTGATATAATATGTTATAAACACTAATTCTTACATTTAATCCTTGGTTCTATCGATATATGGTTTGACGTGTAAAAATGATATGGAGAACATGATCGTGTTTGGTCCTTGTAATAGCGGCATCTGTTAATTAGCTAAACATTCACAATAATTCTTCGCTTAATAAAGAGATATAACCTCAATAACACATAGTGCAGAATGTGAAGTTGTAAATAAACCTTCCATTGTGTGCAATATGGAAATTTTTGGGAATGCAGAAGTGCAGAAGAAATTATGCGAAGATGGATTTCATTATGCGAGCCATAAAGGCATGAAGGAAAGGATGAAAAGGTGTCTTTCATTATGCTAGATACAGAAGTGAAAAGATGGAAATAATAGTATATTGTGAAAATATGGACACTCAGAATGCAAACATAAGGATAAAGCTTTCATTGCACGTAATACAAAAATTTTATGGAGTGCAGAATTCTAAACGAAGCTATGCAAAGATGTATTTCATTATCCAAGATATGGAGGCAAGGAGAAAAGCTTTGCGAAGGTGGATTTCATTGTGTGGGATACAGATGTGTGGATGTAGAAATAACGATAGATTATAGAGATGTGGGCATTCTCAAATAACAAAAAAATGGTAGATTGCAGAAATGCAAACATTTAAAATACGAAGATGTAGATAAATTTTTGATTGTGTGCACTACGGAGATTCTATAGAGTGCAAAAGTCCAGATGAAGCTATGTGAAGATGGCTTTCATTATGTGAGGTACAAAGGTATAGGGGAAATCTTTGCAAAAGTCGCTTTCATTGTGCGGACTGTAGAAATTTTTGCAGATTGTAGAAATGCAAACAAAGCTATGCGAAAATGGCATTCATTATGCGAGATATGAAGGTGCAAAGGAAAACTATGTGAAGGTTGCTTTCATTATGTGGAATTGAGGAGACGACACAGAAATAACAATAACTTATGGAATTGTAGGCATTCTTGAATACCAACAAAATAGGGGCCCTGCACAAAAAGGCAAAGCATTAATTAATTAATTAACGGTAGATGCAAGGACTATATTGTTTTGCAACTATTAATTTTATTAAATATAATATCTAATAATCTATTACAGTTTAATGTTCATATTATTGTTCAAAGTAGTCTTTAAGTATGACATCTTGGGGTTTTTGGCAGATTTCTCGCTGAAATCCGGCGAAAAAAATTGTGGTCAAATCTTGATTTGTGTTGTTTAAACTAGTTTTTTGACTAAAGATATAGATTCAACACTTTTAAAAACCCCTATAGCACTTCAATTGTGAAGAGTTCACCTGTCAAGCTTATAATTTAAATGAATCCTTGTCGAATTCTAAATAAATTAAATTGAAAAATAAACTAGAAAACTTTAAAAAAACACACTTAAAAACTACTCATTATTTTTCACTATAAAAATAGAAGAAGAAAAAAATTAGAATAAAAACACGATAACTATATGTTAAATAGGAACACAATAACTATCTCATAAATAGTGAAAAACATAAAGCTACTCCTAAGAAAATCCGAATATAGACCTAAGTTGTTAAAATTGTTATGTAATGGTGATGTCAACGATTATGCAATTGTAACGAATATATTTTTGCTATGTAATGGTGATGTCAACGATTATGCAATTGTAACGAATATTTTTTTACTATGTAATGGTGATGTCAACGATTATGCAATTGTAACGAATATTTTTTGCTATTTAATAAATTGAAACAAATACATTTATAGAGTTATATTTAAACCCAATGTCCTTTATAATCTCAAAGTTATTTTAAACCATTAATATAATTAAAAGTATGCGAATAGATTTAATGCGAACATTATTTCAATATTAAACCAAAAAAAATTGTAATATTAATATTTATATTGAGATATATTAAAAAATAATTACAAAGAAAGGTGTTCTCTAATTATGAACACCAGGTGTTATACGGGAGTCCATCCAGCCATTCAACGAGCTGAATCTTTTATGCTTTTCAACCCACCTCCAAGGTGCCTCCATTTCCAACATTTACGACTCCTAACCTGAAATCGGTGCTGTGCAGCTAATAAAAAAACTCTTCCCACTGAATTCCAGTTCCGGTCTTCTAAGCACCTCCTCATGCATTCGTGTTTAATTTAGCTGAGAATTTCTGTTTTGACATAAATCCATCTCCGCGTGGGGGTTTAGATCTAGACGGTGTTCCCTATTTTCAGGGTTAGCTTAATTTAGCAACTCGGATGTCAGATGTAATTAATGGAAAGTAATAAATGACTTTCTCTCGAAGAAAGGTTAGAGTAGAACATGTATTGTAGGAAGCGCTAAAACAATGTTAAAAATATTTATTCTCAATAATGTGCCTTTCAATTGAAGTAAAATATTTATTTAATAATATTTTAAATTTGATAAGGCGATAATTTTTTGTTGTTGTTGTTAAGTTTGGCAAGACCACCCTATTTTCTATTAAACATAAGTAAGTTTACACCACATTCAGTGATGAGGTGGCTTCAACTTGCCCCGAAGGGAAACCAAGTCTGTTAGCTACATTGTAAGCCATCCAAAAGCAATAAAGTCTTAATCTCTCTAGCCAAGCTAGATATATCTCAATTTCGTGTCCATACACTACATAACTATCTAAACTGATATTTGCGACGCAAAAATCAAAAGATATCCTCATAAAAAAAATATGCATGGATAAGAGTCTATTCCTTCTGTTCCTCTGAGGCAGATTCAACAGGTGTCGGATCCTTGGCGGATGCCCCTGACATGTCATTCAGCTCCAATATGCAAGAAATGTGGCGATCAATTTTATCCAACCTGATATCTTGTTTAGGCGGCTGGAAGAGAATTTTCTACAAAACTTTCTTATACCTTGGCATTCCCTGGAGTGTCACTGTCATTCCCATGGAAATATGTTCCATTTCCTTGCCTAATAAACTCTTCATTAACCAGTACAGGTACAAGTTTTGCTTAAACTGCTTGATTCATCCTCCGGTGTTGCCCAGATCTGGGACTAAGGTCCTCCAATTGTCCATTTCTTCCTCTGTCTCGTTGCCTTGTTTTATTTCCTCCTCCCACTCTTCTAACAATTTATGGATTCTTGCATTCGTCCCCTCACAGTAAGCCTTCATCACTTCAGTGATAAGGTGTTCTACCAACTTCTTGCCCCTGCTCGGTTCCGACGTGCTCGACTCCTTATCTTTTCTAGGTGTCGGGCCTCTCCTGCCATGACCACATCCCCTCATAGCACAAGCCATGACCTGCTTGCCAGAGCACTGGTAACAACAATAGTTAGTTAAATTGAAACACAACATTATAGTTATAAGCCACCCCCTAGTGACTCTATTCTAAGTTTTTTTTCCATCGTTATGCACCATCCCCTGTTTCTCCTCTTCGCTTGCTCTCATGGTTTCTGAGCTAGGGTGGTCCTGAGAATACAACCTGCAATGGTGAGGTCTATAGGCCAAACCCCCTGTCGTACCCTTTTTCCAATCCCCATTACTAGTGTTTGCATGCAAGTTAGACAACCCTTACCTAACCCATTCTTGCATACCCCTCTTTCTTCTTACATTTTGTGTGGATTAGTTCATGTCCCTTTCCCCCTCTGCCCAAGGATTAGTGATACTACCCCTTAATTCCACCCAATTGTATTTCCACTCGGATTCTCCACTTCTACCATCTCCTGCCCCTCATACACTCTCTTGCCATAGTCAACCTCACCCCAAGCATTATTTAGGGAGCGTGGTGCATCCAAACCCAGTAGCATGCAATTGTCCCCCCCGACAGTCATAGGCATTACCAGTTTGGAAGAGGGTATGGATACAAAACCAAGAAATTAGCAGCGATTGACTTCCACATTACCACTAGCAATTTTCTATCCCTTATGCCTTCTTTCTATTTACCCTCCTCTCCCCCCAACAAAACCCCAACCATAACATAATTATAGTGATGGAGCAAAGTTAAATTACATACCTAGGATCAATAGACATTCGTCGTCAAGTTTGACACCACTGCGATACCACCTCTCCCCACAAGTTGACCCTCGAACATTGAACGCCTATTTCACTCGCCTACCTCTATGCCTTGACTTACCTCCTGTCCCACTACCTTTCCCACCTCCCCAACAGGCATCCATGCCAAGGGTCACTGCACCCACTTCCTTGAGCATGTGGGGGGTGGCGGTACTAATTGCCGCAATACCAATCATTACTACAATCAGCTTGTCTCAATTGTCAGCCCGCATCCCGATCGGGGTGCGATAATTTATTTTATTATTCGGTAAAATTGAATAAAAAAATAATAATTTAATAACCAATTTAGTGTATAATTTGGCCATAATATTGAATTATTATTATTTATTATAAATATTGTTTTATTAAGTTGTTTATCGCATCTCACCATAGCATGAACAAAAAAATTAAAATTTTTAACATCTTAAATCTTGTAACAATAAATAAAGAAATTAAAATGATAATGATCAAATCTTATAACTATATTAAGATAATTATAGTAAAGTGTAATTGGACAAGAATATTTAGTGTTGTATCCTCTTCAAATTCTTAAGTAAGGGAGCTTGGCATTTGTTACACATCATTTTTTCGCATTAGGTAAATTATCATCATAATTGGATCTCTTGCCATCCATCCAAGTGTCATGAAGCACTCCCTTGCAAGTCAACAACATATATACCTTGAATAAAGTGGAATTTTGTACCTCATGGTACAAAACCTTGTTTTTTAGCATATCCACAATTTTTCTAAACAAAATCTGCACATGGGCAGTTTCTTCCATTATAAATTGTGTAGATTTGCGCTTTGTCTTCCACTATAAACTGCACAGGTAAATCAATAAAAAGTAAAAATAAAAAGTGAGATCTAGAAGCATTGTTGGGTGAATCATTCCCAATAGAAAGCCTCGAACTCATGTTTATTTGAGCCTAACCTCATTTTTTATGGAACCAATTCTCATTCTTCAAGGAGCCCTCATCCGTCTTTTAATGGATCTCATCCTTGGACTAAGGATCTCAAACTACTTCCTTTTGGCCTATTAATCAAGCCATAGGTGGGGGAATTAAGGGAGGGTCTTTTGAGTAAATTTATGCTAGGGGAATCAAGTTGGAGAGCTTATCATTCTTAGAGAGGATTGAGATCAATGGGAGGAGCTTCACAACATCAAGGCACGGGTTTTGTATCTCCTTTATGTTTCTAAAATTAATACAAACAAACATTTCTTCTCATTGCATTGTTTAATGGATTAACTGATTAATTTCATGGATGGTTTATGTTATTAATATTTTTCCATTGGAATGATGTTATTTATGTTTGTGCATTATAATGATGTTTGTTACTAGTCTCCTTAATCATTAGTTTCAATTAATTAATCATTGATGTTGCATATGCCTTTGATCCTTTCTTGTTTCTGTGTGTGAAGGTCTAGATTCAAGAATGGAGGAGCTACACAAAAGCACAAAGGCTGATCTTCATCAAAGATGTCTTAATAAGGTATGAATTTCCTTTTCTCGCCTTGTTATATTATGATTCAAGAAACGATAGATTCGGGGAAGGAATTAGCTTGATTGTTTGTTTGTTTCTAATTTCCGTCTAGGATGTAGGGAGATAGCTCTCGTTAGCAAGAGGGATTTATCTACCTAACAAATTGCAAACTCCACTGGTGAATTTCATGCTCCCTTCCATCTCCTTGTCTTTTATTCTCGAACCTTTTTTGATAGCTTTATTTGAGTCTTGACAAGTTAATGATCATTTAGATTTTGTGATTTGTTTGGATACTTTTTTATTTTTTCTTTGAGTTTCTCAACCTGCGTGGTTTCTGTTCAGAAACAGATCGCAGATCTGCATAGATTACCTTTATCAATAGTGTGGATGTATAATGTCTACCTGCACATACTCCGAGAATTTTTTAAAAAAATAGCTTTTTATCTCATTAAATTCTGAATTTTTGTTTGTTAAGGTTTCATTGCATTTGTCTATGACTCTAGTCGCTCTTCGTGTGTTTGATCAAGTGTTGTGAGGGAGTTTTCTTGAGATTTATTAGTTTTCAATGATTGAAAGGTAGGGTTTATTAAGAATTAGTGTTTTGATGAGATATGCTTCTTGTGATGCATTGTAAACGAGAGTCATTTTTATTCCAATATTGAAGTTGAATAAAAATCACACTTTAAGCATTGATTTCATAACATTCATTCAAGCATTTTCATTTTAAGGATTTCTTTGGGTGTTTTGAATTTGAATTCCTTTAGTCATTTCTCAAAGATTTGTCTCAGTTTCTTAACAATTTTTTCATGTTTTTTCCTTTGAGTATCTGAGTGTTAATCACCTTTGAGTGTCATTATTTTTTATCTTTTGAATTTTCACCCGATTTCCTTTACGTACACTTGATTGGTTCTTTAGTTGGATTAATGAAGGTAAATAGTCTTGTTATTATTTCTCTGCTTTGGAATCATCTTGTGTTTATTTTGAAGAATTATCTTACATAGATTACCTTTGCATGGTTAGAATTCTCATTTCATGAATGAAAATTGTGCATAGATTACATTTGCATAGTGTTCATGGAAATTGTACATAGATTACATTTGCATAGTTTTCAAGAAAATTGTGCATAAATTAAATTGTGTGGTTTGCAACTTAGAGCTTTGAATTTCATTGAAAAATTAGAGGTGGTACATTTTGGAGCTAATATTTTAAAGAAGAACCTCTTTAATTACTCTAGCTAGAATTCATCGAAATGAAGAGATTACATATTTCATATTTGATGCATTAGAATTTTGAGTCAAGTCATAATACCATTAGTTTCATATCCATTTACCTATTTAGTAAATAACAACTTAATAACACAGCGTTAATAAAATTCATCTAGAATTTTTATTATTTTTAGGGATCTTCCAAGTATAGTAGATTAGGATGTAGGTCTTTGGAATAGAGAAGTGAGTAAACTTTCAAAAGCTAGAAACAAATAATAGAATCTTTAGCTAGGGAGAGAAATCGAATTATTTCAATTTTTCTCTAGGAAGCTCTTCTTATACATGGGTTAAGCACGAGATCATGTCGAATCTCGTGAAGTGATCGTACCCACTTCATTGTCTATGGTGGAGTGATTTTCACATATTACAACAGTGTCAAAAGGTACCTGGGGTCACTTGAATGTAAACCTCCAATTAACCACATTGAGGAGCTTTCAAGGGGATTGACCTTTGTTATTGTCCTTGTGTGTACGTCCGGTCTACGACTATTCCCCACATAAAAGTGTTATAGTTGGTAAACTTAGTGACCATAATTCTAAGTCTCTACCTAAGGTGACGACAGAGGGAAGGTCCTACCATACTTCGAACAGACATTGGCTAGACTCACTTGGACTTTTTGGAAGGTATCTTCACTCGAGATGGAATAAGTGAAGTTACTTAAACCATATTTTTTCATTAAAAATGTTTTCAGTGCAACTTTTTCTAGATGCTCATATCTATAAAACTTTTCACCTTGATTTTTGTGACGTTGGATTTCATCACCAACTAGTGATTTCGTTGTGAAAAGCTTGCTTGTATGGTTTGAATCCCTAGATTTTTTAGCATGTGTTACTTTGTTTGTTTTTACTTTTTACAGGACCTTATCTATGGATTGTGGATATTATTTAATTTTTAATAATAAAACCTTATTTGGATTTAATCTAATGGAAACAATTTCGAAAGTTACCGATATATACCTCCCTTTTAACGGGAATCCTAATCCTTTTCCTAATTTTGCAAATGTCGGTCCTCCTTATATGGATACATTGTCACTTCCTCGATTCATGTTAGGTTTACTTGTATGGCTATTCTCAACTTCTTTAATTCCAAATACTCCAATTGTACCAGCTCAACCTACTTTTTCACCTCAACTGAGTTTTCAATCTTAGCATCACCAACTTACTATTGATCCTCTACCTTCTTCACCCAACATGTCCTCGTCCCTTTCTTCTTCTTTGCTTGGTAAAAGCCTTGATGATATTAACCAAGTGACTAAGAAGAAGAAGAAAGGGAAGACGAAGAAGAAGCGAGATAATAAAGTAGTCAACCAACCAACCATGGCCATAAGTATTGGTAATGTTGAGCGAACTTCTACAATGCATCGTAAGCCAAAATACCCTTGCAATCTTTGTAAGGGTGACCACTTCCTTGTCAATTTTCCTAGTATTCCTAAGGTTTTTGAAGTATGGTCAAATAATTCTCATCAGCTTACTCTTGATCCATCAAGTTGTGATTCTCATATTCCAGGGAAAAAGATTAAAGTTAGGTTTCCTTATAGGTTATGCAGAGGGACTCATCATAGTCACCTTTTCCCTCACATTGATGAAGCCTCAAAATTATTGGAAAAATTTACTATTTCAAAACAACAACTTCCAACTAATTACAACAAACTTTCTCCCCATCTACCGTCAATTGATGAAGTGATAGATCTAAATCCAAGTACAGTCAATCCCATTCTTCCAATGGAGAATGAAACATGTATCACCCATGTTGATGGACTATTTTTTTATCAAGTGGTCAAATTGATTCCATCTTCGGTCGATCCAACTCTCCATTTATAGAGTGAACTTCATACCGCTTAGGTTCTTCATGGTACCTTAGATTCGTCAACACATGGGGGAGTTTCATCTATTTCTTTTGAACCCCATCCAAGTAATGAGGCTATTTGTTTTGACAGGAGTAGACTAACAGAACCTCATCTTCCTTCTTCCCCCCATTTCCAAATCATTATGAATACTTGTGGTAAGAATGTGCGATGAACAAATGTAGATGAAGATGCTTCTATCAGTATTTTATCCTCAACCACTTGGCAAGCTTTGGGCTCCCCTCAGCTTATGCCTATTACACATAATCTGCTATCTTTTAACGACACCATTAGTGAAACTTCAGGGAGGTAATATTGTTTGTATAAATTTTATGGTATTCCAAGGTCCCTTAGATTTCAATTTTCTCGTTAGGCGAGACTATGTTTATGCCATGAAACTTGTTATATCAACACTCTTTCATGTGATGTCCTTCCCTCGCAATGGAAACATTATGACGATTGATCAACTTTCATACATTGATCTTGCTTGGACTACCATTCATCCAACACCCTGAACGTTCCTTACATGGAAATGGTACCTACACTGCCGTCGGTTAATTATGTGGCAACCTATCCCGTGTTTTCTGTTACCGATGCAAGGGAGCCTCTAACTATCTACTCAACTTATTTTGACTTGGATTCGGTAACTGAGGTGGCCAAACATCAATGGGTTCATTTGAATACAATTTTCTTATCACCATTAATCCCCTTGACATGTGTTCCTTCCAGAGAAATTTTCTTCCATCTGATGAAGGCCTTTTGGAAGCCATGAAATGGGTCCTTGAGGGAAGTTCTTTTACTACGTTAACCTTGTTTAAAAATGAAACAAGTCCTTGAGGATAGTTCTTTTATTATGTCAACCTTGTTAAAAAATGAAACACGTCCATGAGGATAGTTCTTTTATTGTGTTAACCTCATTAAAAAATGAAACAGGTCCTTCTGAAGATAGTTCTTTTAGTGTGTCATCCTCCTTGAAAAATGAAACAGGTCCTTCTGAGGATAGTTATTTTACTGTGTCAACCTTGTTAAAAAATGAAACAATATCTCATGAGGATAGTTCTTTTACTATTCCAACCTTGTTAAAAAATGAAACAGGTCCTTTTGAGGATAGTTCTTTTACTGTTTCAACCTCGTTAAAAAATGAAACATGATCTCATGGGGATAGTTCTTAAATTGTGTCAACATTGTTAAAAAATGAAATAACTATTCATGAGCATAGTTCTTTTACTGTGTCAAGCTTGTTAAAAAGTGAAACAAATCCTCCACTATTTGAGTTAAGTCTTTAACTAGATCTCATAAATGTTAATTCAATTCTTTCTGATCTCGTAAACAAGCCTTCATTTCATCCACCTATTACTAACTTGTAGTCAACTAAGGTGAATGAAATGAAGTTTGGGGGAAATGTGCCTTTGCAGACATTATGGTGGGGGAATGAAAACAACTCTCAAGCATAGTTTTCTCTGTTTCAAGGTTGTGTAAAAATGAAACCACTCTCAAGCACAATTTTCTCTGTTTCAAGATTGTGTAAAAATGAAACCACTTTCAAGCACAATTTTCTCTATTTCAATATTGTGTAAAAATGAAACCACACTCAAGCACAATTTTTTTTTTTTCAACATTGTGTAAAAATGAAACTTATCTCAAGTCCATTTCGGTTAGTTAAACTCATGAAAATCCCGAGCTTCTTTTGCTATATTTTCATGCTCGTAAAACACACATGAAAATGCTGAGTTCTTTTCGTGTTTTCCTTCTCATTAATTAAATTGAAATTTTGTAAATTGAGTACATTTTTATCACCTTTTCAAAAATGTTAAAACTTACGAAAAAGCGAAACCATAGAGTCCTCTTTTAAGCCAATTTCAAACTCCTTTAAAATGAAAAGATCGTCGAGTACTTGATTATTTGAGCTTATAAAAGTAGATGAACAACCGTCCACTCAGTATAAGTTTACTGCTTTTATGGACTGAGCTAGGACTATTTACGAAAAAGGTATACATTGGTCAAACATGGTCAATAGAATTCTCTCTTGTATTATTTTATCCTTTTTCAAACTTGAGAGACTAGACATACGAAAAAGAACATGATGGAGTTTACTTATGTTTTTCTTCTAACTCCCTAAAAGTGGAAAACATCGAGCTTTACTTTCTCTAGGCTCGTTAAAATTTTACGGTAAAAGAACTGAATGAGTTTCCTTTTTTTGTATTTTTCAAACTCTTAAAATAAAATGACATCGAGTTACCCCTTTACTAGACTCGTAAAATTTAAACAGTACAAGACTCGTTAGGCATGACAAGACCAAACCTCTGATTCTGAGGGTTCGTTAAAAATACTAAGATGGACTCATCTGAAGGATGAGTTTATAGGAGAAGCATATGTTATTCTCCTTAAGCTTGTAAAAAATAAAGAGGTACTTACTAGTAATGGTGGGGGAAAATTGAGAAGAAAAGTTTGTTTCTTGTATTTCAGGTAGTATGTCACTATTGAACATTGCACTCCATCAAATATCTATTCGAGTTGGGGAATCCATTTGTCTAACAGTTAATCGAATCTTATTGAAAGTCTTCATTTGGTTTTGGGTATTATCGTTGAGTCAAATGTTGGCAACGCATTTTGATGTGTCGCCAATATGTTCAAGAGAAGTCTAAACCTTAGTTTAATTTACCTTCCAATTTTTAGTCTTCAATCACATCGGTCATCCCTGAGTCAATCCTTGCAAACTATTTTCCAAAATTTGACATCGTGTTTCACATCGTAGGCTTTCTTGCGAGATGTCACTTACTATCCACTTCAGCTCATTATCTAGGAAGTTGATCTAGAAACCTTCAGTACCTTGAAGCCTGCATGCATTAATGACAGGTTTCTCATCATTGGCCTTCGATCGAATGATCCTATGAGTGTTTGACTTCATATCACATATTTGCACTTCATAGATTGTACTGGGAGTACTTTGAGAGCCATTGTCATTACTGGTGGTTTCTCTCACACTTGTTAATGGTTCACATCATTGACCAGTAATCAAGTGGTTTCTACCATGTTCGACTTCAAGACATTTACTCGCTTGGTTAGATTCATACTATGGATCAAGAGATGGAGATGAAGACCCTAGATCTAGTTTCATCCATCCAAGTTGCGAGGAGTTTTGTATTCATAATTATACGAAGATTCTTATATTTGATGGCTGCATCCATCCTATATCTACTTTGACATGATGTTTTTCCATACTGTACTTTAACACTTTTATGTTCTAAGAATGGGAATGCCTACATTAGTGATGATTATTATATTGCATTGTAATCCTTGATTGATTGTTGCAGATTTCCAACCATGATCTCTGATCCAATACTTGATATGATAAAGTACCTCATCCCTCAAACCTTTCTGACTTTTCACTTTAGGGGGAAATCTATTACACATCATTTTATCGCATTAGGCAAATGATCACCAAAATTGGATCTTTCACCATCCATCCAAGTGTCATGAAGCATTCCCTTGCAAGTCAACAAATTATATACCTTGAATAAAGTGGATTTTTTGGATCTCATTGTACAAAACCTTGTTTTTTAGCATCTGCACAATTTTTCTGAACAAAATCCACACATGTGTTGTCTCTTCCACTATAAACTGTGCAAATTTTCACTCTTTCTTCCACTATAAACTACGCAGGTAAATCAGTAAAATGTAAAAATAACAAGTGAGATCTAGAAGCATCGTTGGGCAAATCATTCCCAACATAAAGACTTAAATTCATTTTTATTCAATCCTAACCTCATTTTTTATGGAACTAATTCCCATTCCTCAAGGAGCACTTATCTCTATTTTTGTGGATCTCATCCTTGGACTAAGGATATCAAACTACTTCCTTTTGGCCTATTAATCAAGCCATAGGTGGGCAAATTAAGGGAGGCTGTTGAGAGTAAGTTTATGCTAGGGGAATCAGGTTGGACAACTTATCCTTCTTGGAGAGGATTGAGATCAACGGGAGGAGCTTCACAACATCAAGCCACGGGTTTTGTAGCTCCTTTATGTTTGTGAAACTAATACAAACAAGAATTTATTCTCACTACATTGTTTAATGGATTCACTGATGAATTTCATGGATGGTTTATGTTATTAATATTTGTCCATTTGAATGATGCTTTTTACTAGTCTCCTTGATCACTAGCTTGAATTACTGAATCATTTATGTTGCATATGCCTTGGATCCTTTGTTGCTTCCATGTGTCCAGGTCTAGATTCAAGCACAGAGGAGCTTCACTGAAGCACAAAGGGGGATCTTCATCAAGATGTCTTAATGAGGTCTGAATTTCCTTTTCCCACCTTGTTATCTTATGATTCAAGAAATGATAGATTCAGGGAATGAATTAGCTTAATTGTTTATGTGTTTCTAGTTTCCATCTAGGATCTAGGGAGATCACTCTTGTCAGGAAGAGGGATTTATCCGCCTAACAACATTTGCATCAAATTCTCTTCCATCACACTAACTCTCTTCAAATTACCTTCATTGCTTAAACTTGTTCTTGAATTTTGGGATTCCATTTCTTGTGACTCATAAAGCACTCCAAAATATACACATTAACTTGACACATTCCACCATACTTGATATCCTAGCAAAGTCATGAGTTTCTAGGCTTAGATGTAGCAAAACACAAATAAAATAGCATCGCTAAATTCTAAAACATGCTTTTAAATAATACAAGCTTGGCATCGTTTTTTTTAACTCTAGTAAATATAAATGAAGCTAAAATAAGTGCACATCTATGCTCAATTTGAACTCATGGGATTGGATTTCAACCAATAATCCCTAATTTGATGAAAATGAAGTGCACATGTTGAAAGAATAGTATAATTACTTTGTATCCTTTACATCAAATGATAATTAGTTTGGGCATATTTGCTATTAAATAGTAAAATATGGAGAGAAAAATGATAAAGAGTAACTCAATGAGTCCCACTAGGTGAGCATATTTAGGGAATTTATAGCGAAAGCTGAAAAGTGTATTGCATAAGGCACTCAACAATGATATATGTCCAAAAAATTCCCTATAAATCCAATCATAGTTATCGACTACCAAGTTAATGCATACTTGGCCAACAAAGATTGGAATGTTTTGGAATGGTCTATAGATTTCTTAGTGGTGTGCATTCATGGTGGCATCTGTAAGCCTCCTGCTGCAGCAGGTATTCATCTTTCATGACCGACATTTTTACATGCCAAATATGTCATACTTTGCATGCTGCAAAGCTCCATATTTGCTACAGAGGCCAGAGAATTGCCCATGAGAGTGTGCTAGTCTAAGTGCCATTGCTATGTTCCATTTTGATGAGTTTATCAGTTAAGGGAGCGCCAAACAACTTAATCTTGGTCTCCCTAGGTTTCAATTTCTTGTTGTAGAATATAGAGAATAATTATTTGTCCAAACAGCTTAATCTTGGCAGATTTGTAGATAGGTAGTGAAACAAGGGTGCTCAACGGCTTAATCTAAGCCCCTGGACGAAATAAGTGTAGATGTAGATAGGAGGACAGCAAGAATAAAAGAATGAAAAGCTGGGTATGCTAGTTCAAGTGCACCCAAACCAAAAGAAGAGAAAATGCTAGGTGGTTGCAGAATTGTGGCATGAGACCCATTTTATCTTTGCCAACATCATATCTATTCAGATCAGAAATGCAATGCAATTTTCCCTTGGAGGACTTCAAGAGAGGCATGCTAACTCCCCTTTCTTCTTATTCCCCAAATCATTCACTAACCTCCCCAAAGAGGTCAAGATCTGCTTGATATCTCCTAAGTTTCATCATTTGCCATATCATTGCCTAAGTAAAGATCTGCTTTGCTTAAGGATGCTTATATTTCTTATACGAGTCATTTTCCCCTTAATAGCCTAAGATTTGCATACTTAGCGCTCTCTCATCACATTTCATATTAACTGCTAACTTTATTATGTAACGCCCTATCTATCTCCCCTCCCCCGACTAACGCTATGTTAATAACTCCCCTATATACTTATCCCTTCCTCTGGTTGAAATATAACCATAAGTATCACTTGGGAATTACTAATTTTACTTGAAAATTAGTAAGAACCCTCATTTCGCTCAAAAAACCATCTTCCTAAGGTGTTTGTACTCCTTCCAAAACACAAAAACCCCCTTTAAACGCTATCGAACTCATTTCGATGCATCAAGAACTCTTCCAAAACTTTAAAAAGCATCTTATGATCGCATTAACCCTCCTCCGATGAGTTTTTCTCTCCTCCGACGCGATATCGCTGTCGGAGGTCGCAACATTCATTCATCGGCTCGCCCCTTTATACTTTCCCGATATCGCTTCGTCGATGCGATTTCGTGATCGACAACCACAAGTTTTTGTAGCTACATACAATTGCCCCCCCTCTCATCCGCCGATGCGATATTGCTATCGCATCCGAAAGCATATCGCATCGCGATCCATTCATTTCCGCAATACTTCCCATTATCGCACAGCCGCATGCCGCGTCGCATTTCCGAAATCAGCTATCGCTCCCATCGCATCACATATATAAAAGCCATTGCCCCCCGTCCTGGCCGATTGCCGATCTCCGAGTTAATCCTCGCCGTACTGCCACGTCACCCTGCCACATCACCCTGCCACATCACTATTGTACTGGGACCCAATGCTGATGTCATACTGACGTCATCACTAAAGGAAGGCACAAAGGGTGCAAATCGCAGCAAAGAGAGCTCAGAATAAAAAACTGAGGCATTTTTCGATGCGCGATTAGTGCTTAACGCTAATCGCCCATCGCTAAGAAAAAAATGACCAAAATGGAAAGCCTCATATCGTTCAGCTACCAAGAGGCCCGAAAATTTGCAGTTTTGACGGGATTCCTTCATTTTTGTTCGTATTCAAATCGGCCAGTGCCTATAGCATTCCAGAAGCCACGGAAATCATTTGTAGCAGCCATTCTTGCCTTGAAAGGGCAGAAAACGGGCGATTTGACAGTTTCAAACATGTCGAGGGAGACAAAATGGCCGATTCAAGTGTCAAAGAGTATCAGAGGAAAGATGAAACCTTGATTAAATTAAAGAGTATCAGATCAAAGTGGGCGAACATTGAATGGCCTCCAACAAAGTCAAAGAAAGCGGTGAGGGCCATCAAAGCTCACCAAGTCATAGTTAAAGCATTTAAAGCCACCGAACAGCAATGGATCAGACATCAAAGCACAGTTATGGCTAAATAAACCGCACAGAACCATAAGGACAAATTCGACTTGTTTTTTAAGGTAGCTGCCCCAGCGCGGCACTTAGATATCTTCTTGCATTTATTCCACAACAAGATTAAATTAAAGAACTCATTTCCCTCAGATCTGTTTAAGATCTGCTGTAATGGATATTTTTAGATATTTTCCCTATATAAACCACCCTAATTCATTGTTTAAGGGGTTGGTTCGTTGATTTGCTCCAGGAGAGACTCGCTCTGTATACTTGATGTTCTCATTAATCAAAGACTGCTGAAAAGCTTGGAGGATGGACTGTCTACTGTATTATTAATGTTTTGAAGAATGAATATGGAATCCTTGTGTTGCAACATGACTCAATAAGTGTTTCTTATCTCTGTTTCAAATTCATATATGTTTATGTCATACATATATCACCATCTAAATAGCAGAAAGAAAGATTAGCTTAGAACTTGCTTGGCTGCACTCTATGCTCAATTCCTGTTGTTTCTTTATGTTTTCATCCGAATTGGTAATGAATATGAATTCCATTTGGCTCGTATTCTCCCTAATTCACGCATGTTTGACAGTTATCTAGGGATTCTTGACTGCTCCTAGATAGAGCTCATTCACCTTCCCTCTGTTAAGCTGAATGAGAAATTCTTAATTGCTTCTCATTCCTTAGCCCTCACTCCATCCTTTTAGCCTAAATCATTGTTTCATGTGCAGCTAGCTTGCTCCATATTCTTCTTGTGACCAAGAAAAAGCACCAGCAGTCCTACTCCATGACTCCACACCCAATGGTTTGAAACTCTCACACTATACTTACCTCTCTACTTGGAAGCCTCATCCATCCCACCAAAACTCAAACAAAACCCCTTGAACACAACAACTAGCCTAAAATCATCATCAACAAAGCTAAATCATTAAGAGAGATCCCTCTCTGGTTGCAGGTGGGCTAGAACCTGCAGTCCAAAGATTGGTTTGTGGTTACCTCGGCCGTATCCCTTAAGGAGCTTCGGGAAAACCTGAGTGATAACATAATGGCGACTCCACTGGGGATCTTCTTCAGATGATTTTATAAACAAGTTGGAAAGCTCCAAGAATCTAACCTCCAAAAGTTTCTTTCTAACCCACTTTTCTTAGAAAAATCCCCAAAAAACAAGTTAGAAGCTGGCTCCTCAAAAGAAAATACATAATACCAGGTCAAACCCAGACCCAAATCCACCAGCTGGTTTTGAAAATCCGAATTTAATCCCAAGAAACCTCAGGAAATTAGAGCGAAAAGATTATTTTGTTGATTCTAGTCCTGAGATAGCTCGGCCAAGCGGTGTTCCCAGCGCTGTCAAAGTTTTATTTCGTTCAACTCCTAGTTCCCCTTGTTCTTTATCCACCTCTCAAAGCACTCCCTCCACACCTTCGTTCACTGCACACACTACCACTACTACTCCTATTATCCCAGTTGTTCCAGCTATTCCATTTATCCTGGTTGCTCCACTTATACCTGTTAATATGGCTAATAGATATGCACCCCTACAACTGCCTGCTAACCTCGTGGCTATGCCTCAGGATTACTAGACTAAAATAACTTATTTTGATGGCACAAGTGCCTGCACAGCCCTTCAGCATACAAAGAAAATGTAGGATTACTTTGAAAGCTATGAGATTGATGATGATGGGGTGAGAATGAAGATTTTTGTCCAAAGTTTGACAGGCGATGTCAGGACTTGGTTAGAGCACTCCCAGCTAATTCCATAGCAGACCCAGAAGCCTTGTACCAGTCATTTATCAATAGATGGGAGAAAAAGAAAGACCCCTTGCACATACTAGCCGAATACGATAAAATTAAAAGAGGCCCTCAAGAGACTGTTTTGGACTATTGTGCTAGATTCAATAATGTCTACAGTGCAATACCACAGAACTTAAGACCTCCACCTGACCTTGCCTTGTATAAATTCCCTGATGGTTTCGACCCAGATATGGCCTACGAATTAAAAGAAAGAGCCCCTAACAGCCTTGCCGAAATGCAAAATGTGGCTGTCACTGTGGAGGCAAATTTAATTGCCAAAAGAAACAGAGCCAAAACAGAGAGGAGAACAACCTTTAAGGAAGAACCCTCAGCCATAGACCAAAAGCTGGATGCCCTTATCAGTGGCATGCATAGGTTGGTAGACAGAGTGGACAGCGTTGAGAAAAAATCATCATGGGACGGGCAACAAACCAACGCTATTAGGAACCCGAACTTCAGAAGGAATCAAAACCCAAATGCTGGAAGGGGGAGCCCAGACTGTGAAATAAGGCCTCCTTTCCAAGAAAATTATGCTGAGACATCATCAGCTAATGAGCCCATGGGAGACACTCACATAAACCTAATGGGTTTGAAGAATGAGCAACATGTCTTCTTAACTAAAGAAGACCAAAATAACGATAACATGCATCAATGCCAAACTCAAACCCAATAATCTTTAGACTTTGAAAAGCCTATGACCCAGCTGTTTATGAGCTAAACAAGCAATATAAGCTAAGAACCAGAACGATTGATGTGCCCAAGCCCATCAAACCAAAGGAAAAACAACATCCCGATAAAATCAAAGGCAAGGCCGTTATAACAGAACACGTTGAACAATCTGTCCCAAACCCACATCACATAACCATAGGTGATATAACTATTGAACAACCTTCTAAAAAACAGCCTGTTGTGCCTTTTTCCTCAAAGGAAGACGTGCACAACGTTCCAAAAAGCCTGCCCATAACTGAAAAAACACAAGCGATCACTCTCCATGATGCTGGAAAACGAGAGCAAATCGCTGATAATTCCAATGAAAAAGAGAAATCTTCCATCATCAACACCAAGACTCCACTGGAAAAGCCATTTAATTTAGAGGCAGAGATTGGAAAACTTAAGATATCCATCCCCCTCTCAGAGCTTGCCAAGCATGAATTTTATATCCAACAAATACAAAGATTGTTACAAATGCCAGAGGTTAAGGATGATGTAAATGTTTTAGATGATACCCCAGAGCTGCTCTTTGGCCCAGAAGTCAATGGAAAAATAGTCAATGGAGCAGTTTCGCCATTTTATATCAGTTTGCATATCCATGATAAAATTTTACATAATGCAATGTTTGACTCAGGTGCATCACACAATCTTATGCCCAAAGCGGTAATGGAAAGACTAAACCTTGACATAACCAAGCCATACAAAGATTTATTCTCCTTTGACTCAAGTCAAGTCAAGTGTTTAGGCCTAATCAAAGACTTGTGTGTCTCCTTAGTCCAATATCCTAACAAGACAATCCTCATGGATGTGGTGGTTGATGACATTCCACCGAAGTACGACATGCTCCTATCAAGATCTTGCAGAGCAAAACTCCAAGGATCCCTCCAGCTAGACCTTTCTTACGCCACCATATTAGTCTTTGGGCAACCAAAAAGACTATATAGAGAAACACTCATGAAATATATAGTGAGTAGCGAGGATGAGCCACAAAACTTCCCCATCTACTCAATCCATACTGATATGGATTCATTTATTTTGTTTAATAATGATAGCCGCCCTTTAACTGATGTCAAGCCTTTGGCTTTAGAAAAACAAGCACACATCAATGAAGAATCGGTTGCACATACCCATGAGACTGTCACAACAGCCAATGCAACCAGCACATAAGAAGAACCTCGCCAAACACGAGACTCAGGTCCGCCCAATCCTAAAATCACTGAAACTCTCAATACTAACCACAAGCAAGAAATCACATGGTATTTAGAGTTTGATGGTTCAGTAAACAAGTTAGGAGCAGGGGCTGGAATATGGATCCACAACACACATAACAATCATGCACAAGGTCATGCATATAGACTAAATTTCAAATGCACCAACAACATGGCAGAGTATGAGGCACTCCTCTTAGGCTTTAAGCTGCTCAGAGCTTTAGGAGCTGCCAAAGTGTCTATTCTAGGTGACTTCGACCTAGTAATCCAACAAATTAAAGGCAACTTTGTTACTAATGACAATAGAATGAGGGCCTATAGGACTGCTGCCACTAATATAGTCAATACATTCACTGAATCTAAGCTTGCCAAGATTTCAAGAGATCATAACATTCATGCACACAGCCTAGCCACTTTTACCGGTACATGCAAGCTGCCCTTTGAGCCAAATCACCATTTCACTGCTAAGATAAAACATAGGCCTGCTGTCCAAAATAATGTTAAAGATTGGCAAGTGTTTGAAAATGATGCCCAGATTAACAATTTCCTCACTCTTGAGCATGAGTTTTCAAATATTAACATTGACATGGATGCTATGACAGATGAACAACAGTAGACAAATGAAAATCAGCAAGTTGTAACCGCTGTAACAGCCAAACAAATGCTGAACCCAACTGTTTTTGACAATGCAAACATAGAAGAGCTGAAACATATGCATTTGGAGGAAAAAGCCAAAACAGAGGCCGATATCATTGATCTAAAGGATAACTTTCTCCCTGCTGGCATCACTCCATTAGAAGATATGTTTGATGCGAATGATGTGCCCGAAAAGCTAAAAATGAAGCCCTTAAATGCTGCTATAGAAGAACATAACATTGGGACAGCAAAGAAGTCCAAAATGATGAAACTATCTCAATCTTTTCCACCTGATCAAAAGCCCAAATATGTTGATTTGTTCAAAGA
Source organism: Pinus tabuliformis (assembly GCA_031772625.1). Classification (NCBI taxonomy): domain Eukaryota; kingdom Viridiplantae; phylum Streptophyta; class Pinopsida; order Pinales; family Pinaceae; genus Pinus; species Pinus tabuliformis. The sequence goes on along the minus strand of CM062804.1, from coordinate 885,056,073 downwards.
ATTCCAAGATGTATTTGCTTGGAGTTATGAGGATTTGAAGTCCTATGACACCTCAGTGATCCAACACACCATTCCCTTAAAACCAAATCGAAAGCCCTTCAAACAAAAACTAAGGAGAATCAATCATGTGCTTCTCCCATTGATTGAAAAGGAAGTGAAAAGAATGTTTGAAGCAGGCATCATAGCACCCATCAGATTTTCTGAATGGGTATCCAATCTTGTTCCCACAAGAAAGAAGACAGGTGAGATTAGGCTATGTGTAGATCTAAGAAATTTAAACCAAGTCTCCCTAAAAGACCACTACCCATTGCCAAAAATGGACCACATCCTACAAAGAGTAGTGGGGTGATCAAGAATCTCTTTGCTAGATGGCTTTTCAGGTTTTAATCAAATACTAGTTCACCCGGATGACCAGGACAAGACAACCTTTTCCACACCGTGGGGAACATTTAAATATGTGAAGATGCCTTTTGGACTTAAAAACGCTGGTGCTACCTTTCAAAGGGCAATGGATATTCCATTTGCCAAGGAAATACATGATTTCCTAGTTATCTACCTCGATGAATTAACCCCTTTCTCCAAATCTGATCAAGAGCACCTAAAACATTTGAGGCAAATATTCATGACATGTAGAAAATATGGCATTTCCTTGAACCCCAAGAAGTCTCTCTATGGACTTGAAGAAGGTAAACTACTTGGCCATATCATCTCAAAAGATGGTATTAGAATAGATCCGGAAAGGATCCAAGCCATTTTACAAATCCCGTATCCAAGAAACATAAAAGAATTGCAAGAATTCCTTGGAAAGATCAATTTCTTAAGGAGATTCATCCCAAACTTGGCCGAACTGATAAGAATGCTAAAAAACATGCTTAAGAAGGATGCCAAGGTAAAATGGTCTCTTCAAACCAAGCAAGCCTTTGAGAGTATCAAAGCTGCCTTAACCCAAGCCCCTGTCCTCACCAGTCCTCAATTTGACAAAAAATTTATCATTTTTTCTTTTGCATCTGAGCACACCATCGCTGCTGTCCTTTCGCAAAAGGATGATCAAGGAGCTAAAAAGCCAATTGAATTTTTCAGCCGAGCCTTAAGAGATGCTCCCTTGAAGTACCAAATCATAGAGAAGCAGACCTATGCTCTTGTTAAAGCAATCAAAGATTTCCGATTTTACATTTTATATTCACATGTGATTGCCTATGTCCCAAATGCTGTTGCAAAAGACATATTAACCCAAGAGGGATTAGAGGGAAAAAGAGGCAAGTGGATCGCTACATCCTTGAGGATGACATTGAAATAAAACCAACCAAGCTCATAAAGGGACAAGGTTTAGCCAAACTGATGTCCGAAACAAACTTTCAAGCCTTAGACATTAACCAACTGGACAATGAACAGGAGCTAGCGACTCCACAGATCAGTGAAACCTTTTTGCAATCCCCATGGTATGCTGATATATGCTTTGTATTGTTAAACCTGTTTGCTCCCCCAGGATTGTCCAGAACCAAGAAAAGATTTTTAAAGATGAAGGCTTCAAAGTTTTGTGTCATAGATGCTGCATTATTTTGGAAAAATCATGAAGGCATATTCCTCAATTGTTTAACCATGAATGAAACTAACAATTTCATGAAATAATTCCATGCAGGGGACTATGGAGGACATCTATATTGGAAGTCCACTGCTGATAAAATTCGAAGGGTTGGTTTCTATTGGCCGTCCTTGTTTGCAGATGTAAAGAAGTTTACTACAAAACTTTCTTATACCTCGGCATTCCCTGGAGTGTCACTGTCATTCCCATGGAAATATGTTCCATTTCCTTACCTAATAAACTCTTCATTAACCAGTACAGGTACAAGTTTTGCTTAAACTGCTTGATTCATCCTCCGGTGTTGCCCAGATCTGGGACTAAGGTCCTCCAATTGTCCATTTCTTCCTCTGTCTCGTTGCCTTGTTTTATTTCCTCCTCCCACTCTTCTAACAATTTATGGATTCTTGCATTCGTCCCCTCACAGTAAGCCTTCATCACTTCAGTGATAAGGTGTTCTACCAACTTCTTGCCCCTGCTCGGTTCCGATGTGCTCGACTCCTTATCTTTTCTAGGTGTCGGGCCTCTCCTGCCATGACCACGTCCCCTCATAGCACAAGCCATGACCTGCTTGCCAGAGCACTGGTAACAACAATAGTTAGTTAAATTGAAACACAACATTATAGTTATAAGCCACCCCCTAGTGACTCTATTCTAAGTTTTTTTTCCATCGTTATGCACCATCCCCTGTTTGTCCTCTTCGCTTGCTCTCATGGTTTCTGAGCTAGGGTGGTCCTGAGAATACAACCTGCAATGGTGAGGTCTATAGGCCAAACCCCCTGTCGTACCCTTTTTCCAATCCCCATTACTAGTGTTTGCATGCAGGTTAGACAACCCTTACCTAACCCATTCTTGCATACCCCTCTTCCTTCTTACATTTTGTGTGGATTAGTTCATGTCCCTTTCCCCCTCTGCCCAAGGATTAGTGATACTACCCCTTAATTCCACCCAATTGTATTTCCACTCGGATTCTCCACTTCTACCATCTCCTGCCCCTCATACACTCTCTTGCCATAGTCAACCTCACCCCAAGCATTATTTAGGGAGCGTGGTGCATCCAAACCCAGTAGCATGCAATTTTCCCCCCCGACAGTCATAGGCATTACCAGTTTGGAAGAGGGTATGGATACAAAACCAAGAAATTAGCAGCGATTGACTTCCACATTACCACTAGCAATTTTCTATCCCTTATGCCTTCTTTTTGTTTACCCTCCTCTCCCCCCAACAAAACCCCAACCATAACATAAATATAGTGATGGAGCAAAGTTAAATTACATACCTAGGATCAATAGACATTCGTCGTCAAGTTTGACACCACTGCGATACCACCTTTCCCCACAAGTTGACCCTCGAACATTGAACGCCTATTTCACTCGCCTACCTCTATGCCTTGACTTACCTCCTGTCCCACTACCTTTCCCACCTCCCCAACAGGCATCCATGCCAAGGGTCACCGCACCCACTTCCTTGAGCATGTGGGGGGTGGCGGTACTAATTTCCGCAATACCAATCATTACTACAACCAGCTTGTCTCAATTGTCAGCCCGCATCCCGATCGGGGTGTGATAATTTATTTTATTATTCGGTAAAATTGAATAAAAAAATAATAATTTAATAACCAATTTAGTGTATAATTTGGCCATAATATTGAATTATTATTATTTATTATAAATATTGTTTTATTAAGTTGTTTATCGCATCTCACCATAGCATGAACAAAAAAATTAAAATTTTTAACATCTTAAATCTTGTAACAATAAATAAAGAAATTAAAATGATAATGATCAAATCTTATAACTATATTAAGATAATTATAGTAAAGTGTAATTGGACAAGAATATTTAGTGTTGTATCCTCTTCAAATTCTTAAGTAAGGGAGCTTGGCATTTGTTACACATCATTTTTTCGCATTAGGTAAATTATCATCATAATTGGATCTCTTGCCATCCATCCAAGTGTCATGAAGCACTCCCTTGCAAGTCAACAACATATATACCTTGAATAAAGTGGAATTTTTGTACCTCATGGTACAAAACCTTGTTTTTTAGCATATCCACAATTTTTCTAAACAAAATCTGCACATGGGCAGTTTCTTCCACTATAAATTGTGTAGATTTGCGCTTTGTCTTCCACTATAAACTGCATAGGTAAATCAATAAAAAGTAAAAATAAAAAGTGAGATCTAGAAGCATTGTTGGGTGAATCATTCCCAATAGAAAGCCTCGAACTCATGTTTATTTGAGCCTAACCTCATTTTTTATGGAACCAATTCTCATTCTTCAAGGAGCCCTCATCCGTCTTTTAATGGATCTCATCCTTGGACTAAGGATCTCAAACTACTTCCTTTTGGCCTATTAATCAAGCCATAGGTGGGGGAATTAAGGGAGGGTCTTTTGAGTAAATTTATGCTAGGGGAATCAAGTTGGAGAGCTTATCATTCTTAGAGAGGATTGAGATCAATGGGAGGAGCTTCACAACATCAAGGCACGGGTTTTGTATCTCCTTTATGTTTCTAAAATTAATACAAACAAACATTTCTTCTCATTGCATTGTTTAATGGATTAACTGATTAATTTCATGGATGGTTTATGTTATTAATATTTTTCCATTGGAATGATGTTATTTATATTTGTGCATTATAATGATGTTTGTTACTAGTCTCCTTAATCATTAGTTTCAATTAATTAATCATTGATGTTGCATATGCCTTTGATCCTTTGTTGTTTCTGTGTGTGAAGGTCTAGATTCAAGAATGGAGGAGCTACACAGAAGCACAAAGGCTGATCTTCATCAAAGATGTCTTAATAAGGTATGAATTTCCTTTTCTCGCCTTGTTATATTATGATTCAAGAAACGATAGATTCGGGGAAGGAATTAGCTTGATTGTTTGTTTGTTTCTAATTTCCGTCTAGGATGTAGGGAGATAGCTCTCGTTAGCAAGAGGGATTTATCTACCTAACAAATTGCGAACTCCACTGGTGAATTTCATGCTCCCTTCCATCTCCTTGTCTTTTATTCTCGAACCTTTTTTGATAGCTTTATTTGAGTCTTGACAAGTTAATGATCATTTAGATTTTGTGATTTGTTTGGATACTTTTTTATTTTTTCCTTGAGTTTCTCAACCTGCGTGGTTTCTGTTCAGAAACAAATCGCAGATCTGCATAGATTACCTTTATCAATAGTGTGGATGTATAATGTCTACCTGCACATACTCCGAGAATTTTTAAAAAAAATAGCTTTTTATCTCATTAAATTCTGAATTTTTGTTTGTTAAGGTTTCATTGCATTTGTCTATGACTCTAGTCGCTCTTCGTGTGTTTGATCGAGTGTTGTGAGGGAGTTTTCTTGAGATTTATTAGTTTTCAATGATTGAAAGGTAGGGTTTATTAAGAATTAGTGTTTTGATGAGATATGCTTCTTGTGATGCATTGTAAACGAGAGTCATTTTTATTCCAATATTGAAGTTGAATAAAAATCACACTTTAAGCATTGATTTCATAACATTCATTCAAGCATTTTAATTTTAAGGATTTCTTTGGGTGTTTTGAATTTGAATTCCTTTAGTCAGTCTCAGTTTCTTAACAATTTTTTCATGTTTTTTCCTTTGAGTATCTGAGTGTTAATCACCTTTGAGTGTCATTATTTTTTATCTTTTGAATTTTCACCCAATTTCCTTTACGTACACTTGATTGGTTCTTTAGTTGGATTAATGAAGGTAAATAGTCTTGTTATTATTTCTCTGCTTTGGAATCATCTTGTGTTTATTTTGAAGAATTATCTTACATAGATTACCTTTGCATGGTTAGAATTCTCATTTCATGAATGAAAATTGTGCATAGATTACATTTGCATAGTGTTCATGGAAATTGTACATAGATTACATTTGCATAGTTTTCAAGAAAATTGTGCATAAATTAAATTGTGTGGTTTGCAACTTAGAGCTTTGAATTTCATTGAAAAATTAGAGGTGGTACATTTTGGAGCTAATATTTTAAAGAAGAACCTCTTTAATTACTCTAGCTAGAATTCATCGAAATGAAGAGATTACATATTTCATATTTGATGCATTAGAATTTTGAGTCAAGTCATAATACCATTAGTTTCATATCCATTTACCTATTTAGTAAATAACAACTTAATAACACAACGTTAATAAAATTCATCTAGAATTTTTATTATTTTTAGGGATCTTCCAAGTATAGTAGATTAGGATGTAGGTCTTTGGAATAGAGAAGTGAGTAAACTTTCAAAAGCTAGAAACAAATAATAGAATCTTTAGCTAGGGAGAGAAATCGAATTATTTCAGTTTTTCTCTAGGAAGCTCTTCTTATACATGGGTTAAGCACGAGATCATGTCGAATCTCGTGAAGTGATCGTACCCACTTCATTGTCTATGGTGGAGTGATTTTCACATATTACAACAGTGTCAAAAGGTACTTGGGGTCACTTGAATGTAAACCTCCAATTAACCACATTGAGGAGCTTTCAAGGGGATTGACCTTTGTTATTGTCCTTGTGTGTACGTCCGGTCTACGACTATTCCCCACATAAAAGTGTTATAGTTGGTAAACTTAGTGACCATAATTCTAAGTCTCTACCTAAGGTGACGACAGAGGGAAGGTCCTACCATACTTCGAACAGACATTGGCTAGACTCACTTGGACTTTTTGGAAGGTATCTTCACTCGAGATGGAATAAGTGAAGTTACTTAAACCATATTTTTTCATTAAAAATGTTTTCAGTGTAACTTTTTCTAGATGCTCATATCTATAAAACTTTTCACCTTGATTTTTGTGACGTTGGATTTCATCACCAACTAGTGATTTCGTTGTGAAAGGCTTGCTTGTATGGTTTGAATCCCTAGATTTTTTAGCATGTGTTACTTTGTTTGTTTTTACTTTTTACAGGACCTTATCTATGGATTGTGGATATTATTTAATTTTTAATAATAAAACCTTATTTGGATTTAATCTAATGGAAACAATTTCGAAAGTTACCGATATATACCTCCCTTTTAACGGGAATCCTAATCCTTTTCCTAATTTTGCAAATGTCGGTCCTCCTTATATGGATACATTGTCACTTCCTCGATTCATGTTAGGTTTACTTGTATGGCTATTCTCAACTTCTTTAATTCCAAATACTCCAATTGTACCAGCTCAACCTACTTTTTCACCTCAACTGAGTTTTCAATCTTAGCATCACCAACTTACTGTTGATCCTCTACCTTCTTCACCCAACATGTCCTCGTCCCTTTCTTCTTCTTTGCTTGGTAAAAGCCTTGATGATATTAACCAAGTGACTAAGAAGAAGAAGAAAGGGAAGACGAAGAAGAAGAAAGATAATAAAGTAGTCAACCAACCAACCATGGCCATAAGTATTGGTAATGTTGAGCGAACTTGTACAAAGCATCGTAAGCCAAAATACCCTTGCAATCTTTGTAAGGGTGACCACTTCCTTGTCAATTTTCCTAGTATTCCTAAGGTTTTTGAAGTATGGTCAAATAATTCTCATCAGCTTACTCTTGATCCATCAAGTTGTGATTCTCATATTCCAGGGAAAAAGATTAAAGTTAGGTTTCCTTATAGGTTATGCAGAGGGACTCATCATAGTCACCTTTTCCCTCACATTGATGAAGCCTCAAAATTATTGGAAAAATTTACTATTTCAAAACAACAACTTCCAACTAATTACAACAAACTTTCTCCCCATCTACCGTCAATTGATGAAGTGATAGATCTAAATCCAAGTACAGTCAATCCCATTCTTCCAATGGAGAATGAAACATGTATCACCCATGTTGATGGACTATTTTTTTATCAAGTGGTCAAATTGATTCCATCTTCGGTCGATCCAACTCTCCATTTATAGAGTGAACTTCATACCGCTTAGGTTCTTCATGGTACCTTAGATTCGTCAACACATGGGGGAGTTTCATCTATTTCTTTTGAACCCCATCCAAGTAATGAGGCTATTTGTTTTGACAGGAGTAGACTAACAGAACCTCATCTTCCTTCTTCCCCCCATTTCCAAATCATTATGAATACTTGTGGTAAGAATGTGTGACGAACAAATGTATATGAAGATGCTTCTATCAGTATTTTATCCTCAACCACTTGGCAAGCTTTGGGCTCCCCTCAGCTTATGCCTATTACACATAATCTGCTATCTTTTAACGACACCATTAGTGAAACTTCAGGGAGGTAATATTGTTTGTATAAATTTTATGGTATTCCAAGGTCCCTTAGATTTCAATTTTCTCGTTAGGCGAGACTATGTTTATGCCATGAAACTTGTTATATCAACACTCTTTCATGTGATGTCCTTCCCTCGCAATGGAAACATTATGACGATTGATCAACTTTCATACATTGATCTTGCTTGGACTACCATTCATCCAACACCCTGAACGTTCCTTACATGGAAATGGTACCTACACTGCCGTCGGTTAATTATGTGGCAACCTATCCCGTGTTTTCTGTTACCGATGCAAGGGAGCCTCTAACTATCTACTCAACTTATTTTGACTTGGATTCGGTAACTGAGGTGGCCAAACATCAATGGGTTCATTTGAATACAATTTTCTTATCACCATTAATCCCCTTGACATGTGTTCCTTCCAGAGAAATTTTCTTCCATCTGATGAAGGCCTTTTGGAAGCCATGAAATGGGTCCTTGAGGGAAGTTCTTTTACTACGTTAACCTTGTTAAAAAATGAAACAAGTCCTTGAGGATAGTTCTTTTATTATGTCAACCTTGTTAAAAAATGAAACACGTCCATGAGGATAGTTCTTTTATTGTGTTAACCTCATTAAAAAATGAAACAGGTCCTTCTGAAGATAGTTCTTTTAGTGTGTCATCCTCCTTGAAAAATGAAACAGGTCCTTCTGAGGATAGTTATTTTATTGTGTCAACCTTGTTAAAAAATGAAACAATATCTCATGAGGATAGTTCTTTTACTATTCCAACCTTGTTAAAAAATGAAACAGGTCCTTTTGAGGATAGTTCTTTTACTGTTTCAACCTCGTTAAAAAATGAAACATGATCTCATGGGGATAGTTCTTAAACTGTGTCAACATTGTTAAAAAATGAAATAACTATTCATGAGCATAGTTCTTTTACTGTGTCAAGCTTGTTAAAAAGTGAAACAAATCCTCCACTATTTGAGTTAAGTCTTTAACTAGATCTCATAAATGTTAATTCAATTCTTTCTGATCTCGTAAACAAGCCTTCATTTCATCCACCTATTACTAACTTGTAGTCAACTAAGGTGAATGAAATGAAGTTTGGGGGAAATGTGCCTTTGCAGACATTATGGTGGGGGAATGAAAACAACTCTCAAGCATAGTTTTCTTTGTTTCAAGGTTGTGTAAAAATGAAACCACTCTCAAGCACAATTTTCTCTGTTTCAAGATTGTGTAAAAATGAAACCACTTTCAAGCACAATTTTCTCTATTTCAATATTGTGTAAAAATGAAACCACACTCAAGCACAATTTTTTTTTTTTCAACATTGTGTAAAAATGAAACTTATCTCAAGTCCATTTCGGTTAGTTAAACTCATGAAAATCCCGAGCTTCTTTTGCTATATTTTCATGCTCGTAAAACACACATGAAAATGCTGAGTTCTTTTCGTGTTTTCCTTCTCATTAATTAAATTGAAATTTTGTAAATTGAGTACATTTTTATCACCTTTTCAAAAATGTTAAAACTTACGAAAAAGCGAAACCATAGAGTCCTCTTTTAAGCCAATTTCAAACTCCTTTAAAATGAAAAGATCGTCGAGTACTTGATTATTTGAGCTTATAAAAGTAGATGAACAACCGTCCACTCAGTATAAGTTTACTGCTTTTATGGACTGAGCTAGGACTATTTACGAAAAAGGTATACATTGGTCAAACATGGTCAATAGAATTCTCTCTTGTATTATTTTATCCTTTTTCAAACTTGAGAGACTAGACATACGAAAAAGAACATGATGGAGTTTACTTATGTTTTTCTTCTGACTCCCTAAAAGTGGAAAACATCGAGCTTTACTTTCTCTAGGCTCGTTAAAATTTTACGGTAAAAGAACTGAATGAGTTTCCTTTTTTTGTATTTTTCAAATTCTTAAAATAAAATGACATCGAGTTACCCCTTTACTAGACTCGTAAAATTTAAACAGTACAAGACTCGTTAGGCATGACAAGACCAAACCTCTCATTCTGAGGGTTCGTTAAAAATACTAAGATGGACTCATCTGGAGGATGAGTTTATAGGAGAAGCATATGTTATTCTCCTTAAGCTTGTAAAAAATAAAGAGGTACTTACTAGTAATGGTGGGGGAAAATTGAGAAGAAAAGTTTGTTTCTTGTATTTCAGGTAGTATGTCACTATTGAACATTGCACTCCATCACATATCTATTCGAGTTGGGGAATCCATTTGTCTCACAGTTAATCGAATCTTATTGAAAGTCTTCATTTGGTTTTGGGTATTATCGTTGAGTCAAATGTTGGCAACGCATTTTGATGTGTCGCCAATATGTTCAAGAGAAGTCTAAACCTTAGTTTAATTTACCTTTCAATTTTTAGTCTTCAATCACATCGGTCATCCCTGAGTCAATCCTTGCAAACTATTTTCCAAAATTTGACATCGTGTTTCACATCGTAGGCTTTCTTGCGAGATGTCACTTACTATCGACTTCAGCTCATTATCTAGGAAGTTGATCTAGAAACCTTCAGTACCTTGAAGCCTGCATGCATTAATGACAGGTTTCTCATCATTGGCCTTCGATCGAATGATCCTATGAGTGTTTGACTTCATATCACATATTTGCACTTCATAGATTGTACTGGGAGTACTTTGAGAGCCATTGTCATTACTGGTGGTTTCTCTCACACTTGTTAATGGTTCACATCATTGACCAGTAATCAAGTGGTTTCTACCATGTTCGACTTCAAGACATTTACTCGCTTGGTTAGATTCATACTATGGATCAAGAGATGGAGATGAAGACCCTAGATCTAGTTTCATCCATCCAAGTTGCGAGGAGTTTTGTATTCATAATTATACGAAGATTCTTATATTTGATGGCTGCATCCATCCTATATCTACTTTGACATGATGTTTTTCCATACTGTACTTTAACACTTTTATGTTCTAAGAATGGGAATGCCTACATTAGTGATGATTATTATATTGCATTGTAATCCTTGATTGATTGTTGCAGATTTCCAACCATGATCTCTGATCCAATACTTGATATGATAAAGTACCTCATCCCTCAAACCTTTCTGACTTTTCACTTTAGGGGGAAATCTATTACACATCATTTTATCGCATTAGGCAAATGATCACCAAAATTGGATCTTTCACCATCCATCCAAGTGTCATGAAGCATTCCCTTGCAAGTCAACAAATTATATACCTTGAATAAAGTGGATTTTTTGGATCTCATTGTACAAAACCTTGTTTTTTAGCATCTGCACAATTTTTCTGAACAAAATCCACACATGTGTTGTCTCTTCCACTATAAACTGTGCAAATTTTCACTCTTTCTTCCACTATAAACTACGCAGGTAAATCAGTAAAATGTAAAAATAACAAGTGAGATCTAGAAGCATCGTTGGGCAAATCATTCCCAACATAAAGACTTAAATTCATTTTTATTCAATCCTAACCTCATTTTTTATGGAACTAATTCCCATTCTTCAAGGAGCACTTATCTCTATTTTTGTGGATCTCATCCTTGGACTAAGGATATCAAACTACTTCCTTTTGGCCTATTAATCAAGCCATAGGTGGGCAAATTAAGGGAGGCTGTTGAGAGTAAGTTTATGCTAGGGGAATCAGGTTGGACAACTTATCCTTCTTGGAGAGGATTGAGATCAACGGGAGGAGCTTCACAACATCAAGCCATGGGTTTTGTAGCTCCTTTATGTTTGTGAAACTAATACAAACAAGAATTTATTCTCACTACATTGTTTAATGGATTCACTGATGAATTTCATGGATGGTTTATGTTATTAATATTTGTCCATTTGAATGATGCTTTTTACTAGTCTCCTTGATCACTAGCTTGAATTACTGAATCATTTATGTTGCATATGCCTTGGATCCTTTGTTGCTTCCATGTGTCCAGGTCTAGATTCAAGCACAGAGGAGCTTCACTGAAGCACAAAGGGGGATCTTCATCAAGATGTCTTAATGAGGTCTGAATTTCCTTTTCCCGCCTTGTTATCTTATGATTCAAGAAATGATAGATTCAGGGAATGAATTAGCTTAATTGTTTATGTGTTTCTAGTTTCCATCTAGGATCTAGGGAGATCACTCTTGTCAGGAAGAGGGATTTATCCGCCTAACAACATTTGCATCAAATTCTCTTCCATCACACTAACTCTCTTCAAATTACCTTCATTGCTTAAACTTGTTCTTGAATTTTGGGATTCCATTTCTTGTGACTCATAAAGCACTCCAAAATATACACATTAACTTGACACATTCCACCATACTTGATATCCTAGCAAAGTCATGAGTTTCTAGGCTTAGATGTAGCAAAACACAAATAAAATAGCATCGCTAAATTCTAAAACATGCTTTTAAATAATACAAGCTTGGCATTGTTTTTTTTAACTCTAGTAAATATAAATGAAGCTAAAATAAGTGCACATCTATGCTCAATTTGAACTCATGGGATTGGATTTCAACCAATAATCCCTAATTTGATGAAAATGAAGTGCACATGTTGAAAGAATAGTATAATTACTTTGTATCCTTTACATCAAATGATAATTAGTTTGGGCATATTTGCTATTAAATAGTAAAATATGGAGAGAAAAATGATAAAGAGTAACTCAATGAGTCCCACTAGGTGAGCATATTTAGGGAATTTATAGCGAAAGCTGAAAAGTGTATTGCATAAGGCACTCAACAATGATATATGTCCAAAAAATTCCCTATAAATCCAATCATAGTTATCGACTACCAAGTTAATGCATACTTGGCCAACAAAGATTGGAATGTTTTGGAATGGTCTATAGATTTCTTAGTGGTGTGCATTCATGGTGGCATCTGTAAGCCTCCTGCTGCAGCAGGTATTCATCTTTCATGACCGACATTTTTACATGCCAAATATGTCATACTTTGCATGCTGCAAAGCTCCATATTTGCTACAGAGGCCAGAGAATTGCCCATGAGAGTGTGCTAGTCTAAGTGCCACTGCTATGTTCCATTTTGATGAGTTGATCTATTTTTGATGAGTTTATCAGTTAAGGGAGCGCCAAACAACTTAATCTTGGTCTCCCTAGGTTTCAATTTCTTGTTGTAGAATATAGAGAATAATTATTTGTCCAAACAGCTTAATCTTGGCAGATTTGTAGATAGGTAGTGAAACAAGGGTGCTCAACGGCTTAATCTAAGCCCCTGGACGAAATAAGTGTAGATGTAGATAGGAGGACAGCAAGAATAAAAGAATGAAAAGCTGGGTATGCTAGTTCAAGTGCACCCAAACCAAAAGAAGAGAAAATGCTAGGTGAATAGGCCGGGTAGGTAGTTTTGGTGGTTGCAGAATTGTGGCATGAGACCCATTTTATCTTTGCCAACATCATATCTATTCAGATCAGAAATGCAATGCAATTTTCCCTTGGAGGACTTCAAGAGAGGCATGCTAACTCCCCTTTCTTCTTATTCCCCAAATCATTCACTAACCTCCCCAAAGAGGTCAAGATCTGCTTGATATCTCCTAAGTTTCATCATTCGCCATATCATTGCCTAAGTAAAGATCTGCTTTGCTTAAGGATGCTTATATTTCTTATACGAGTCATTTTCCCCTTAATAGCCTAAGATTTGCATACTTAGCGCTCTCTCATCACATTTCATATTAACTGCTAACTTTATTATGTAACTCCCTATCTATCTCCCCTCCCCCGACTAACGCTATGTTAATAACTCCCCTATATACTTATCCCTTCCTCTGGTTGAAATATAACCATAAGTATCACTTGGGAATTACTAATTTTACTTGAAAATTAGTAAGAACCCTCATTTCGCTCAAAAAACCATCTTCGTAAGGTGTTTGTACTCCTTCCAAAACACAAAAACCCCCTTTAAACGCTATCGAACTCATTTCGATGCATCAAGAACTCTTCCAAAACTTTAAAAAGCATCTTCTGATCGCATTAACCCTCCTCCGATGAGTTTTTCTCTCCTCCGACGCGATATCGCTGTCGGAGGTCGCAACATTCATTCATCGGCTCGCCCCTTTATACTTTCCCGATATCGCTTCGTCGATGCGATTTCGTGATCGACAACCATAAGTTTTTGTAGCTACATACAATTGCCCCCCCTCTCATCCGCCGATGCGATATTGCTATCGCATCCGAAAGCATATCGCATCGCGATCCATTCATTTCCGCAATACTTCCCATTATCGCACAGCCGCATGCCGCGTCGCATTTCCGAAATCAGCTATCGCTCCCATCGCATCACATATATAAAAGCCATTGCCCCCCGTCCTGGCCGATTGCCGATCTCCGAGTTAATCCTCGCCGTACTGCCACGTCACCCTGCCACATCACTATTGTACTGGGACCCAATGCTGATGTCATACTGACGTCATCACTAAAGGAAGGCACAAAGGGTGCAAATTGCAGCAAAGAGAGCTCAGAATAAAAAACTGAGGCAGTTTTCGATGCGCGATTAGTGCTTAACGCTAATCGCCCATCGCTAAGAAAAAAATGACCAAAATGGAAAGCCTCATATCGTTCAGCTACCAAGAGGCCCGAAAATTTGCAGTTTTGACGGGATTCCTTCATTTTTGTTCGTATTCAAATCGGCCAGCGCCTATAGCATTCCAGAAGCCACGGAAATCATTTGTAGCAGCCATTCTTGCCTTGAAAGGGCAGAAAACGGGCGATTTGACAGTTTCAAACATGTCGAGGGAGAGAAAATGGCCGATTCAAGTGTCAAAGAGTATCAGAGGAAAGATGAAACCTTGATTAAATTAAAGAGTATCAGATCAAAGCGGGCGAACATTGAATGGCCTCCAACAAAGTCAAAGAAAGCGGTGAGGGCCATCAAAGCTCACCAAGTCACAGTTAAAGCATTTAAAGCCACCGAACAGCAATGGATCAGACATCAAAGCACAGTTATGGCTAAATAAACCGCACAGAACCATAAGGACAAATTCGACTTGTTTTTTAAGGTAGCTGCCCCAGCGCGGCACTTAGATATCTTCTTGCGTTTATTCCACAACAAGATTAAATTAAAGAACTCATTTCCCTCAGATCTGTTTAAGATCTGCTGTAATGGATATTTTTAGATATTTTCCCTATATAAACCACCCTAATTCATTGTTTAAGGGGTTGGTTGGTTGATTTGCTCCAGGAGAGACTCGCTCTGTATACTTTATGTTCTCATTAATCAAAGACTGCTGAAAAGCTTGGAGGATGGATTGTCTACTGTATTATTAATGTTTTGAAGAATGAATATGGAATCCTTGTGTTGCAACATGACTCAATAAGTGTTTCTTATCTCTGTTTCAAATTCATATATGTTTATGTCATACATATATCACCATCTAAATAGCAGAAAGAAAGATTAGCTTAGAACTTGCTTGGCTGCACTCTATGCTCAATTCCTGTTGTTTCTTTATGTTTTCATCCGAATTGGTAATGAATATGAATTCCCTTTGGCTCGTATTCTCCCTAATTCACGCATGTTTGACAGTTATCTAGGGATTCTTGACTGCTCCTAGATAGAGCTCATTCACCTTCCCTCTGTTAAGCTGAATGAGAAATTCTTAATTGCTTCTCATTCCTTAGCCCTCACTCCATCCTTTTAGCCTAAATCATTGTTTCATGTGCAGCTAGCTTGCTCCATATTCTTCTTGTGACCAAGAAAAAGCACCAGCAGTCCTACTCCATGACTCCACACCCAATGGTTTGAAACTCTCACACTATACTTACCTCTCTACTTGGAAGCCTCATCCATCCCACCAAAACTCAAACAAAACCCCTTGAACACAACAACTAGCCTAAAATCATCATCAACAAAGCTAAATCATTAAGAGAGATCCCTCTCTGGTTGCAGGTGGGCTAGAACCTGCAGTCCAAAGATTGGTTTGTGGTTACCTCGGCCGTATCCCTTAAGGAGCTTCGGGAAAACCTGAGTGATAACATAATGGCGACTCCACTGGGGATCTTCTTCAGATGATTTTATAACCAAGTTGGAAAGCTCCAAGAATCTGAACTCCAAAAGTTTCTTTCTAACCCACTTTTCTTAGAAAAATCCCCAAAAAACAAGTTAGAAGCTGGCTCCTCAGAAGAAAATACATAATACCAGGTCAAACCCAGACCCAAATCCACCAGCTGTTTTTGAAAATCCGAATTTAATCCCAAGAAACCTCAGGAAATTAGAGCGAAAAGATGATTTTGTTGATTCTAGTCCTGAGATAGCTCGGCCAAGCGGTGTTCCCAGTGCTGTCAAAGTTTTATTTCGTTCAACTCCTAGTTCCCCTTGTTCTTTATCCACCTCTCAAAGCACTCCCTCCACACCTTCGTTCACTGCACACACTACCACTACTACTCCTATTATCCCAGTTGTTCCAGCTATTCCATTTATCCTGGTTGCTCCACTTATACCTGTTAATATGGCTAATAGATATGCACCCCTACAACTGCCTGCTAACCTCGGGGCTATGCCTCAGGATTACTAGACTAAAATAACTTATTTTGATGGCACAAGTGCCTGCACAACCCTTCAGCATACAAAGAAAATGTAGGATTACTTTGAAAGCTATGAGATTGATGATGATGGGGTGAGAATGAAGATTTTTGTCCAAAGTTTGACAGGCGATGTCAGGACTTGGTTAGAGCACTCCCAGCTAATTCCATAGCAGACCCAGAAGCCTTGTACCAGTCATTTATCAATAGATGGGAGAAAAAGAAAGACCCCTTGCACATACTAGCCGAATACGATAAAATTAAAAGAGGCCCTCAAGAGACTGTTTTGGACTATTGTGCTAGATTCAATAATGTCTACAGTGCAATACCACAGAACTTAAGACCTCCACCTGACCTTGCCTTGTATAAATTCCCTGATGGTTTCGACCCAGATATGGCCTACCAATTAAAAGAAAGAGCCCCTAACAGCCTTGCCGAAATGCAAAATGTGGCTGTCACTGTGGAGGCAAATTTAATTGCCAAAAGAAACAGAGCCAAAACAGAGAGGAGAACAACCTTTAAGGAAGAACCCTCAGCCATAGACCAAAAGCTGGATGCCCTTATCAGTGGCATGCATAGGTTGGTAGACAGAGTGGACAACGTTGAGAAAAAATCATCATGGGACGGGCAACAAACCAACGCTGTTAGGAACCCGAACTTCAGAAGGAATCAAAACCCAAATGCTGGAAGGGGGAGCCCAGACTGTGAAATAAGGCCTCCTTTCCAAGAAAATTACGCTGAGACATCATCAGCTAATGAGCCCATGGGAGACACTCACATAAACCTAATGGGTTTGAAGAATGAGCAACATGTCTTCTTAACTAAAGAAGACCAAAATAACGATAACATGCATCAATGCCAAACTCAAACCCAATAATCTTTAGACTTTGAACAAGCCTATGACCCAGCTGTTTATGAGCTAAACAAGCAATATAAGCTAAGAACCAGAACGATTGATGTGCCCAAGCCCATCAGACCAAAGGAAAAACAACATCCCGATAAAATCAAAGGCAAGGCCGTTATAACAGAACACGTTGAACAATCTGTCCCAAACCCACATCACATAACCATAGGTGATATAACTATTGAACAACCTTCTAAAAAACAGCCTGTTGTGCCTTTTTCCTCAAAGGAAGACGTGCACAACATTCCAAAAAGCCTGCCCATAACTGAAAAAACACAAGCGATCACTCTCCATGATGCTGGAAAACGAGAGCAAATCGCTGATAATTCCAATGAAAAAGAGAAATCTTCCATCATCAACACCAAGACTCCACTGGAAAAGCCATTTAATTTAGAGGCAGAGATTGGAAAACTTAAGATATCCATCCCCCTCTCAGAGCTTGCCAAGCATGAATTTTATATCCAACAAATACAAAGATTGTTACAAATGCCAGAGGTTAAGGATGATGTAAATGTTTTAGATGATACCCCAGAGCTGCTCTTTGGCCCAGAAGTCAATGGAAAAACAGTCAATGGAGCAGTTTCGCCATTTTATATCAGTTTGCATATCCATGATAAAATTTTACATAATGCAATGTTTGACTCAGGTGCATCACACAATCTTATGCCCAAAGCGGTAATGGAAAGACTAAACCTTGACATAACCAAGCCATACAAAGATTTATTCTCCTTTGACTCAAGTCAAGTCAAGTGTTTAGGCCTAATCAAAGACTTGTGTGTCTCCTTAGTCAAATATCCTAACAAGACAATCCTCATGGATGTGGTGGTTGATGACATTCCACCGAAGTACGACATGCTCCTATCAAGATCTTGCGGAGCAAAACTCCAAGGATCCCTCCAGCTAGACCTTTCTTACGCCACCATATTAGTCTTTGGGCAACCAAAAAGACTATATAGAGAAACACTCATGAAATATATAGTGAGTAGCGAGGATGAGCCACAAAACTTCCCCATCTACTCAATCCATACTGATATGGATTCATTTATTTTGTTTAATAATGATAGTCGCCCTTTAACTGATGTCAAGCCTTTGGCTTTAGAAAAACAAGCACACATCAATGAAGAATCGGTTGCACATACCCATGAGACTGTCACAACAGCCAATGCAACCAACACACAAGAAGAACCTCGCCAAACACGAGACTCAGGTCCGCCCAATCCTAAAATCACTGAAACTCTCAATACTAACCACAAGCAAGAAATCACATGGTATTTAGAGTTTGATGGTTCAGTAAACAAGTTAGGAGCAGGGGCTGGAATATGGATCCACAACACACATAACAATCATGCACAAGGTCATGCATATAGACTAAATTTCAAATGCACCAACAACATGGCAGAGTATGAGGCACTCCTCTTAGGCCTTAAGCTGCTCAGAGCTTTAGGAGCTGCCAAAGTGTCTATTCTAGGTGACTCTGACCTAGTAATCCAACAAATTAAAGGCAACTTTGTTACTAATGACAATAGAATGAGGGCCTATAGGACTGCTGCCACTAATATAGTCAATACATTCACTGAATCTAAGCTTGCCAAGATCTCAAGAGATCATAACATTCATGCACACAGCCTAGCCACTTTTACTGGTACATGCAAGCTGCCCTTTGAGCCAAATCACCATTTCACTGCTAAGATAAAACATAGGCCTGCTGTCCAAAATAATGTTAAAGATTGGCAAGTGTTTGAAAATGATGCCCAGATTAACAATTTCCTCACTCTTGAGCATGAGTTTTCAAATATTAACATTGACATGGATGCTATGAAAGATGAACAACAGTAGACAAATGAAAATCAACAAGCTGTAACCGCTGTAACAGCCAAACAAATGCTGAACCCAACTGTTTTTGACAATGCAAACATAGAAGAGCTGAAACATATGCATTTGGAGGAAAAAGCCAAAACAGAGGCCAATATCATTGATCTAAAGGATAACTTTCTCCCTGCTGGCATCACTCCATTAGAAGATATGTTTGATGCGAATGATGTGCCCGAAAAGCTAAAAATGAAGCCCTTAAATGCTGCTATAGAAGAACATAACATTGGGACAGCAAAGAAGTCCAAAATGATGAAACTATCTCAATCTTTTCCACCTGATCAAAAGCCCAAATATGTTGATTTGTTCAAAGAATTCCAAGATGTATTTGCTTGGAGTTATGAGGATTTGAAGTCCTATGACACCTCAGTGATCCAACACACCATTCCCTTAAAACCAAATCGAAAGCCCTTCAAACAGAAACTAAGGAGAATCAATCCTGTGCTTCTCCCATTGATTGAAAAGGAAGTGAAAAGAATGTTTGAAGCAGGCATCATAGCACCCATCAGATTTTCTGAATGGGTATCCAATCTTGTTCCCACAAGAAAGAAGACAGGTGAGATCAGGCTATGTGTAGATCTAAGAAATTTAAACCAAGTCTCCCTAAAAGACCACTACCCATTGCCAAAAATGGACCACATCCTACAAAGAGTAGTGGGGTGATCAAGAATCTCTTTGCTAGATGGCTTTTCAGGTTTTAATCAAATACTAGTTCACCAGGATGACCAGGACAAGACAACCTTTTCCACACCGTGGGGAACATTTAAATATGTGAAGATGCCTTTTGGACTTAAAAACGCTGGTGCTACCTTTCAAAGGGCAATGGATATTCCATTTGCCAAGGAAATACATGATTTCCTAGTTATCTACCTCGATGAATTAACCCCTTTCTCCAAATCTGATCAAGAGCACCTAAAACATTTGAGGCAAATATTCATGACATGTAGAAAATATGGCATTTCCTTGAACCCCAAGAAGTCTCTCTATGGCCTTCAATAAGGTAAACTACTTGGCCATATC
The DNA here is from genome assembly GCA_031772625.1 of Pinus tabuliformis. NCBI lineage: Eukaryota > Viridiplantae > Streptophyta > Pinopsida > Pinales > Pinaceae > Pinus > Pinus tabuliformis. The sequence goes on along the minus strand of CM062804.1, from coordinate 885,036,002 downwards.
ATCTCAAAAGATGGTATTAGAATAGATCCGGAAAGGATCCAAGCCATTTTACAAATCCCGTATCCAAGAAACATAAAAGAATTGCAAGAATTCCTTGGAAAGATCAATTTCTTAAGGAGATTCATCCCAAACTTGGCCGAACTGATAAGAATGCTAAAAAACATGCTTAAGAAGGATGCCAAGGTAAAATGGTCTCTTCAAACCAAGCAAGCCTTTGAGAGTATCAAAGCTGCCTTAACCCAAGCCCCTGTCCTCACCAGTCCTCAATTTGACAAAAAAATTATCATTTTTTCTTTTGCATCTGAGCACACCATAGCTGCTGTCCTTTCGCAAAAGGATGATCAAGGAGCTAAAAAGCCAATTGAATTTTTCAGCTGAGCCTTAAGAGATGCTCCCTTGAAGTACCAAATCATGGAGAAGCAGACCTATGCTCTTGTTAAAGCAATCAAAGATTTCCGATTTTACATTTTATATTCACATGTGATTGCCTATGTCCCAAATGTTGTTGCAAAAGACATATTAACCCAAGAGGGATTAGAGGGAAAAAGAGGCAAGTGGATCGCTAGCATCCTTGAGTATGACATTGAAATAAAACCAACCAAGCTCATAAAGGGACAAGGTTTAGCCAAACTGATGTCCGAAACAAACTTTCAAGCCTTAGACATTAACCAACTGGACAATGAACAGGAGCTGGCGACTCCACAGATCAGTGAAAACTTTTTGCAATCCCCATGGTATGCTGATATATGCTTTGTATTGTTAAACATGTTTGCTCCCCCAGGATTGTCCAGAACCAAGAAAATATTTTTAAAGATGAAGGCTTCAAAGTTTTGTGTCATAGATGCTGCATTATTTTGGAAAAATCATGAAGGCATATTCCTCAATTGTTTAACCATGAATGAAACTAACAATTTCATGAAAGAATTCCATGCAGGGGACTGTGGAGGACATCTATATTGGAAGTCCACTGCTGATAAAATTCGAAGGGTTGGTTTCTATTGGCCCTCCTTGTTTGCAGATGTAAAGAAGTTTACTACCTCGTGCCATAAATGCCAAATCTTTGAGGGCAAAAGAAAGATGTTGCCTTTGCCTCTTAAGCCCATTTCAACCGAAAACCCTTTTCAACAATGGGGTCTCGACTTCATTGGAGAAATCCATCCCTCTTCCTCAGGGCAACACAAATGGATTCTAACAGCCACAGACTATTTCACCAAGTGGATTGAAGCAATCCGATGTAGGCAAGCCAATGATACCACCATTATCTAATTCACTGAGTGCAATATCCTTTCTATATTTGGCTGCCATGAGAAGATCATCACTGACAACGTTGCTACCTTCAAATCCAAAAATATGATCAATTTTTGCCATAAATTTCACATCACCTTGGGCCACTCCACAGCCTATTACCCTCAAGCTAATGGCTTGGCCGAGTCATCTAATAAGAGCATGATTAGTATTATCAAGAAGATCTTAGAAGAAAACAAGAAGAACTGGCATAGGAGGCTCACAAATGCCCTATGGGCAGATAGACTTTTAACAAAGAAATCCATTGGGATGAGCCCTTATGAGCTAGTATATGGCATGGAGGCCAGATTTCCATCTTCCTTGGGCATTCCTATCATCAAGTTGTTACAAGAGATCCAAGCAAAACCAAATAATATTCAAAGAAGAATAAATGAGACCATTCGTCTCCAGCAAACCAAAGACCATGTGTATGACAGAGCTCAAATTGTGCAAGAAAGGCTAAAAAAGGCATTTGACAAAAGGACTAAAGCTGAGGATTTCTTTATTGGCGATAAAGTGTTAAGGTGGGACTCAAGAAAAGAAGACAAGGGAAAGCATGCAAAATTTGATTTTCTATCGAAAGGCCCATTTGTTATCAATGTTGTACAAGGCAATAACACGTATTTTCTCAAAACTATAGATGACAGCACAGTGGAAGACGACCCTGTAAATGGCCGAATGTTGAAACATTATCGAGACCCCTTTTAAAGGATACAATGCCCCTGTGTATATATTTGTATATTACTTTTTGTATATATGTCAGCGCTTTCCTTTTTATGTTTGTATAAGCAATCTGATCGCTTGGAACGAAACAGCGCTGTTATATCAAATCAGATTCAGTTAGAAGTGCTACAATCAAGCTTTCCACTTCAGTCAATAGTATCAAAACACAGGGGCATTTTTTAGGTTTCGTATCAGCACCCTTGGTCAAAGCAAAAGCAAACGAAATACATCTGTTTTGATACATGTTTTGAGACTATTTCAGAAGGCAGGTCTCAAGTAAAAATGTAGGTAATATCAAGAACGCAGAAGAAAGCAGGCGATGCTATATAGTTCACAGTAATTCAGTTGAGGAGAGTGCTGTTCAGATCTCAAGATCCCAGTTTTTTAGCAGCCAACGAAGAAATGTTTTTAGTTCCACAACAACAATAGAAGATCAGGGCAGTCTGACCTACTGTTCTTGGCTTTTCACAAAGGAAAAGCCATCCCCAAGTGGAGCCACTGTTAGCCTCTTGCTGCAGCAGGTATTCATCTTTCATGATCGACATTTTTACATGCCAAATATGTCATACTTTCCATGCTGCAACGCTCCATATTTGCTACAGAGGCCAGAGAATTGCCCATGAGAGTGTGCTAGTCTAAGTGCCACAGCTATGTTCCATTTTGATGAGTTGACCCATTTTTGATGATTTTTTCAGTTAAGGGAGGGCCAAATAGCTTAATCTTGGTCTCCCTAGGTCTCAATTTCCTGTTGTAGAATATAGAGTATAATTATCTGTCCAAACAGCTTAATCTTGGCAGATTTGTAGATAGGTAGTGAAAGAAGGGTGCTCAACCGCTTAATCTGAGCCCCTGGACGAAATAAGTGTAGATGTAGATAGGAGGGCAGCAAGAAGAAAAGAATGAAAAGCTAGGTATGCTAGTTCAAGTGCACCCAAACAAAAAGAAGAGAAAATGCAAGGTGAGTAGGTCGGGTAGGTAGTTTTGGTGGTTGCAGAATCATGGCATGAGACCCATTTTATCTTTGCCAGCGTCATATCTATTCAGATCACAAATGCAATGCAATTTTCCCTTGGAGGACTTCAAGCGAGGCATGACTAACTCCCGTTTCTTCTTATTCCCCAAATCATTCACTAACCTCCCCAAAGAGACCAAGATCTGCTTGATATCTCCTAAGTTTCATCATTCACCATATCATTGACTAAGTAAAGATCTGCTTTGCTTAAGGATGCTTATATTTCTTATACGAGTCATTTTCCCCTTAGTAGCCTAAGATTTGCATACTTAGCGCTTTCTCATCACATTTCATATTAACTGCTAATTTTATTATGTAACTCCTTAGCTATCTCCCGTCCCCCGACTAACGCTATGTTAATAACTCCCCTATATACTTATCCCTTCCTCTGGTTGAAATATAACCATAAGTATCGCTTGGGAATTACTAAGTTTACTTGAAACTTAGTAAGAACCCTCATTTCGCTCAAAAAACCATCTTCCTAAGGTGTTTGGACTCCTTCCAAAACACAAAAACCTCCTTTAAATGCTATCGAACTCATTCCGATGCATCAAGAACTCTTCGAAAACTTTAAAAAGCCTCTTCCGATCTCATTAACCCTCCTTCGATGAGTTTTCCTCTCCTCTGACGCGATATCGCTGTCGGAGGTTGCAGCATTCATTCATCAGCCCGCCCCTTTATACTTTCCCGATATCGCTTCACCGATGCGATTTGACGATCAGTAGTCGCATGTTTTTGTAGCTACATACAGTTTCCCCCCTCTCATCCGCCGATGCGATATTTCTATCACATCCGAAAGCATATCGCATCGCGATCCATTCATTTCCGAAATACTTCCCATTATCACACAGCCGCATGCTGCGTCGCCTTTCCGAAATTGGCGATTGCTCCCATCGCATCATATATATAAAAGCCATTGCCCGCTGTCCTGGACGATTGCCGATCTCCGAGTTAATCCCCGCCGTACTGCCACGTCACCCTGACACATCACCCTGCCACGTCACTACTGTACTGGGACCCAATGTTGACGTCATACTGACGTCATCACTAAAGGAAGGCGCGAAGGGTGCAAATCGCAGCAAAGAGAGCCCGAAATAAAAAACTGAGGCATTTTTTTTCGATGCGCGATTAGCGCTTAGCGCTAATCGCGCATCGCTAAGAAAAAATGACCAAAATGGAAAGCCTCATATCGTTCGGCTACCAAGAGGCCTGAAAATTCGCAGTTTTGATAGGATTCTTTCATTTTTATTCGTATTCAAATCAACCAGTGCCCGTAGCATTCCAGAAGCCACAGAAATCATTTGCAGCAGCCATTCTTGCCTTGAAAGGGCAGAAAATGGGCGATTTGACAGTTTCAAACACGTCGAGGGAGAGAAAATGGCCCGATTCAAGTGTCAAAGAGTATCAGAGGAAAGATGAAACCTTGATTAAATTAAAGAGTATCAGATCGAAGCGGGCGAACATTGAATGGCCTCCAACAAAGTCAAAGAAAGCGGTGAGGGACATCAAAGCTCACCAAGTCACAGTTAAAGCATTTAAAGCCACCGAATAGCAATGGATCAGACATCAAAGCACAGCTATGGCTAAATAAACTGCACAGAACCATAAGGACAGATTCGACTCGTTTTTTGAGGCTGCTGCCCCAGCGTGGCACTTAGATATCTTCTTGCATTTATTCCACGACAAGATTAAATTAAAGAACTCATTTCCCTCAGATCCGTTTAAGATCTGCTGTAATGGATATTTTTAGATATTTTCCCTATATAAACCACCCTAATTCATTGTTTAAGGGGTTGGTTGGTTGATTTGCTCCAGGAGAGACTCGCTCTGTATACTTGATGTTCTCATTAATCAAAGACTGCTAAAAATCTTGGAGGATGGACTGTCTACTGTATTATTAATGTTTTGAAGAATGAATATGGAATCGTTGTGCTGCAACATGACTCAATAAGTGTTTCTTATCTCTGTTTCAAATTCATATATGTTTATATCATACATATATCACCATCTAAATAGCAGAAAGAAAGATTAGCTTAGAACTTGCTTGGCTGCACTCTATGCTCAATTCCAGCTGTTTCTTTATGTTTTCATCTAAATTGGTAATGAATATGAATTCCCTTTGGCTCGTATTCTCCCTAATTCACTCATGTTTGACAGTTATCTAGGGATTCTTGACTGCTCCTAGATAGAGCTCATTCACCTTCCCTCTGTTAAGCTGAATGAGAAATTCTTAATTGCTTCTCATTCCTTAGCCCTCACTCCATCCTTTTAGCCTGAATCATTGTTTCATGTGCAGCTAGCTTGCTCCATATTCTTCTTGTGACCAAGAAAATGCACCAGCAGTCCTACTCCATGACTCCACGCCCAATGGTTTGAAACTCTCACACTATACTTACCTCTCTACTTGGAAGCCTCATCCATCCCACCAAAACTCAAACAAAACCCCTTGAACTCAGAAACTAGCCTAAAAACATCATCAACAAAGCTAAATCATTAAGAGAGAGCCCTCTCTGATTGCAGGTGGGCTAGAACCTGCAGTCCAAAGATTGGTTTGTGGTTACCTTGGCCGTATCCCTTAAGGAGCTTCGGGACAACCTGAGTGATAACAGCATGTAGAAACATGGTTGCCAGTAGGAGACTCTAGGATATTTATATAGTATGCATCTCATGAATCATTGGGCCTCGCCACAAATTGGCATAATAAAAATATCCATTAATTGAGGCAAAGAAAATGCCATGTCTATTGCATATATAGTTTCCCACGTTGTGAGGAAGGTTTTTCTCTAAAAGTACATGTGTAATGCTGCCACCTCCAACATGTAATTTGTAATTAAAAATCATAGTCAGTGCACCTTAAATAGAATTCTCCTTAGACTCAAAAGCCTTCATAGTTGATCTTGGTTGTTGGTTAGAAATGGAAACATGTCATTTTTAAGGAGCTATAGATTTTTTAGAGAATTATGTAATTTTATAGAAAACATTATTTTAGCTATATGAATTTGGTGATATATAAAGACAAGTTTTCTATTGATTCATAAATTTAATTAAATTTTCAACCGATGTTGATTCATATTTAGACAAAACTCTTAAAATTATTATTACACCATATAAAGAGTTTGGAATATAGTAAAATTATATTTATCATGAAATTTCTATCAAACTATTGTCACATTTATGATTAGGAAGAGCATAACTTAAATGTCTCTAGACTACTTGCATAATGCAACTTAACATCAATAAAATTACATATATGTTCATTTAGTTATCTTGCAATACAATTTTATGAATGGTATTAATATTGTTTAGCACTATCATCATGAAAAACATAAAATTGCATTATCTAATGTGTACATATAGCACTCAGATACTAAAGCTATGTGAAGAATATGACTAGTTCAAGAATCACATTATTCTATAATAGCTATGGTAAAAATATTGTATTGAGATTCAGGGATAGGAGCAGGAGAATCTATAATGGTTCTTTCTTGACATGTGTATTATTGTCACTACCACCAAACTATTCCAAACATGATGATGATGGTGGGTGGAACGACTTGATTCTCAACAATTATGGCATTATTTTCTATGTTCTTGCAATGGATAACTAATTACCATTTTTGGGTTTTCCAATCGTTTTGAGAACATTGGATTTATACAATATTTAGAGGAATAAAGAAAACTCAAGATGCCATTTATTAAGACACACTTGTATTTCTTTGTTATTTCCATTTGGTAATTTTATCTTCTAATTTTGATTATGGATTAGGTGTTGTGGATTCAAAATGTGGAAAAATATATTTGAACATATGAATATAAAAATATATACAAACAGATATTGAATATTTCCATACTTGACCACTACAATACCATGTTCTTACTTTCTTGACCATTACGATACCATATTCAAAAGATGGCTTCACACACCTACCTTAATTTCCATTTCTATCATATTACCATCATAAAATTTAATATTTCCATTCACTAGTAGAAAACATTACCTATTATGATTTATAAGAGCCCTTGAAAAATATCAATTCTTTCCCTATTAATAAATTCAGCTTAGAACCTACGTGGAATCATTTTGCAATATACACAAATATTCTTCCAAATCCCTTAGATTTCATTGTCTCCTTTTCACAATTAAACATATTCATCAAATCCCATTAGATTTTGTCACTCTCCTATGCAACAAACTACAATTTTTGCAATCCCTTAATTCCTTTAAATGATGAATATTTTAGTTTAGCTTCAAGTAATTTAGGAGTTTCATTGTACATTTCATTATATTCTTCCTTTTATATACTCTTCCTTCCACCCATACACCCATTCTTCTCTTCTTTTCTACAAGAAGTTAAATTATGTATTATTTGTGGGTAGGAGGTCCTTGTTAGGGTGTGACAATTGTCTAATGACCTATGTGTCCTTGGTTGTCCACCTTCCAAACAAGACATCAATATTTAATGAAAAAGAGCTAGACATGGATATGGATATGCTATATCGAATCATATTATAATGAGAATGGATATTATAGATCTTTTAATATGATGATTAAATCATGTAAATACTTGAATATATCACAAAAAAGATAAAAAGTTAAATATTAGGGGATTGTATTACCTAAATTTATAAATCGATAAAAAGTTACCATGTTTACATCTCATATGTTTTACTATCATATCCTATTATGATAACTTATCTATTATATTAGGAGAACATGTTTGTGTTATATTGTACCTAATATATGTATTATAATGTATTGTAATCTACTTTATCTATTTCAATGTATTGTATTTTATCTAAAATTTATCATACACACTACACAATTTAATGAATTTTTTCTTACTCTATTTTTTGAATTTGGCTTGAACATATATACCCATCTTACTTATTTCTATTTTGGTTTATGTCTCGAAGTCCTTTCCCATTGTACATGGAATAAAAAACTAAGATCAATATTTGAAATGGATATCCAAATAATCCGTTTCATGAAAACTTCTATTTTTTTAGAAAATGAATGCATTCCTTCCACATTTGCAAATAATTCGTTTCATGAAAACTTCTAGTTTTTTCAAAAAATGAAGGCATTCCTTCCACATTTTCAACATGTAGGTTGAAAAAGCATGAGGTGAGAAAATTTCCTCAATGAAAAAGAAGATATGATTGAATTTATGTTAATTGGTATTTTATTTCTCAATAATCTAGTTTCTCTTTAGAATAAATTATGTTACATTTTCTATTTTATAAAGTGTTATTACAATTCAACCAGTTATTATAGTTCATCATCAAGACATAGGTGAATAGTTGAACTAAACAATTAATATATAGTAAAGAATCCCAACACTCAAAATATTTTGTTAATTAATTTATTCAATTGTCTATTATTTAATTATAAAAAATATTTAATAGTTAACTTCACAATCACATTATTTTTATTAAAATATTTAATTATATCTCTATAAAGAAGAAATAAATAAATAAAAATTAAAATCAATAAATAAACAAAAGTCAAAATATATAAAAAGTGCCATACTTATTTAACAATTTTATTTTTTTTCAAAGAGAAATTTAGACAGAAATTTTAAAGTCATAAAAAAAAAAGGTTAATAATGATGATAATAAATATAACAAAAATATTCACACGGGAAGAGAGACCTCGGGACGGTGAAGAAAGCCGAAAAAGAAAGGGAAACCGAGACACATACACGTGAAACGCCAGCCATGGCTGGCCTCTCTCCCAATAAAAACCGACACCCTCTGTCTCAGCCTTCATATTTTCACTCACTTCATTTCCTTGAAGTGACTCACAAATCTAATTCGCTCGGAAATTGTTGCAACAGCAGAGTCATATACTTTAGATTTGATCAGAAAGAATTCTTCCTGCAAAATCTCGTTGTACAGAACTCAACCAGAGTTTTCATCAATGGGTAATTGTGCGGCATCTCACGGATCCGGAAAGCTCTCTGCAGATTTCATCGGCGGTGAGGAAATTATAATGGTGATGAGAACCGACGGAAAGATAATGGAATACACGCCTCCCCTTGTCGTCAGAGATGTCATGGCGGCGTTCCCACAGCATTCGGTCGTTCATTCCGAGGATGCACACTGCCGCTCTCTTTCACCGGACCAGAAGTTGGTTCCGGGACAGCTTTATCGGCTGCTAATTCTTCCTGATTCGCCTTCTCTCTCCAAAGACGCCGCTTTACCAGAGGGCAAAAGCATCGATAATGGCAGAATGGAGGGCAGAACTAGCAGTGAAAGTCGTGCGAGTACTCGAACTCCTCCTTCAGTTGAGTGTGTGGAGAATGGCAGTGGTATTATTAGGGTTAAGATGGTAATGTCCAAACGAGAAGATTATGTTGCCAGGAGAAGATGCGGGAACGATGGATGGAGACCGTCGTTAGAGAGCATTGTGGAGGTGAATTAAGTAAGGCTGCGTCTTAATTCCGTCAGCAAGTTACAGTTGCAGGCGCTCTCAGATACTCGTTATCATGATGGTGGTTAGAGTAACCCAATTCATGTATTATATATTTTATGTATATACGTTTGAGAAATTCGATAGTACGTTAAATAGAGGTTGGATGATAGGAGGCTAGGGTTGAATTCAGAGGTTTTTCATGTATCTCTTTCCCTTCTTTGCAATGGAATAATTATGGTTTCGTTGAGACTGTTATGGCTTTGTCCTTCATACAATATACCATGACTTTTCATTTTACAAAGTTGTCTCATCCGCGAATGTGAATTCAGGTTCGAGAGTTTTCGAAAAATAATTAATCGGATTTGATGGCTTAAAGTCGGAGGCCTAAAATGTATAGTCAATAGCCTTGCATGTGCTACAACTATAGGAAAATATAAAACCATTTTAGAAATTTAATATTCATTTTGGACTATGGCCTAGGAATCTTTCAGAGGTGATTCGAGACTGTGGCTCAGGAATATCGATAATGACACTGGTATTAAAAATCGCCTCTTACATGATAACAAGAAGCGAAATTAGAATCAAATTGAATTTAAATATTTTTATTTAAAAATTAAATTAAAATTAATAAATTTAAATGCTATAATTAAATAAATGTAGATATTAGGATGGGTTATTAAATTATTTTTTATGTAAAAGTTATGGTTCTAAATTTTATGGGCAAAAACATAACTATGTTAAGGGTTGGTGTGGCTGGCTTAAGGAAGGTGTTATCCAAAATGGTGTGGCTGGCTTAAGGAAGGTGTTATCCCAAAATGATTTTGATAGTTTAGATTAAATATCCCTACGTCTCTCAATATAAATAATAATTATTCACAATAATTAACTATAATTATTAATAATATTATAAATGTAAATTGAAAATTAAAATACTATAATATATTAACTATTTAAAAAGTTAAAATCTCAATAATATATAAGTTTAATAATGTCTATGGAATAATTTAAATTATAATCCTTTTTGATATCAAATATTATATTTTTATTAAAATGTCCATGAAATAATTTAAATGATAATCCCTTTTGATATGAAATATTATATTTTAATAATGTCTATGGAATAATTTAAATGATAATCCCTTTTGATATGAAATATTATGTAAGGATGAAATCATCCATCCATCATATATATATTTATTCAATACTAATATTTTTATATTTCAAAATATAATGAAATAAATTTTAAATAAAGAAAGAAAGTATTTTCCAAGAAATATATATATATATATATATATATATATATATATATATATAATACTTTTATATTTTAAAATATAATAAAATACTTTTTAAACAAATAGTTACATATTTTTTAAATATAAATGATATCATTTGTTCCATAATATATAATTTTCAAAAAATTGAGTCCAGAAGGTTATTTTACAGCCCAGTATGATGTGTAGTGTAAAGAGGCTCATTCTATAATGTGTAGTGTAAAGATATTTGTTCCTTATGAAAGTTGAAATTTTACTATATCAACCAAAATAAATTAATTAATTAAAATCTAAATAAAATTAAAATAAATAATTTTACAAAACATTTAAATAATGTCGCACTTAAAAAAATTAGATCTCTTTCAAATCATATTAAATCTGGATTTGAAATAAATCTATACTACTCTTTAAATACTATTTTTAAAAAAATTCACCATTATCACTAGCCGACTACATAGTACAATAAATGAATAATCAAAATCCAGGCACGCGCACAAACTAAAACTATTTGCATACTTGGTAACATATTTCTGCCATTAAAATTCCGACGTGGAGGTACTCCGTGATGGTACATATTAACATTTTGGTTTCTCTCTTTTTTTATGTGACGTGGAGGTACTCCGTGATGGTACATATTAACATTTTGGTTTCTCTCTTTTTTTATGTAAGGCGGGATGCCTTAAAGAAAAGAAAAAAGCCATGAAATTTCATCTAAAATAAAATTTGATATTTGAGTAGAAATCAAGATTCTAAAACTGAGTGTCTTATCATAATTTCAAAACAAAATTGATTGAAATAAAACTTTACAATATCCAATGGTTTTTCTCAATTTGGAGTCAAGCGTATTTACGCTCTTTACCATGGCCTCACCCACCATCTCGATCTCGAGGGATTCATTGTATGAACACAATTATTTGCATCAATTTGATTCAACATAAGTGTGATTTTCAACATATACATAATGAGTGGGTGCATCAATTATCCTACGAAAGTCACTTGTGCTGTAAAGTTGAACTTAAGTAGTCCCTTCATGGATTCATGTCTCGGTAAAAATTCAACTTACTACCCAAGAAATAGATCACAAGAATGGTCAATGTTTGTACAGACCCATCCATGATAATAGTGTAGGAGACTCGAGGTGTGGTCATTTCATTTGTCATCAAGTTGCTGAGTCTCTCGTAGAAGTGTGCCCCAAGGTTTCTATTTAGCTCCTTTATGCATACTTCAAGTGTGTAAGTTGTAGGTGAAGGTTTCAAATCTGCTTCTTTTTCAATGATTGTAATTTTGTTTTTGTGTGGTTAGAGTTTTTAAGTATAGGTGTCTAAATTCAGCCATATAATTTTAAGCAAAATTGTGATTTTTTGGTTTTTTAAAATATATTTTTGAATATGTAAATGGGTTCAGTGTCGTAAAAAGTATGAAACATTAAATTTTACACATTAAAAAACTTAATCTCAAGTTCTTAAAAATCTCTTTGGGATTTTGATTAAAATTAACCAAAAAAAAAGGCTATAAGAAACTTCATTTTGTTAGACTACACCATTTTTTAAAGCAAGCTTGTGACTAGCCCTTTTCACCTAAATCTCGCCATACGATTTTAAGCAAGCTTGTGATTTTTTGTTGTTTAACCCATAGACAAACAATCATTTTCACCTAAAGTCAACCATAAAATTTTAAGAAAGCTTGTGATTTTTTGTTGTTTAAAATACATTTTTGAATGCATAAATGGATACCAAAAACCTGGAGGCACTGATTTTACAGATTAAACAATTTAAGTTCAAGTTCTTAAAAATCTCTATGGGATTTTGATTAAAATTAACTAGAAAAGAATGCTCTGAAAAATGTCATTTCATCTATAAGTTAGACAAAGCCATTTTTTTGTGGTGTTAGAGTTTCAATAGAAGAGATTTGGAACCAGTATGCTTATCTAGCCTTCTTAACCACTGCATTATAGTATTATCTTTTACCTATGGTTAGAAACTTCCATTACTCTTATAAATTAGGCGGATGTACAACATACTTTCTCAAGAAATGAAATGATTTACATTTAGTTTTATCTCTTTCATGTAGAAGGTTGTTATTTCGGTGTCTTTATAATCTTACATAGTATCAAAGCTTCTGGTGTTAGAGTTTCAAGCATGGTTACCAAATTCGGAAAATTACGAGATTTCGCCAATTTCGTTCGAATGCATCACAAATATTTTTTAAAATTTTGAAATTTCGTTATGTAAACAATTAGCGAAATTGGGATTGGAGAAATTGGGAATTGATGAAATTTGGACTGGAGAAATTGGGAATTGGCGAAATTGGGATTGGAGAAATTGGGATTTTTCAAATTGAAATTTTTGAATTTTTGTTGTTGTTTAAAATAGATTTTTGAATACATAAATGGTTTCAATGCCCTAAAAAACACATGAGACACTAAAATTTCTCTATTGACTAGCATCAAAGAAGGTACTTGATCAGCATGCCTCTATTGACGACTATGTTGCTCAATTCAGGGCATTGTTGTTCCCATTAAAAGCATATGGAAAGGAGAAAAATGAAACTAAATGTATTTTTTTTATCTTGCCAAAACTAATGAGTCATTTTCAAGTTTCCACATCTACCTTTTATGAAACAAGGGATGCCATTGGTGACTCATTAAAAATTCCCAACTTTGAAACATTTTGTGATCATTTCATATGAAAACAATGTAAGCTGAAGTGGCTACATTTTCTCTCTACTTCTTGAAATAGGGCATTGGTGGCTCATAAATCTAAAGGTCAAAATAATGCCAAATATTAATAAAAGAAATATTTGGCTCAAAAGCCATGAGTCTCCCTCTAAGCCTAGTGATTGTAATACTAAGCATCCACCTCCAGCTTCCACAAACAAAATATCCTCCTCCAAGAAAAAGAAGAAACAAGAACAAGAAGACAAAAAATGATGAAAATTGTACATTTTGTGGAAAACCTAGGCATATAGAAGCAAAGTGTTGGAAAATGTTGGATGTCTTAGATGATTCCATGAACAAGCACAATATCTCAATAGGAAAAGGACACCCTTTATCATCCCAAGACAGAGATATATCTAGAAATCATTAGATCAGGGAAAATTTTAAGAACCACCCTAAATTTATATGTATAATAAATGGGCTAATCCCCATGATACATAGGAAAAATGGGAGGCAATTTTATCAATAATATAATATGTATATATAATTTTTTTGGCGAATCTCTCACCAGATTATATTATCTTATACAATGATGGAGAATCTTTCACTGAATTATAAAATCTTGTAAGATCTTGGCAAATCTTTTACTGAATAATAAAACACTATGAAGTCTTGGCAAATGTTTTGTTAAAGTATGAAACGATATATGATAATGAGAAAACATATTCATTAAATTGTAATATACTAGCATACATGTTTGGAAAAAAGAAACATAATCTTCTCTTCCTACAAACAATGTTCCAAGTTTCACTGGTCGTGTTTGTCAAGGTTCTTACAATACACCCTTTCATATCCTTCTATTAGTTTTGATAATACTCCACAACAAAGTTCTTGTAGGTGTTGATATTGATAATGAGTTCTATCAAGGTAGGAGAGATTAATCTTTTCTCTACAACTTTTGTCAAGCTACCACTTTTTTCAAGTTATCAAATTTCTTTCTTATTCCATAGACTCCAACTGCAAGATAAAAAAAAAAACACATCAAGTTTGTTTACCCTAACACGTCAACAAGTAGCAAGCCCCAACTATATTATATAATAAAGCATTAGGTATCCCAAACACTTGAAGGGGATCTAATTGAAAGAAGTGACCATTGCGAGAATCCTTCCAATCAATGTACGAATATATAAATGTAGATTTATTATTATTTTAATTGGAAATCTTCAATTAAATAACAAAATTTAATTACGTCTCTCCCAATCTAAATTTCCTATTAGCATAATTCACTACCCTCATAGTTCTCGCATTTTTTAACAACATTGTAACATGTAGATTAATTTCCTTTTTGGTGAACAATCTCCACCTTTTAGGAAAATATGGTGCAATGGCTCCAACCCCTACAGATCATTAGGACAAACTAAGAATAGCACAGAAGATGAAAGGTTGTACAAACCAGCTTATTTTTCAAACAACTAATCCAACATCAGTACCTAATCTTTTTCATGAAGATATCATATTAAGAATGTTTGAAAAATGGTGAGAAATATTTTGCGAGGGTAATGCAGAAAGAGTGATAAGGTTTCATCGTTTTGAATTTTTTTGTTAAAGGAGATATTGGTATTTTTTACTAAATTTTGTGACGTGACAAAATGTAGCTTTAACCATTCACCTTAAGATGTTTTTACAATATAATTTCCTAATTCTATTTAATATCTTCATTATCATAAAAACCAACCTATATCCATCTTAACTCCACATCTACCACTCTTAGGGGGATGAAATCTATTTATCCCTCTAAGCACTTGGTAGACCCAGAATTAAGATGGATCTAACATGATAGAATTTCCCCTTTAAATGGTCTATACTCACATGAATACCATGGTATTACCATGGGTCAATACCATGGGTTATCTTAAAAATTACTATTATTAATTTATAAAAATTAATAAAATTAATAATTGATTCTTATTTTATTTTTTATTTTAACCAAGTTAAAATGTTTAAAATACATTAAATTACAACATCCATTTTTACTCTTGATCCACCAAGCCCCGAGAGGGATCAAATATTTTTTCACTCTATGCTAGTTTGCATATTACAATATTATACCATGTTGCATTTTTATTTTTATTAATACTAATATTAGGGTTAATAATGTTTTTTTGCATGGTATTAATAATAATCTAGCCCATGGTATTTGGCCCATAGGTTTCACCTAAATATAATGCATTTTTTGAGTGTTTGTAAATATAAGGTGACTTATGGAGTAAATATAAAAAAATGTTTTATTTGTTTACCATACCTCTCATTTATTTATATTTTTATTAATTTACCACACCTCTTTTACAAATATTGTATTTGGCCCATAGGATTCACTTAAATAAAACCTCTTTTTTGAGCCTTCATAAATAGAAAGAGGGTTATGGACTAAATATAAAAAGAAGTTTTATTTATTTACCATATGTCTAGTTTATTTATTTTTTTATTTATTTACCATACTTTTGAGTAAGTATAAAAAGAGGTTTTATTTATTTACCATACCTCCACTTTATTTATATTTTTATTCGTTTACACCGTTGCATGTATATAAGGTGACTTATGGAGTAAATATAAAAAATGTTTTATTTATTTACCATTCCTCTCATTTATTTATATTTTTATTAATTTACCATACCTCTTTTATAAATATGGTATTTGGCCAAAAGAATTCACTTAAATAAAACCTATTCTTGAAAATTATGGTGAATGGAAGGTTGTAACTCCTAATTTCACGGGCTAAATTTACCTTTTTTACCCTCTCCCTTAAAATAAGGTGGGCTATTTAAGGCAATTTGTAAAAATGTACTATGATACAAAATATTCGCCCACTAAAAATTTAAAACCCCTTAATTTCACCAAAGGGCAAACATTCGCCCCTAAAATTTTCCATGCATTAGATACGTGATTTAGAGGCATCACTTCATATGACTCCTTGTTAAGATATGTGCAAATTTATTGCCCATCTATCAGATATGTCATTCTAGTGACTTGAAAATAGTGGAGTTTTCTCCAAATCAAGTACTTATTAGAGAACTACACAATCCAATAATTGTTTTTGCTATTGGAAATGTTGGCCATGCCTTCAGAATATATAAATCACTCTGCTTTCATCCTTCCTTAGATTCTTCCTTTATAGCTCATGTTGATTACTTGAGTAGGGTTTGGCTTGAAATATTTGGCCATCTAAATTGCATATATTTGCAGCAAATGTTCAATCAAAGTTTGGTTTCATTTCTTCCAAAAGTTTCTTGTATTCATGGGGTACATTCAATTTGTGCTCTTAGAAAATAATGCCAAGATCCCTTTCCTAAAGGGAAAGCCTTAAGGGTGAAAACACATTTTGAGTTGGAAGATAGTGATTTAATGACTTTTTCAACTCTTCCTTTTTCAAGGGCCAAATATGCACTAATATTTTTTGATGATTTCTCATAATACTCTGGGGTGTACTTCATCAAGTACAAGAGTAAAGTCTTTGCAACATTAATACCTTTAAATCTATTATTCATAAACAATCTTCATGCTCCATCAAGAACTTACACACTCATAATGGGGAGGAATATGCCAATAAGACATTTCAAAGTTTTTGTAGAGACATGGCATTCTTCATCAACACTCTATTCCATAAACTCCTCAAAATAATGGTGTTTTTGAAAGGAAGAATCAAACACTCAAAGAGATGGTTAATTACATGATTCAATCCAAGAACTTGGCACCTATCTTATGGCCCAAAGCAGTTAGTTATTCCAATTATATTCAAAATAGGATACCTTATAAGGTAGTTCATAATATGATTCTAGTGGAAGCTTGGACACATGAGAAGCCTAATGTCACTCCTTTTGGTGTATTTGTAAGTCCTACATGGGCGTTAATTATAAATAAAAACTACAAAGTCATTGAAAAGAAGAGTGAACAATTGATATTTGTTGGTTACTTTGAGGACATGAAATCTTATCAGCTCATTGATCCTACCTTGAAGGAAGTTTTGTTCTTAAGAGATGCTCATTTTAATGAGAACAATACTCTAGGATCCTCTTCCCCTCCTTCTTCATGATTAATTATTGATAATTGTTATAATCAATGTGATGATTTTGTAGATATAACATAAGAAGAAAATTCTACTAAGGGTGCTCAGGAAGAAGGAAACATACCATCAACACTATCAGAACTTGAGAAATTAAATTAGGAGTAGCTTGTTATAGATTAACCCTTGAGGAGGAGCCTTCTCAAGAGAAAGAGTCCTAATAGATTTGGCTAGTATGCAATTGATTTTAGTTATCGAGCCTCAAATCAACCCTAGTCAAAAGAATCTCTCTTTTGGGTAATGTTATTTGTGAATATCCCCAATAGTTTTATGATGGTATTGGAATAATTCAATGGGAAGATTCCATCACAAATTCGTATTCTTCTTTGATAAAGAATTATATTTGGAATCTTGTTCCTCTTCCCAAGGGATATAAGTTGGTCCATTGCAAGTGGGTCTATAGAACTAAATATGTTGTAGATGGATCTCTTAACAATTATAAGACACATCTTATGGCCACCAGATTTTCAAAACTTGGAGGAAATGACTATTTCAAGACTTTACGCATGTTTTGAACATGGATTCTATACACCATGTGTTTTTTCTAGATAACTCATATGGTTGGTTCGTTTACCTAATGGATGTAAGGAGTTCCTTTCTGCATGGAAATCTACATGAGGAGATGTACATGGAGTAGCCCCTTGGTTTTGTGTAGGATCCTTCCCTTGATTACAGGCTCCAAGGTTCATTATATGGCCTTAAATAGGCTCCTAGACCTTTGTATGAGAAGATGGACAATTTTCTTCTTACTTGGCTCAATAGTTGTCATTCTAATCCCATATTTTACATTTAGAGATAGGGATTTGAATTATTGATTCTAGTTTTGTATGTGGATAACTTGATTCTTAAAGGGAGATCTTCATCTATGATTTAGAATGTTAAGGACGCATTGGTGGGATAGTTTTCTATGGCATATAATAGCCTTCTAATTTTTTCTTCTTGGATTGCATGTTCACTAGTCTTCAGAAGGGACTGTCATCTTCCAGAAAAACTATGCACTTGATTTACTTTAACATTTTGGCATGGTTAATAGTAAGATTGTACCTACTCCTTTACATCTTGGCATTACTCTTACCACCAGTTTCACCTCACCATAAGTGGATCTTACATTATATCACAAACTACTTGGAAATCTAATCTATTTGGAACACACCATACTTGACATTTCTTATGTAGTCAAGCTGGTCTCTAGACCCTCTCAGGAACTTAATCAAAGTCACTGAAAAGTAGTGAAGCATATTTTGATATATATTCAAGGAATTTTCAAGTTTATCATTAATTATATTATTGTTGTTTCTCCTATGCTTGTGGGTTTCACAGATTCTGACTAGGCTAGGTCAATGGATGATAGAAAGTCGACCTCTAGATTTTGTTTATTTCTTGGTTATTCTCCCATTGCATGGTCCTACAAGAAACAATCAACAATTGCATGATCTTGGACAAGATTCGAGTATCAAGCTAATGTTCTCTCAAGTCAAGAAGTTCTTTAGCTACAACAGTTGTTGGTTATGTTTTGCATTCAACAAGATCAACCTACTCTTCTGTGGTGTGATAGTAAGAGTGCAAAACATATTTCTAGAAATCTTGTCAAGCAACAAGGAACCAAATGAATTGAGATCCATATGCCCTTAATTTTCCAACTTATTCAAAATGGAATTATTAACCTGGTGTATGTAACTAATAAAGAACAAGTAGTACATATTTTCATAGAGTCCTTTGCATCACCAAGGTTTTTGTAGTTACAACACATTCTTGGAGTGAAGGATGTTGTCCTTAGGGGATTATCTGAAGTCCCCCTTCCTTCACCTTTTCATTTGTCTCTTTATTTCTTCCATTGTTTTTTTATGGACTCTCTTCTTAGGGGAAGCCTTTTCCTACATGTTTTTAGGAATCTTATTCCACTTATATGATAGTATACACAAGTACCTAAGCAAGACTCGTTGTGAGGACCCTTCTTTATTTTTTCCCATTATGTTTCACTTATGGGGTGGTGTGAGAGTTCCAATAAAGGAGACTTGAAACTAGTCAGCTTACATAACATCCTTATTGACTGCATTGAGAGTCTGATGTTCTAGTTATCACTAGAATATTCCATTTCTCCTATTAATTATGTCGATGTACAACATACTTTCTCAAGCAATGAAGTAATTTCTCTTCATTCTTCATTTGGTTTATCTCTTGGTATAAATTTATTACTTATTGTAATCTGATCCATGGGTGTTTTTACACTCTTACATGTGGAATTCAGTTCACATAATGTATGCATTGGAGCTGAGATGGGTGAAGTGGTGATACAAGAATTTCTTTTTTTCATTGATGTTCTATTGAGGAAAAGGCTATTCTCTAAGGAAAAGGAACGTTCCATGCCTATATCTACGTTTTTTGTACTCTTAAAGAAAGATTTAATATGTGATGCAATAGAGAAGGGATTGATTTCAGGAGTTGAACGATTCCACAAGTCTTGACGATGATTTTTATAAGGTAGATAAAGAGTCTTGATTCTAAAAGAACATAGAAATCAAACAAGGTATTACTAAGGCCAGGTACTATCATGCAATGTGTGGCCCTACAAGTTTTTCCAAGCCTAACAAACTCAAATTTCTTGGGCTAAATCTCTCTTCACATACTGGGGATGCCCAAGATTCGATTTTCAGCCTCTTTTCGAAGCCCTCAAAACCAGAACAAAGCATGGTGTTTAGGTCAACTCTAACAATTGTTGCCATTTGATATTTTCATATTTGTTTTATATTGAATACTACGAGAGTCCATAATATCCTTCAGAGGTATGTCATTGAAATAATTTGTGATCTTTAGATTTATTGAGTTTTATAATTTACATGAATTAGTTCCTAAAACATTTCTCATGTCGCCCCAGTTTTGGATGACATACTAGTTGTACATTTAATTTGATTATATCTAGAAACCTTTGATCTAGCTAGCTTTTGATGTTAGCTTTGGGTGTCAAAGGGAACAAAACTGACACTTGAATTCCTATTCTTGAAAATCCATAGAAATTATGCTTCCCAAGACTTGAACATCAACACAATATTTGTTGAATCTGGGCTAGAGTGAAAAAGAAGGTGAAACACAAAGAAGCCTTTGAAAAACACTTGGGATAAGAAATCCAATGTAGAAGAAGAGATATCACAACAACCAACAACCAATTCATTAATGGAAAACATCACTATAAATTTGCTCAATTTCTTTAGAGTGATGATATTAAATTCACACATCTAGAATAAAACACAAAAATGCATCAACCATAATAGAAAATATTGGCCGTGCACACCCATGAGGGTTGGAAGACCACTAAGTTGGCCAGAAAACACTCAAAACAATTATTATAAAATAAAATTTACTAAGTAGTCCTTGAGAGTGAAATATGAAATGTCCAAAAATTTAACCGATTGCTACTAGTTATGTCAAGCAATCATAGCTAACTTTTGACACATTAAATATAATTGATACTTACATTACCTTTAAGATATTTTCATTCATTATATCCTTTAAAGAATATTTGAACACCATATTCTCAAAACATTCAGCTACCATTTTGTACGGCCTCACTTCTCACCATTTATTTCACTTTTTCAGAATTTCTCCCCAATGCCTCAATCATCTCAAACCCAAAAACACTTTTCAAACTATAGACCATTTATAACTAAAACAATAAAAGTCACAAGTCACAAATATTTCACCCTATAAACCATCTACCTAACAATCCAATCCTAAGTCTATTACAATTCAACCAAATTTGACTCCTTTACTAAATTATAGTTCAACTGAAGTTCGAAGTGCCATATTTGTGCTATATTTAATTATAGTTCAACTGAACTTCAAAGTGTCATATTTGAGTTTTCTATAAGATTGTTGTGAAAAGAAAAATGACACTTATACTCATTGTTCAAGGAAAATGACACTTATACTCATCGTTCAAGGATTGAAGAAGATTCGCAACCAAGTTGATTTAGAGAAGGATTGAAGAAGATTCGCAGCCAAGTTGATTTAGAGAAGGAATGCCTTCTTCCACGGGAAGTGATTAAAATGGGAGAAGCATCACCTTCTTCTTGGGAAAACACATAATACATGTTGTTGGTTGATGGTTGAAATGATGATGTGACTGAAAATAGTGACCAAGGAATTTTTAATGCCACTTTAACGAAAGTTAATGTAGATGAAATCTCAATCTTGTAATATGAGAGCATAAATGATAAATGGTTGACAAATCGGTGGCTAAATCCTTGGAATAGATTTTTATTATTTTTTAATAATTTTTTCTTATGATTATTTCTATTGAAAATCAAGAAAAGAGAGTCATCTTTTGTGTATCAACAATAAATTTAAATTTTAAAATTTAATTTTTAACTTTAAAAAATATAATTTAAATTTATATATATATATATATATATATATATATATATATATATATATATATATCATCTAATAGTTTATAAGGTATAGAATATATGGTGATAGGGTGTTATGTTAAAGTACTCGGTGGTGAAAAGGTCACAAGTTGAAAATTTCATGTACAAAATTCGAGTCATGCTAAGGGTTGGTGTGACCTAGGCCGGGTGCGACCCTTCTACATGATTTTGATAGTTTAGGTACCCTTCAGTCATGACTACTCAAGCCACTGGTTAATCATAGTAGTCATCTCAAAACTCACACTATATAACCAAAAACAAAAATTATCTAATACAAATAAAATTTACTTAACCACCCATCATGATATAAACTACTTATAAACAAATATAATAAAAATATCTATCCTTTGACTCAACTTTCCCAATAATTTATATTCAAGGATCTTAAGAAAGATTCATTAGTTAATATATTATATTTTTTAATCAAAATATAAATGGTTTTCTTTCTTTCTTATATATAAATATCATGTTTTGGTTTTTATATTGATAATGATTTATAAATGTGATTAAAAATATATTAAAAATTTTATGTTTGGAAATTACTAAAATCATCTAAATTATTATATATAAATTATTTTCTATGTTTATGTTTAAACAGAATGAGATTTTAATTTTGGAGGTTACTCAAAGAAAATTTGACTAAATGCTCATTGTAATAGTAAGAATAATTCAAAGGTAATAACAATTGTAAATTACTCTAATAATTATCCTTACTCATAATTACAAATAACTATCCTATTTTATGAAAAAAAATTGATCAGGTTCATCTCATAATACCTTTTTCTATAAGTTCAAAATTGATTAACATATTTATATTACATTATTAACCCAATAATTAGGGCCATTGATTAGGAATTAAAGGTTTGTTCATAGCCAACAATATCCACAACCTATACTACTAAGTTGCCACGAGTTTTCCTCATCTAAAGTGGTACGTTCCATTGGTTGGAACATAAGTTGGTTACTATCAATTAATCTCTAATGTCCTCCTACCTACACATCTTTCCCTTTAGCACTTTCATTCTAGTTACTATATTCAATGTGCATGAGCTTTCTCATCTTATTCTTTTAGTGCTACGTACTCCACTATCCAATTGTGGTGTCTCACTTCACCTCTAGGTCGTTAGAGTCATCTTTAATAAATAAAAATCCATAACCCTCTCTAATAAAGATAAATGTTTTCATCCATCACTATATCTCTTTATCAACCCATACTACATCAAATAACAAGTCACCTTACATAACTAAGAAGAATGTTTGATTTTCCTTGTGAGCTAATTGATTGAACAATCTTAGTAATCCCATTCCTTAAACTGAATAGCGTAGCTCCTATTCGTGAGTTCAACATAGGAACATACTATAATACAATTTCCATAATCAACTTATTATATCCCAATCTCAATGTTCCAATATGTTCAATTCATCATTCTTTTCAATACTATTCATGGTGTACTTATCAGTTTTTCTTATTTTTGAAACTTTAGGGTGAAGCTCCAAAAACACATTTCAAGTTTGAGATATTTGTGAGATATTTCAATGGTTGTTTGTAATATAATCTCAATGTTCCATCTATGTTAATATCTCAATGGTTGTTTGTAATATAATTTCAATGTTCTATCCATGTTAATATTGAGATGTTTCTTGAAAATTAGTAATCTTGATTTAATTGTGCATGCGAAGTAGTCCATAATTATATTGCAACCTATTTCCTATATTTTTGTGTTGCATAAATCTTGTTTTATTTGTTTATTTCATATCAGAAGCTATTTTGTGGTTTCTTTTATACCAATATTCCTTTCTCAATTAGTATTGCCAACAGTATTTTTATAGGTATATATAGGGCATTTTTGGATACTACTTTCAATTCATTTAATCATGGCTCATTTTTCTTATTTTTATACTAAAAAATTCCTTTAATCATGTCTTAATTTTCTTATTTTAAGCTACAACTTTGATATTTTGTGTTAGTAGGTCAAATAATATTTTTACACATGTCTCTAGCTAGTTTAATTTTTTTCTTTACTAGGTGACTATAGTTTTGATGATTGTTTTCATGGCTTATATTTCTTCATTTATTTGTTTTAAGAAATGTTCATAGCCAACAATATTCACAACCTAGACTACTTAGTAGCCACCAGCTTGCTTGATCAAAAGTGGTAGGTCACATTGGTTAGAACATTTGTTGGTTACTATCGATTAATCTCTAGTGTCCTCCTACCTACACATCTATTCATTTAACACTTGCATTCTAGTTACAATATTCAACATGCATGAACTTTCTCATCTAATTCCTTTAGTGCTAACTTCTCCACTATGAAGTTGCGGTTTCTCACTTCACGTCCAGTTGTGCAAGATCATCTTTAATAATAATAAAAAAGTCCATAACCCTGTCTAATAAAGGTAAATAATAAAGGTAAATGTTTTCAGCCATGACTATATCTCTTTATGAACCCATACAACATCAAATAACAAGTCACCTTGCAAAACTAAGAATAATGTTTGATTTTCCTTATGAATTATTTGATTGAATGATCTTAAACATCCCATTTCTTGAAAGTGCATAACGTAGCTCCTATGTGTGAATGCAAAGTAAAAACATACTATAATACAATTACCATAATCAACTTATTATATACCAATCTCAATGCTCCAATATGCTGAATTCATCTTTCTTTTCAAAACTATTAATGGTGTACTTATTAGTTTTTTTTTGAAACTTTATGGTGAAGCTCCAAAACACATTTCAAGTCTTAGATATTTCAATGGTTGTTTGTAATATAATCTCAATGTTCCATCCAAAATCATATGCTAATACTGAGATGTTTCTTGAAAATTAGTGAGTGATCTAATTGTGCACGCCAAGTAATACATAATTATATTGCTACCTATTTCCTAGGTTTTTTCGCCGCATCAATCTTGTCTTATTTGTTTATTGCATATTAGACATTATTTCTTGGTTCCTTTTATAACAATATTCCTTTCTGAATTAGTATCACCAACAATAATTTTCTAGGTATACATAGGGCATTCTTGGATACTACTTTCAAATCCTTTAATCATGGCTCATTTTCTTATTTTTATAATACAAAATTTCTTTAATCATGCCTCAATTTTCTTATTATTAGACTACAACTTCGATATTTTGTGTTAATAGGCCAAACACTATTTCTACACATGTTTTTATCTAGTTTTATATTTTTCCTTGCTAGGATACGATATCTTTGATGATTGTTTACATGCCTTTTATTTCTTTATATAGGTGTAGTACTTCATGGTTTATTTTCCAATAAGAAAAATTAATAGTTTTATTCTCAAACATCAACATAATTATGTGAAACTTCCTTATTATTGAGAATTCCCAATGTTAAACTACCATCATAGCATTGGCAGTTATATTATTACTTAGGTAGACATGTTCTGTTTGCTAACTCCTGACCTCTATATGTTTCTTTTGTTTTGATTCTATCCTTTCATTATCTTCCTCCACATATTTCCATTATGTTGCTTCTTTCACCTTTTCACATCCATGTCCTTCCTATAGAGTCAATGTCCACACTTGTACATGATTATCGTACAACTTTTTGGCTACCTAAATATGGGAAATCTAAACTTATTCTTCCTTAGTCATATTTTTTAATCTATTTTTGAATTATTTTTTCTTTGACCACTTCCAACATTTCCTTCACTCAAGCCAATATGATAATCTTAAAATTGTCGAGTTCTTCTTTCTCTATCTCACTATGTTTTTTTTTTCTAAGTAAAACTATTCTATTGATATGAAACAAAATAAAAGTACATCGAGGCTCTGGCCTCAGCAGTGCTGAACAATATTTGTCAAAAAATATAATAGTCTAAGCGCGACTGCCCCATCGATGGGGAAGGCAGTCCTTGAAAGTAGAAAAAAACCCACACAGGGGTTACCAGTTTTAACCAAAAATACCAAACATTGCAAAAAACAACTATGAGGAAAGTTTTTACAAAACATGACATAACAGAAATCATCCAATCATCATAAGGAAATGCCAGCTGGTAGAAGGGTGACACCTGGCTGCCAAGTGTCAATCATGATGGCCTTCCTAGAGGTCGTCTGGGGCAGGCTCTTCCTCGATAAGACACGCGTACTTGTACCACTCCTCCTCCTCTGCTGATGTCCCACGCTAAATTCCACAAGTTGGTTGAGTGCCAGCAGAGCTGCCTTCAACTGCATGCAGGCTGGATGTGTCTCCTGCTCTGCCACTGGGTGCCTTCGTGTCTCCAGCTCTACCTTCAGCAACCTGCTGACTACCAAGCAGCTTCTTTCCATGTGAGATGGGAACGTCCTCGACCAGATGTTTCTTGCTTGGGTCTCAGGCACTCCTGTTCCTTCGTGTGGCCCTCTACTGCTCACCATTGTTCTTTGGCGGAGCTTCCTGCAGGTCATTTTCCTCAGAGAAGGTGATGGTGACTGTGGCAGTGATAACAGGCCTGTGAAGAGTGCTGCAGAATCGAAATTGAGTAGTGTAAGGAGTGGGGTGAGGGGGAAGGGGAAAATTGGCTGTATGAATAGCTGTGTCTCTCCTGCGGGCACCTTGGAGCTGAGCCCGTCTTCTGCCGTTGCGGGTATCTAGATACTGACCAGAGAACGTGCTGTGAGGATTTGAAATGTCAGGAGAGGAGGGCGGGCGGGGGGGAGGCAGATTTAGGGCTAGGCATAGCAGGAGGATGGATGCCTCCACCATGACTACCCCCTCTTCTGCCACACATGCAGTGGCAGATGCGAGCCATGGCGGAATTCCTTGTAGAGCTATGAGTGGGAAGATTGGTAGAATGGCTATGCAGAGAGCGAGCAGAGGAATTCTGAGCTCGAATCAGATTTCAGTGAGTCGTTTGGGAGAAATGATACCCATTTCCCATGTCCATGCAGCTGAGCAGTCAACAGTGGCTTGCAATGACAGTGTGAGAGCAAGGCTTTGATACCTGAGGAGGGAAAAAGTTGTGGAGCAGAGGAGGAAAAGCTACGTTATGGCCTGTGGAGGCCATTGCCTTGAGCTTGATGGAGAATTCTCGACTGGAGCACCCAATTAATGGCACCTACAGGGCACCATGAATTCCCTTCATTCTGGCTTGGGAGGGGACGCAAGCAGCCATGTGGCCAGTCCTCCCACCACCCGTTCATCTAATCACCATTAGTATCATGGTTATCACCCGCATCCGGGTTCTATCTCACTATGTTACTTGTTGTTTCCACTCAAGTTTTTCTTGGAACTTAAGGAATTATCATCATAGTCCCCGCTCATCTCCTATTGAGTTAGTTCCCAATGAGTATTTGTCCTTTCTTTTATGTGAGGTTTCCTTTTCTTTCCATTTCCTATCGATTTGCATAATTTATGGCCAAACTTGGATCATTCCCATTAGGTGCTTTCAAAATATTTTCCTAATCTAAATAATAAGCCATTAGTTCACTTAAAATAATGCTCACTAGGTGCTTTTAAAATATCAACCCGATGAGAAGGTAAGTACCATGATGCCATTTCAAATAATGGTTATTGAGTGATTTTTAATAATTGTCATAATGCAAATTAGAAAGCTATTAGTCCACTTTGAATAATAGCCATTTGAAGTTTTCAAAATGTCAACTTAATGAGAAGCAAAAGGACATTATTCCATTTTGAATGATTCCCGTTCAACATTTTAAAAATACCATCCCAATGCAAAGGAAAATATGGTGAAGAAATTTCAAATGGTTCCCATCAAGGACTTTCAGATGATTGGTCGAATCCAAAAAATATGGTCATAGGGCCATTTCAAAATATTGCATCAAGCACTTTCAAAATATCATCTTGATGCAAAGGAAAAGGCCATTTGGTTATTTTAAATAATTCTTACCAATCCCTTTTAAACGATTCCACCAAGAGCTTTCAAAAGAGAATCTTGATGTGAAGGAAAAGGAAATTGGGAAATTTAAATAATTCCTATCAATCAATTTTAGAAGATCAAGCTACTGAAAAGAAAAATACCATTGTGCAATTTAAAAATATTAATTCAATGCAAACGAGAAATCCATCACTAAGTTTCCAAAGAAAAACTTGATTGGTCCACTTTTAATATTTAGTTTGAAGTAAAATTTCAACTTTGGTCCAGTTGAAGTCAAATTCAAATACCTAGAATTAATTAAAGAGAAATCCCCAAGCTTCATTCACAATATCTCTTCAAACATAGGAAAAAAAACAAAAACCTACTTTGAAGGCATTACCTCAAGTAGAACAAAAATCCTTTGATCCCATTCGAAGTACTAACCTTATATTGAAGTAGGAAGGACCTATATTTGGAAAATAATCAAGCCTAGTTTATTGTAGTCATGTCGCTTACCAATTCAATTTCTCTTAGACTCAGTGAATCAATTCATCATATAACACTCTAACAAACCATCTAGTCAGCCCAATGATAGAATTCCCCTCCATTTCCCTATATAATAAAAAAAGGATACTTCTCTTAACTAGTTAATATACCCTCAAGAATTATACTCTCTCTAGTGATCATTAGCATGTGAAAAAGGAATCTAATTTTCGTCTACCCTGGGAAAACCTTATAAAGTTTATCTTAGATGTAAATTAATCAATGAGTAGCACTTCACATCAGAAAGGAAAGGTTTCTCATAAACCCATCCTCTACTTTCCTCTACATCCATTGTTCTCTCTTATTAGGCTCATCATCTTCTATTCCTTGATTCTATGTGGTCATATATAGGTTCAAGTCATATATCCCATCATGAAAATTTAGCACAAAAACTTAGAAACATGTGAGTGTGAATAAATATTTCAAATGGTAGTTGAGAATGATTTGAAAGTATGAATAAGTTCCCTTGACAATAACCCTAAGTCCATATGCCAAAGTGCATGGAATGAATCATAATAAGTAGACGAGAATGAAATTTTCATGAGTGGAGAGGACATGGAAAAATAAATGGTTTGAATTCTTATAGGGATGTGGTCTCTTATGCTCCTCATATCTTATATTGAACCTCCATGTCCCTGCAACTATGGAAGGTGGACTTCCCTACCAACAACCACCTCCATTCAATGATTGGTGGTTGGGGTTTTCTAACAAGGTTCATTGCAAGAACGTGAAGATTAAAGTAAGATTTTTTTTTTCTCGGTAAAAACCTATGCTAATATATTATGTACAGTAGACAAAATTTACATCATGATAAAGCAAAGAGAACCAGGCTCTGGGAATATCATCTAGGAGTAGTTGAGGCTAATAAAAAAACTAACCCACGCAGGGGCGCCAAACAGAGAAGCTAAACCATCCAAAAGAGCAAGCCCATGCAGGGGCGCTGAACAGAAATCCAGATTATCCCACGTAGGGGAGACTAACAGTAACCAACCCATTAACGAAGTTTCAGAGACATAAACACAAAGCATTGATGCCAAAACAGACAGCAAAAGAGACGAGAAGACCAGACAGAAGAGGCATGTGAACCTTGAGCTCGGGCATCACTCTTCGTCCATTTGCACCTCCTCTACCCGGCACCAACCGTAAGCTTCCCTTTCAGTAGCAGTGGGAGCAGTGTCTTCTACTTCACTGGTCCTCTCGCTCTGATCAAGCCTGCTTTTCGAGACATTTTCCAGGTCTAAGGTAGGATCTTTAACATCCTTCTCCGGGTTAGTTTCAGGAACCTTTGCTTCTTGCATCGTGTTGTCAGCCTTCCTCTGCCCATGTTCATCCAGGGAGTCATTGTCTTCCTGGGAATTTTCAATGAACAGGACCGAAACATGCGCACTAATCTGCGGATTGTTCATGGAACTACTAAAATTGAAGATAGCAGAGCCGAAGGCAGGCAAGGCAGCCGAGCTCAATGCACCCGCATCCATGAATTGACTGGAGTGAAGGGGATTAGCTCCAGTGGAGCGTAAGTTATTGCAATGACAGCAGTGGACAGAATTATCCGCCTCGTGACTGCGAGAGGTTCCTCCTCTGGAAGTGCCTCGACGGCTAAGCAGACGCTGTCGAGGTCTCACCATTCTTACAGGGGTCAAGGAGAGGAAATTCGAACAGACCACGGAATAATCCAAACAACCAGCTGCCGGAACAGACTGCGGAATGAGCCAGACAGACAGAGAGGATATCCCGGAGGAGACTGAGAGGCAGGGCAACCGGAATTGCAGAGACCTGCCAAAAGGAAGAGCCACCAACATTCCCTGACCATACGCAACAACATTGTTTATAGCTTCAACTGCCTTACCTTGGAGCTCACCCGCCATAACTGCAACCTCCTCTTGAGCCGAATTGCCGTGTAGGGCATTTACTGTGCTCTACAGCATCACCTTATACCAACCGCTTGCAACACATATGCCTCCAACGTCTGCCACGTGATGGCATGTGGTCTGCATGTGGCCTGCCGCCCACGCCCGTCCCATCCTATCTAACACCCGCATCCGGGGGATTAAAGTAAGAAAATTAGGAAACTTATGATTACTTATTAAATCGTTGGACCTCATTTCCTCTTTCTCTCGAGTGGATGCAAAAATACTCCTGTGGTCTCCAATAATTAAGAGTAAGATTTTTACATTAATTATCAATTATATTTACATATATTGAAAGTACTATAGAAATTATTTCTCATGGTATATGGAGATAATATTTATTGAAAATATTTTCCTATAATTTCACTAATTTAACCTTAACTTTGAATTATATATTAAAAATTTATATAATATAATTACATTATTTACACTATTTTTTTTTTTAACTCAATATATATGAGTTCACTCTCATTATTATATCAATTATTTAAAATTCAATCCAAAACATATAAAATATCACAACCAAGGTATTACAATTCGACCTTTCATAATTCTATATGAAATAAAATTACTCACTATTATGTAACAAAATAAAATCTCAAAATTAAGATATATTTCACATAGTCCTTCGCTTCATTTTATAATTTCTGCACCACACTCTTTTAAGGACAAATGGAAAAATCAAGTAAACGCATAAAAATATAAATCATCGTCATAAATAACAATGAAACTAATTTACAATAACACGAAGATGCTACTAAGATTATTCGCATTCAAACATGCTGGGTTAAGTGATATTAAATGTTTTTTTTTCAATTAATGCAATTCAAAAAATACTTACCATCCTGAATATATATATATAATGATCTGATATAAATAGTTGCTGAAATCAATTTATTTGCTAAAAAAAATCACAAAGATAATGGTGTAATGATCCTGTGAAAATTAGAAAAAAAGGTATTAGATCATTTCAATAAGTTCAAAATATGCTATTTGTAGTACCCATTTGAAAAAAAGGTGCTGTAAATGCATAAAGTTTCAGTTTTCTACCCGAAAGCATTAAGATAACTTGGGAAATTATTGGGGTGTATTTTATTCATGGTAAATACTTCTCATAGGATGTAAAATTATTATAAAGTTATTAACATTTTATGAATTTAAATTATTTAAATTAGCACAATTATATTTATTTAAATAAATATGGTTAATATACATTTATTTATCAATCAATCACACACAAATATTATTATATGTGATTAAAACATATTAGTAAACATTAGTTATTATTAATATATTATTTATTATTTATTAATATATTAATTGTTATTACTAATTACTAATATAATAATAATATAATAATTAATATACAAAAGTATTTTTATTATTTTTATTTTTATTTATATTATTTCTTAAAAGGGAAAATTAATTATTAAAATTATTAATGGATATTTATTGATTATTATATATTTATCCCAATCAATATCGTTAATGGTACAGATTGAAATAATAATCAATAATAATCAATTAATAATATTAATAATTTTTTCCATTTTAGGAAATAAAATTAATAAAAAAAATTAAAAAATATAAATAATCTTATATATTAACTATTATATTAATAATAATAATAATTAATATTTTAATAATTAATATATTAGTAATTATTGTCTAACCACTACGTATTATTGGAAAACCTTGGAATCTCCTTTCTTGGTACTTGAAAGAAATTCAACATATGAAGAAAAGTATAGGACCACTCATCCATTGCAATTAAAGTTCTTCCTGTGTGTGAAATACATGCCATGTATAGTATGCATAACTAAATGAATTTGATTTTGTGCACTGGAGAGAAAGTATGAGGTCAATGGAGTGATCGAATATGGACTGAAGAAGGGCAGACACTTGATTGTATCAACAACCCGTGATCTACATTACAGACACCGCTACAGACAACTCTAACAGGTGCATACATTCCTACTTACTCTCATTTTGTTAGGTTCTTCTTATTTCCAGTATGAGTACTTCTCATATTTCTAAAACCCCTCTAGCAAAGGGAGACCAAGTAAAATTACCCTAGAGAGTCTTTATGAGTACATTGAATATTTAGAAAGATGAAGAGAAGAAAGAGAAAACCATTTTAAACTAGAATTAACTACAATGATTGACAATAACCACAAATCGTTAGAAAATAAAATACTCTCACTCGAGACTGAACTCCAAGGAATGAAAGGTAGAATTCAAGAAATCGAACATAGAAAACAAGCAATGGTTAAAGAAAATGACACTTTGAAAAGCAAGATTAAAAATCTAAAAGAACAACTACATAATAATTTAGCCCTAAATAACATAGAGAATAAATTAGATATTAAACCCATAGAAGAAGAAATTAATAAACTAATTGTACTCGACTATGGGTGCCAGAAAAGAGCCTTACACTTTATAATTGATGGTATAGAAGAACAAAACAACGAATACAGATTAGAATTGGTTAAAAAATAATTAAAGACAAAATATCAAATTTAAACAACTTATCTCATTGAATAAATACAACTAGGAAAGATACAGTAGCATAAACGTAGACTAATCCGTGTCAAGTTTAGTTGTAATGACAATAAATTATATATGCTTAGGAAATCCCCAAGCCTAAAAGGAAAGAGAATATTTATAAATGAAGATCTCATTCCAGAAGACCAAGTTGAACTTAGGAAAGAAGTATAAAGGGTCAAGGAGGCAAGAAAAGAATGGAAATGGGTGATTATTAGGA
This sequence comes from Pinus tabuliformis, assembly GCA_031772625.1. Lineage (NCBI taxonomy): Eukaryota > Viridiplantae > Streptophyta > Pinopsida > Pinales > Pinaceae > Pinus > Pinus tabuliformis. Next base: position 885,003,042 of record CM062804.1, on the reverse strand, counting down.
ATAGAAAAGCTATTTTTAGAGATAGAGTCTCAAACACAAGTGATAAATAGGGACTGACAACACTTCATAAAATCGACCTCTTCAATCAGTACATTTGGATCAAGATCCCTGATTCTACAACCAATAGGATCTTTCTCACAATCTGCTATTTCACCACTATCAACTCTACATCTTATAAGAAAAAAAATTCGATAAGAATTGTCCTTTCAATACCTTCGAAAAAGACATATACAACCTAAGGAATGAAGGCAATATCCTTTTGCTTGGGGACTTTAATGCTCGAACTTCTACTAACCAAGCTATTATGTTATGTAACAACTCTAACATCGACCCCTTGTGGCTTGATGAGGATGGTAAATTAGCTAATAGATTCAAGAGAAAATCCAAAGACATAATCAAGAACTTATTCAGCACTGAGCTCCTCAAAATTTGTAGTTCCTAGGACCTAATCACATGTAATGGTATTAATAAATGGCCTGTCTCTGACCAGATAACCTGTTTCCATGGGATGGGTAGCAACATCGTGGATTATAAATTTTCTGACATCCATGTCCTCAACCATGTTACAAAATGTAAGCTTCTTAATGGGTATGAGCGTGACTCTGACCACAGACCTTTGTCTTTATCCCTCAATCTTGCTATGCATACCACACACACGCAGGAGAACAATGAAATAAAAAGTCACATTCACTTTGATAGAAGTAATGTTGACCTTTTATTAAGGGATTTGGAAGGGGATTTAGGCTCCCTGACTTATAATAAAAACATTGATCAAATCAATTACCAATAATCAATAAATATCAATTAATAATAAAAATATATGAAATAATAAAAATGATCTTTTATAATAAATACATGTAAGAAATAAAAATATAAAAATAAAAATAAAAATAAAAATAAGAAATTGAAAATGTTAATATACTAAACCTTTGAGATTGATATTATTATTGATACATATTAATGATATTAATGACATTTACAATAATATCATTAATAAACCTAAGGTATTAATATTGCAAAGCCAAGTGATGAATATTATAAATCCTACACATTGAAAACCCAAAGGATTAATATTATAAACCCAAGGCATTAATGAAGCCAACAAATTATTAATATTGTAAACACAAGAGATTCATAAACCCAAGGGATCAATAAACCCAAGGGATTCATATTAAACACACCGAATTAATATTATAAACCTTGTGAATAATATTAAATCCTACGAACATCAACCCTTTGATGAATATATCCAAGGGAATGATATTAAAAACCCAGAAAAAATAAATCGAGGGGACCAATACTAAAAAACCAAACGCATTACAAACCCAAGCCATTCATATTAAACCCAAGCAATTAATATTATAAACCAACGTATATAAACTATAACTATGTGACATCTGAGCATCTTCAACGATGGTTGAGCATGATGGATTTCCATATAAATTCAATCTTTTGTTATCTATGTAAAAAAATTAAAACAAGAAGGACCCTATATAAAAATTCATCTCTTTTTTCCCCTTCATTTTGTAAATAATTTTTTTTGTAAAAAAAAAAAAAAAAAAATTGCAACGTAAAAAGTCGGAAAAGAAAAAAAATAATAAAATATGTAAGTCAGACGTCGCAAGTCAGACCTTTCTATTTCATAAAAATATTTCTCAGATAATTGACGTTCCAACTGCCGACTATAGTGGGGTCGAGCTCCATACTCAAACAAAATGAAAGAATGTTATTCACACCTGACCTTCCATCTTAACCCGACTACATTGTGTGTCGGGGTCGCAGCCATCATTGGGATAAACTTTAATTCAACACCATACTGACTTCCAATTACCTAACTAGGGTTTACTTCCATTACGAATAAAATACTTTATTTATTGGTTTGTGTGTGAACCATAATTTTAATTTAGCTTTCTTTACTTTCATATAAATTAAATCTTAAATGAAAATAAGTTATGCTTGAATAAGACAATCCCTGAACTCCAACCATGCAACCTGACCTTGATTATATAAATATTTTAAACCAAAGGAATTCATATTAAAGACATAGAGTTAATATTAATAACCATGCGAATAACATAAAACCCTCCAAATTTTATTATAATCCATGTGAATAATATTAAACCCTACAAATATCAACCATTATATTAATAAAGCCAAGGGAGTCATATTATAAACCCAAAGAAACAATAAACCCAAGGCACCAATACTAAAACACCAAAGAGATTACAAACCCAAGGGATTAATATTAAACCCAACTAATTAATATTATAAAATGAATGTATTTAAACCTTAAGCATGGGACATTTGAGCATGTTCACCCATGGTTGACCATGATGAATTTCCCTATGAAGAAAATCTTTGATTATTTGTATAAAAGAAATAAAATAAGGACCGTATATAAAAATTATCTTTATTTTCCCTTTATTTTCTATAAATACTTTTTTTTTTTCAAAAAAAAATTGCAACACAAATTCTAAAAAAAATAACTAAATTCAAAAATGCAGGTTGAAAGTCGAAGGTTGGTCCTCTCTATTTCATAATTTCATTGCACATGTTTCCAACCTTTTGACTCCTGACTACAATAGGGTTGTGCAACATACTCGAACAAAATGAAGGAATGTTCTACAAACTCGACCTCCCGACTACTAGCGTTTGTCTTACGCTGACTACACTGGACGTCGGGTATGTGATGACTGGTGACACAAACTTGAATTTATCGCCATGTCAACTTTTGATTACACGATTTCCTTACACTATGACTAGGAGTAACATATTTTATTTATCACTTTATGTACCAACAATAATTTTCTTTAAGCTTTCTTTACATTTTTTTAAATTAACCCCCAAATGGTAATTCATTATGTTTGAGTAAAAAATTCCATGAGCTATGAACATGCAACCTCATTTTGATTTTCGCACATAAGTGGTTGAAACATCTCGTCATTTTAATAATAATTAACATGTTTCATGTGAATTTATTGTTTCATGTCTCAAGGGTTTAAACAAAATTTAACAAATTTCCTACTTTCCACTTTCTATTTTACAATCTCTTATCCATACCTTGTTTACACTAGTTCTCTAAAATGCATCTCTCATTACAAACAAAATACTTCAAATTCACTACAAGGATTCTAATTTCTAGTAAGCATGCATTGTCATAGACAATTCCACTAGTAAAATTCATATTTGTTATTGAAAGTTGAATTATTTTTTATTCCTTTTCAAGGAATAACATGGGAAAGAAAGGTAAATCAATGATGTCAAATTAGGCTATTCAACATATTAACAAACGGCTAAAGGGAGTCTAAAATCTTGAACCAAAAGATTGCAATGTCAACCCAGCTCTCGTTTCTAAGGCCACATTCAAAACCTAGATGGAAGGTATGAGGAAGTGGGAAGAAATTTATAATATCTTTGAGAATTTAAGTTTGTTAAATTCCGAAATGTCAACTTAGGATAAAAACACTCAGTTTGAAAAAATTAGAGGCACGAAACTACATAGAGTGGTTGTTAGAGAAATTTTTTTTCCTTATTATGACATGGTTTTGTGGGTTATCCGACTTCTATATATTACTACCAATATTATAGTATAGTACAACAAAAAATTTATTGACTCTTGGTACCGAAAACTACTTTCAACAATTTACAAGCTTAGTCCTCCCGAAGTTCTCTTAAACACTCAATTTCTAGATAACTTCAACAACATAGTATTCAAGTAGTGTGAAGGGAATTATGATAAAGTTGTGAAACATTGGCTTTGAGAATATAGAGAAGGGTTCAAACTTAAGTCATCAAAAAAATATCCGGTTTCCATTTTCAAAAGACCCATTAGGTTCCTCATCAAAATGTTGTCCCGTTTATATGGAGAGAAAGACCACTAGTATTGAAAATTGCAATGAATGGATTTAATACACAACCTACTGAATGCTTCAAAGTGTTTCAGTTAGGTTGATATTATTTCTTCGAATATAACAAATGCCCTCAACTTTTCCATTTTGTCTCCTCTAGGATTTGATCACGTGTTTTTCACGTCATCCTATATTATGGATATTATAATTGCTTTAGTTCCATTTCGTTTGATGAAATGGACTTACCTTGTTGATCACCAAGTGCCTATTCAGAATTATTCTCTTATTTTATCGGAAATTAAATTCAAATTCCATTTTTATGAAATTTTTAATTACATGATGATCCCCTTCCATGATATTTTGTTTGGAGAAAACCCTCCTAGGGTTAGTGAAGGCCTTAAAGAGGCGTTAGAAGAAATATGAGACTAGTTGATGGAATAATTATTCACATATATATGAGTATATGGAAGTGAAGTTGGCCATCATCTTCTTGCTAGATATATTCCAGAGAGGATTGATTTAAGAGAGGTAGCCAATTAAACTAGCTTGAATGGTCAAGCTCTGAAAATGAGCAAACTTCAGAGGAAAATATGGCCAAACTTTCCAAATAACTTTGGAAAAAATTTCCTCAAGGATCGAGGAGATGCATTTAAGTAGGCTGAAAAAATCCAATATGTTTGGTTATATTTCTCCTTCATGACTATGGTCCTTGAGGAATCCTCAATAACCATTATAGGGTTGTTAGCTACATGAAAACATTCACACACCAGGAACCTCTTTTTGATGATGATTTCATTAATATTGTTAATTTTTTGCAAGCTTTTGAAAGAGGAAAATTATTGAGTAACAAGTATAGAACTAAACTGCAAGAGTTTAGAGAAAATATTTATGAGGAATTCCTTAAAAATAAGAGTCTTCATACTAATACTGCAATTGAAAAGATCAAATTTGTTGGGCTTTCGAAATACAATTTCAATGAGATTATTTCAGACCCTATTTCCTTTTCTCCAAAAATAGAATAATGACAAGTTGAAAATGTTCCTAATGCTTGTTTTTCATCCCCAGAGACAAGCACAACAAAATCAAGCAACATTAAGGAAAAAGATCCAGATATCGAGATAGACCAATGAGGTTAAAGGAACACATACGTTAAAGCCACAAATAGCAAAGACCAAACAAAGAATAGTTAACAGAAAAGTAGAGGTCCTCTGACAAAAGTGTAATCATTATTGATGGTTAAGATGACACCATCCAGGTACATACAGGATCAAAGAAAATTGATTAGGAATTCAAATATATGCAGATTCACATAAATAAAGATGAGATAATTACTGACACCCCTTTGTCAACATTGGCCACTTTCTCTAGAAAAGAAAAAGAGTCTCTTGAGAAGCAAGAGAACAGTACCGAGATTTATATTCTACAAACTTGTCTTGACACAACCATGACCCCAATGTCTATGAAAATCCATCTCGACTATTTTTTATTTAAACTTGTCACTAACGTTGAAACTTTTCTGGAAAGTGTTCCATCCTTGAATGAGTATTACTTTAATTTTCAAACTAATTCAGTTGTTAGAAGAACAAAGAAAATAAAGTTTGAAACTTTCAAAACCATTTTAGAATTCAATTGGCAAGCAACATGAAATGTTGAGGAAAAAGTTGAAGAATCCTCCCAGGCTCTAGGATCCTTTGTCAATTATAACCAAAAATATGTTGGTGAACTTTCCACAACCTACAAGAACAATATTCATAAGATAAAATGTCTCCAAAGTGAAATAGAGAAAATTAAAGTGCTCAATGAAGAAAGTTGGTGAAACCATTCTCCAATTCTTGTAACTCGGTTTTCCATTGAAATATAAAACTTACAGAATCAATTCGAAAATGAATTGAATGAATCGAAACTCAGACACTTGGCATATATCTAACAAATCCAAAAGTCACACGAACAAAAAAATAAAATATTGAAGGAAGAATGTGACAACAACATTGTAACCATGACTAGAGCAATGAAGGAAGAAATTGAAACTCTTAAGTCTCAATCAATTCAAAGTCATGAAGCAGAAAAAAGTCTGAAGATTTTTAATATGCAAGCAATACAACTTAACGAAATATCGAGGAAACACCAGGCTAAGTTTTATAAACAAATGGATAAAATTTGCAAATTTTATCAAGATAATTTGGAGCTTGAAGAGAGGATAGAATCTTAAGTCAAAGAAGACAAGTACATTAAAGAAAAATTCACCATAATTCTTGAATGGGAAACAGAGTTCCAGCCTCACATCATTTGGAAAATCTCCAAAATGGATAAAAGTCTAATGTTTGCTTATTTGATTCAATAACAGTTTGAGGCCAAAGAAATCAAAGAATGCATCAAAAGGGTCAATGAACATTGTATGGGAGTATGGGAGATGGGAACAAATTTTATAGAGTAATTTGATTTATCAGGATCCAAACCATTAAAATAAGAAAAAACCCAGGTCAATGGAACATCATCTCAAATACATCGCTAGAGATAACCAGAAACTCATAGACAACATTCAAACATAGAATCAAGAAAACTTAGAATCTATGTGCCAAGTCAATATCACTCATTTTCATCTTATCCACTTCTTAGCAATTTCTCATCTGTACTCAGATTAGGCTAACTACATTTAGAGAAATGCACCATATTTTCTTCGCATGGAAAAAGAAGAATTCTGATGAGGAAAAGAAATATTGAATGACCTGCCACATTTCCCTCAAGAAAATCACTTTAAAAAGGATTAAAATTCCAGAGCACAAATTATTTTTTTTGCAGATAACTTTTACATATTTTCTCATTTCAAACAATTGAAGTAAGGGTCCATATCTTAATGAAGGCCAAAATTTTTATTTTCCAAAGTATTTTTTTAACTCAAACCTTTCCGAGGAAGAAAACTGAGAGTTGAATGTGTGTTGTGCTACCAAATTAATTTTCCCTTATCATTTTAATTTCTTTGCGGATGTATGTGTTTCTCATTTCATAGCTTTTCTCATGTCTATGGCAAGTTGACTGTTAGCATATGGTGCTCAATATTTCTTGTGATATTCTACACCTTATTTTATTTTAAAGAAATTTTCTACTTTCCTTGTCATTACATATCTATTTGATAGTGAACCCTGATATTGAAAGTATAACCCTCAAAATATCTATCATTTTCAACATAGGTTCTTTTCAAGCTCTTTATTTCCAGGTTTACATGCAAATATATTTTTCGAACATCACTTGTATTTCCCAAGAAAATTTTCAAGTCAATGTTATTTGTAAAACAAAACCCCCATTTCAATGTGTATTGAATTATGGCATTGATTCCCTATCATCACATTCATTTTTTAATGGATGTATATGGTGCTCAATTATTAACTTTATTCATGTTTATCTCTAGCTGAATATTACCACAATCTCCTAATTACTCCTTAGGATATGTCATACATTTTTTTTTCTCTCTCAAACAAATTGCTTTGCATTCTTCGGTTGCATATATCTTTTGCAGTGAGGCAGGATGATATTAAAATTATAGTGCACTAAATTGCTCTTGTTTTCAAGATAGATTTTTTTCAAGTTATATATTTCTAGCATTACACGCAAACATATTTTTGCAATGAGATTTTTTTCCCAATCAATTTTTTTAAGAGAAATCTTTTTGTAGAACAAAACTCTTAGTTCAATGCATGTGGAGCTATGACATTGATTTCCTATCGTCACTCTAATTTCTTAACGCTTGTATGTGTTACTCAATTCTTAACTTTATTCATGTTTATGTCTGGATGAATATTAAGATATTATCTTGAACACTTATTAGGATATCTTAGACTTCTTTATTTTCCCTATCAAAGAAAATTGTTATATGTTCTTTGATTACATACTTATTTCATGGTCAAGCCCCATTTTCAAACTACAGCACAACTAATCACTCTAGTTTTGAAAATAAGTTCTTTTCAAGAAATTTATTTCGAGCAATACATGCACCTATATTTTTGGAACAATATTAATATTTCAATATGAAATTTTCAAGTGAAAACGTTTTGTAGAACAAAAGTCTAAGCTCAATGTGGGACAATCCACCACATTGATTTTCTATCATTACTTTTCTTTTGTAATGGGTGTATTATGTACTCAATTTTAAAATTTATTAATGTATATATCTTGCTAAGTAAAAGGTTATTATGTTCAAAACTTCTTGCCATATCTTGTTATTTATTTTTTCTGTGAAAGAAAAGTGTTATATGTTCTCTAATTGCATATGTAATTCATAGTGAATACTGATATTCAAACTACAATGCACTTAATCACTAATGTTTTCATCACGAGTTCTTTTCAGGTAACTTATTTCTAACATCACATGCAAATATATTTTTCGAACAAAATTTTTATTTCCTGATGAATTCTTTAATTGAAATCTTTTGGTAGCCCCAAATGCACAATTGAATGTGTATTTAGCTATCACCATATATTTGTCATCATCAATTTACTTTTTTAGTGCATGTATTTCCTACTCAATTGTTAACTTTATTCATGTGTAATTATGGTTGTATAAAAGGATATTTTGTTCAAAATTTGTTAGGATATCTTGCACTCTATTTTCTCCATCAAACAAAATTATTATCTATTGTGTTATTTCAAATATTTTTTATTGTGAACCGTGATATTCAAATGGAGATGAACTTAATTGTCATCCTTTTGGACAAAATTTATTTCGAAGCAATTTATTTTGTAGCACTACATGCAAATATATTTTCGATAAAATATTGTAATTAAATAAAATAAATATGTTACAATGATATTATATTTAATCATTCATCCTGTTTCTTCCTAAGTGTGGCATATGCATTGTTTTGTATTTTTGCAAAACGTTGAAAAGAAAAAGGTGGTGAAATCTGTAAACCATCCAACGATTTCACTCTTGATATAGTTGTAAATGTCAAACCCTGCCTCTCTCTATCTCATATATCTACAGTAGCTCATTGCAAATTCATCCCCTATGATTTGTGTAGATTGAAGGCCCACACCATGTTCAAAGGCATATGTTTAAGATTCCCTCTAACAACAAGTGTTATAGCCACAATGTTTGGAAAACTTCTATCAAACAGAACACCTTTTTACTTCTAAAAAATAACTATGGTGAACATTTGAAGTTCAGGAAGCTTCGAACCAGACATATAGAAGATATCTTTAACATATCCAAACACACCATTTACCATCCCAGCTTCAATACACAAATTATATGTCACCATGACACACTCTCCATGACATATAAACACTTCATCCTCCAACACATCATCATTGTTGTCAACTATTTATATTCTTTTGGTACACCCCACAATTGGACAATTTAATGATTTTAGCATCTTTTGATTATGTAGGCTGACAAATTTATTCATTGCAAACAAGTGAACCGAAGAATCAAATAGAATATTATCCTATGGATGTATGTAATTGTCAACTCGTGACATGAGAAGATCTCAATCATGCAGTTTAGGCTCTACATTTCTGATATTGGTTAAAAGATTGTGAAAAGACGGTTGTCTAGGATCACCTCCATGTTGCTCAAAGATTTTATCTAAAGTGACAACAATATAAAATATTTCTCACAACACTTTCCCTGTTGGTTTTCCTACATATAAAGGTTTATCCTTGACCAAAGGTAGTTTCCCAAGGTCGTCCACAAGGATCATCACCCCACCACCGAAAATAAAATCCTTGTTTTGAGGAAAACCTTATTGCAAACGTGAATCTATCTATATAAACATCCTTGGACCTATAAAGCTAATTTCATTAATTAGAACATAACAGATTTTCCTCATTTATTCTTGGAACGTTTTTAGGGCTTTCCCATTGAGTGGTTTCGTATCTTTTATAGGAATTTTTAAAGTTGAGTTTATTGTTTTTCCATGTATATTGAAAGCAACAATGCCAGTGGGAGCGAGCAACTACAATGAACTTCTACCATCCGTTGCAGAAGCTGAAAGAGAAAGAGAAATATAGTGAATAAGATAATACTTTTCAGTTTCATTTTTTCTCTGAATAATCATTTTCAAAGCATCATTTCTTTCAGCATCAACAAAGTGGCATAAAATTTTTCAAAATAAGCTAATTGTTTCTGAGATAAGAGAAAGGTGGCACTATTCTCTCCCGAATTAACTCACCATCAATAACACCTACAGACTGGGAATATTTTATAAAATGAATAGCATGTTCTAAAACTTCATTTCACACCATTGTTTCCTACCAATTATAATGAATATCATAATCCCTTCCTCCAAGATTGTCAAGATTGGTATTGATTACATTGTTTGGAGGAATAATCTGAGAAATAACCTGCTACTCTTCTGAATCTCGATCAATGTTATATTCATGAAAAAGGGACTCAAAATCCTCTTCATTAATCTCATTTGGAAAAGGGCCTCAATCAACATGCCACACACAAAATCTTAGACTCCCCCAATTCTCAATAATTGTTTCACTTGGAATTCCTATATCTAAAGCAATGTCATGAAACAGTTTGTACACAAGCAACTCGCTCCAAAAAAATGTTTCAAACTCTTTTTACTCATCGTTTGGAATAATATAATAGATAATAACCAAAAGATAATTTTGTGTTGATGCCCAAATTGCAGGATTTCAGATCAAATATTCTATGTTGGACCTGGGGTCAGATGTAAACATCTTACAAAGGAAAAATTTATAGTTGTTAGGGAAACCTAATTTGGTATTTCATCCTATTTAGTTACGTATGGCCAATAAATATTGTATTCTTCCCACTGGTAGTATTGAAGATGTTGAAGTTGATATTGCGGGAGCGAAAACATATGCATACTTTGAGGTTATAGACATCATGGGTGACAAATATCTTTATCCAACTTTGTTGGGGATAAACTGGGTGTTTGAGAATTATATTTTTATTGACCTCAAGTGAGAGGCTAATAATTTTGAGGTATATGGAATCCTTGATATACACCCACTAAATCCTTATCAAGGTCTAAGGTTTATACATTTTGTAGATGATGTTGAAGAGCCTAGTCTTTTGGATCAGTTATAGTAGCTCATTGTGAGAAAAAGAGAAGAATATATAAATCCCACAATGCCTAGTTCTATCATCCTGAGCAGCGTCCATAATGCAATATTTTTTTTAGATGGTATGTTATATAATTCGCAACAAGGAGATCATAAGTTTCACTATATACATTGTGCAATTGTTCAATGTCCCTGTTGGATTAGAATTAAGGTATGATATTCTCCTACATTCACTGGCATAGGATCTCTTGTCAAATTTATTAATGAAATTGATTTGAATATTGATGAAGTGCAAGACATCCCTTTGTTTGATTTTTTTCTACAAGTAACCCCTCCAAGATGGTGGGGAGCTCATCACAATCAGCTTCAAGACTAAGAACCAATCAACTCTTCTAATATATGGCATTTTTTTGTTCCAGAGAAACACTAAGCTAAAATTATTTTATATGATGGTTATACCAGTCCACGTAATAATATTATATTTGGGATAGAGAATTATATTTGGGATCTTGTTCCTCTTCCAAAGGGACATAAGTTGCTCCATTGCAAGTGGGTCTATAGAACTAAATATGTCGTAGATGGCTCTCTTAACAATTATAAGACACATCTTGTAGCCACTAGATTTTCACAACTTGAAGGAAATTACTATTTCAAGAATTTTGGCATGTTTCGAAGATGGATTTTATACACCATGTGTTTTGTCTAGATGCCTCACATGGCTAGTTAGTTTACGTAATGGATGTAAGGATTTCCTTTCTGCATGGAAATCTACATGAGGAGATGTTCATGGAGTAGCCCCTTGGTTTTGTGCAGGATCATTCCCTTGATTCTAGGCTCCAATGTTCATTATATTGTCTCAAATAGGCTCCTAGAGCTTTGTATGAGAAGATGGAAAATTTTCTTCTTACTTGGCTCAATAGTTGTCATTCTAATCCCATAGTTTACACTTAGAGATATGGATTTGAATTATTGATTCTAGTTTTGTATGTGGATAGCTTGATTCTCAAAGGGAGATCTTCATCTATGATTTACAATGTTAAGGAAGCATTTACGGGATAGTTTTCTTTGCCATATAATAGGCTTCTAAATTACTTTCTTGGATTTCACGTTCAATAGTCTTCAGAAGGGATTGACATCTTCTAGCAAAACTATGCACTTGATTTACTTTAACATTTTGGCATGGTTAATAGTAAGCTTGTGCCTACTCCTTTCCATTTTGGTGTTACTCTTACCACCAGTTTCACCTCACCATAAGTGGATCTTACATTATATCACAAAATACTTGGAAGTCTAATATATTTGGAACACACCCTACTTGACATTTCTTATGTAGTCGAGTTGGTTTCCAGATTCTCTCAGGAACTTAATCAAAATCACTGGAAAGTAGTGAAGCATATTTTGAGATATATTCAAGGAATTTTCAAGTTTATCATTAATTGTATTATTTTTGGTTCTCCTAAGTTTGTGGGTTTCACATATTCTGACTAGGCTAGGTCCATGGATGATAGGAAGTCGACCTCTCAATTTTTCTCTTTCTTGGTTATTATCCTATTGCATGGTCCTACAAGAAAGAATCAATGATTGCATGATCTTGAACAAGAGTTGAGTATCGAGCTAATGTTCTCACAAGTCAAGAAGTTCTTTGGCTACAATAGTTGTTGGTTATACTTTTCATTCAACAAGATTAACCTACTCTTCTATGGTGTTATAGTAAGAGTGCAAAACATATTTCTAGAAATCTTGTCAAGAAACAAGGAACCAAATGAATTGAGGTCCATATGCCCTTAATTTTCCAACTTATTCAAAATGAAATTATTAACCTAGTGTATGTACCTATTGAAGAACAAGGAGTACATATTTTCAAAGAGTCCTTGGCATCACCAAGGTTTCTGTAGTTACGACACATTCTTGGAGTGAAGGATATTTTCCTTAGGGGCTTATCTCAAGTCCCCCTTCCTTCACCTCTTCATTTGTCTCTTTATTTCTTTAATTGTTTTTTATGTACTCTCTTCAAATGGGAAGCCCTTTCCTACATGTTTTTATCATTCTTATTCCACTTATGTGACACTATACATGAGTACTTAAGCAAGCCTCATTGTCAGGACCCTTCTTTAGTTTTTCCCTTTAAGTTTCACTTATGGGGGGGTGTTAGAGTTCCAATAAAAGAGACTTGAAACTAGTAAGCTTACGTAACATCCTTATTGCCTACGTTGTTAGTCAGATGTTCTAGTTATCACTAGAATATTCCATTTCTCCTAAAAATTAGGTTGATGTATAACATACTTTCTTAAGCAATGAAGTAATTTCTCTTCGTTCTTCATTTGGTTTGGTCTCTTGGTAGAAATTTTTTACTTATTGTAATATGATCCATGGGTGTTTTTACACTCTTACATGTGGAATTCACTTCACATAATGTATTCTTTGGAGTTGAGATGGGTGAAGTGGTGATACAAGAATTTCATGTTTTCCTTGATGTTCTAGTGAGGAAAAGGCTATGCTCCAAGGAACAGGAAGGTTCCATGTCTATATCTATGCTGATGTACTCTTAAAGAAATATTTACTATGTGATGCAATAGGCGAGGGATTGATTTGAGGAGTTGAATGGTTCCACAACTCTTGATGATGATTTTTATAGGTTAGATAAAGACACTTGATTGTAAAAGAACATAGAAATCAAACAAGTTATTACTAAGGCTAGATACTATCATGCACTGTGTGGCCCTACAAATTTTTTCCAAGCCTAAAAAACTCAAATTTCTTGGGCTAACTCTCTCTTCATTTACTGGGGATCCCCAAGATTCGATTTTCAGCCTCTTTTCGAAGCCCTCAAAACTCGAACAAAGCATGGTGTTTAGGTCAATTATAACAATTGTGGCCATTTGATATTTTCATCTTTGTTTTATGTTGAATACTACAAGAGTCCATAATATCCTCCAGAGGCGTGTCATTAAAATTATAAGCGATCTTCATATTTATTGAGTTTTAGAATTACATGAATTAGTTCCTAGAACATTTCTAATGTAGCCCGAATTTTGGATGACATCCTAGTTGTACATTTAATTTGATTATATGTAGCAACCTTTGATCTAGTTAGCTTTGGATGTTAGCTTTGGGTGTCAAATGGAACACAACTCACACTTGAATGCCTATTCTTGAAAAGCCATAGAAATTATGCTTCACAAGACATAAACATCAACGCAATATTTGTTGAATCAGGGCTAGAGTGAAAAAGAGGGTGCAACACAAAGAAGCCTTTGAAAAACACTTGGGCTAAGAAATCCAATGTAGAAGAAGAGATATCACAATAACTAACAACAATTTCAATAATGTAAAACAAAACTATAAATTTTCTCAATTTCTTTAGAGTGATGAAATTACACATCTAGAATAAAACACGAAAATGCATCAACCACAACAGAAAATATTGGCCATGGACACCCATGGGGTGGGAATACCACTAAGTTGGTGGGAAAACACCCAAAACAATTATTATAAAATAAAATTTACTAGGTAGTCCTTGAGAGCGAAATATGAAATGTCCAAAATTCAACCGATTGCTACTAATTATGTCCAACAATCATAGCTAACTTTTGAAACATTAAATATAATTTATACTAACTTTGTCCTTTAAGATATTTTCATTCATTACATCCTCTAAAGACCATTTGAACACCATATTCTCATAACATTCAACCTCCATTTTGTGTTGCCTTACTTTTCACCATTTATTTCACTTTTCCAGAATAACTCCCCATTGCCTCAATCATCTCAAACCCAAAAATATTTTTCAAACTATAGACCACTTATAACTAAAACAATAGAAGTCACATATATTTCACTCTATAAACCAGTGAGATAACAACCCAATCATATGTCTATTACAATTCAACCAACTTTGACTCCTATACTAAATTATAATTCAATTGAAGTTCGAGGTGCCATATTTGTGCTATACTTAATTATAGTTCAGCTAAACTTTGAAGTTCCATATTTGAGTATTCTATAAGATTATTGTGAAAAGAAAAATGACACTTATACTCATCGTTCAAGGATTGAAGAATATTCACAACCAAGTTGATTTAGAGAAGGAATGCCTTCTTCCAGGGTAAGCGAATAAAATTGGAGTAGCATCACCTTCTTCTTCGGAAAGCACATAATACATGTTGTTGGTTGATGGTTGAAACGATGATGTGACTGAAAATAGTGGCCAAGGAATTTTTAATGCCACTTTAACGAAATTTAATGTAGATGAAATCCTAGTCTTGTAATATTAGAGCATAAATGATAAATGGTTGACAAATCGGTGGCTAAATCCTTAGAATAGATTTGGTTTTAATAACTTTTTCTTATGATTATTTCTATTGAAAATCAAGAAAAAAGAGTCACTTTTTGTGCATCAACAATAAATTTAAATTTTAAAATTTAATTTTTAACGTTTAAAAAATACAATTTAATATTTAAATTCTCTCTCTGTTGGGTCCCTATAATACTAGTGATTACCCCATTACTATTTTAGTTATACCCCTTATTAATATTGTTGTGCCCCTATTGCCCCATATTGTTATTACTGTGCCCCATAGAATCCATCTATTGTTATTTTTGTGGCTTTATATTATTATTGTTAGGTCGGCTGGATTATATTGTGACTCCTTAGACTCCTATATATAAAAAGGAGGTTTTGTCATTTGAATCATCCAAGAATTGTTCATTTATGTAATGTAAAGGAGGTTTCCCCCTCTAAGGGGCTGAATTCTAAGGCGTTGATCTATCTTTTCTATCTTTTCTTGAGCTAGTTCCATAACATTTGGTATCAGAGCTTTGGATTCTAGGGTTTCGCTGCTCCAAACAGGTCATCGTGGCATTTTCGCTATAACTTTTTTTCTGCGACGTTTCCGAAGTTGTAAAAAAAACCCATTTGAGAAGAAATCGTGCTGAACCTCAGTTCCGAATTTCAGAGCTTTTCGCGCTATGTTTGCGGAGATATGATCTGAGGAAGTTGGTATTTTTGCAGACTCCTGAATTACATTCCAAACATGTGACTTGGGGAAAATCGTCATAACTTTTTCTCTGGGATCGGATTGAAATTTCATAAGAAGGTACAGAAAGAGAATGGACTATAGTTTCTTGTATGCATTTTTCAGTTCTAAAGGTTGAAACAGTGACTCGTGGCACGTCGTACAAGTTCGCTCTACTGAACTAGTCTATAATCAAGTCACTGTGGGAGATTTCACATAACTCTTCCTTGGAGAATCCAATTTGGGTCAGACTTGTGGCATTGGAAAGAGGATGCCGAAGGGTACTACAGGTCACAATTTCAGAACTGGAGGATCTAAATTTACAAAGATACATCAGATTCAATATCAGGCTTCTACAAAGTGAAAAAGGTGTGTAGTTTTTTTTTTTTAATTTTTGCGTAAGCTTGGTTTGAAGGAATTCAAAGGGCATAGTAAAGCATTATTATCGGTAACTGATGCCCCAAGGAAAGATAATGCAAACACCTAGTAAGGAACCTGAAAGCTCTAGCATGACTCATGAAGAAGAGGAAGAAATGCTACATGATATATCAAAATTACATGAGCAAATGCAACAAATGTCACGCTCACAAAAGCTAACAGAAGCTAAGATAAATGGCATGGAATCTAAGATAAAGGGCATGGAAGCTAATATGGATGATTCAAAGACAGATTTGAAGACAGACATGGCAGATTTGAAGACAGATTTGACAAATTTTCTACAGGAAATACTTACTAATAGTGAAAACGTTGTAAAGGAAACTCATGATGTGAACAAAAGAAATGTTAATCATGATTCCATAGACTCTAATGTTGGATCGAAGACCCACCATATTCCAAAAATTGATATGAGGAAGTTTGATGGCAAGGATCCCGCCACATGGATATTACAGACGGAGTAATTCTTCGATCTCAATAATGTGCAAAACACACAAAAGGTATGTATGGCAACTTTATATTTGGAACCAAATAAGTTTGTATGGTATCAATGGCTTTGCTCTCGTAAACAATTTATCACTTGGGAAATTTTTACGGAATAATTGATAGCACATTATGAGGATACAAAAAGCAACACTTTTTTTAGCCAATTGATAAGTCTCAAACAAAAGGGTTCAATAATGGAGCACATTGGGGAATTCCAAAAATTGAACATAAGGGTAAAAGATATTCCAGAGGAGCATAGGATTGATGTGTTCATAGGGCCTTTAAAGGATAATATCCAACATGATGTTCGCCTTTGGGAACCTGATTCATTAGAGAAGGCATTCAGGTTAGCAAGAAAAATGGAAAGTAAAATTATGGCAACCAGGAAGCATACCACTCACAACTATAAAGACGGAAGTGTTGTTGCCCCTAGTCTTCCACAACCTATAAGGTTGACACCACAACAATTGGAAGAAAAAAGAGCAAAAGGGCTTTGTTACAGTTGTGATAGCAAATACACTAAAGGTCATAAGTGTGTTGAGAAGAAATTATTCTAAATAGATTGTGAAGAGGAAGAAGAAAAGGAGCAAGAAAGGTCAAAAGAAGAGGATATACTCCAGGAACAAAGCCTAGATGAAGAACAAATAAATCCAACCATATCTTGTAATGCATTGGCGGGAATTACCACTCCTCAAACCATCAAGATAGAAGGACAAATCAAGAAGAAAAAGGTAATAGTGTTGATTGATTCAGGAAGCACCCATAATTTTATTCATTATAAGGTAGCAAAAAAATTGAATTGCTTCCTATATCTAGCAACAGAGTGTCAAGTGATCATTGCAAATGGAGGAACAATAAATTGCTCTGGAAAGTGCCATAATATCAAGCTATGCATGGAAGAATATGTATTGACTATCCCAATGCTTTCCATTCCAATGGGAGGTGTTGATGTTGTACTAGGAGTCCAATGGCTACAATCCTTGGGTACAATAGCTTTTAATTTTCAAGAACTTTTCATCAAATTTTCTACAGAAGGAAAGGAAGTTGAATTAAGGGGTATTGCAGGGAAACCAGGAAAGATAATCAGCTCTAATGGTATGCCAAAGCTTCTAAAAAATAGCAAAGAGGTGTAATTGCACAATTATGTTCGCTAGATGTTTCCACATCGGAATCATCTATTTCTCCAGATCTCCAAAAAGTCCTGGACAATCATTCCAAGGTATTTGAGACTCCCAAAGGTATCCCACCTATGCATGATCATGATCATGCTATTCATCTGATTCCAGGAACTGTTCGTCCAAACATCAGGCCATACAGATATCCCTATGTCCAAAAGAGTGAAATTGAACGTATGGTTGTAGAAATGCTAGAGGCTGGTATAGTTCAAACGAGTCAAAGTTCTTTCTCTGCTCCAGTAGTATTGGTGCACAGGAAGGATGGATCATGGCGCATGTGTCCAGATTATAGGGAGCTCAACAAGCTCACTATTAAAGATAAGTTCCCCATTCCTGTCATTGATGAATCACTGGATGAATTGCATGGATAAATTTACTTCACCATGTTGGATCTTCGTTCAGGATATCATGAAATCAGAATGAAGACTGAAGACATTCAGAAAACAACATTTAGAACTCATGAGGGTCATTATGAATTTTTCGTCATGCCTTTTGGCCTTACCAATGCACCTTCAACATTTCAAGGTTTGATGAATTCAATTTTCAAACCATTCCTTAGAAATTTTTTGTTAGTGTTTTTTGATGATATACTAATCTACAGCAAGTCTTGGAAGTATCATGTTGAACATGTTGACAGGGTGCTACAACTATTGGAGGAGAGACAATTATATGCAAAAATATCCAAATGTTTCTTCGGAGTCCAGGAGGTGGAATATCTGGGTCATATTGTATCTCATGAAGGAGTTAAGGTAGACCCTAGCAAAATTAAAGCCATTAAGGAATGGAAAATCCCCACATCCATAAAGCATCTGCGAGGATTTCTCGGGTTGACAGGGTATTATCCAAAGTTTGTTAAGAATTATGGGAGAATAGTAGCACCCCCAACAACATTATTGAAGAAAGATGCATTTTCATGGACCCCGAAAGAAACAAAGGCCTTTGAACATCTTAAAGAGGAAATGTGCCAAGCACCAGCCTTCGCTACACCGGACTTTACAAAAACCTTTATTGTGGAATGTGATGCTTCAGGAAATGGAATTGGTGTTGTTCTAATGCAAGATGAAAGACCCATTGCTTTTGAAAGTCGTCCAATCAAGGGAAAGTTTTTAAGAAAAGCTATTTATGAGAAGGAAATGTTGGCAATACTCCATGCACTTAAGAAATGGCGACCCTACCTAATGGGAAGACACTTCAAGGTAAAAACGGATCATGATAGCCTTAAATACTTTTTAGAACAAAGATTATCCTCTAAAGAGCAAAAAAAGTGGGTCATAAAGATGTTGGGTTATGACTTTGAAATCATCTACAAAAAGGGAAGCAAAATGTGGTGGCAGATGTAATCAGGATGAGGATGTGGAAGCATTGTGGTGCGCCATTTCTATTATCCAACCAGATTGGATAAACGAAGCAAGGGAGGAATGGAAGAATGATGAAGAAGTGTGGGCACTTATTCGAAAGTTACAACAAGATTCCAGTATGTCTGATACATTTAGCTGGAAAAATGATTCATTATGGTACAAAGATCGCTTATACCTCTGTAAGAATTCCTAGCTAAAACAAAAGATTCTTATGGAATTGCACACTTCTCCCTTAGGAGGGCACTCAGGATTTTTAAAAACTTACCACAGGGTTAAGAAGGATTTTTTTTGGGATTGCCTTAAATCAGATATTCAAAAGTTTGTGGCAGAATGTTTGGTTTGCCAACAAAATAAAGTTGAAACAATTAAGACACTGGGTCTATTACAACCTTTATCTATTCCAAGACAACGTTAGGAGGAGGTTTCAATGGATTTTATCACAGGTTTACCCAAGTTTGAGGGAAAGAGTGTCATCATGGTGGTAGTTAACAGACTTACCAAGTATGCACACTTTTGTGCACTATCACATCCATTTAAAGCCAGTACAGTTTCTACTACATTTATGGAAACAATTCAAAAGCTACATGGAAACCCAAAGATTATTGTAAGTGACAGAGATCCCATTTTCACGAGAAATTTTTGGACAGAATTATTTTCTTGTCTTGGTACTCAGTTAGATCATAGCTCATCTTATCATCCTCAATCTGATGGGCAAACTGAGATAGTAAGCAAATGTTTGGAAGGATATCTTCGTTGCTTTGTATCTGATACATTGACACAATGGGTCAAATGGTTGCTGAATGGTGGTATAACACTTCCTTCCATACAGCAACAAAAATGACCCCATTTATGGCACTTTATGGGTATCAACCACCATCCATCACATCATATTGAAGAGAAAATTCTAAGGTTCAAGCAGTGGAACATCACATCGAACATCAACAACAAGTCCTCCAACACTTAAAGGATAACCTCGTGTTGGCACAGAATAGAATGAAACAATAGGTAGATCAACATTGCAGTGAAAGAAGTTTTGATGTAGGTGATTGGGTATTCCTACAGCTACAACCATATAACCAAATGTCCCTCAAGCAAGCGAAGAAGGATAATAAATTATCACCAAAGTATTATGGTACGTACAAGGTGTTGCAAAAGATTGGTACTATGACATACAAATTGGAGCTTCCTGCAGCTTCTCGATTGCACCCATTTTTCCATGTTTGACGTCTAAAGAAGGTTATAGTCAACAAGCTCCCATCAAACAATATTACGAACTTGACGAGGAAGGAAAAATTATATTGGAACTGGAAGAAGTCACAGAAACAAGAACTCGACAGCTATGAAATTGATCAATTTCTGTTATGAAACCAGCTCAAGAAAAGATAGAAAAGATAGATCAATGCCTTAGAATTCATCCTCTTCAAGGGGGAAACCTCCTTTACATTACATAAATGAACAATTCTTCGATGATACAAATGAAAAGACCTCCTTTCTATATATAGGAGTCTAAGGGGTCATAACATAATTCTGAGCCGACATAACAATAATAATGTAAGGGCACAATAATAACAATGGTGGGCTTCTATGGGGCACAATAGTAACAATATGGGCACTACATGGGTACATCAATATAATAAGTGGGTTGTACTAATAACAATAAGGGGTTACACTAGTAGTATAGGGGACTAACATGCCCCTCTCCTTCAAAAAACGTTGTCCTCAACGCTTGAGTAGTTCTTGTAAAATTTTTGTCCTCCCATGTGGAATCTTCAGTGGGTAAGTTCTTCCACTTGATGAGATACTCTGAGATTGATCGATTTCGTAGCTGTCGGGTTCTTGTTTCTATGACTGCTTCAGGTTCCAATATGATTTTTCCTTCCTCTTCAATTTCGGGAAATATTGTTTGAATTGGGATCTTTTGCAACTTTTGAATAAGTGGCCATACTTCTTCGTCCTTCTTCCATTCATCCCTTGCTTCGTTTATCCAATCCGGTTGGATAATATAAATCACACAAAATGATGCTTCCACATCCTCATTCTTGAAGAGTCTTCCCATTCGGTAAGGTCGCCATTTTTTAAGTGCATGTAGTATTGCCAACATTTCCTTCTCATAAATATCTTGCTTGAGATGTAGTAATAAAAATACCCAATCACCTACATCAAAACATTTTTCACTACAATGTTGATCTACCTGTTGTTTCATTTGATTTTGCACCGAAGTGGCGTTATCCTTTAAAAGTTGGAGAACTTGTTGTTGATGCTCGATGTGATCTTTCACTGCTTGAACTTTTTTGTTCTTGATATGTCCTTCTATCTCTCGAGTTTGAGGAGTGGTAATTTCTTCCAATCCTTTACAAGATATGGTCAGATTCATTTCTTGATGCTCGATGTGATCTTTCACTTCTTGAACATTTTTCTCCTTGATATGTCATTCTATCTTGATAGTTTGAGGAGTGGTAATTTTGACCAATGAATTACAAGATATGGTTGGATTCATTTCTTCTTTCTCTATGTGATCTTTCACTTCTTGCACCTTTTTCTTCTTGATATGTCCTTCTATCTTGAGAGTTTGAGGAGTGGTAATTCTTGCCAATGCTTTACAAGATACCATCTGATTCATTTCTTCTTTCTCTGGGGTGGGGTCCTGACATATATCTTCTTCTTTTGATGTTTCTTGATCCTTTTCTTCCTCCTCTTCACATTCTAGGTAAAACAATTTCTTCTCGGCACACTTATGACCTTTAGTGCATTTGCTATCACAATTGTAACAAAGCCCTTTTTCTCTTTTTTCTTCCAATTGTTGTGGTGTAACCCTTGTAGGTTGTGGAAGGCTAGGAGAAAAAACACTTCGATCTTTATAGTTGTGAGGGGAATGCTTCCTGGTTTCCATAATTTTGCTTTCCATTATGTCACAAAGCCCTTTTACTCTTTCCAATTGTTGTGGTGTTTCTCTAAAGAAGGTGTTGCTCTTTGTATCCTCATAATGTGCTATCATTTCCTCCGTGAAAATTGACCACGTAAGAAGTTGTTTACGAGAACAAAGCCCTTCATACCATAAAAATTGATTTTGTTCTAACTAGCATTTGCACCAAATGTTGCAAAAGAAACGCCGTAAGGCATAAATTGAGGAGTAATACACATATTAGATATAGGTGCAGAGTCTCTATCATCTCATGTTGGCAGAAGCAGTAAAAATGATTTCAATTATTGAGAAGTAAAACAGTCATCTAATCCAATCTAGCACAAAATTAACACTCATGGCATCCATCAACATCATGGATTGGTTAAATTTGCAGGTATGGATCCTCCCATATTTTGCTATTTCTTGCTATTTCATGACCCTTCACAGTTTAAAAAATTGATATTTTCTGGACGTTGTAATATTAGCAGCCAATCAAATTTGAAATGAATTAATACAATCAAACAGAATATGTAGCCCACATTGTGTCCAAATACGATTTGCAGGCTCTGGATTCATAAACCAAAGAAATTTGCAGGGCCAAAGGAGGCTCTTTGAAAATGCTTCGATTGACTTTGTATGAATGTTGATATTCATTTGTTATTGTATTAAAAATGGCTGATTCGAACATGTGATTTAATGTACATTTTGCTGAATTTAACAATAGTATTGGCTTATTAGATTCTGTTTGGAACAACTTAGCAAATGAAACTGAAAATTTTGGGAGTTTTATATGCCATTTATGCTTTTTATTTATCTTTGTTCTGCTTGTGCATTGCAAGTATTAGATCAAACTCTTTAAAGTCTGTAGGTGATATAGAAGTTATCTCTATTCCACATTTCTTGGCTGCATTCTTCATCTTGGGATTTGCAGGATCGCCTTTCAAATAATTTCAACATATTAATACGTGATACCTATTTACTGCAGTATAATAGACAAAAATTTAAAATACCAATTCAATTAGCCTTGACCCATGATAAGCTGGAACCTACTTCATGGTAGTCAATAGTTCTAGCAGAGTCAATTTTGAATGCTGATGTCAATCCCCTTTTCTGCACAGCATCACGAAATACAGCCTCTGCAGTGAGACTCCGACAAATGTTGCCTTCCAAGAACAAGAATAAAAAGAGGCAAAGAAAGTATGGGAGGAAGATACTTAAGGCATCTCATAAGGGAGATAGAAGTATTTGTTGGGGAAGGGCAAGACGTTGTAAGATATTCTTGAGTTGGTGGGTAGCAAGTGTAATTCCTACGTCAATGAGTCTGATATTCTTCAGTTGGTGGGTAGCCACTATAATTCCTATGTCAGTGAGTCTAATATTCTTGAGTTGGTGAATAGCTAGTGTAATTCCTACGTCAGTCAGTTCTTGGCCTGGCCTTGATGCCTATGGATAGCCTTGGTGAGATCTGTGTATTGTTGTTCTGGAAGTGGAAAACGTCCACTTCCACACGGGAAAGCACGCGGGGGAGAGGAGTGATTGAATCCCCTTGTAATCTCCCAAGGAAGCCTAAACCTGAGCATATAAGTACTTTGAGTTGTTTTTTTCCAGAACAAAGAAGATTATGTAATTGTTTCATTTTGCATGGAAAGCACGCGGGGGAGAGGAGTGATTGAATCCCCTTGTAATCTCCCAAGGAAGCCTAAACCTGAGCATATAAGTACTTTGAGTTGTTTTTTTCCAGAACAAAGAAGATTATGTAATTGTTTCTTTGCAAAATGAAAAGAAGACACTGTAATTGTTTCTTGTAAAATTTTGTGATATGCAGAGGGAATGGTTTACAAGGAAAGAATAGAATGCTAAGAAATCTGCAGTGGACTTATTAAAAAAAAACATTATTTTCCTCTTTCATTAAAAATATTGTATTTGAATTATGATGAAAGAAAGGGAAAATCTTTCTGTCAAGAAATCTATATTTTCTAGAAAAGTCAAGGGAGGGTTTGATGTATTCGAAAGAAAATACTAATACACTATAAGACAGAATTAATGAGTTTTCTGTTGACTAATATGTTATTGTAAGTAGTCTGAACAGTGACACTGATACAGGCTAGTTAAATTATAATAGACCAGAGTCCATCCGTGGAGCAGTTTTCGTTTCTGAAATATACAAATATACCTGGCACCTCAGTCGGAGGATGCAGCCCCTCACATCATGTTTCTTCTTGAAATGCTCAAAAGGGTAGAAGAAATTTCTATGTCCTAACCGGACGCTCGCTGGTATTCAGGCATTACTAAAATTTGCTCTCTGTAATCATTGGGTGCATTATATGACTGTAAAAATCTCCAGTGCCAGTTTATTATGATTTGTTCTAATAGAAACATAGATGAGAAATTGGGTCAGGGTTTTTAATAATATAGAAGCTACGAAAAACCTAGCTCCTTTAGTTGAATTGAATAGAACTACAAAAATTTAGTTCGCTCAAGTCAGGCATGATACAGAGAATTATGCTTGGCTTCAGGCTTTGGATCTTTAGTGTACAATATACTATAAGCTTCTACAATTGGATGGCTGACAATAATGGTAGACGTTATACCGAACTCACTCGTTGAATCATTGGATGGATGGTACTCACCAAGGCAAACAAAGAGAACTCCAAAAGGCTTGAAGGTTGCAGATGAATCAGACGCCATGGACCTCAATGCTTCTCTTCGTCCTCCTGGTGCTCCTCTTCGTCCTCCTGGTCTCCTGCAAGTTCGGATTAAACCTCCAAACTTTTGGCCTGAAATGAGATGATAAGTTGTGCTAAAAATGGGTGAATGTCAACATATTAATACGTGATACCTATTTACTGCAGTATAATAGACAAAAATTTAAAATACCAATTCAATTAGCCTTGACCCATGATAAGCTGGAACCTACTTCATGGTAGTCAATAGTTCTAGCAGAGTCAATTTTGAATGTTGATGTCAATCCCCTTTTCTGCATAGCATCATGAAATACAACCTCTGCAGTGAGACTCCGACAAATGTTGCCTTCCAAGAACAAGAATAAAAAGAGGCAAAGAAAGTATGGGAGGAAGATACTTAAGGCATCTCATAAGGTAGATAGAAGCATTTGTTGGGGAAGGGCAAGACGTTGTAAGATATTCTTGAGTTGGTGGGTAGCAAGTGTAATTCCTACGTCAATGAGTTTGATATTTTTCAGTTGGTGGGTAGCCAGTATAATTCCTATGTCAGTGAGTCTAATATTCTTGAGTTGGTGAATAGCTAGTGTAATTCCTACGTCAGTCAGTTCTTGGCCTGGCCTTGATGCCTATGGATAGCCCTGGTGAGATCTGTGTATTGTTGTTCTGGAAGTGGAAAACGTCCACTTCCACACGGGAAAGAACGCGGGGGAGAGGAGTGATTGAATACCCTTGTAATCTCCCAAGGAAGCCTAAACCTGAGCATATAAGTACTTTGAGTTGTTTTTTTCCAGAACAAAGAAGATTATGTAATTGTTTCATTTTGCATGGAAAGCACGCGGGGGAGAGGAGTGATCGAATCCCCTTGTAATCTCCCAAGGAAGCCTAAACCTGAGCATATAAGTACTTTGAGTTGTTTTTTTCCAGAACAAAGAAGATTATGTAATTGTTTCTTTGCAAAATGAAAAGAAGACACTGTAATTGTTTCTTGTAAAATTTTGTGATATGCAGAGGGAATGGTTTACAAGGAAAGAATAGAATGCTAAGAAATCTGCAGTGGACTTATTAAAAAAAAAACATTATTTTCCTCTTTCATTAAAAATATTGTATTTGAATTATGATGAAAGAAAGGGAAAATCTTTCTGTCAAGAAATCTATATTTTCTAGAAAAGTCAAGGGAGGGTTTGATGTATTCGAAAGAAAATACTAATACACTATAAGACAGAATTAATGAGTTTTCTGTTGACTAATCTGTTATTGTAAGTAGTCTGAACAGTGACACTGATACAGGCTAGTTCAATTATAATAGACCAGAGTCCATCCGTGGAGCAGTCTTCGTTTCTGAAATATACAAATATACCCGGCACCTCAGTCGGAGGATGCAACCCCTCACATCATGTTTCTTCTTGAAACGCTCAAAAGGGTAGAAGAAAATTTCTATGTCCTAACCAGACGCTCGCTGGTATTCAGGCATTACTAAAATTTGCTCTCTGCAATCATTGGGTGCATTATATGACTGTAAAAATCTCCAGTGCCAGTTTATTATGATTTGTTCTAATAGAAACATAGATGAGAAATTGGGTCAGGGTTTTTAATAATATAGAAGCTACGAAAAACCTAGCTCCTTTAGTTGAATTGAATAGAACTACAAAAATTTAGTTCGCTCAAGTCAGGCATGATACAGAGAATTATGCTTGGCTTCAGGCTTTGGATCTTTAGTGTACAATATACTATAAGCTTCTACAATTGGATGGCTGACAATAATGGTAGACGTTATACCGAACTCACTCGTTGAATCATTGGATGGATGGTACTCACCAAGGCAAACAAAGAGAACTCCAAAAGGCTTGAAGGTTACAGATGAATCAGACGCCATGGACCTCAATGCTTCTCTTCGTCCTCCTGGTGCTCCTCTTCGTCCTCCTGGTCTCCTGCAAGTTCGGATTAAACCTCCAAACTTTTGGCCTGAAATGAGATGATAAGTTGTGCTAAAAATGGGTGAATGTCATACATTTGTTTTATAACTATAAATTCTGCTTCATCATTACAGAACCCACCCTTCAAATATTGGCATTTGCTTGTTGGAATAAAGAGACATTCATGGAGTCGCAAGAGCAGAGCCAAAAGCCTCATGTCGCAATCTTCCCGGGGTTTGGGTCGGGCCATCACATCCCACTGCTCGAGCCTGCAAAGCGGCTCACTGTGTACCATGGCTTTTCTGTCACCTTCTTCACCGCCGAATGGATGGACGGCTCTCCTCACCACACCTTGCCATCTTCGTCAAGGGACATGATCCGCTTCATAGAGCTCCCTGATGTTCAGATCGAAGGGGATCGAGGCGCCTTAGATTGCTGTCCTCTCTCATCCATCCACAGACGCTTAGAACTACAAAAATTTAGTTCGCTCAAGTGAGGCATGATACAGAGAATTATGCTTGGCTTCAGGCTTTGGATCTTTAGTGTACAATATACTATAAGCTTCTACAATTGGATGGCTGACAATAATGGTAGACGTTATACCGAACTCACTCGTTGAATCATTGGATGGATGGTACTCACCAAGGCAAACAAAGAGAACTCCAAAAGGCTTGAAGGTTGCAGATGAATCAGATGCCATGGACCTCGATGCTTCTCTTCGTCCTCCTGGTCTCCTGCAAGTTCGGATTAAACCTCCAAACTTTTGGCCTGAAATGAGATGATAAGTTGTGCTAAAAATGGGTGAATGTCAACATATTAATACGTGATACCTATTTACTGCAGTATAATAGACAAAAATTTAAAATACCAATTCAATTAGCCTTGACCCATGATAAGCTGGAACCTACTTCATGGTAGTCAATAGTTCTAGCAGAGTCAATTTTGAATGTTGATGTCAATCCCCTTTTCTGCACAGCATCACGAAATATAGCCTCTGTAGTGAGACTCCGACAAATGTTGCCTTCCAAGAACAAGAATAAAAAGAGGCAAAGAAAGTATGGGAGGAAGATACTTAAGGCATCTCATAAGGGAGATAGAAGTATTTGTTGGGGAAGCGCAAGACATTGTAAGATATTCTTGAGTTGGTGGGTATCAAGTGTAATTCCTACGTCAATGAGTCTGATATTCTTCAGTTGGTGGGTAGCCACTATAATTCCTATGTCAGTGAGTCTAATATTCTTGAGTTGGTGAATAGCTAGTGTAATTCCTACGTCAGTCAGTTCTTGGCCTGGCCTTGATGCCTATGGATAGCCCTGGTGAGATCTGTGTATTGTTGTTCTGGAAGTGGAAAACGTCCACTTCCACACGAGAAAGCACGCGGGGGAGAGGAGTGATTGAATCCCCTTGTAATCTCCCAAGGAAGCCTAAACCTGAGCATATAAGTACTTTGAGTTGTTTTTTTCCAGAACAAAGAAGATTATGTAATTGTTTCATTTTGCATGAAAAGCACGCGGGGGAGAGGAGTGATTGAATCCCCTTGTAATCTCCCAAGGAAGCCTAAACCTGAGCATATAAGTAATTTGAGTTGTTTTTTTCCAGAACAAAGAAGATTATGTAATTGTTTCTTTGCAAAATGAAAAGAAGACACTGTAATTGTTTCTTGTAAAATTTTGTGATATGCAGAGGGAATGGTTTACAAGGAAAGAATAGAATGCTAAGAAATCTGCAGTGGACTTATTAAAAAAAAAAACATTATTTTCCTCTTTCATCAAAAATATTGTATTTGAATTATGATGAAAGAAAGGGAAAATCTTTCTGTCAAGAAATCTATATTTTCTAGAAAAGTCAAGGGAGGGTTTGATGTATTCGAAAGAAAATACTAATACATTATAAGACAGAATTAATGAGTTTTCTGTTGACTAATTTGTTATTGTAAGTAGTCTGAACAGTGACACTGATACAGGCTAGTTCAATTATAATAGACCAGAGTCCATCCGTGGAGCAGTCTTCGTTTCTGAAATATACAAATATACCTGGCACCTCAGTCGGAGGATGCAGCCCCTCACATCATGTTTCTTCTTGAAACGCTCAAAAGGGTAGAAGAAAATTTCTATGTCCTAACCGGACGCTCGCTGGTATTCAGGCATTACTAAAATTTGCTCTCTGCAATCATTGGGTGCATTATATGACTGTAAAAATCTCCAGTGCCAGTTTATTATGATTTGTTCTAATAGAAACATAGATGAGAAATTGGGTCAGGGTTTTTAATAATATAGAAGCTACGAAAAACCTAGCTCCTTTAGTTGAATTTTATAGAACTACAAAAATTTAGTTCGCTCAAGTCAGGCATGATACATAGAATTATGCTTGGCTTTAGGCTTTGGATCTTTAGTGTACAATATACTATAAGCTTCTACAATTGGATGGCTGACAATAATGGTAGACGTTATACCGAACTCACTCGTTGAATCATTGGATGGATGGTACTCACCAAGGCAAACAAAGAGAACTCCAAAAGGCTTGAAGGTTGCAGATGAATCAGACGCCATGGACCTCAATGCTTCTCTTTGTCCTCCTGGTGCTCCTCTTCGTCCTCCTGGTCTCCTGCAAGTTCGGATTAAACCTCCAAACTTTTGGCCTGAAATGAGATGATAAGTTGTGCTAAAAATGGGTGAATGTCATACATTTGTTTTATAACTATAAATTCTGCTTCATCATTACAGAACCCACCCTTCAAATATTGGCATTTGCTTGTTGGAATATAGAGACATTCATGGAGTCGCAAGAGCAGAGCCAAAAGCCTCATGTCGCAATCTTCCCTGGGTTTGGGTCGGGCCATCACATCCCACTGCTCGAGCTTGCAAAGCGGCTGACTGTGTACCATGGCTTTTTTGTCACCTTCTTCACCGCCGAATGGATGGACGGCTCTCCTCACCACACCTTGCCATCTTCGTCAAGGGACATGATCCGCTTCATAGAGCTCCCTGATGTTCAGATCGAAGGGGATCGAGGCGCCTCAGATTGTTGTCCTCTCTCATCCATCCACAGACGCTTGGCCTCTCTTCGCTGACGCTTGGTTTCTAAAAAGGCTGATGATCTAATGGCTGGAGTTTATTCCATCGTCTAACAATCGATCTAAGGGCCCATAACGAGACACGGCGGCACGGAGGGGAGTTCCTCTCAGAGGGAACGCCTTACGGCGTAATTACTTGAAGTGCACAGGGGAATAGGTTCTGAAAAAGACTTGAGTGTGGAGCGGATCGATGTTGGCATCCACCCATGTAGCCCACGTCCTCAATGCCTTCTCAAATGCTACCGGCTCGTCCATGTGGGGATGGACCAACCCACCCTCCTCAAAATAATTTATCCTGTGTTTATATATATATATATATATATTCAACCTCAGATCTCATATTCTAACCTCATGTATATTCAACCTCAGATCTCATATTCTAACCTCATATTTACAAACAGGAAATGCTTGAAACCAATTATTATAACCATCCTACTCAACTTTTTTGTAAATGGTCTTAGTTAAATTTACAGGGAAAACAAAAAAGAAAGGTCCCTAAACCTTTTGAGTGGGCAAAATGTGAACAAATTAAATGTTGTTTGTGAAAGAGAGGTGAAATAGATAGTGTAAGGGAAAAGAAGAAAAGAAAGGAGCAGCGTACCCTTTGTTAGGCTCTGGATGAGTCCACCAGTGTCCGGTATTGAAAACTAGAATATGAGCTTGCTTCCAGTCTTGTGCCAGCTCATCTATGGTATCGATCTGTAATGTCTCACTTTCTTTGGTAGTGGTATTACTAGTTGCATTAATAGACGCCGGAATCTTATGTTGCCGAACTAGAAATGGAGCCCAAGAGAGCTCCACAGAACAGTTGTAGGCCTGCAAACACAACATATGCATGCATGCATCAAATGAAAAGCGGGAGATCATCACGCCTTAATATGTGCAGAGGAAATCACGGAAGTGGACTAACGTGTATAACATAAGCGACGGATCTGCCACCATTGGTGCCACGGAAAGATCCACCGCCCTCTGGCACCGCACGCCTGAGCATGCACAGCATCGATTCCCACTGGTTCCTGCTAATTGAGTCACCCACATACACAAGCCTCTTGCCCCTCAGCTTTTCCAGGAATTCCGACGCATTGAACCTGAGGCATATTGTATGCACATCATCACGGTCATATCGCTTATGAATTGTGAAGTTATCAAGAACAAGATCAAGATTCAAGACGAATGCCTACCTGGCAAGGTCGCAGTCCCGGGGCTGCCATCGCCATCTGGGGTATTTGGCATCTTTCCTGCCATTTCTTTGGCAATTGAAGTCAGCGCTGGAGAAGGGGCACTCCCCAGGCAAATATAGCACGTATGACTCGTCATAAACCCAGCTTCCTGTAAACAAATCGCACTCTGTTTGTGGATCAGGCGCTGTTACATTCGCTCTCCCTGCACCAATTCCCGATTCCTCTTCATCTCCCGTTCTATTCGTTGTTTCGTGAGGCCTCACAGGTTCCACACTGCTGTCTCCCTTACTCACGCCTTCATCATCATGGATTACCGAAGGTTGATCGGTTCCTGTAATTAACCCATCTGAAGCACTAATCGCAGTACCGTTCGTTCCCTGCTGCACTACAGAGTGCTGCTCCTTCTGTGTTGAATTGGACTTGTCAATATTCAATGTGCCCCCTGCAGATTCGAACTCATCCTTGGGCATGGAGAAATCGTTGGAGGAGCCGGCCGTTTCCGCGCGCTTCTTTAAGAGCAGCAAGTCGAGCAACTGTGTACCATGGCTTTTCTGTCACCTTCTTCACCGCCGAATGGATGGACGGCTCTCCTCACCACACCTTGCCATCTTCGTCAAGGGACATGATCCGCTTCATAGAGCTCCCTGATGTTCAAATCGAAGGGGATCGAGGCGCCTCAGAATGCTGTCGTCTCTCATCCATCCACAGACGCTTGGCCTTTCTTCGCTTACGCTTGGCCTCTCTTCGCTGACACTTGGTTTCTAAAAAGGCTGATGATCTAATGGCTGGAGTTTATTCCATCGTCTAACAATCGATCTAAGGGCCCATAACGAGACAGGGTGGCACGGAGGGGAGTTCCTCTCAGAGGGAACGCCTTACGGCGTAAATATGAAGATGCAATAAATACCTTTTATAACAGTTGTACACCATGTAGATCAAAATATTGCTCCATCTGAAGTATCCAATTTACCGGATCCTTGCCATCAAACTTCCTCACCTTGCTTTTTCTTGATCTTAGGAGCTCGACCTTGAAACGACTGTAACTTTGTACTTTCATATCTTTAAGTTCTAAGATTGTTATCTATAGTAGCCCTCTATGTCCTCTTTCCAATGCTACCAGTCTGATCCAAATTGGATTCTTTAAGGAAGAGTTATGCACAATCTCCCAAGATGACCTGATTATAGACCTTTCCAGAAGAGCGAACTTGTATGAAGTGCCACGTGTCATTGTTTCGACCTCTGGATCTGAAAACTGCATACAAGAAACTACGGTCCGTCCTCTTTCTGTACCTTCTTACGAAATTTCAATCCGATCCCTAGAGAGAAAGTTATGACGATTTTCCCCAGGTCACCTGTTTTAATTGTAATTTAGGAGTCTGCAAAAAGACCAACTTCCTCAGGTCATATCTCCACAAATATCGCACAAAAAGCTCTAAAATTCAGACCCGAGGTTCAGCGTGATTTCCTCTCAAATGGGATTTATTTTACAACTTCTGAAACCTCGCAGAAAAAAATTTATAGCGAAAATTCCACGATGACCTGTTTGGAGCAGCGAAACCCTAGAATCCAAAGCTCTGATACCAAATGTTATGAAACCAGCTCAAGAAAAGATAGATCAACGCCTTAGAATTCAGCCTCTTCGAGGGGAAAACCTCCTCTAAATTACATAAACGAACAATTCTTCGATGATACAAATGAAAAGACCTCCTTTCTATATATAGGAGTCTAAGGCGTCATAACATAATTCAGAGCCGACATAACAATAATAATGTAAGGGCACAATAATAACAATGGTGGGCTTCTATGGGGCACAATAGTAACAATATGCGCACTACATGGGTACATCAATATAATAAGTGGGTTTTACTAATAACAATAAGGGGTTACACTAGTAGTATAGGGGCCTAACAATTTCAGAGTATCTTATCAAGTGGAAGAACTTATCCGCTGAAGATTCCACATGGGAGGATGACAATTTTATGCAGAAGTATACAGAACTACTCAAGCATTGAGGACAACACTTTTTTGAAGGAGAGGGGCATGTTGGGTCCCTATAATATTAGTGATTACCCCATTACTATTGTAGTTATACCCCTTATTAATATTGTTGTGCCCCTATTGCCCCATATTGTTATTACTGTGCCCCATAGAATCCGTATATTGTTACTTTTGTGGCTTTATATTATTATTGTTAGGTCGGTTGGATTATATTGTGACTCCTTAGACTCCTATATATAGAAAGGAGGTTTTGTCATTTGAATCATCTAAGAATTGTTCATTTATGTAATGTAAAGGAGGTTGCCCCCTCGAAGAGGCTGAATTCTAAGGCGTTGATCTATCTTTTCTATCTTTCCTTGACCTGGTTCCATAAGTCTCTCTCTCTCTCTCTCTCTCTCTCTCTCTCTATATATATATATATATATATATATGTATGTATGTATATATGTATATATGTAGATGTACATATATACATATATACATACATACACACACACACACACACACATATATATATATATATATATATATATGTATATATATATAATTTGCCATATAAGTTTAAAGGGCATAGAATATATGGTGATAGGGTGTTCTGTTAAGGCACTCGGTGGTGAAAAGTTCATAGGTTGAAAATTCCATGTACAAAATTCCTATCATGCCAAGGGTTGGTGTGACCTAGGTCGGGTGTGACCCTATTGTGTGATTTGATAACTTAGATACCCTTCAGTCACAACTACTCAAACCGCTGGTTAAGCATGGTGGTCATCTCAAAACTCACATTATGTAACCAAAAAAAAATTATCTAATACAAATAAAATTTACTTAACCACCAATTATGATATAAACTACTTATAAACAAAAATAATAAAAATATCCATCTTTTGACTCAAAATTCCCAATATATGATCATAGATAATTTACATTCAAGGATATTGAGAGAGATTCATTAGTTAATATATTATATAATCAAAATATAAATTGTTCATCTTTATTATTATTTTATATATATATATATATATATATATATATATATATATATATATATATATATATATATATATATATCTTTTTTTGATTTTTATATTGATAATAATTTATAAATGTGACTAAAAATATATTAAAAATATTTGTTTTTGGAAATGACCAAAATCATCTAAATTATTATATATAAATTATTTTTTATGTTTATGTTTAAAGGAAATGAGATTTTAATTTTGGAAGTTACCCAGAGAAAATTTGACTAAATGCTCATTGTAATAGTAAGAATAATTCAAACATAATAACAATCTCATAATAATATTATTTAAAT
This sequence comes from Pinus tabuliformis, assembly GCA_031772625.1. Taxonomy (NCBI): domain Eukaryota; kingdom Viridiplantae; phylum Streptophyta; class Pinopsida; order Pinales; family Pinaceae; genus Pinus; species Pinus tabuliformis. The sequence goes on along the minus strand of CM062804.1, from coordinate 884,968,627 downwards.
TACTCTAATAATTTTCGCTACTCATAATTATAAATAACTATCATATTCTATGACAAAAAATTTGATCAGGTTTGTCTCATAATACCTTTTTCTATAAGTTCAAAATTTGATTAACATATTTAGATTATTTTATTAACCCAATACTCAGGGACACTTATTATGAATTAAAGTTTTTTTCATAACCAACAATATTCACAACCTACACTACTTAGTAGCCATGAGTTTGCTTGATCCAAAGTGGTACGTTCCATTGGTTGGAACATATGTTCGTTTCTATTAATTAATGCCTAGCTTCCTCCTACCTTCACATCTATCACTTTAGCATTTTCATTCTAGTTACTATATTCAACCTGCATGAGCTTTCTCATCTTATTCTTTTAGTGCTAAGTTATCCACTATCAAATTGTGGTGTCTCGCTTCACCTCGAGCTCCTCAGGGTCATCTTTAATAAATAAAAATTCATAACCCTCTCTAATAAAGGTAAATGTTTTTATCCATCAATATATCTCTTTATCAACCCATACTATATCAAATAACAAGTCACCTTACCTAACTAAGAGAATGTTTCAATTTACTTGTGAACTAATTGATTGAACGATCTTAATAATACCATTTCTTGAAAGTGAATAGCGTAGCTGGTATGCGTGAATACAATGTAGAAACATACTATAATACAATTTCCATAATCAACTTACTATATCCCAATCTCAATGTTCCAATATGCTCAATTCATCGTTCTTTTCAATACTATTCATGGTGTACTTATTGGTTTTTCTTATTTTTGAAACTTTATGGTGAAGCTCCAAAACCACATTTCAATTCTTAGATATTTCTGAGATATTTCAATGCTTGTTTGTAATATAAAATCAATGTTCCATCCATGTTAATATTGAGATGTTTCTTGAAAATTAGTAAGCTTGATCTAGTACATAATTATATCGCAACATATTTCCTATATTTTTTTGTTGCATCAATCTTGTTTTATTTGTTTATTTCATATTCGAAACTAATCCTTGGTTTATTTTATACCAATATTCCTTGCTCAATTAGTATTTCCAACAATATTTTTATAGGTCTACATAGGGCATTTTTGGATACTACTTTCAATTCCTTTAATCATGGTTCATTTTTCTTATTTTTACACACCTTTTACACTACAAAATTTCTTTAATCATGTCTCAATTTTCTTATTTTTAGGCTACAACTTTGATATTCTATGTTAGTAGGTCAAATAATAGTTTTACACATGGCTCTAGCTAGTTTTATCTTTTTCTTTACTAGGTGACTATAGCTTTGATGATTGTTTTCATGGCTTATATTTCTTCATTTAGTTGTTTTACGAAATGTTTATACCCAACAATATTCACAACCTAGACTACTTAGTAGCCACCAGCTTGCTTTATCAAAAGTGTTATATCCAATTGGTTAGAAAAGATGTTGGTTACTATTGATTAATCCCTAGCGTCCTCCTACCTACACATATATTCATTTAACATTTGCATTCTAGTTACTATATTCAACATGCATGAACTTTCTCATATAATTCCTTTAGTGCTAAGTTCTCAACTATCAAAATGTGGTGTCTCACTTCATGTCCATTTGTTCAAGATCATATTTAATAATAATAAAAAAGTTGATAACCCTCTCTAATAAAGGTAAATAATAAAGGTAAATGTTTTCAGCCATGACTATATCTCTTGATTAACAGATACTACATCAAATAACAAGTCACCTTGCAAAACTAAGAATAATGTTTTATTTTCCTTATGAACTATTTGATTGAACAATCTTAAACATCCCATCTCTTGAAAGTGCATAATATAGCTCCTATGCATGAATAAAAAGTAGAAACATACTATAATAAAATTTCGATAATCAACTTATTATATCTGAATCTCAATGTTCTAATATGCTCAATTCATCTTTCTTTTTAAAACTATTCACTGTGTACTTATTAGTTTTTTTTTTTAGCCCTTATGGTGAAGCTCCAAAACAACATTTCAAGTCTTAGATATTTCAATGGTTGTTTGTAATCTAATCTCAATTTTCCATCCAAACACATATGCTAATACTAATATCTTTCTTGAAAATTAGTGAGAGTGATATGATTGTGCATGCCGAGTAATACATAATTATATTGCCCTATTTCCTAGATTTTTTTGATGCATCAACATTGTCTTATTTGTTTATTGCATATTAGACACTATTTCTTGGTTCCTTTTATACCAACATTCTTTTCCCAATTAGTATCACCAACAATAGTTTTCTAGGTCTACATAGGGCATTCCTGGATACTACTTTCAATTCCTTTAATCATGACTCATTTTTCTTATTTTTATACTACAAAATTTATTTAATCGTGCCTCAATTTTCTTATTTTTAGACTACAACTTTGATATTTTCTATTAATAGTCCAAGCACTATTTCTACACATGTCTACAACTACTTTTAGATTTTTCCTTACTAGGATACTATAGCATTGATCCTATAGCTTTGATGATTGTTTGCATGCCTTGTATTTCGTCATATAGGTGTTGTACTTCATGGTTTATTTTTCCAATAAGAAAAATTAATAGTTTTACCCTCAAACATCAACATAATTTTGTCAAATTTCCTTATTATTGAGAATTCCCAACGATAAACTACCATCATAGCATTGGCACTTGTATTATTACTTAGGTTTGCTCACTCCCAACCTCTATTTGTTTCATTTGTTTTGATTCTATTCTTTCATTGTCTTCCTCCGCATCTTTCCATTATGTTGCTTCTTTCACCTTTTCATATGCATTTCCTTCCTATAGAGTCAATTTCCACACATGTACATGATTATCGTACAAGTTTTTGGGTGCCTAAATATGGGAAATCTCAACTTATTCTTCCTTGGAACATAAGGAATTATCTTCGCAGTCCCCGCTCATCTCCTATAAAGTTAGTTCCCCATGAGTATTTGTCCTTTATTTTATGTGTGGTTTCCTCTTCTTTCTATTTCCTGTCGATTTTCTTAATTTATGGGTAAACTTGGATGATTCCCATTAGGTGCTTTCAAAATATTTTCCTAATATAAATAATAATCCATTAGCTCACGTAAAATAATGCTCTCTAGGTTCTTTTAAAATATCAACCCAATGACAAGGTAAGTACCATGGTGCCATTTCAAATAAAGGTTTTTGGGTGATTTTTAATAATTGTCATAATGCAAATTAGAAAGCTATTAGGCCACTTTGAATAATGGCCATTTGAAATTTTCAAAATGTCAACTTAATGAGAAGAAAAATGACATTATTCCATTTTGAATGATTCACGTCCAACATTTTAAAAATATCATCCCAATGCAAAGGAAAATATGGCAAATACATTTCAAATGATTCCCATGAAGAACTTTTAGATGATCGGCCGAACCCAGAAAAAATTGTCATAGGGCCATTTCAAAATATTGCATCAAGCATCTTCAAAGTATCATCTTGATGCAAAGGAAAAGGCCATTTCTTTATTTTAAATAATTCCCATCAATCCCTTTTAAAGGATTCCATCAAGAGCTTTCAAAAGAGCATCTTGATGTGAAGGAAAAGGCAATTGGGAAATTTTAAATAATTCCCCTCAATCCCTTTTAGAAGATCAAGCTATTGAAAATAAAATTACCATTGTGCAATTTAAAATATTAATTCAATGCAAACAAGAAATCCATCAATCGTTTTCTAAAGAAAAAGTTGAATGGTCCACTTTTAAAAGTTGAATGGTCTACTTTTAATATTTACTTTGAAGTAAAATTTCAACTTTGTTCCACTTGAAGTCAAATTCAAATACCTGTAATTAATTAAAGAGAAATCCCCAAGCTTCATTGAAAATATCTCTTCAAACATAGGAAAAAAACATAAACCTACTTTGAAGGCATCACCTCAAGTAGAACAAAAATCCTTTGATCCCATTCGAAGTACTAAATCTCTATTGAAGTAGGAAGGACCTATATTTGGAAAATAATCAGGCCTAGAATTTAGAACATAAAATAATCAAGCCCATAATTTAGAACATAATTCAAATTCAAAACCTAAAATATTCAAAGGATCCCCACATAATGATGGTGTTTGGCATATGGCCATGCCATCACATAAAATCAACAAACTGCTCTCTCACTTTCTCTTTAGCAATCTGATTTCAAAATGTGCAATGACATTTTAAATAAAAAACAACTCTTAAGGCTATTTTATCCCATGGAAACATTCGTACAACTACTACAACAAATCTAAGCAGGAAAACATCATTCATTAACAAATTCCTTGTCTCAAATTCGTACATAAATAAACAAAATATAAGATCAATAGAAATATTATACTAGGAATTCAAATACATATATAGAACACTTGTCTTTTGAACAATATAGTCAAGGGAAATTCACCATTAGCTAAAAAACTTCCACGTAAACATATCTAATCCACTACGGATACGCCTCCACAAAAGATGGACTATGAGGCCACAATTGAAAAGGAAACTAGTCTATTGTAGTCATGTCGCTTACCAATTCAATTTATCTTAGACTCGGTGAATCAATTCATCATATAACACTCTAACAAACCATCTAGTAAGCCCAACGATAGCATTCCCCTCCATTTCTCAATATAATAAAAGGAAGATAGTTCTCTTAACTAGTTAATATACCCTCAAGAACTATATTCCCTCTAGTGATCATTAGCATGTGCAAAAGGAATTTAATTTTCGTCTACCCTAGGAAAAACTCGGAGAGTTTATCTTAGATGTAAATTAATCAATGTGTAGCATTTCACATTGAAAAGGAAAGGTTTCTCATAAACCCATCCTCTGTTTTCCTCTACATCCATTCTTCTCTCTTATTAGGCTCATCATCTTCTATTTCTTGATTCTATGTGGTCATATATAGGTTAAAATCATATATCCCATCTTGAAAATGTAGCACCAAAACTTAGAAACATGTGAGTGTGAATAAAATTTCAAATGGTAGCTGAGAATGAGTGAAAATTATAAATAAGTTTCCTTGACAATAACCATGAGTCCATATGCCAAAGTGCATGGAATGAACCATAATAAGTAAACAAGAATGGAATTTTCATGAGTAGAGAGGACATGGAAAAATATGTGGTTTGAACTCCTGTAGGGATGGGGTCTCTTATGCTCCTCATATCTTATATTGAATCTCCATGTCCTTGTAGCTATGGAAGGTGCACTTCCCTACCAATGACCACCTCCATTGAATGATTGGTGGTTGAGGTTTTCTAATAAGGTTCATTGCAAGGACGTGAAGGTAAAAGTAAGAAAATTAGGAAACTTATGATTACTTATTAACTTGTTGGACCTCATTTCCTCTTTCTCTCGAGTGAACTCAAAGCTACTCTTGTGATCTCCAATAGTTAAGGGTAAGATTTTTACATTAATTATCGATTATATATTTACGTATATTAAGAGTACTATGGAAGTTACATCTCATGATATATGGAGATAATATTTATTGAAAATATTTTCCTATACCTTCTCTAATTTAACCTTGACCTTGAATTATATATTGAAAATTTATATGATATAATTACATTATTTACACTAAAAAAAATATTTTATCTAAACTCATATGATTTCACTGTCATTATTATATCAATTATTTAAAATTCAATCCAAAACATATAAAATATCACAACCAAGGTATTGCAATTCTATCTTTCATAATTCTATATGAAATAAAATTACTGACTATTATGTAACCAAATAAAATCTATAAATTAAGACATATTTCACCTACTCCTTCGCTTTATTAGTCCCTGCCATCTGGCAATGGCATGGGACTATAGTAATCGAAATTTTCGAACTTAGCATTAGTTCAACTGTTTTTACCCAAAGTTTTTTAATGGACAGGTCATATTTTACACTTCATTTTATTTCAGAGTCTTATTTGGCCTCTTCCCGAGGCGGGGAGGCAAAACCATATCATATATGTTTGATCGACATATTTTGAAACTAGCTAGTTGCTTGGCATTTTGAAACTGGTGAACTAATGTAAGCATTAGTCGATAAAATTAAATGCTAGCACATAAACCACCGCTATTGGGTATTAGTATAAGTTGAAATTCACATTAAAGTACAGTATGGAGACAGGTCGTGTCAAACCATGCCTACCTTGCCGTGTCAAAATTTCCCTTTGCATGAGAGCAACCGACTTTAATTGCCTGCCTTAAAATGAAAGGCAAGCAAGACTGAACATTCTTAAAATGAAAGGGAAGCAAAACTCAACATTCTTGGGCTCTCTCGGATTTGTGCCTCTGCAAAATCTGTGCCTCTATGAAATTTGGAACATGAGCAAGAACATGTGCTTCTGCACAGTGGAGCATGAGCAACAACCTGTTCGACCTCTGCCTCTACAAGTTTTGGAATGCCTCTCTATAGCGGAGTATGAGAATTCTTTTTTCCAAGCAGCGTATGATGGTTCTTTTGTCTGACCTGTGCCTTTGTGAAATCTGTAACATGAGCAAGAACTTGTGCACCTAGCTAATAACAAAGCTATGTATGTGTATTGATAGTATAAAGAAGTATAAAACAACCATTGATATAACCACTGAAGATACACATAACTGCGTATAATCCATAGAGAAGGGAGGAGCTAACGCAAGAGTGGACCATCAACAGGTACATAGAGAGCTAATTAGAATATGAGTTAGCCGCAACGGATAGGGAGAAACAACGTAGAAGGGAAGGAATGGGTGATTCAAGTGACTTTTTTTATGCAACAGTTGTTTCTTATGATTCAATCACAAATTTTCAGCAATTTTCAGTGAATTCCAACAATTTCCATAAATTTACAAATTTATTTGCAATTTTTCATTCATTTTTTACTCTATAGCTTAGCTAATGCAAATTTGATTTGATTGTTTCCAATGAAAACAAAAACTAAAAAAACAGACATGAAGGTAATTGCTGGTTTTTGTTTAAGAAAACAACTTCAGCTAGAAACAAATGGGTATAGTACTAGGATAGGAAATTTACCTCTGTTAATGAAGCTTTCACATCCAACTCTCGATTGATCGGATGATGAGTGCTATATGGCACCTTATCCAGCTGAATATGACCCATCCTACTGAAATGACTTATTTGGCTTGGCCAGAAGCCACCCCGCTTTCAACTCGCTAAGGTTTCGAAAACTATGATCAATTTGCTTTTTCTATTCAATATCTGAGATTGGCTGGTAAAATGACCAATCAATCCTGAACCAGGGTTAGACTAGTTCCTCCCATCCATTAGCTGAATGCGCGGTCTAAAGTCTGGGGGCACTGCACTAGAGCACGAGGGAAAGAACAAGGCAAGCCAGCCATCTTAGTAAGAATCAGTGGTCATTGCATCCTAGTAAGAATCAGTGGTCATTGAAAACACTGCTACACAGGCATATGAGACCATATTGTACGCTCATGCAGATGAGCTATGGAGAAGTTTCATCATTGTTGTCTCATCTCTCGACCCAGATTACGTTATCATTGATAATTTGAAAAAGAAAATCAGTACCGAACTGAGAGAGAGAAAAGTGCTTCCTTGCTATTATGTACGATGCATTATTCCACAAATGGAACTTAAACCAGATCTTGAGGAAAGGAAATACTGACCTGTTGCTTTGCCACAATAGCACACTAGACTTTCAGACTGGAACAACATGTATTCTTAGACACCTACTCATGCAACCCATGCCTTTGATACTCGCCATGCTCTGCTACCCTCTACCTTAGCATCCTTTCCTTCCTTTTCTGTGGGTGGTTCCAAATAAGGATCACTACCCAGCACCTGTTTCGAAATCAGAAGTAGTAGGAATAGACAATAACGAAACACCGCTGCTTGGAACATATAGTGTCGCAGATACCATTAATAGATGGTTATCTGGTATACTAGTTGGTAAATAATCTGGTCCTGTTTCTGATGTTGGTGGATATGCAATTGGATCTGCTATTGATGGGTTTTAAAATTCGTAGATGCTGAAGTTCAAAACTCTCATTACCCTCAGGCTTTGAGTAAATAAGTAGTGTAGAAGATCCAGAGGCATGGGTAGCTGTTGGTTGAATTAGACACTCAACTTTCTTAGCCGATGGTAGAGGTATAGCTACGTGGGGAATGCAACAACTAATGGCAAAATGCAACAACTGATGATGGCAAAGGTATAGTTGATGGACAAGTAGGTTGCATGCAATTTGAAAAAAGTGGACAAGTGTGCTGCATGCAATTTGAACGTCTTTACCAATGAGTGCCTTTAACAAGTGAACTACTCACTCTGGGAGAGTCATGGTGGGCCGCGACTACTTATACTTCCTATCTGGGGTACCTAACTACTACTCTGACTTGAGTAACCGACTGTGTAACAGCCTACTTTTATTACCATTTGTCGTTTCACTGCCAAACTTTCCACGCCCCATACGCAGTGCCCAGGATGAACATAATTTCCAAGTTATTTTATTAATTCTAGCTCATTAATGGAGTGCTCTAAATTGTTTTGGGCTTTTCTTAGCGTTAATATTGAGGAGAACAATTGTTGCATGTGATTTGTCATTTGAAAGTAATAGTTTCGGAGTAATCCGAGTTATCCGGCGTTGTCTTTGATTTACAGGTGGACCTTACCTTACCTTTGTGCAGGAGCGATGAGAATTTATCGCCTTATACCTGTTGCCTCCTCCTAAACTTAATGATACAATAAAACAATGTCCATATCCGTTTAAAAAATATTTTGGCTACCTGTTTTTAGGTGTAAATTTCACAATGCTTTGTTTTGCTCTTTTTTTTTAGTATTGCCTTGATTAGGAAGTGTTGCTCAATAATTATATCTTCTTTAACAAGTTCCTGCTCAATTACTAACACAGGTCACACGCAATTACTAATACTACTGAACAACCATTGAAACATTTCGACTCTGTTAATTGACCAAATTCTGTAGTTGTTGATGATTCAGTTGACTCAGTCGATGCCTCTCTCATCCATTCCACTTCGAAAGTCATCAGTTACATACGTAATTGATACAACAAACACTTCCAGGAGAGCTACTGCCTTGACTTCTGTCGATGCTTGTAGTGGTGCGGGTGCTTGCACTGATGAATCAATTGTTGGTGCTTAAAAAATCGCTCCTAGTGGTGGTGCTTCCTAAGCCGTTGTTGGAACAACTGTTTCGACTTTTGGATTATCGAAATGACAAACTGCTAAGAATGGGGTATAACGAGAAAGGCTTGATGGCTATGGGTCTGGATCTCGATATCGATCACGAAAAAAAATAGGCTCTCGTGGATACTGATCACTGAGGTCCAAATATCATTCTCTGGAGGCTTTCAACATGACCTATTCTGAGTTCATTAGGAAAAACAATTTCACTTCAACTTTTGTTTCAACAGGCTCTGAATCTGCTCCTGACTTTTTACTCTGCTGCCATTGGTTGCTGTGGTACTATTTCTTCCTGTGGTGATGCTGCTTCTTAGATGTGTGTTTCAACAGGCTCGCTGCCGGCAAGAAAAGCTCCTCTCGCCATTATTTTCTTTCTGAGGGAGGGACTAGCTGCTCCACAGCCCCCTTGTTTTATAATTCCTCTACCACAATCTTTTAAAGACATAGAAATTTTTTTGCTCAACTATTTCTCTACCATAAACTTCTAAAATCAAATTAAAAGAAATAAAAAATCAAGTAAATGCATAAAAATATAAATCATCGTCATAAATAACAATGAAATTAATTTACAATAACACAAAGATGCTACTAAGATTATCCGCATTCAAATATGCTTGGTTAAGTGATACTATATGTTTTTTTTTTTTTAATTAATACAATTCAAAAAATAGTTACCATCCTCTATATCTATATATATATATATATATATATAAAATTATCCGATATAAATAGTTGGTGAAATCAATTTATTCGCTAAAAAAAATCACAGAGATAAAGGTGTAATGATCATGTGAAAATTAGAAAAAAGGCATTAAATCATTCCAATAAGCTCAAAATATGCTATTTGTAGTACCCATTTCAATAGAAGTCCTACAAATGCATAAAGTTTCAATTTAACTTTATACCCGAAAGCTTTAATATAACCTGGGAAATTATTGCGGTGTATTTTATTCATTGTAAATACTTCTTATAAGATGTAAAATTATTATAAAGTTATTAACATTTAAATTAATTTAAATTAGCATAATTATATTTATTTAAATGAATAGGATTGATATACATTTATTTATCAATTAATCACATACAAATATTATTAAATGTGATTAAAAAATATTGATAAATATTAATTATTATTAATATAGTATTTACTATCTATTAATATATTAATTATAATTATTATTAATATATTGATTATTGTTAATATTAATATAATAATTAATATATAAAAGTATTTTTAACGCTATTACTAATATAATAATTAATATATGAGAGTATTTTTATTTTTATTATTTATATTAATATTATTTCGTTAAAAGGAAAAGATAAATATTAATATTATTAATTGATATTTATTGATTATTATATATTTATCAAAATTATTATCGTTAATGGTATAGATTGGAATAATAATTAATAAATATCAATTAATAATATTAATAAAAAAAAATTAAGGAAATAATTTAATATAAATAATAATAATAAAATCTTATATATTACTTATATTAATAATAATAATAATAATAATTAATATATTAATAATTAATATATTAGTAATTATTGTCTAAGCACTATGGATTATTAGAAAACCTTGGAACCTCCTTTCTTGGCACTGGAAAGAAATTTGACATCTGAGGAAAAGTATAGTACCACTCATCCATTGCAATTAAAGTTACGCCTGTGCGTGAAACACCTCCTATGTATATTGTGCATCACTAAACGACTTTGATTTTATGCACTGGAGAGAAAGTATGAGGTTGATGGAGTGATTGAATATGGACTGAAGAAGGGCAAACGCTTGATTGTATCAACAACCCATGATCTGCATTAGAAACACCGCTACAGATAACCCTGACAGGTGCATACACTCCTACTTACTCTCATCATGTTAAGTTCTTCTTATTTCCACTATGGGTACTTCCCATATTTCTAAACCCCGCTCTAGCAAAGGGAGACCAAGTAAAATTACCCTCGGGAGTCTTTATGAGTACATTGAATCTTTAGAAAGATGAAGAGAAGAAAAAGAAAACCATTTTAAACTAGAATTAACTACAATGATTGACAATAATCACAAATCGTTAGAAAATAAAGTACTCTCACTCAAGACTGAACTCCAAGGAATGAAGGGTAGAATTCAAGAAATCGAACATAGAAAACAAGCAATGGTTAAAGAAAATGACACTTTGAAAATCGATATTAAAAGTCTAAAAGAACAACAACATAATAATTTAGTCCTAAATAACACAACGAATAAATTGGATATTAAACCCATAAAGAAAGAAACTAATAAACTAATTGTACTTAACTATGAGCACCAGAAAGGAGCCTTACACTTTATACTTGCTGGTATAGAAGAGAAAAACAATGAAGACACAATAGAATTAGTTCAAAAGCAATTAAAGACAAAATATAAAATTCAAACAGCTTAACTCATTGAATAAATACAGGTAGGAAAGATACTTTAGCATAAACGTAGACTAATCCATGTCAAGGTCAGTTGTAATGACCATAAATTATATATACTTAGGAAATCCCCAAGCCTAAAAGGAATGGAAATATTTATAAATGAAGATCTCATTCCAGAAGACCAAGTTGAACTTAGGAAAGAAGTATAAAAGGTCAAGGAGGCAAGAAAAGAAGGGAAATGCATAATTACTAGGTATAGAAAAGCTATTATTAGAGATAGAGTCTCAAACACAAGTGATAAATAGGGAATGGCATCACTTCATAAAATCAACTCCTTTAATCAGTACATTTGGATCGCTATCTCTGATTCTACAACAAATAGGATCTTTCTTGCAATCTTTTATTTCGCCCCTATCAACTCTACATCCTATAAGAAAAACAACAAGGATAAGAATTGTCCTTTCAATACCTTAGAAAAATACATATACAACCTAAGGAATGAAGGCAATATCATTTTGCTTGGGGACTTTAATGCTCCAACTACTACTAACCAATCTATTTTGTTAAGTAACAACTCTAACATCGACCCCTTTTGACTTGATGAGGATGGTAAGTTAGCTAATAGATTCAAGAGAAATTCCAAAGACATAATCGAGAACTTATTTGGCACCGATCTCATCAAACTTTGTAGTTACCGAGACCTAATCACATGTAATGGTATTAATAAATGGCCTCTCTCTTGACAAATAAGATGTTTCCATGGGATGGGTAGCAACATCGTGGATTATCGAATTTATGACATCCATCTCCTCAACCATATTACAAACTTTGGGCTTCTTAACAGGTACGAGCCTGACCCTGACCCTGACCACAGACCTTTGTCTTTATCCCTAAATATTGATATGCATACCACACATAAGCAGGAGAACATTGAAATAAAAAGTCACATTCACTTTGATAGAAGTAATGTCGACCTTTACTTAAGGGATTTAGAAGGGGATTTAGGCTCCCTGACTTATAATAACAACATCGATCAAATCAGTTACCAATAATCAATTAATAATAATAATATATGAAATAATAAAAATAATATTTTATAATAAATATATGCAATAAATAAAAAAATAAAAATAAAAATAGAAATAAAAATAAGAAATCGAAAATGTTAATATACTAAACCTTTGAGATTAATATTATTATTGATACATATTAATGACATTTACAATAATATCATTAATAAACCTAAGGTATTAATATTGCAAAACCAAGTGATTAATATTATAAATCCTACACATTGAAAACCCAAAGGATTAATATTATAAACCCAAGGCATTAATGAAGCCAACAAATTATTAATATTGTAAGCTCAAGAGATTCATAAACCCAAGGGATCAATAAAACCAAGGGATTCATATTAAACACACTGAATTAATATTATAAACCTCGTGAATAATATTAAATCCTATGAACATCAACCATTTGATCAATATATCCAAGCAAGTGATATTAAAAACCCCAAAAAATAATAAACCCAAGGGACCAATACTAAAAACCAAACACATTACAAACCCAAGTGATTCATATTAAACCCAGGCAATTAATATTATGAACCAACGTATATAGACCCTAACTATGTGACGTGTGAGCATGGTCAATGATGGTTGAGCATGATGGATTTCCATATAAAGTCAATCTTTTATTATATGTTTAAAAAAATAAAACAAGGACCTTATATAAGAATTCATCTACCTTATATAAGAATTCATCTCTTTTTTTCCCTTCTTTTTGTAAATAGTTTTTTTTTTTCAAAAATTAAAAAAAAAAATTGCAACATGAAAAGTCAGAAAAGAAAAAAAATAAAGATAATATGTAAGTCGCAGGTCGCAGGTGGGACCTTTCTATTTCATAAAAATATTTCTTAGATAATTGACGTTCCAAATCTCGACTATAGCGGGGTCAAGCTCCATAGTCGAACAAAATGAAAGAAAGTTATTCACACCTGACCTTCCATCTTAATGGACTACATTGCATGTCGGGGTCACAGCCATCACTGGCAAAAACATTAATTCAACACCATATTGACTCTTGTGTGCAAACCATAATTTTAATTGGCTTTCTTTACTTTCCTATAGATTAAATCTCAAATGAAAATAAGTTATGTTTGAATAAAACAATCCCTGAACTCCAACCATGCAACCTCAGCTTGATTATATAAATATTTTAAAGCAAAGGGATTCATATTAAAGACATAGAATTAATATTATCAACCGTGCGAATAATATAAAACCCTCCAAATTTTATTATAATCCATGTGAATAATATTAAACCCTACAAACATCAACCCTTATATTAATAAAGCCAAGGGAGTCATATTATAAGCCCAAAGAAATAATAAACCCAAGGCACCAATACTAAAACACCAAAGAGTTTACAAACCCAAGGGACTAATATTAAACCCAACTGATTAGTATTATAAGGTGAACGTATATAAACCCTAAGCATGAGACATTTGAGCATGTTCACCCATGGTTGACATGATGAATTTCCATATGAAGACAATATTTTATTATTTGTATAAAAGAAATAAAATAAGGACCATATATAAAAAATTATCTTTATTTTCCCTTTTTTTTGTAAATAGTTTTCTTTTTCAAAAAAAATTGAAACACAAATTCCAAAAAAAAAACTAAATTCAAAAATGCAAGTCCAAAGTCGGAGGTTGGTCCTTTGTATTTCATAATTTCATTGCACATGTTTCGAACCTTTTGACTCCTGACTACAGCGGGGTTGTACAACATACTCGAACAAAATGAGTGAATTTTCTACAAACCCGTCCTCCCCACTACCAACGTTTGTCTTACCTCGACTACACTGGACTTCGTGGATGTCATGAGTAGTGACACAAACTTGAATTTATCACCATGTCAACTTCTGACTACCCGATTTCCTTGCGCTACAACTAGGAATAACGTATTTTATTTATCACTTTACGTGCCAACAATAATTTTCTTTAAGCTTTCTTTACGTTTTTTTAAATTAACCCCCAAATGGAGATTCATTATCTTTAAATAAAAGATTCCCTAAGCTATGACCATGCAACCTCACCTGGATTTTTGCACAAACGTGGTTGAAAGATCTCATCACTTTAATGAATAATTAACATGTTCCATGTGAATTTATTGTTCCATGTCTCGAGGGTCTAAACAAAATTTAACAAATTTCCTACTTTCCGCTTTCTACTTTACAATCTCTTATCCATACCTTGTTTACACTCCTCTAAAATGCATCTCTCATTACAAACAAAAAAATTCAAATTCACTGCAAGGATTCTAATTTCTAGTAAGCATGCATTATCATACACCAATTCCACTAGTAAAATTCATATTTCTTATTGAAAGTTGAATTATTTTGTATTCCTTTTCAGGGAATAACATGGGAAATAAAGGTAAATCTATGATGTCAAAGTAGGTTATTCAACATATTAACAAACATCTAAAGGTAGTCTAAAATCTTGAAGCATAAGATTGCAATGTCAACCCAGCTCTCATTTCTGAGACAACCTTCAAAACCTAGATGGCAGGTATGAGGAAGTGGGAAGAAATTTATAATATTTTTGAGAATGGAAGTTGGTTATGAAACGTCAACTTAGGAGAAAAACATTCAGTTTGAAAAAATTAGAGGAACAGAACTACACATAGTGGTTGCTAGAGCGAATTTTTTTCCTTATTATGACATGTTTGTGTGGGTTATCCAACATCTATATTTTCCTACCCATATTATAGTATACTGCAACAAAAAATTTATTAACTCTTGGAACCCACAACTACTTTCAACAATTTACAATCTTAGTCCTCCCGAAGTTCTCTTAAACACTCAATTTCTAGATAAATTCAACAACATAGTATTCAAGAAGTGTGAAGGGAATTATGATAAAGTTGTGGAACATTGGCTATGAGAAGATAGAGAAGAAGAGGAAGAAATGCAACATGATATATCAAAATTATGAGACCAAGTGCAACAAAATTCACTCCCACAAAAACTAACAGAAGCTAAGATGGATGGTTTAAAGAAAGGCGTGGAAGCTAAGATGGATGACGTGGAATCTCAAATGGATGGTTTAAATAAAGGTGTGAAAGCTAAGATGAATGACATGGAAGTTAAGATGGATGGTATAGAAGAAAAACTTAAAGGCAACATTGAAGATTTGAAGATATATTTGACAAAGTTGCTACAAGAAATTCTTACTAATGGCGAAAGGTTAGTAAAGGAAACTCATGATGAGAACAAAAGAAATTTTAATCATGATTTTATAGACTCTAACATTGGATTAAAGACTCACCATCTTCCAAAGATTGATATGAGGAAGTTTGATGACAAGGATCTCATAACATGGATACTAGAGATGGAGCAATATTTTGATCTCCCTAATGTGAAAAATATACAAAGGGTACACATTGCAACTTTATATTTGGAACCAAATCAGTTTATATAGTATTGATGGCTTTGCTCTCGTCAACAAGTTGTCACTTGGGCAATTTTATGGAAGAAATGATAGAACATTATGACGATACAAAAAACTACAGCCTTTTTAGCCAATTGATAAATCTCAAACAAAATGGTTCAATGATGGAGCACATTGAGGACTTCCAAAAATTGAATATAAGGGTAAAATATATTCCAGAGGAGCATAGGGTTGATGTGTTCATAGGGACTTTAAAGGATAACATCGAACATGAGGTTTGCCTTTGGGAATTTGATTCATTGGAGAAGGCATTCAGGTTGGCAAGAAAATTGGAAAGAAAAATTATGGCAAAAAGGAAGTCTAGCACTCACAACTACAAAGATGGAAGCATTGTTGGCCCTAGCCTTCCACAACCTACAAGGTTTAAGCCATGTAAATTGGAAGAAAAAATAACAAAAGGGATTTGTTACATTTGTGATAAAAAATACATTAAAGGTCATAAGTGTGTTGCAAAGAAATTATTTTACATAGATTGTGAAGAGGAGGAACAAAATGAACAAGAAACTTCAAAAGAAGAGGATATATGGCAGGAACAAACCCTAGTGAAACAAGAAATGAATCTGACCATATCTTGTAATGCATTGGCCATAATTACCACTCCTCAAACTATCAAGATAGAAGGACATATCAAGAAGAAAAAGGTAATAGTGTTGATCGATTCGGTTCGTAGCCATAATTTTATTCATTATAAGATAGCCAAGGAATTGAATTGCTTACTATATCTAGCACAAGAGTGTCATGTGATGGTTTCAAGTGGAGGAACCATAAATTTCTCTACAAATTTTCATAATATCAAGGTATCCATGGGATAATAAGTATTAAATAGATCAATGCTTTCTATTACAATGGGTGGTGCTGATGTTGTAATAGGAGTCCAATGGCTAAAATCCTTAGGTACAATAACTTTTAATTTTCAAGAACTTTTCATGAAATTTTTTCGGAAGGAAATGAAGTTGAATTAAGGGGTATTGCAGGGAAAACAAGAAAGATAATAAACTCTAATGGAATGACAAAGCTTCTAAAGAAAGAACAACGAGGTGTAATTGCACAATAATGTTCGCTAAAGGTTCCCACATTGAAATTATCTATTTCTCCAGATCTTCAAAAATTATTGGACAATCATTCCAAGTTATTTGAGACTCCCAAAGGCCTCCCACATATTTGTGACCATGATCATGCTATTTATTTGATTCTAGGAAGTGTTCTTCCAACCATCAGGCATTACAGATATCCCTATGCCCAAAAGAGTGAAATTGAACGTATGGTTACAGAAATGCTAGATTCTAGTATAATTCAACCTAGTCAAAGTTATTCCTCTGCTCCAGTAGTATTGGTACACAAGAAGTATGGATCATGGCGCATGTCTCCAGATTGTAGGGAGATCAACAAGCTCACTATTAAAGATAAACTTCTCATTCTTATCATTGATGAATTATTGGATGAATTGAGCGGATCAATTTACTTTACCAAGTTAGATCTTCATTCAAGATATCATCAAATCGGAATGAAGACTGAAGAAATTCTGAAAATAACATTTAGAACTCATGAAGGTCATTATGAATTTTTGTTCATGCCTTTTGGCCTTACCAATGCACCTTCTACATTTCAAGGTTTGGTGAATTCCATTTTCAAACCCTTCCTAAGAAAATGTGTGTTAGTATTTTTTGATGATATACTAATCTACAACAAGTCTTGGAAGGATCATGTTCAACATGTTGAGAGGGTGCTCAAACTATTGGAGGAGAAACAATTATATGCAAAGAGCTCCAAATGTTTCTTTGGAGTACAAGATGTGGAATATTTGGGTCATATTGTATGTCATGAAGGTGTTAAGGTAGACCTTAGCAAAATTAATGCCATTAAGGAATGGAAAGCCTCACATCCATAAAACATCTGCGAGGATTTCTCAGGTTGATACGGTATTATCACAAGTTTGTTAAGAATTATGGGGGAATAGTAGCACCTCTAACAACATTGTTGAAGAAAGATACATTTTCATGGAATCCAGAAGAAACGAACGCCTTTGAACATCTTAAAGAGGCAATGTACCAACCACCAGTCTTAGCTATGTCAGACTTCACAAAAACCTTTATTGTGGAAAGTTATGCCTCAAGAAATGGAACTGGTGTTGTTTTAATGCAAGAAGAAAAACCCATTGCTTTCAAAGGTCATCCAATCAAAGGAAAGTATTTACATAAGGCTTTTTATGAGAAGGAAATGTTGGCAATACTACATGCACTTAAGAAATGGTGACCCTACCTAATGGGAAGACACTTCAAGGTAAACACAAATCATGATAGTCTTAAATACTTTTTATAACAAAGATTATCTTCAGAAGAATAGAAAAAATGGGTCACAAAGATGTTGGTTTATGACTTTGAAATCATCTACAAAAAGGGAAGCAAAATGTTATGGAAGATGCACTCTCAAGAAAGGATGAGGATGTGGAAGCATTTCTATTATCCAACCAAATTGGATAAACGAAGAAAGGGATGAAAGGAAGAATGGCCAAGAAGTGTGGGAAATCATTCAAAAGATATAATCGGATCCCAGTACGTCTGATACATTTAGCTGGAAAAATGATTCAATATGGTTCAAAGATCACTTATACCTATGTAAGAATTCCCAGCTCAAATAAAAGATTCTTATGGATTTGAACACCTCTCCCTTAGGAGGGAACTTAGGATTTTTGAAAACTTACCACAGGGTTAAGAAGTATTTTTTTGGGGATGGCCTTAATTAGATATTCAAAAGTTTGTGGTAGAATGTTTAGTTTGCCAACAAAATAAATTTGAAATAATTAAGACCCGAGGTCTATTACAATCTTTATCCATTCCAAGGCAACCATGGGAGGAGTTTTCAATGGATTTTATCATAGGTTTACCCAAATCCAAAGGAAAGAGTGTCATCACGGTGGTAGTTGAAAAAATTACCAAGTATGCACACTTTTGTGCATTATCTCATCCAAATAAAGCCAGTACAGTTTCTATTTCATTTATGGAAATAATTCAAACACTACATGGAAACCCCATGATTATTGTAAGGGAGAGAGATCCCATTTTCACTGGAAATATTTGGAGAGAATTATTTTCTTGTCTTCGTACTCAGTTATCTCATAGCTCGTCTTATCATCCTCAATCTGATGGAAAAAATGAGATAGTAAACAAATGTTTGGAAGGATATCTTTATTATTTTGTATCTGATAAACAGACATAATGGGTCAAACGGTTGCCTCCAGCTGAATGGTGGTATAACACTTCCTTCCATACTGTAGCAAAAATGACCCCATTTATGGCACTTTATGGATACCATCCACCATCCATCACATCATATTTATGAGAAAATTATAAGGTTCAAGTAGTGGAAGATCACATCGAGCATCAACAACAAGTTCTCCCACTCTTAAAGGATAACCTCAGTTTGGCGTAGAATAGAATGAAACAATAGGCATATCAACATCACAGTGAAAGAAGTTTTGATGTAGGTCATTGGGTATTCCTATGTCTACAACCATATAAACAAATGTCCCTCAAGCAAGCTAATAAGGATAATAAATTATCACCAAAATATTATGGTCTGTACAAGGTGTTGCAAAAGATTGGTACTATGGCATACAAATTGGAGGCTTTTGCAGCTTCACGAGTGCACTCAGTTTTCCATGTTTCATGCTTAAAGAAGGTTATGGGTGACAAGCTCTTAGTTCAAAAATATTTTCAAAACTTAACAAGGAAGGAAAAATCATATTGGAACCTGAAGGTGTCATAGAAACAAGAACTCGATAGTTACAAAATCGATTAATTTCGGAGTATCTCATCAAGTGGAAGAACTTACTAGCTGAAGATTCCACATGGGAGGATGAAAATTTTATACAGAAGCATCCATAACTACTCAAGCGTTGAGGAAAACACTTTTTGAAGGAGAGCCACATGTTAGGTCCCTATAATACTATTGATTCCCCCATTACTATTGTGATTGTAACCCTTATTGTTATTATTGAGCCCCATAGAAGCCCACTATTGTTATTGTTGTGCCCTTATATTATTATTGTTATGTCAGCTTTGATTATCTTGTTACCCCTTAGACTCCTATATATAGAAGTGAGGTTTTGTCATTTGTATCATTTAGGAATTGTTCATTTGTGTAATGTAAAGGAGGTTGCTCCCTTGAAGAGGTTGATTCTGAAGTTGTTGATCTATCTTTTCTTCTATTTTTTGAGCTGGTTAATTATCTTTAACAATAGTTGAGTATTGAGATAATGTTCTCACATGTCAAGAAGTTCTTTGGCTATGATAGTTATTGGTTATGTTTTGCATTCAACAAGATCACCCTACTCTTCTTTAGTGTGATAATCATAGTGCAATACATATTTCTGGAAATATTGCCAAGCAACAGGCACCAAATGCATTGAGATCCATATGCCCTTAATTTTCCAACTTATTCAAAATGGCATTATTAACATAGTGTGAACAAATAGTACACATTCTTCAAGTGAAGGATGTTGTCCTTGGAGGCTTATCTTGAGTCCTCCTTCCTTCACCTCTTCATTTGTCTCTTTCTTTCTTTCATTCTTGTTTGAAAAACACTCTAACATATTCACATTAACTTGACACACTCCACCATACTTCATATCCTAGAAAAGTTATGAATTTCCAAGTTTTGATCTAGAAAACCACAAATAAAATAGCATCACTAAATCTTGAAACATGTTTTCAAATAATACAAGCTTAGCATTCGTTTATTAACTGTAGTAAATCTAAATATAGCTAAAATAAGTGCATAGGTAGATTCAAATTTGCTTAATTTGAATTCATGGGATTGGATTACAACCTCTAATCCCTAATTTGATGAAATTGTAGTGCACTTGTTGAAAGAATAGTGTAATTATTTTGTCTCCTTTTGATAAAATGTTAATTAGTCAGGGGAGTATTTTCTATTAAGTAGTACAAGATGGAGAGCTAAATGAGAAAATATAGCTTAATGTTCCGAATAGGTGAGCATATTTAGGGAATTCATGGTGAAATCTAAAAAGTGTGTTGCATAAGACACTCTACAGTGATACGTCTCCAAAAAGATTCCATAGAAATCCAATCACATCTATAGGCTACCAAGTTAGTGAATAGTTGGCCAACAAAGATTGTAAATTTGTGAAATGGTTTATAGAATTCTTGGTGAAGTTTGCATCCATGGTGGCATCTAGAAACATGGTTGCTAATAAAACAATCCAAAGAGATTTAAATGGTATTCATATCATGAATCATTTGGCTTTGCCACAAAATGACATAGGAAAAATATCCATAAATTGAGGCAGAGAAGAGGCCATGTCTATTGATTGTATAATTTCCCAGTCCATGAGGAGGTTTTTGTCCAAAAGTACATGTGTAATGCAATTCCAACATGTAATCCATAGTTAAAAATCATAGTCGATGCACCTTTAAAAAAAAAACCCTCCTTGGACTCCACAATCTTCATAATGATGTCGGTTGTTGATCGTAAATGTAAACATGTCATTGATATGGAACCATAGATGTTTTTATAGAGTTGTCTAACTTTTATAAAAAATTCTCTTTCAATTATATTAAATTGGTCATATATAAAGTCAAGTTTTCTATCCTTTGAAAAATTAAATTAAATTAAATTTTCAACATATTTTAATTCATATTTAAACAAAATTCTTAAAATTATTCTCATACGATATAAATCTTAAAATATAATAAAATATATTTATTATGAAATTTCTATCAAACTCTTATCACATTTATGATTAGAAATATATAAATATATTTATCTCTACTTGCGAAATGCAAATTAACATCAATAAAATTATACATATATTCATTGACTCGTCTTGAATTTCAATTTTATCAATGCTATTAGTATTGTTTAGTATTATCGTCATTGCCCCTTCCTTAACGATTACTAATTTAAATACTAAAAATGAAAGTTCCCATCATAATGAGGTAAGAAAATATATGTAAATGGCATGAGGATGGCTTATGTTTAGTTTCCTCTCCACCTCATTTAAATACACAAAGGATGAATACTAGAGAACACAAGGATTATTGTCAATCAATAATCAAATCATCAATGCCACTGTTCTTATCCTCCCAAAAAGAAAATATTAAATTAAAAACATATATAAAATTGAATGTACATATGATGTGTAACACTATATGTAATAGTCTACCAAAAATATATCGCTATTAAAATGACCCTACATATCATATATATACATTTATATATGATATTAGTCAGACGACAATTTTTCCACCCAGATCCAATCACATCACAGAAAGATAAAGAATCATGTTGGAAAGGAGATGCCATGTTGGAAAGAAGGCTGCATCTTCTTTCCGTCAGCAAGTTGCAGTTGCAGGCCCTCTCAGATACTTGTTATCAATATGGTGCTTACAGTAATCCAATTCATGTATTATATATTTTATGTATATACGTTTGAGAATTTCGATTGTACGTTATATAGAGGTTGGATCATAGGAGGCTAAAGTTGAATTCAATGTATGTAAGGCTGCATCTTCTTTTACAGGCCCTTTCAGATACTTGTTATCAATATGGTGGTTAGAGTAACCCAATTCATGTATTATATATTTTATGTATATACGTTTGAGAATTTCGATTGTACGTTATATAGAGATTGGATGATAGCAGGCTAAAGTTGAATTTAATTCATGTAACGGAGTGAAGGAGCGTACCAGAGAATTTTATGTTTTTTTAGGCCTTTTCGATGGCTTTGTCCTTTATAGAATATACCACAACTTTGTATTTTGCAAAATTCTCTCACCAGCCAATGTGAATTCAAGGTCGACTGTTTTTGAAAAATATTTACTCAGATTTGATGGCTTAAAGTAACTGAGGCCTAAAATGTATAGTCAATAGCCTTGTATGTGATACAACTATAGGAAAATATAAAACCTTTTTAGAAATTTAATATTTTATTTTTACTATTGCGTAGGAATCTTTCAAAGGTGATTCGAGACCTTGGCTCACGAGTTTCGATAATGACATTGGGATTAAAAATGACCTCTTACATGAGAACAAGAAGCGAAATTAGAATCAAATTGCTTTATATCTTTCTATTTAAAAATTAAAATTAAATTAAGTAAATTTTAAAAGTTAAATATAAATATCTTACGGTGATGGTGATGTAGTGTATTATTAAATTATTTTTCGATGTGAAGTTATCATTTAGAAATTTCATGAGTAAAAATCTAATTATGTTAAGGATTAGTCTGATCCACACCAAATGCTATCATAAATAATTTTGATGGTTTAGATGTTTTTGGGTTTCAATTTCTCAAACCACAAGTCAAGCATAAAATAATTTTTAAATATATATAAATATAAATAATAATTAATTATAATTAATAATATTATAAATATAAATATAAATTTTTTATTTTTAAATAAATTAATTAATATTTTAATAATATAATTAAAAAATTAAAATTGTAGTAATATATAATTTTAATAATGTCTATGCCTTTTGATATGAAATGAAATCATCGTCATATATATATTTAATAATAATATTTTTATATTTAAAAAAATAACAAAATAAATTTTAAATATACAAATGTTGTGATTCCAATGGATATGTGAATGTTCTGGAATAAAACGTTTTCCAAAAACTCAGTCTAAATGGTTACAATTTTTTTTTCAATATAAACCATATCATTTATACTTTAATATATTATTTTCAAATAATTTTAAATAGTATTTTTTAGAATTTTTTTCATTAAAATTACTTTATTTTTCTCAACACCATTATTACAGCATCAAATACCCTTAAAAAAAAACCAAATTAAACCATTATTACATCATCCAAATCCCTAACGCCCTAAAAAAAAAAAGTCAGATTAGATATCACTATATATGAATGATCAAAATCCAAAGACATCCACAAACTATTTGAATACTTGGTAACATATTTCTCCCATGAAAATTCCAACGTGGACGTAGCCCGTTATGGTACATATTAACGTTTTATTTATCTATTAAAATAAATAAATATATACACACACTTTATCGAAGGCTGTTTTAAAAAAACATTAAATTTCATCTACAATAAAATGTGATATTTTAATAGAAATCAAGGTTCTAAAAGTGAGTGCCTTATCATAATTTCAATACAAAATTCATTAATATAAAACTTTAAAATAACTAATAGATTTGCTTAATTTGGAGTTAAACTTATCTTTTTTCAGCGACGAAAAAATGTCTGTTTTATATTATATAAAAACAATTTATAATTCAGAATATTGGGCATCTGTGCCCGTCTTCTGCAAGTATCCATAATCTATATTCCGCATACATGTATAAAATTCTATTCCATATTCATCATAATAATCATCAATACGTTGCGGTACTAAACATAATGATGTATACTTATTTTTACTGGCAGCGTCCGCCTCTGTTTTAAGGCTGTACGATGTGTTCACTACCCTGGTAAGAGGAGACATCCAGCAGCGCCCGCCTTTGTTTTAAGACTGTAGGATGTGTTCACTATCTTGGTAAGAGGAGAGATGCAGTATTTATAGTAAGTGTTTCCATTTTTATCTGGATGTACATTCAGTCGGCGCATCCAAAAGATTTATTTTGGACGTTTGATCTGCATTCTGGTTATGGTCCCGTTCAATATACTTTATAGTATAGGCGCATTGCTTTTCTAAAAACTTGATCCGAAACCACATTAGCACATTCCGCGTTGGGATGCCCATCAAAAGTTGTGCATAGGCATGCACAGCCCCTATAACAGTCTTCTCCTTAGGCACGCTGCTGTTATCATAATCAACGTTGATCCATTTAGTAATGCGAGCAACAACCTTATCTTCTTTTACTTTGACATTTTCAAAAATAATTTAGTTGCACCACTTCCAAAAAAAATGAAAATGCAGCAGCTCCATAGAACGCTCCACCTATTTAAACAATCAAAAAACATTAACCTATTAAAAATATGGAAAGCCCATATTAACACAATGGCGTCCCATATTAACACAATGGCGTCAGCTACCATCTCGAGCAATTCATCGTATCGACAATTATTTGCAACAATTTCATTCCATAAGTGTGATTTCCAACAGATAAATAATGAGTGGGTGCATCAATCATCCTACGAAAGTCGCTTGTGCTGTAAACTGGAACTTAAATAAAATAGAGATCATAGTTTTGTGGGGAGTCTTAATTGGAGCTAAAACATATTGAGATATATGGAGATACAAAGGGAATCATAGACTGAGTGAAGGGTTTCAATAATTTTAATCCACCAATTCTAAACCACTAAATCCTAAACCACTAAACAGCTAATTTATTATCAGAAAAAAATTGACAAAAATACAAGTAAGTTTTATTTTTCTTGCTATAAAAAAAATCATAATCAATACTGGCACCATTAATTACTCAGAAGATTTTCATTTTTTAAAACATTGCGTCAAACGAAGAAATGCAAGGAAAATATGAAAAATTGTCAGTAAATCATATGAAGAAAACTCTACGATATTTCTGTATTTTTATTAACTTAATCTTTTTCCTTTGATAAGTGTAGGACCTATATAATGAATAGTAAAAATTATATTGAATATGTGCTACAAAGATTCTATCCAAAATACAATATAATGTTATAACTGAAGGAGTGGAATACTATGCAAATGTACTATCCTTATAAAAAGTAGAAGCGTTTTTTTCCACTGGAAAAAAATAACGTAGAACTAGGTTGGTTTGGACATAGTTCGTAAAAACAAATCCATTAGTATGCCTCACTAGTAGCCAAATTATTACAAAACATTCTGATCATGATGAAATTGTTTCGTCACGATAAGAATTTGAAGGATCTTGTCCATATTGTTTGTTTTGGAGAATTGTTTGTGTGGATAGAGAAAGGGATGGAATGTTAGTTGTTTTTAATGAGATTTTTTGGAAAAAATATTTGGTGGTTTACTTTTTTTATTTTTTCTAAAATCTAACAAAAATTTATTGAGAACACAAATTTGATAGTAACTCCTGTTTAATTGAAATATCCTAATTTTTTTTTTAAAATATGTATTTATATATACAAAAAAAATAATAAAAATTAAATAATACAGTGCAAAAAATCACATCAAATCCAAAAAATCACACAAAAACAACTCGGATTAAAATTCTTTCTTGATCGAAAGTCAGCACATTACTTCGAACCTGAATTATATCCCTTCCCGGGTCTCACATATATGGTCGACTGTCTGCTCGATTCAATGTTGTTCACGGAGTACCAGCACTAGCTGGGGTTCGAAGCGAAAATTGCAACTCTGGGAATTGGGCAGCAGAGTATTGATGCCGGCCGACGCCGTCCATTTGCCATCAAGTTGCTGAGCCTCTTGTAAAAGTGTGCCACAAGGTCTGTTCCAGTGTGTAAGTCGTAGGTGGAGGTTTTGAATCCGCTTCTTCCTCAATGATCGCGACAGTTAAAATTTCATTTCTAAATGGGTTTACCAGCTTAAAACGTATAAAAAGTATTGGAATTTTACTGATTAAATAATTTAAATTCAAATTCAAGTTTTTATTTTTTTTTGGATTCAATCCAAATTAACCAGAAAAAATGTTTTGAAAAATGTCATTTTTTTGTGTAAGTTAGATTAAGTTATTTTGGTGTTAGAGTTCCAATAAAAAAGCTTTGGAACTAGTAATCTTATTTAGTTTTCTTCAAACTTCCATTACTCCTATAAATTAGGTGGATGTACAACATACTTTCTCAAGTAACCAGATAATTTCTTTTTTTTTACATTTAGTTTTATCTCTTTGTAGAAAGTTGTTATTTCTTCCAGTCTTATTGTCAATGTCATTATAATCTTACATGGTATCAGAGTTTGTGGTGTTAGAGTTTCAATCATACTTACCAAATGCGGCATAACTACGGCAAAATATTAGGGAATTTAGTCAATCCCATTCGAATGGCCAACAATTGGCCTAAATCTTTCTTAGAATAAGGGATTAATCTAGAAGGTTAATGGCATCGGTTAATTAGTAGATCATATTAATTGAAAATTTATGACTCATATCCAAAAAGATTATTGATTACTTGTTATAGGATGTCCTTGGAATAGAAACAAATAGAAGTTGGTATATATAAAGAAAGAGCGAAAGTGGAAAAAAGAAATAGAAGTTAAAAGTGGAATTGGGAAAAAATTGTTTTCTCATTTATGGAAACTTTAGAAAAGAGCGAAGGAAAGAATGGTAAAAGTGACTTAATTTTATGAGTGATTATCTTTTATTGATAGAGTGATTATAGATAAACTAGTTCTATAAATGTACATCGATTACATAAATAAGTTTCTAAATTAAGAAAAGATATCACATATGAATTTTGAAAAATATTACATAAATAAGTTTTGAAATTAATAAAAAAAGATATCACATATGAATTTTGAAAAAATATTACATAAATAAGTTTTGAAATTAATAAAATATTACAATCTCACTTAAAAAAAAAAATAGAGAAAAAAATAAATAGTAAATCTTTTGGGATAAATTTTATCTGTAAAGATTCTTTTTTTTTGCTGAGGCAAGAGTAGGACCTTCTTTTTCATTAATAATTTACAAAAAAATACAACTAACCACATGGAAATGTGGCCGAAGGGAGAGAACCCCCAAAGGACCTGAGATCAGGCCTAAGGCCAAAGTCTCTACCCCAAAAAACTAGCCTTTCAACAACTAAAAGCCAAACAAGAATAGGCCAAAAGCTAAACCTAAGCAGTGGACGAAACAGAGAAAAAGACCAAAAGGCCCCACCAACCCTCCAAAAAGTGGAGCGATTTGAGCCCAAAAGAAACTAGCCAACAAAAAAGGTCAAACGCTCTTCCCGCCAACAAAACAACCTGTCTCCTTAATCTACACCATTGATCCGTTGGGCCCTATCCAAAGGCAGCGGACAATATCGCGAAGAAAAGAAGCACTACTCACAACCGACACTGCCACCAACCTACTCGACCCGTCTCAGCCGTCGATCTGCTTCAAATGATTGGACGGTCATGGATCATATCGCACCCACGTAAAATGCCAAACATTAACGTGCGATGGGGGCGGTATTCAAACTGGCCCCACTGACACATGCAAATCTCTAAATGGAATCGCTGCCAAAACGAAAATACCGCTTTCCACCTGCGAGGCATGGGATCACGAGAAAACCACTCCCAAGCTGGTTTGCTGATTCTAGCCTAAAAACTCCTAGTAATGCAGCCGTCGAGAGTGCCTGTCAAGACACCATTCCTTCCTGAGCTAAGGAAAGAGGATCCATTCGCCAAAAAGCTAGGCGAAAAGGAATCAAGGCCAATTGATAGTCAACCGTTTTCGATAGTCGAATCAACTTGATTCCAGGGCCATGGCTCTGCCACGAAACACCAACCTATCATCTTCTGCATGTTCATGTAAAATCTCTTTTAACCTGCTCTGACGCAACTCATGCCATTTTGACGCTACTCCATTCTCTATACTGATCACACCTTGATTGGTTAGCAGATCTGCCAATTTGTTTTCCGATCTTTGAACATGCTTAAAGCTAACTATACGAAGGCTCTGTAGGTGATGTTGAATCCATTGAAAGCCCTGAATCAGCCTCCAGTTCTTTAAGACTTTTTCTGGCTTTGTTCCCCCACTGATTTTCTTGACTGAATTGATAATAAGCTCAGAGTCAGCCTACACTATCATGTTTTGTTGGTTTTCCTGATTCAAGAAATCCAAACACTACTGCATAGCCATCAATTCCACCATGTTATTAGTAGCTTTTCCAAAATGATAGTGGAAGATGAAATGAACACTTCCATTTTCAACTCTTAACACACCACCATAACCAGCAGTGCCCGGGTTGCGTTTTGAAGCCCCATCAATGTTGAATTTCAGATAACCCTTAGAAGGAGGATGCCAGAAATTTTCCTCAGACTTGAGGGAGATAATATTTCCATCCAAACCCTGAGGAGAAATACCCTGCAAGCCCATCTCATAGAGAATTCTCAATTCAGCAGCCGAAGGAGGGTTCTTAGGGAGATTTCACACTATGGTACTGACCGTTTCCTTGATCTGTTTTAAGATTGGCTCAAAAATCCATTGGAAAGTCCTCTTTTCATCTTTGAAGATTCAGTTGTTCCTTTCTTTCCATACATTCCAGATAATGAAGCTTGAAAAGATGGTCCGTGCAGTGGCAAGTACTTCATTATTTGAAAAATTTCTTCTCTAGTTGGTTAGGCTGTTGTAGATATTCCTTTTGTCCCTATCCGTCTGATGGAAAATGTAGGAAAAAGAATCCCACAAACTAGAGGAGAACATACAATTATTGAGAAGGTGCTCTACAGTTTCCTCTTGAGCTTCACAGAGATGACATCTGGAGGGCCCCAGAATGCCCCTCTTCCTAATATTATCCCAGGTCAGAATTTTCCTATGCTTGACCAGCCACATGAATAGTTTAATTTTCATCCAGCCTTGATGTCTCCAAAGGTTAAGCCAAATCTTATCCGGAGTCTGAGAGTTAAAGTCAAGGAGAATGAGCTTGGCTTCCTTGAGATTAAAAACCGCGTTATTATTGTTGCCCCATCTTAGCTGATCGTGGCCCTTAGATTTTAGAATCTTTCTCTGATCTAACATATCTTTTAGAGTTTCTGCTTTAGCCTTTAGGGTGTTATTATCCCTAAAATCAAAATTCCTCCAGGTTCTCCATTTACTATTGCTATTGGTTTGATCCCAAAAGTCTTTCACCTTAGAAAGTCTTTTGCTATATGTTTCTTCCTTGAGATCCCTTAAGTCTTCGTTTAATAAAATAGGTTCTTGTTGCTATCTGTCTTCCCAGAATAGGGTAAGATTTCCTTCTCTGATTTTCCAGAAGCTGTTTCCTTGAACCAAGCTCCAATTATCCCAGGTCTTATTCCAAATGTGTGAGCTCTTTCTGTGTCCTTACATTCTTATTAGATCATTGTTATGCCAAGTGTTGGCATATTTCTCTTTCCAAATTGTTGCCCACTGCGCCTCTAGCTCTTTAACCCATCAC
This sequence comes from Pinus tabuliformis, assembly GCA_031772625.1. Lineage (NCBI taxonomy): Eukaryota > Viridiplantae > Streptophyta > Pinopsida > Pinales > Pinaceae > Pinus > Pinus tabuliformis. Next base: position 884,938,541 of record CM062804.1, on the reverse strand, counting down.
CACCATAATTTAGCTCCTAAAAGCTTGCTAAGAATCTCAGGATCATCCAAACCCATCCCACCAAAGTTCTTAGGTTTTGAGATTTTTTCCCAGGCTACCAAGGCCCATTTCTTACGATCCTCCCCCTTACCCCAAAGGAAGTCTCTTTGAATGGATTTGAGCTGATGCAGGAAACCTTGTGGAGCTGGGAGAGCAGATAGCATAAAGACTGGGATAGATTGAAGGACAGCTTTGGTTAGCACTGAACTACTAGTGAAATTTAGAGATCTAATAGTCCATTTCCTGACTTTGTCTTGCAATTTGTTAATTACTGGCTCCCATATTCTCTTGTGTAATGGTTTGGCAGTAAGAGGAACTCCCAAATATTTTGACGGGAGGAGCTCCCTTTGAAAGCCAAAAATTATGGCTATATTTCTCTGAATAGTAATGTGAGTGTTAAAGAAAAAAATCTTAGATTTTGAGAGATTTACTTCCATACCTGAAGCCATGGAAAAGTCTCTCAGGATTTTCTTATAGGCTAGAGCTTTTTTGACCGTGGGGATTCCCTAAAGCATGGTATCATTAACAAATTATTAATGTAGAGTTGAGGCTTCTGTGATCCATAACAAGTTTATGATAAATTTTTCGGCGAAAATCACATGAGAAACCATTTGTCGACGCGTTTCGAACCAACCAGTGTGGTTCATCTTCAGGACAAGTTGAAAAAACAGATCCAGCTTAGCATGTTAAATAGTTAGAGCAGAGCCACCAATAGTTAGCTCGGCAAAAAATTGACTTTAGGACCACGGTCAAATTTAGTTATATTAGGTGTAATATATATATATATATATATATATATATATATGAAAATATATAAAATAATTATAATTGGTATCATTATTTAATAATTAAAACTAAAAGGAAAGTAGTTATATAACGGACCATCCCTTATATTGTAAATATATTAATGGGTTATGTAAATATATTAATGGGTTATTTAGAATTAATAAATAAATAAATTAGAACAAGAGAAAACAAATTAAGTTAACACTAAAAATAAATAAATAAATCAAATAATCAAATAAATAAATAATAAAGATAAAAACAAAAAGTAAATAAATAAAAATAAAATTAATTAATTAAAAAAAATAAAAATAAAAAATAAAATAAAATACAAAAAATATGTAAAATAATTTCAGTTAGTAAAAAAGTATTAAAAGGAACGGATTAAATAACAGATAAAAAAATAAAATAAAAATAGAATAAAAATAAAATAAAAATATAAAATATATAAAAATAATTAAAACAGGTATTATTAGTTAGTTGAAAGCTATTATATAATAATAACGAACGTTACCTTATAATGTAAGACTAAATTACAAAATTATATAAATATATTAATGGGTTATTAAGATGAAAGTAAGATAGAATTGATAAATAAACTAGAATGGGAAGATACAAATTAAGTAAGAAATAAATAAGTAAATAAATAAATAAAAAGACAAAATACAAAATACAAAATAAAAATAAATTATTTATATATATATATATATATATATATATATATATATATAATAAATATAAAAATAATAATAAAATAAAAGGCAAGAAAAATGACTAAGAAGAGAGTGTTGGGACCAGCACCTACTAATTTTCCAGCCATCATCTCTATTGAGATTGCTTGGTCTCTTTTCAATCTCAAGAGTTTCCCTAAGGTTTCGCATTTCCATCATCGGAAATTTAGGGAAGCTCTTGAGATTGAAAAGAGACCAAGCAATCTCAATAGAGATGATGGCTGGAAAATTAGTAGGTGCTGGGTCCCAACACTCTCTTCTTAGTCGTTTTTCTTGTCTCTTATTTTATTATTATTTTTATGTTTATTATATATATATATAATTTATTTTTATTTTGTATTTTGTATTTTTATTTATTTATTTATTATTATTATTATTATTATTATTATTTTTCTCTTCTCTTTTTATTTATTTTATTTTTATTTATTTTATTTTTATTGATTTTTATCAATAAAATTTTTATTTATTTATTTATTTTTTACTTAATTTTTATTTTCCCGTTCTAGTTTATTTGTCAATTCTATCTTACTTTCATCTTAATAACCCATTAATATATTTATATGATTTTGTAATTTAGTCTTACATTATAAGGTAAGGTCCGTTATTATTATATAATACCTTTCAACTAACTAATAATACCTGTTTTAATTGTTTTTATATATTTTATATTTTATTTTTATTTTTATTTTTATTTTTATTTTTATTTATTATTTTTTTTTATCCATTATTTAATCCTTTCCTTTTAATACTTTTTTACTAACTATAATTATTTTACATATTTTTTGTATTTTCTTTTTTAATTAATTAATTTTTTTTTTTTTTATTTACTTTTTTGTTTTTATCTTTATTATTTATTTATGTATTTATTTTTTGTGTTAACTTAATTTGTTTTCTCTTGTTCTAATTTATTTATTTATTTATGAACTCTAAATAACCCATTAATATATTTACAATATAAGGGATGGTCCGTTATATAACTACTTTCCTTTTAGTTTTAATCATTAAATAATGATACCAATTAGAATTATTTTATATATATATATATATATATATATATATATATATATATATATTTTACACCTAATATAACTAAATTTGACCGTGGTCCTAAAGTCAATTTTTTGCCCAGCTAACCGTTGGTGGCTCTGCTCTGACTATTTAACATGCTAAGCTGGATCTGTTTTTTCAACTTGTCCTGACGATGAACCACATTGGTTGGTTCGAAACCCGTCGACAAATGGTTTCTCATGTGATTTTTGCCGAAAAATCTATCATAAATTATTGATGTGTTAAAGTCTGACCATCTTCAGAAAGTTAGAGACCTTTGACTTTACCCGTGACTTTAGCATGTCTGATCATTCTACCCAGCCCTTCCATCATGAGTATAAATAGAAAGGGAGAGAGTGGATCTCCCTGCCTTAAGCCTCTTGAAGGAGTAAAAGTCTCCGAGGGTGAGCCATTAACAAGGATTGAAAAACTGGGAGAAGTAACTAGGGCCATAGCCCATTTGATCCAGTTATGATCAAACCCAAAAGCAATGAGAACTTTTCTGATTTAAGTCCAATTCAGCTTATCATAGGCTTTGGCTATGTCCTGCTGCATGATCATTCCGGCTTTCTTATTGCTTGTCAATGAGTGCACCACCTCATGAGCTTGAATGATGTTGTCAATGATTTGTCTGCCTTCCACATATCCTGATTGTTCAGCTAACACCAGGGTAGGAAGAAGAGGTTTGAGTCTATTGGCCACCACTTTGGAAATAATCTTATAGACCACATTGCACAAGGCAATGGGTCTAAACCTATCAGGGGTTAAAGCCAAATCATGTTTAGGGATCAGGGAGATAAAGGTGGTGTTAAGCACCTTCAAGATGGTTTTATCCCTTCTAGAGTCTTCCACTATGTTCAGAATGTCTTGTTTTACTATATTCTAGCAGGCTTTGAAGAAGTCTACATTGAAACCATCCGAACCTGGTGCCTTACCATTTTGCATTTCTTTTAGGACCTCACTAACCTCCTCTTCTGACACTAGTATGTTGAGGTTGAAGTTGTCCTCTCTGGAAACCAGCTTAGGTATATGTCTAGAAATAGCCCTGATGGATTGTTCTCTGTTAGAGCAGGTTTCCTATGCTATGCCACGAAAGTGTTAAACTAGTACTGCTTCGATTTCTTCATGTGTGTTGAGCATGTTATCTCCCTTGTCCTTGATTGAAGAAACCCTGTTGTGAGCTCTGTTCACCATAGTGGACATGTGGAAGAATCTAGTGTTACGTTCTCCTTCTTTTAGCCATTGCACTCTGGATTTTTGCCTCCAAAAAATCTCCTCTTGTTTACATAAGTTCTCCCAATCTTGATGGTATTTAGTTGCCAGTTCATTTTTCTCTTTATCAAAACCGTCTATAATCAGGGTTTGGTTGAGTTTCTGCATTTTTCCTTCCACAGTTTTTTTTTCTTCAAAAATATTTCCATATTCCTTCTTATTCCACTCCTTGAGCTGGATTTTGATATGCTTGAGTCTTTTTTGAAGAAGGAACATTCTTGTGCCTTGAATTTCCAAATATTCTGTCCACCAGATAGCTATGTTATTGTGGAAGTCTGGGTGGGAGAGACAGATGTTCTCAAATCTAAAAGGTCTATTCCTAGGTTGGCTAATGCCTTGAATATCCAGTTGTACCGGCCAGTGATCTGAGCCTCCAAAGGGAAGAATGCTAGCAACTATGTCCTTGTCCTTGATCATAAGATCTTCTGAAATTATAAATCTATCCAATTTGGATGCCACTTGAGACTCTCCTCCTCTTTTATTGTTCCAAGTAAAAGTACCATTGTTCATAACAATATCCATGAGCTTCATACTGTCTATGAAGGTTTGAAAAGAACAAGAATATTTGTTTAGAATTTTGGTTCCTCCTTTTTTCTCCAACAGCGATTTAATCATGTTGAAATCACCCCCTAAGATCCAAGGGATTTTTGCATGACATTCCCTAAGCTTCTACAGGGAATCAAGAAACATGAGCTTACCATCCATTCTTTGGGGGCCATACACATTCGTGACTAGGTACAATTCCTTATCTCCCACTGGTTGAATGACCACTGAAAAATAATCTCTAGATGTTTCAGCATCTAAAATGTTAATATTTTTGGGGTTCCAAAGTGTGAGAATTCCTCCTGTTGTATTCGCTGCTTTGACTTCCAGAAACTTAAATTTATTGAGCCATTTACTGTGAATCTCTTTTACTTTTTGAATTGAACATTTAGTTTCCTAATTGAAGATCACATCCAGGGCTGCTTGTTTCATTCTGTTACTTAGTAATCTTTGTTTTATTTTACTACCTAGACCTCTTATATTCCAAGAAGTGAACTTCATTATCAAAGATATGTAAAGGAGTAACTGGATAGGTCTTTCATCTTACCCAAATCTATCGTTAGCTTTCCACATTCCATCAACAATCTGTTTTTCTTTTTCCAGCCCCTTTTCTTTCCTGGGATTCTTGGTTCTAATCCTGGTGTGGTTCTCATAGCTTTCACTCCTTCGTTACCCTATTTTTCATTTTTCCTTTGCTTTTCTGATCCTTTGTTCTGATTTTTCCAGATGAACAACTACTGCACTCTCTGGAACTCCTATTGAGGTAACAAATCCACTCCCTCTTTGGTTCCTTGATTCAAGAAACCTTCTAGATCTAGATTCTCTTTCTCAAGAATTTCCTGTAGTTCGTGATCCTCCATTTCCATATCACTCTGGGTCATTTCCTGGTCCATTTCTAGATCTGTGTCACTCATCATGTCTTCTTTCTATTTATTTCTGTTTTGTGTTTGCTCAACGTTATCTTCTTTCTCTTCCTCCACTGGATTGCCTTCCTTGACCTGATCTGTATGCATCATCACTTCTTCCTCTTCTAGGGCTTGAAACCTATTTTGACTGGCCTGATGCTTGTATGTATGAGGTAGTTTTGGTCCCCGTTTGCTCCCTTTTCCTTTCTAGACCACCTTATGAAAGCTTTCAGTATCTTTCATGTTGTTCGTTTTACTTCTGTTTTCTATTTTACTGAGAGGGAAATCTCTGAATAGGTTCCCATGCTCATGGAATTTACGACATCTAAAAGGGTTGTGTTCATAATCCACTGTTTGCACCTAATCTTCATCAAACACTTCCAATATTACCTCATCTGGAAAAGCTCCAGAGAGGTCCATCTCCACACATATCCTTGCAAAGGATGTGTATTTTCCTTTTCTACTGGCCTCAGAGGCTTTGACAAAATGCCCTAGCTTATTTGCTATGGCAGATAAGGATTCTCGTTTCCAATAATCCAAAGGTAAAGAGTAGAGTCTTACCCAAATCGGAACTAAGGTGAAAGTTTCACGTTCTGGGGCAAAATTCATCACCCATGGTCGCATATACAGGTGTGCAGCTGCGTAAAAGTAGGGCCCTCCTTCAAACACTCTATCCTTGTCTTAAATATTTACAAAGACTACAGTAAAGAATCCTTTTGACCCCAGATGAAGTTCTATGCTTCCTCTCGGTTTCCAGTTGTATTTAATCCATGTTTGTAAAGCTTTTTCAGTGTGCCATAAGCCCATGAATTTACAAATGATTGCATACGTCTGCATGTGGTCCCTATGCACCTGCAGCGCAGGGTCATTCAACACCACTCTGGGTGTGATTGAGGTTTTGGGCTTGCATGGTCCCTTTTGTGCTTTGCCTTTTATATTTTGTTCCTTGTCTTCTTCCTCGTTGTCTTTAGTGTTGTTGCTTTCCCTAGTTTTAGAGCCTTTCTGCTCCTCTTCCTTATTTCTCTGCCTTACATCATCAAAAGGACCTCTGTCCTCCTCAACTGGTTTTTTACCTCTGCCGGCTACTGCCTGCTTATAGGAGGGAGTGGAGCTCCCTCCTTTGCGTCCCTCCATGGAGAACCAACTTTGAAAGTCCGTAACCCTAGCTCACAGGTCCACGCACGTCCTTCTTCAAAATTGTCTAATCACCAACAATTTTATTTGTAAAGATTCATTGTTAATAAAATAATTAAAAATAAAAAACAAACCAAAAATATGAGTATTTTAAATGTCTATTATCTAAATATCTTTAATTTTTTTTAAAATTGAAAATTTTTCATTCAAATTTTTATGATATCAAATTCTAATTAGAATTAAAATTCAAACTTGGCCACTTCCGAGATCCTACCTGTTTAGAAACTCTAGCGATGATTTCCCATCACCAGCAGGAGAAACAGTACGACCATCCTCACCAGTAATGCAAGCGTTGGGTTGAAGGCTCTGTGCACATCGGTCATCACATGGAACATTGACTAGGGATTGTAAATTTCAAATTGCCCAAATTATTTTTTTATTAAAATAATGAGAAAGGCCAATTATTTATGGGAAAGTATTTTTGGATCTTAATTTTAAAAAATAAAAAATCTTTTGACGTTTGGAAAATTATTTTGCAGAATTTATTTTTTTGGTAAAAGAGTTTTGTGTATAATTTTTGGTAAAATAGTTTTGTGTATAATTTTTGGAATGAGTTGGTTTTTTTAGAAATAAATGTTGTATTTAAATAATAATAATAATAACAAATTAATTTTGATATTATGGTAGAATTAAAGATAATAAAGTTATTTATTCATATAATTATGATATTTGGAAAAGGAAAATATAATAATTGTTATAATCCAAGGGATTTTGACAAATGCAATCCAATTAATTTTTACAAAAGAATTTGAATTATAACGAGATGAATCAATGGGGTTCACTAGGTTATATGTATTAGATAATCTATTATTTCATCTTAAATAATGTACCACTCCCAAACAAACTTAGGATAAGTTGGCCTCTATATTTGGAAGTTTGGAAGTGTCAATGAATTCCACATTTTAGAATTGGAAAATAAATTATCAATAGCGGTATGCCTCTATTGACGAGTATCTTGCTCAAATTAGGTCATTGTTGTCCCCTTTGAAAGCATTGGAAAGGAGAAAAATAGAATTGAATGTATTTTTTTGATTTTGTCAAAACCAAAGAGTCATTTTCAAGTTTCCATAGCTACCTTTCATTGAACAAGGGATGTCCTTGGTGACATTCATAATTCCCAACTTTGAAACATTTTATGATCATCTCATAAGAAAACAATGCAAGCTCAAGTGGCTAAATGTTCTCTCTACTTATTGAAATCGGGCATTGGTGGCTCATAACTCCAATGGTCAAAAGAAAGTTGAATCTCAACAAAAGAAATATTAGGTTCAAAGCTCGAGAGTCTTCGTCTAAGCCTAGTAACTGTAACATATTTCTCCCATTAAAGTTCCAACGTGGACGTAGCCCGTGATGGTACATATGAACGTTTTAATTTATCTATTAAAATAAATAAATATATATATATATATATATATATATATATATATATATATATATATACTTTATCGAAGGTTGTTTTAAAAGAAACATTAAATTTCATCTACAATAAAATTTGATATTTGAATAGAAATCAAGGTTCTAAAAGTGAGTGCCTTATCATAATTTCAATACAAAATTCATTAATATAAAACTTTAAAATAACCAATAGATTTGCTTAATTTGGAGTTAACCTTATTTTCCTTTAGCAAGGAAAAAATGTCTGTTTTATATTATATAAAAACAATTTATAATTCAAAATATTGGGCATATGTGCCCGTCTTCTGCAAGTATCCATAATCTATATTCGGCATACATGTATAAAATTCCATTCCATATTCATCATAATAATCATCAATACTTTGTGGTACTAAACATAATGATGTATACTTATTTTTACTGGCAGCGTCCGCCTCTGTTTTAAGGTTGTACGATGTGTTCACTACCCTAGTAGGAGGAGACATCCAGCAACGTCCGCCTTTGTTTTAAGAGTACAGGATGTGTTCAATATCTTGGTAAGAGGAGACATGCAATATTTATAGTAAGTGTTTCCATTTTTATCTGGACGTACATTCAGTCGGCGCATCTAGAAGATCTATTTTGGACATTTGATCTGCATTCTGGTTATGGTCCCGTTCAATATACTTTATAGCAGAGTCCTGAAAAGAGGCCCATTGCTTTTAAATCAGACATAGCTAACTTTGAAATGTGTTGTATAGAATCTTGTTTTTTCCCAGTGTATGATCTATAATGATCTAAAAATCCCCCAAAAAAGTGTATCCGGGGTATGTCTATGTACTTTATGAAGCACAGTAAGCCCCATAAAATCATAGCTTCAGCTTTCATGTTCGTGCCCCTTCTGGCATTCCACTGTACCCAGTGCTCTTGTACTTCTAAAAACTTGAACCAAAACCACATTAGCACATTCCGTGTTGGGATGCCCATCAAAAGTTGTGCATAGGCATGCAAAGCCCCTATAATAGTCTTCTCCTTAGGCACGCTGCTGTTATCATAATCAACGTTGATCGATTGAGTAATGCGAGCAACAACCTTATCTTCTTTTACTTTGACATTTTCAAAAATAATTTAGTTGCACCACTTCCAAAAACAGCAAAAAAATAAAAATGAAAATGCAGCATCTCCATAGAATGCTCCACCTATTTAAACAATCAAAAATATTAACCTATTAAAAATATGGAAAGCCCATATTAACACAATGGCGTCAGCTACCATCTCAGGCAATTCATCGTATCAACATAATTATTTGTAGCAATTTACACAATTATTTGAAACAATTTCATTCCATAAGTGTGATTTCCAACAAATAAATAATGAGTGGGAAATAATGAGTGGCTGCATCAATCATCCTACGAAAGTCGCTTGTGTTGTAAACTAGAACTTAAATAAAATATAAATCATAGTTTTGTGGGGAGTCTTAATGGCAGCAAAATAGCTAAGTATAAAACATATTGAGATATATGGGCATACGAATTTGCTAAGTATAAAACATATTGAGATATATGGAGATACAAAGGGAATCATAGACTGAGTGAAGGGTTTCAATAGTTTCAATCCACCAATTCTAAACCACCAAACAACTAATTTATTATCAGAAAAAAAATTGACAAAAATACAAGTAAGTTTTATTTTTCTGCATATCAACAAAAAAGTCATAATCAATACTGGCACCATTAATTACTCAGAGGATTTTCATTTTTTAAAACATTGCGTCAAACCAAGAAATGTGAGGAAAATATGAAAAATGGTCAGTAAGTCATATGAAGAAAACTCTAGGATATTTGTATATTTTTATTAACCTAATTTCTTTCCTTGATAAGTGTGGGACCTATATAATGAATAGTAAAAATTATATTGGATATGTGCTACAAAGATTCTATCCAAAATACAATATAATGTTATAACTCAAAGAGTGGAATACTATGCAAATGTACTATCCTTATAAAAAGGTAGAAGCGTTTTTTTCCACTAGAAAAAAATAACGTAGAAGATTGTGTCATCCACTAGGTTGGTTTGGACATAGTTCGTAAAAACAAATCCATTAGTATGCCTCACTAGTAGCCAAAATATTACAAAACATTCTAATCTTGCTGAAATTGTTTCGTGAAGATAAGAATTTGAAGGATCTTGTCCATATTGTTTGTTTTGGAGAATAGTTTGTGTGGATACAGGAAGTCAATGTAGAGGGATTGAATGTTAGTTGTTTTTAATGAGATTTTTTGGAAAAAAATTTGGTGGTTTTTTTTTTATTTATTTTTAAATCTAACAAAAATTTATTGAAAACACAAATTTGATAGTAACTCCTGTTTAATTGAAATATCTTAAAATTTTTTAGAAATACTGAATCTATATATTAAATTTTTTTTATTAAATTAAATAATACAATGCAAAATCTCACATCAAATCCAAAAAATCACACAAAAATAACTCGGATTAAAATTCTTTCTTGATCGAAAGTCAGCACATTACTTCAAACCTGAACTATATCCCTTCCCGGGTCTCACATATATGGTCGACTATCTGCTCGATTCAATGTTGTTCACGGAGTACCAGCACTAGCTGGGGTTAGAAGCACGAGATCTCCGAGTCTACTAGCAGTGCCACCTTCACTACAGCCTCAAGCCCGTCACAGATGAGGTATTGTCTGATGTCGCACCTCTTGATGTTTGTGATGTATTATTAGGCCAATCATACTTGTAGAAGTGACATGTTATGTATGAGTCAAGGCCTCGCGTTTTTATTATTTCTTTAGGTAATTCATTATACATGATACCGGAGGTAGCCCCACCTACCATCACCTCTTTGATCTCTACTAAGAAATGCAGTAAGATCATCTCTCAAACTAGGAAATTTATTTTCTTTTTCGTTCGCTCTTAAAGTAAGGGGAATATTGTAGCCACATCCATGGCCCCCAGGAAGGGTTCCTCCATGCAACAAAAGCAGTTGGATATGGTCATGAAAGAAGACAAGAACATCTTCTCCTCACCCACATGGGTACTACTGCATTGTCAGGTCCAACATACGTTTGATCTGAATCCCATAGAACCTCTACCCTACAGGTCGATATATCATCGCTCAAATGTGGAAAATGGTAAGTACAAGCAGTGACATGATCAACATTGGGTGCCACACAAGTTTCAGGTGGGAAACAAAGTCCAGGTGCATTTGCAGAATGAATGCCTTACAAGAGCCCATCTGAAGCTTAGACCACTCCGATATGGTTCATACACCATTACAAAGGCTGTGGGAAACAATCCTTTGGAGCACAACATTCCCCCATTCCTTGGCTTGCACCTACTGTTCAATGTGGACCGTCCTCGACCATGCTTCCTACCATTACTGGACACATCAAAGATTGTAGAATAGCTCACTAGGGACCAAGTTCAGCATAAGTTTTCCATTCTCATGGAGGAACTCAACGAAATGGGGACCATTGCTTCCTAAGGGGGGGAGGAATGGTCCAGGTGGATGTCTATGACCACTCACCTATCCCACTTAGACCCCCACAATTGTCTCTTTCAGTTTTTTAGTTTCCTTAACTGTAGCAAAGTTTACTATTTTTGGCAGTTTTTTGGGTCTTGAACTTTCGGAGCCGTTTTGAGGGCCTAAACGACTCTTTTGGGAAAACAGGGGCCAATTTGTACCATTTCTTAGTGTTTATCACTAAGAATTTGTAGTCCTTGGATAGATCTTTCTAACGAGGTATTGAGCGCATCAAATGGAGATCGTATGCCAAAGTTATGACCCCGGGAAGTTGATGTACCAATTTACCCAAATGGGACCCATAGTTTGGTGCTTCATCTCCTAGGGTTAGGATTTTATATGTTTAGGGTTTTCCATTGTTTCTAAACAATAAATAGGCCTTCGAGCCTCCTTGTAAAACAGTTTAGAGGCATGTAGCCGCCACATCTCTTCTCAGAGATAAGCTACCATTGCCCGAGCTAGTCTTATTTCCATTCTATTTGTAAGAATATTCCAGTATTTGATATTAATGAAATGAAGTGTTATTTCTATTGCATCTTTTTATTTATGGTTATAGCTATAATTTGTTGCATTCCTGTTTAAATCCAGATCATGAAGACAAATTTGACAAAGTTGCTACAAGAAATGCTTACTAATGGCGAAAGGGTAGTAAAGGAAACTCATGATGAGAAAAAAAGAAATCTTAATCATGATTTCATAGACTCTAACATTGGATTGAAGACCCATCATGTTCCAATGATCAATATGAGGATGTTCGATGGAAAGGATCTTGTAACATGGATACTAGACATGGAGAAATATTTCGATCTCCATAATGTGCAAAATACACAAAATGTATGCATTGAAACTTTATATTTGGAACCAAATCAGTTTGTATAGTATCGATGGATTTTCTCTCGTCAACAAATTATCACTTGGGAAATTTTACGGAAGAAATGATAGCACGTTATGAGGATACAAAAAACAACACCTTTTTTAAACATAGTTACCGATCAAATGGGAACTATTACCTCAAAATGGGTACTCGAGCCTAAATCCAAGAAAAACTTGAAAAAACACCTTAAAATCAAAAAGCGTTGATGCTGGAATAAAGTTTTATTTTATTTTATTTTTTATTTTTTTTAGAGTAAATTTTCAATATTTTCTAAAAATAATAGTAAAAAACAATAAAAGCCATTTTGTTTGGTGCAAAAAACACCTTGAAATCGAAAAGTGTTGATGCCAAAATAACATTATTTTTGTTTTTGTTTTTTTGTTTTTTGTGTTCAGGGTACATTTTCAACACTTTTTAGCAATGACATTAAAAACAAAATATCGTCACTCTGAAAAACTTTAAATTTCCAATGATTTTCAAGCATGACATTAACGATAAAATATCATGTCTTTGAAAGCCCTTAAAATTCCAATGATTTTTAAGCACAAAATTAAATTTAAAATATCACTTCTTTGAAAAACCATAAAATTCCAACAATTTTCAAGCATGGTGCTAAGAAAAAACCTTTATAATTGTTTTCAGCCATAACATTAAAGATAAAATATCATGACTTAGAAAAACATTAAATATCTTGACAATTTTTCAATAATGGAATTAAAACCAAAGATTATGACTACAAAACGATCTTAAATTTTCAAAATATTTTAAGCACGACTTTATGGAAAAAAATTATGACTAAAAAAACTTTTAAAATCAATACCTGAATGAAACAGTTATTATAATAATAGTAATTTTTTTTAAATGCTAAATGTATATCGATTTTAAAATCTTAGCCTAAGACAACTTGATATGTTGTGAAAAAAATTAAAAATCAACTATCAAATTGACATGCAATGTAGGTGAGCTCAACCCATTGTAATGAAAACTTAAAGACCAACCATGAAATTAACAAATTGTGGGGAAACTCGATTCATTATAACGAAAAATTTAGAATCAACTATGAAATTGCACATAATGGGATCAGGTTGCTAGACAAGGATTTTGAATCTAAGGCTCTGAACTCAGCCCGTCTCCCACCCAAGCTTTGGAAGAGATATGTGGATGACACTAATGTCCTCTGGTCTCACGGCCAAGATGAGTTAGATCTCTTCTTCGATCATCTCAATAATCAATCCTCGGCCATCAAGTCACTAAGGAACAAGAAGTCGATGGTTGCCTCCCGTTCCTTGATATTATTATCTCTAAGAATAAGGATGGTTCCCTCTCCCACCGAGTGTTTCACAAGAAAACTCATACAGAGCATTATCTTCACGCTAGTTCCCACCATTTCCCTGCCCAAAAGTTGGGGGTTCTCAACACCCTCGTGACTCGTGCCTTGAGGATCTCTGATGAAAGGAGCTTCGAGGATGAGAAGTCCCATCTCCTTAATGTCTCTGTTGAAAACGGTTATAGCAGACATTTGGGACAAAAGGCTTTCCTCAAAGTAACTGAGAATTCGTTATCCAGAAGAGAACCTAAGGAACAGATTCCTCAGGTCTATCTTCTGTGTTTTCAAGGGACCATGGACAAGATTGTGAGGATTCTTAAGAAGCACAATGGCCTTGCAACCTTTAGACCTCTTAACACCATTCGTAAGTCCCTCAGATCTGTGAAAGATCTTATTGACCCCAAGGACATGAAAGGTGTTTATATTATTCCTTGTTCATGTGGGACCCCCTATATCGGTGACACTGGTTGCTCCATTAACCAAAGGATTAGTGAGCACGTAGCAGACCTCAAGCATATGAGAACCAAATCTTTCGCTTTAGCAGAGCATGTGGAGAAAACCAATCACCATGTCTGCATTGAAGAAGCTAGTGTGATTGCTAGAGTGTCGCAATTCCATCACCAAAAATTTAGGCAAGCCCTTGAGATTGAAAAAAGGTCGAACAATCTCAATAGAGAAGATGGCTGGAAGATTAGTAGTTGCTGGGTCCCAGCGATCTCCTAATCATTTGCTCCCCTTTTTTTTTTCAAGCTCTTTGATTTTTAAATTAAAATTAATATTTTTATTTATTTATTTATTATTATTATTATTATTATTATTATTATTTGCCAAGCTCTTTCATTCTTAAATTAAAATTAATATTTTTATTTATTTATTTTTATTATTATTATTATTAAAGCTCTTTGATTCTTAAATTAAAATTAATATTTTTATTTATTTATTTATTGTATTTTTATTTTATTTATTTTATTTTATATTCTTATTTTTTTTAATTTAAAATTATTAAGTAATATTGTAATTCTCTAATATTTTTATTAGGATACTCTTTGACTATGAATATGAGACTTATTTATTTATTTATATGTCCTTTTAGCTTATATTTTAAACTAGAATTAACTATTTATAGAATATTCCATTTTTAACTTATACAACTAACTAATATTTATATAACCTTGTTTATTTACAATTAATTTATTTTAAGATTTAAATCTCCCTTTAACTAATATTTTATTTAAAATATAATTAACTTATATTTATTTAAAATATAGTTAACTATTATCTATTTTTAATTACTCGATTATTTTATGATTATAGTATATTAACTCACTTATTTTAATATATATTTATAAAATTGTCAATTTATGTTTATTTTAATAAGAAAATTAATAACTGAATTAACTGATTTGAAAAAAAAATTTGGTCTAACTAGCCGTTTCCCGGTCAAATCGAGCTGTCATGATTCTAGCCGTTACCTGGATATTTTGCCCGATCTATTTATAATGCATAGCAAGATCTGCTCATTCAACTTGTCCTGACGATGAACCACACTGGTTGGTTCGAAACGCGTCGACAAAATTATCTCTATGTGATTTTCGCCGAAGATTCTTCTCAAAATTGATATGGATCACAGAAGCCTAAATTCAATTCATTATTTCTATTTTTTATTTTTTTTTTTATTTTGTTTTTTTGTAATTTTCTTTTTATGTAATTTTTTTATTTTTATAGTTTTAATATATATATATATATATATATATATATATATATATATATATATATCTTAAATTTATGTTTTATTTTATTATTTAATTTAAATATCTTTTATTTTAATTAATATTTTTTTTTAATTTAATTTTTTTGGGTAATTATTTTAAGTGTTTTTTATGTAATGAGGTTTTTTTTTTTACTATTTTTTTGTGTGGACCAATTTGTTTTTCTTTAAATTATATATATTTTTTTGAAAAAAATCATTTTTTTTATTTGGATGTTGATTTTTTTTTTTTGTGTCTTTTTTTCATTCATTTTTTATTCAATCGTTTTGTTGTTAGTTAATTTTCATTTTTTCTGCATTTTTATAGGTTTTTTGTTTTTTTTTTTCCTTTTTTTTTATAATTTTTTTTGTTTTTGATTTTTTTTGTTATGATTTTTATACTTTTATTTTTATGTTTTATTACTTACATGTTTTTTTTTTTTTTTTTTTAACTAACATGTTTTTGTTATTTTTATTTTTGTCATGCTTTATGTTTTATGTTTTTTTCTACATTTTTATAGCTTTTTCGTTTTTTATATATATTTTTTGTATTTTATTTTTTCTTGTCATGTTTTTATTATTATTTTTTTGTCATGTTTTATTACTAACATGGAAATCACCAACATTTAAAAAAAAATTATCCACACTTAATTCATTAGAAAATTTAAAGTGTAAATACTAAGCTATCTAAACAAAAGGGGTTGATGCTCTGCAACACTTTTCAGAATCAAGATGAAAATCACTAAAAAAAAAAAATGTTCACACTTGATACATAAAAAAGTTAAAGTGACAAGAATAAGCCCTCTAAAAAAATGTGTTGATGCTCCATCAACACTTTTCAAAATCAACATGAAAATCACTAACATTTAAAAAAATGTGTTGATGTTGCATCAACACTTTTCAAAATTAACATGAAAATTACTAACATTGAAAAAAATCTTCATACTTGATACATGAATAAATTTAAAGTGCCAAACATATGCTTAGAAAAAAAAAAAAAAGTGAATTGTGGCATCACCACTTTTCAAAATCGGGTGATTTTTTGTTACCTCAAAAGAACGGGTACCAATTCACTTTCTCATTTGATTGGTAACTATGTCCTTAGCCAATTGATAAATCTCGAACAAAACGGTTCAATGATGGAGCACATTGAGGACTTCCAAAAATTGAATATAGGGGTAAAAGATATTCCAGAGGAGCATAGGGTTGATGTGTTCATAGGGAATTTAAAGGATAACATCCAACATGAGGTTTGCCTTTGGGAACCTGATTCATTGGAGAAGGCATTCAGGTTGGGAAGAAAAATGGAAAGAAAAATTATGGCAACAAGGAAGCCTACCACTCACAACTATAAAGATGGAAGTGTTGTTGCCCTAGCCTTTCACAACCTACAAGGTTTACACCATAACAATTGGAAGAAAAAGTAGCAAAAGTGATTTGTTACAGTTGTGATAGCAGATACACTAAATGTCATAAGTGTTCTGAGAAAAAATTAATTTACATAGATTGCGAAGATGAGGAAGAAAAGGAACAAGAAATGTCAAAAGAAGAGGATATACACCAGGAAACAACCCTAATGAAAGAAGAAGTGAATCTGACCATATCTTGTAATGCATTGGCTATAATTACTACTCCTCAAACTATCAAGATAGAAGGACATATCAAGAAGAAAAATGTAATAATGTTGATCGGTTCGGGCAGTACCCATAATTTTATTCATTGTAAGATAGCCAAGGAGTTGAATTGCTTCCTATATATAGCGCCAAAGTGTCAAGTGATGGTTTCAAGTGGAGGAACCATCAACTGATCTAGAAAGCTCCATAATATCAAGTTATCCATGGGAGAATAATTATTAAATAGCTCAATGCTTTCAATTCTAATGGGTGGTGCTGATGTTCTACTAGGAGTCCAATGTCTACAATCCTCGGGTACAATAACATTTAATTTTCAAGAACTTTTCATGAAATTTTTTTTCGAAGGAAAGGAAGTTGAATTAAGGGATATTGTACGGAACCTCGAAAGATAATCAACTCTAACAAAATGATAAAGCTTCTAAAGAACGAACAACGAGGCATAATTGTGCAATTATATTCGCTAGAAGTTCCCACATCGAAATCATGTATTTGTCCAGACCTCCAAAAAGTCTCAGAAAATCATTCCAAGTTATTTGAGACTCCCAAATGCCTCCCATGTATTCGTGATCATGATCATGCTATTTATTTGATTCCAGGAAGTGTTCCTCCAACCATGAGGCATTACAGATATCCCTATGCCCAAAAGAGTGAAATTGAATGTATGGTTGCAAAAATGCTAGGGTTTCGTATAATTCAACCTAGTCAAAGTTATTCCTCTGCTCCAGTATTATTGGTGCACAAGAAGGATGGATCATGGTGCATGTGTCTGGATTATAGGAATCTCAACTAGCTCACTATTAAAGATAAATTTTCCATTCCTATCATTGATGAATTATTGGATTAATTGCATGGATCAATTTACTTCACCAAGTTGGATCTTCGTTCAGGATATCATCAAATCAGAATGAAGACTGAAGACATTCTAAAAACAACATTTAGAACTTATGAGGGTCATTATGAATTTTTGGTCATGCCCTTTGGCCTTACCAATGCACCTTCTACATTTCAAGATTTGATGAATTTCATTTTCAAACCATTCCTAAGAAAATTTGTGTTAGTATTTTTTGATGATATACTAATCTACAACAAGTCTTGGAAGGATCATGCTCAACATGTTGACAGGGTGCTCAAACTATTGGAGGAGAAACAATTATGCAAAAAGCTACATATGTTCCTTTGGAGTACAAGAGGTGGAATATTTGGGTCATATTGTATCTCATGAAGGTGTTAAGGTAGACCCTAGAAAAATTAAAGCCATTAAGGAATGTAAAATTGCCACATCCATAAAGCATCTGCGAGGATTTCTCGGGTTGACAGGGTATTATCACAAGTTTTTTAAGAATTATGGGAGAATAGCAGCACCTCTAACAACATTATTGAAGAAAGATACATTTTCATGGACTCTAGAAGCAACGAAGGCCTTTGAACATCTTAAAGAGGCAATGTGCCAAGCATTGGTCTTAGCTATGCTGGACATCACAAAAACCTTTATTGTGGAATATGATGCCTCAAGAAATGGAATTGGTGATGTTTCAATTCAAGAAGAAAAACCCATTGCTTTTAAAAGTCGTCCAATCAAAGAAAAATACTTACACAAAGCTATTTATGAGAAGGAATGTTGGCAATACTACATGCACTTAAGAAATGGTGACCCTACCTAATGGGAAGACACTTCAAGATAAAAGTAGATCATGATAGTATTAAATACATTTTAGAACAAAGATTATCTTCAGAAGAGTAGAAAAAATGGGTCACAAAGATGTTGGTTTATGACTTGGAAATAATTTACAAAAAAGGGAAGAAAAATGTTGTTGAAGATGCACTCTTAAGAAAGGATGAGGGTGTGGAAGCATTACATTT
Organism: Pinus tabuliformis; assembly: GCA_031772625.1. NCBI lineage: Eukaryota > Viridiplantae > Streptophyta > Pinopsida > Pinales > Pinaceae > Pinus > Pinus tabuliformis. The sequence continues at coordinate 884,919,668 of CM062804.1, read as the reverse complement.
CACCATTTCCATTATCCAACCAGATTTGATAAACAGAGCAAGGGATGAATCGAAGAATGGTGAAGAAGTGTGGGCAATCATTCAAAAGCTACAACAAGATCCCAATACATCTGATACATTTAACTAGAAAAATGATTCGTTATGGTACAAAGATCGCTTATACCTATGTAAGAATTACCAACTGAAACAAAATATTCTTATGGAATTGAACACCTCTCCCTTACGAGGGCACTTAGGATTTTATAAACCTTACCATATGGTTAGGATGGATTTTTTATGGGATGGCCTTAAATCAATTATTCAAAAGTTTGTGGCAGAATGTTTGGTTTTCCAACAAAACAAATTTGAAACAATTAAGACCTCATTTCTATTACAACCTTTATCCATTCCAAGGCAACGTTGAGAAGAGGTTTCAATGGATTTTATCATAGTTTTACCCAAATCCAAAGGAAAGAGTGCCATCATGGTGGTAGTTGACAGACTTACCAACTATGCTGTGCATTATCTCATCCATTTAAATCCAATACAGATTCTACTGCATTTATGGAAACAATTCAAAAGCTACATGGAAACCCAAAGATTATTGTAAGGGAAAGAGATCCCAATTTCACTGGAAATTTTTGGAGAGAATTATTTTCTTATCTTCGTACTCAGTTAGCTCATAGCTCATCTTATCATCTTCAATCTGATGGGAAAACTGAGATAGTAAACAAATGTTTGGAAGGATATATTCGTTGCTTTGTATATGATAAACAGACATAATGGGTCAAATGGTTTCCTCCGGCTAAATGGTGGTATAACACTTCCTTCCATACTGCAACAAAAATGAGCCCATTTATGGCACTTTATGGATATCATCCACCATCCATCACATCATATTTAAGATCAAATTCTAAGGTTCAAGTAGTGGAAGATCCAATCGATCATCAACAACAAGTTCTCCAACTCTTAAAGGATAACCTCAGTTTGGCATAGAATAGAATGAAACAACAGGCATATCAACATCACAATGAAAGAAGCTTTGATGTAGGTGACTGGGTATTCCTACAGCTACAATCATATAAACAAATGTCCCTCAAGCAAGCTAAGAAGGATAATAAATTATCACCAGAATATTATGGTCCATACAAGGTGTTGCAAAAGATTGGTACCATGGCATAAGAATTGGAGCTTCATGTAGCCTCACGAGTGCACCCAGTTTTTGATGTTTGATGCTTTAAAAGGGTTATAAGTGACAAGCTCCTAGTTCAAACAATATTTTTAGAACTTGCTGAGGAATGAAAAATCATATTGGAACCGGAAGCAGTCACAGCAACAAGAACTCGATAGCTACAAAATCGATTAATTTAAGAGTATCTCATCAAGTGGAAGAACTTATCCGCTGAAGATTCCATGTTTAAGGATGAGAATTTTATACAGAAGCATCCAAAATTACTCAAGCATTGAGGACAACACTTTTTTGAAGGAGAGGGGCATGTTAGGTCCCTATAATACTGGTGATTCCCCCATTACTATTGTGATTGTAGCCCTTATTGTTATTATTGTGCCCCATAGAAGCCCACTATTGTTATTGCTGTGCCCTTATATTATTATTGTTATGTCGGCTTTGATTATATTGTGACCCCTTAGACTCCTATATATAGAAAGGAGGTTTTGTCATTTTTATCATCCAGGAATTGTTCATTGGTATAATGTAAAGGAGGTTTCCCCCTCGAAGAGGCTGATTTTGAAGTCGTTGATCTATCTTTTATTTTATTTTTTGAGATGGTTACATAGTGCAGTTAATGATTGCATTATCTTTAAGAAGAGTTGAATATTGAGCTAATGTTATCGCACGTCAAGAAGTTCTTTGGCTTTGATAGTTATTGGTTATGTTTTTCATTCAACAAGATCACCCTACTCTTCTTTAGTGTGATAATCATAGTACAATACATATTTCTAGAACTATTGTCAAGCAACAAACAACCAAATGCATTGAGATCCATATCCCCTTAATTCCCTAACTTATTCAAAATTGCATTATTAACCTAGTGTGAACAAATAGTACATATTTTCACAAAATCCTTAGAATCACCAAGGCTTCTATAGTTATGACACATTCTTCAAGTGAAGGATGTTGTCCTTGGAGGCCTATCTCGAGTCCTCCTTCCTTCACTGCTTCATTTGTGTCTTTCTTTCTTTCATTCTTTTTTGAAAAACACTCTAACATATTCACATTAACTTGACACACTCCACCATAATTCGTATCCTAGAAAAGTTATGAATTTCCAAGTTTGGATCTAGAAAACAACAAATTAAATAGCATCACTAAATCTTGAAACATGTTTTCAAAAAATACAAGCTTAGCATTGGTTTATTAACTGTAGTAAATCTAAATGTAGCTAAAATAAGTGCACATGTATATTCAAATATGCTTAATTTTAATTCATGGGATTGGATTACAACCTCTAATCCCTAATTTGATGAAATTGTAGTGCACTTGTTGAAAGAATAGTGTAATTATTTTGTCTCCTTTTGATAAAATGTTAATTAGTCAGGGGAGTATTTTCTATTAAGTAGTACAAGATGGAGAGCTAAATGAGAAAATATAGCTTAATGTTCCGAATAGGTGAGCATATTTAGGGAATTCATGGTGAAATCTAAAAAGTGTGTTGCATAAGACACTCTACAGTGATACGTCTCCAAAAAGATTCCATAGAAATCCAATCACATCTATAGGCTACCAAGTTAGTGAATAGTTGGCCAACAAAGATTGTAAATTTGTGAAATGGTTTATAGAATATACCACGACCTTGTATTTTACAAGCTCACCAGCCAATGTGAATTCAAGGTCGACTGTTTTTGAAAAATATTTACTCAGATTTGATGGCTTAAAGTAACTGAGGCCTAAAATGTATAGTCAATAGCCTTGTATGTGCTACAACTATAGGAAAATATAAAACCTTTTTAGAAATTTAATATTTTATTTTTACTATTGCGTAGGAATCTTTCAAAGGTGATTCGAGACCTTGGCTCACGAGTTTCGATTATGACATTGGGATTACAAATGACCTCTTACATGAGAACAAGAAGCGAAATTAGAATCAAATTGCTTTATATCTTTCTATTTAAAAATTAAAATTAAATTATATAAATTTTGAAAGTTATAAATATCTTACCCTGATTGTGATGTAGTGTATTATTAAATTATTTTTTGATGTGAAGTTATCATTTAGAAATTTTATGAGTAAAAATCTAATTAGGTTAAGGATTAGTCTAACCCACACTAAATGCTATCATAAATAATTTTGATGGTTTAAATGTTTTTGGGTTTCAATTTCTCAAACTACAAGTCAAGCATAAAATAATTTAAAAAATATATAAATATAAATAATAATTAATTATAATTAATAATATTATAAATATAAATTAAAAATTTCCATTTTTAAATAAATTAATTAATATTTTAATAATATAATTAAAAATTTTAAATTTTAGTAATATATAATTTTAATAATGTCTATCCCTTTTGATATGAAATGAAATCATCAGCATATATATATATTTATACGCAGCTCTTCGCATTACGCGGCTTTTCTGCGGCTCTTCGCAGCTCTTTCACATTAGTTCTGCGGCTCTCCAGTTTGTGATTATAAACTCGTTTAAGGAGCGGAATCTCGTCTGTCAGCCGCCTCGTGAATTCTTGCTCCTGGATCTGGGTTCGCACAAACTCAAGGGTCGTCTGCAAGCCTACTAAGGGCGTTGGCGACCTCCGGCAGAGCCTCCCTCTCTTCACAGTATTTCGCTTCCCCGCACAGACACAACAACGCATTGCAAGGGAAGAATAGGAGCGACCAAATGTCAAACTTTGCTGTTGCGGCCGCTGAGCAGTCAATGTACATGGCGTAAATGAAAACCAAGCGTTCGAGAGGCAGAAGACCATGTGATTCGTAGTATTCATGGCGAACTATTTTGAATGAGAAATCTCATCGTGCGACTGTAAAAACCATAAAACGACCTCTTCTGCCAAACTTTTCCTGGTACATTTTGGGTTTTAGATTTAATCTTCTGCAGCTAGATCTGGATCTAGGCGGCTAGGTTTCTAGATCTAATCTTCTGCCTTATTTTTCTGCGGCTGGGTTCTACGGGGAAGTAAAATATGGCTCTTAGCTTCGCGAAAATAGCTGCTGGCTCATCCGGTTCTGGAGGGAAAACTCCTGCCCATATTGTTAGTGAAGCCCCAGCTCCCACTGTCCAGGTGGTCTAAGCCTCACTCGATGAGGCTTTGAAGTTTTCCGAAAGTGCCCTAATCTGCCGATTCAATGGTTTTTGGCCGCAGCTAAAAGCTCTCCACAATTGGATCTCGGAGGTATGGAAGCCTGTCATTTCTGATGAAATTAATATCTACCCTTGTGCTAGGGGTTTCTTTATAGTAGATTTTGAAAATCTTGAAAGCAGACAATGTATTGTAGACTCCGGTCCTTGGTTTTGGGAAAAATCAGGGCTATTCATGAAGCCATGGAACCCATCATGCGATCCCTCTACAACAGTCATAACCTCAGCACCAGTTTGGGTGAGATTACCAAGCCTACCCTTGCATCTCTGGAATCTCTCCTCGCTAAAAGCCATTGGAAATGCAATTGGGAAATTTTACTGCAGGTGCCCAGAAACAGAGGAATATGCCAGAACCACCTATGCACACATCTGTGTGGAAATGGACTTCAGTGCCAGATTCCCAGCTGAAATAATCCTGACAAGTAAAGACTATGTGTGGAACCAGAAACTCGATTATGAAAGTGTCCTCTTCAGATGTTGATCCTACTTTGAGACAGGCCATCTAGCCAAAAATTGCCCAAAAGCCTCCCAGAAAAATTCTGCTAGAAGAAACCATCACAGATCTACATGGTGGGAAGGAGCACAGAAAGAACACTACACTGTCATCAAAGAAAAATACTCTAGAGAAAGCTCTGAATCACAAGAAATCGGGCAAGAAATAAACAACTCTCAAGACAAGCAGGGAGAAAGTCCTGCCCAGCAAATCAACAGTTATGAGGATTCAAATATTGCACAAAATAAATCTTTATTTAACAACAAAGTAGATCTCCTAGAGCTATCTTCAAAAGGATGAACACAATAGATCGTGAAGCTAAGACACCAATGTCCCAAGAACCAGAAGAGATGAAGGAGATGCAAGATAAAGGAAGTTGGAAGACCGTAGAGAAAAAAAAGAAAGTTACAACACCAATCTCGCCAAGAAAGACGAGGAGCCAGATAATTAAAAACTAAAAAAATTGTAGGTCCGATAGATCAATTTGGTCTTAGTGGACGTTAACCATCATCATCATCATCATCATTTAATAATAATATTTTTATATTTTAAAAAATAACAAAATAAATTTTAAATATACAAACGTTGTGATTTGTATGGATATGTGAATGTTCTAGAATAAAACGTTTTCCAAAAACTCAGTCTAAATGGTTACATTTTTTTTTAATATAAACCATATCATTTATACTTTAATATATTATTTTCAAATAATTTTAAATAGAATTTTTTCTGATTAAAATTAATCTATTTTTCTCAACACCATTATTACATCATCAAATACCCTTGAAAAAAAACCACCATTATTACACCATCCAAATGCCTTACGCACTCCAAAAAAAAGGTCAGATTAGATATTACTATATATGAATAATCAAAATCCAAAGACATCCACGAACTATTTGAATACATGGTAACATATTTCTGCCATTAAAATTCCAACGTGGATGTAGCCCGTGATGGTACATATTAACATTTTCATTTATATATATATTCTTTATCGAAGGCTGTATAAAAAAAAATAAAAAATCATCTAAAGTAAAATTTGATATTTGAACAGAAATCAAGGTTCTGAAAGTGAGTGCCTTATCATAATTTCAATACAAAATTCATTAAAATAAAACTTTAAAATAACAAATAGATTTGCTTAATTTGGTGTTAAACTTATTTTTTTTCCAGCAAGGAAAAAATGTCTGTTTTATATTATATAAAAGCAATTTATAATTCAGAATATTGGGCATTTGTGCCCGTCTTCTGCGAGTATCCATAATCTATATTAGGCATATATGTATAAAATTCCATTCCATATTCATCATACAGAGCATATTCATCATAATGATCATCAATACTTTGTGGTACTAAACATAATGATGTATACTTATTTTTACTAACAGCGTTCGCCTTTGTTTTAAGGCTGTAGGATGTGTTAACTATATTGGTAAGAGGAGACATGCAGTGTTTATTGTAAGTGTTTCCATTTTTATCTGGATGTACATTTTGTCAGCGTATCCAAAAGACCCAACATTTTGTCGGCGTATCCAGAAGACACATTTTGGACATTTGATCTGCATTCTAGTTATGGTCCTGTACAATATGCTTTATAGTGGAGTCCTGAAAAGATGCCCATTGCTTTTCAATCAGACATAGCTAGCCTTGAAATGTGTTGTGTAGAATCTGATAACAAAATAACAATTTTATAATGCGGAATAAACACTTAAAAAGTGAAAAACTTTAATACCCAAGAAATCATACATTCGACCATTGATGCTTGCTCACACTCTGATACTGTTTACCTGAGCTCAAAGCTCACGCAGTACCAGACTTTCCACTATGCTTCCGGCAGTCCATTCCCTTTTGTTTGCAAAGACGAAGTATTCCTCTACAAATCGCTGCTTGTTGGGCCTGCTCCAGTTATTGTAGTAGTTGTTGTTTCATCAGAAACTGGCACAGAAAAATCTTTGAACATTGTTGGAATCCTGCAGATAGTGACCGTCGCAGATTCTGGGTCACGTCGAAATAGTAACTATATCGAAACAACTCATCTATAACTGTAACAACCCAGTAAAGAGCATCCACAAACTAGTATAGTATAGTGTGGGGAAGTTCAAAACCAAACACAAAAATACCATCTGCGAGACATATACCAGTATGGAACCAGTAAAGACAAGTAAATGTTCAAAGTTGATCCCCACAAAAGACACTATTAGCACTTCCAAGCTCTGCTCACTCTCATTCGATGGTGTAAGGCTGAAGGGGATTGAGTGAGTGAGCTTGGGGACCAAACAAAAGTATTTATAGCCAAGCTTCCATCAAGCTTTTGCTGGCTATGTGTCAAGTGTTCCACAGAACATGGTAGAGAACTGTAGAGAGAGTAATGGACCACTCCAGGAGCTCACAACAAGAAATTAATTTAACAGGAGATGGTTTCTGTAATTTTTGGAATCGGCAACAGATGGTTTCCGTAATAAATCAGCCGCTGCACTTATGGGGGCTGACTCGGCAACAGACTGTTTCCAAATAGTTGGCGGCCGTTATGGGAGCTAACATTCTCCCACTTGGTCCATACTTCTAATCTTAATGTCTCATCTTATGTCAAGCCAGGCAGTAACCCCTCAAGGCAAAAATGATTCGTGTATATTCCTTCAGGTAGGTCTTCATTATATACATGAGGGAGAGACTGTTCACTTCATCTCCCAATGACTGTTCAAATTACTTATTTATCTATTTACATTATATTCACCCAATCATGAGGATTATGTTTCAACATTCCCCCCCTTAATCTGAAGGGATGTTGGTGAGTCCAAGCATCATTCTGAATCGTTCAAGCTTTTTTCTTCCAAGCGCTTTGGTGAAGATGTCTCCAATTTTCTCATTAGTGGAACAATGATGGAGATGGATTGTTTTGGCCTCAACATGATGTCAAATTAGATGATATTTAGTATTGATGTGTTTCGTTCGATCATGGAACTTTGGGTTCTTCGCCAACTTTATTGCAGAGGTATTGTCAATCATGAGTGGAGTTGATTGTACTTGTTTTACCTGCAAATATTCAATAATTTTCCTAAGCCACACAATTTCTTTTGTTGCTTTAGCTGCTGCCACGTATTCTGCTTCTGTTGTGGAATCTGCTGGAACTAATTGTTTGCGTGATCTCTAGGAGAGAGCTCCTAATCTAAGACTCATAGCATATCCTGAAGTAGATACCTCAATTTCTTTGTTTCCATCAAAGTCTGAATTAGAGTATCCAATCAAGCTGAAGTCATCCACCTGTGTCTACTTGATTCTAAAGTCTTGAGTTCCCTTCAAGTACCTTAGAACTCTTTTTGCAGCAGACCAATGTCCCTCACAAGGCTTTTGCATGAACCTGGAGAGGATTCCAACAACAAACGAAATGTCTGGTCTGGTAGTAGTTAGGTAGTTGAGACTTCCTACAAGCTGTCTATACTTTGTTGCATCCTCAAATTCTTTTCCTTCAATAGATGTGAGCTTTAAGTTTTGTTCCATTGGAGTAGTAAGAGGATTGCATTCTGTCATGCCAAACCTATTCAACAGATCTCCAATGTGTTTCTTTTGAGGAAGAAATATGGACTTCGGATGTTGGGTTACTTCAATGCCAAGATAGTAATGAACATAGCCCAAATCAATCATTTCAAAACTTTTCCCCAATTCCTTCTTTATGGATGCAATGTAGCTTTCATTTTTCCCTGTCATCAAAAGATCATCTACATATACCACAAGATATACAACTGTTTTTCCAACTTTATTGACAAATAAAGTTGCATCATCAAAATCATAATGTTTGAAATTGAGTTTCAGAAGATGCTCAGTTAGTTTTTCATACCAGGCTCGCGGTGCTTGTTTGAGGCCATACAAGGACTTCACCAATTTGCATACTTTATGTTCATGTCCTTTCACAACAAATCCTTCAGGCTGGGACATAAAAACATTCTCTTCTAGATCTCCATTCAAGGAAGTAGTTTTTACATCCATTTGATGGACTTTCCAGTCGTTCTGAGCTGCTAGGGAAAAGAGTGTCCGAATGGTAGCCCATTTTGCTGTGGGGGCAAAAGTCTCCTCATAATCGACCCCTTCCTTCTATGCAAAACCTTTTGCCAGAAGCCTAGCTTTGTTCTTTTCATGTGAGCCATCAACTTTATACTTGCTCTTGTAGACCCACTTACAGCCAATTGGTTTGGTTCCTAATGGAGGATCAACCAGCTTCCAAGTGTCGTTCTTTATGAGGGCATCATACTGTTTTTGCATCACTTCTCTCCATTCATCATGAGAAGTAGCTTCTTTGAAGGAAGTTGGTTCAAAATTTGTAGACAAGTCCAATTCACAATCATAAGAAACATCCATATCAATAGGTGAATTAGAGTCATGCACATCACCTCCATTTTGTTGGTTTGAATTTCTAGTTCCTGTCTTTCGAACCTCATCAGGATGAACACTTTCAAGTGTCTTTGTCAGCCACTTTGGGGGACCTTTCTTAGATGGTCCAGGCTGCTCCGTTGATTGAGTTGGGATTGAATCAAGATTGAGTCTCCCAATTCTATCAATCACATCACTTAAAGCATCATCCATTGTTGGAGTTTCATGCGGGGAAGAGTGTTCTTCAGAAGAAGATTCCATGTGTTGATCTAGTGTAGGAATCCCCCCTTCAGGTTGTGGAATCTGATTATCAAATTCTTGAAATGATTTTTCATTCATGAATCTATCCAGGCGATCAAGTTGCCGGTCAACAACATTGTCAGTTTTGGATGATTCAAGAAAAATTACATCTCTAGATACAACAAACTTTTTATTTACTTCATCATAGAGATGGTATGCTTTGGAGGTGTTTGAATACCCCAGGAAGATACAGTTACGACTTCTAGCACCAAGTTTGTTTCTATGTAGCTTTGGTGTCAAAACATAACAGGTGGAACCAAAGACCCTGAGATGCTTTACCGAAGGAACATGTCCACGCCACATTTCATATGGAGTCTTGTTTCTTATAGCATTAGATGGACATCTATTCTTTATATAGGCAGCACATAGAATAGCATCAGCCCAAAACATTATCTTTACATTTTTGAAGAAGAGCATGGATCGTACCATATTTAAGATTGTCCTATTCATTCTTTCATCTACACCATTCTGTTGGGGATTATAAGGTACAGTTGTTTGATGTTTGATCCCATGTTGGCAAAGATTGTTTTCAAATTCATTTGATATGTATTCTTTTCCATTATCAGTGCAAATAGACCCAATATGAGATTGTGCATCATTTTCAATCCATTTATGAAAATTCTTGAATGTTTGAAAAGCATCAGATTTGTTCTTCAAAAAATAAACCCAACACATTGGGGTGTAGTCATCAATAAATGTCATCATATATTTATTTCCATTTGCAGAAGGAACATTCATTGGACCACATAAATCTGAATGAATGAGTTCAAGTTTTCTATGTTCTCTCGAATGTGAATCATGAAAAGGCTGTTTGCTATGCTTTCCTAGAATGCAAGCATCACATTGCTTAAGTTTCCTAGGAATTGTAGGCAAACCAGCAACACCATTTTTCTTCAACAAGCGGAGGTTTTCATAGTTCAAATGTCCAAATCTAGCATGCCATAATAAACTTGATAGAAGAGTACCTTCTTCAGGATGAGAATTGTATGAGAAATGTTGTGCACGAGTAGAGGTTCCTTGCAGCTTGAGAAGCCTTTCTTCTTATATTCCCCTCATGACAAGTGAGTGATCAGATGCTTTTCTCACCTCAAGCTTGCCATCAAACATATGAATGGAGTGGCCTTGCTGGCGGATGTGAACCAAGGACAGAAGTTTCTCTTCAGCTATGGGAGATATAGAAAATCGTGCAGAAGAAAGTCTGGAAGACCAGGCAATTTAAGCCTGATTGTGCCAAGCCCTGATGGCTTGATTTTTGATTGGTCTGCAAAGTATACTGCTCCATGAACATTATCAGTAAATTCTTCAAAAAAATCTTTTCTATGAGTCATGTGGTAGGTTGCTCCTAAATCAAGAAACCAATCATTTTTCTAAGAAGTAAGTGAAGCATTAAATAAATCTTCATTTACTCCAATGTTACATTGTGCCACAACATAGTGAGCAGATTCAGGTGCTTTACCTTTGTCTGTATCATCAGTTTTAAATTTTTGATGGTATCTTTGCTGCTCAATTTTGTCCCATGGTATCTTGCATGTAAAGGCATCATGTGATCCATTTCTTTTGCAGTGAATGCAGTGCAAATCTGCCTTTTCTCCTTGAGAGTGTCTACCCCACCTGCCTCTAAAATATCTTCCTCTTCCTCTTCGACGACCTCTTCCTCTTGAAGAATCTTGGCAGGATGCTTTTATTTATGACCAAGGCACACAGCCTCTTTAGAAGATTCAAGGGCTGTCTTCTTTCCTAAAGCTTTCTCTCTTTCAGCAAACTTTTTCACAAGAGAGTCAAAGGTGATATCTTTGAGATTACCATTTGCTTGCAATGACTCAAGATAATTGAAGTAGGATAAAGTGCCTTGAGAAAAGCGATAAGAGGAATATCCAATTCAACCTTAATGGATTTGATATCATGCATTATAGACTTTACTTCAGATGCAAGAGCAAGAGGATCATTATTTTGCAGTTCAAGAATGAAGAGTTTAATCATGAGTTGAACAACTTCAAGTGCAGAATATGAGTCATAGAGTTCTTTCATCTTTTGTAAGGCTTCAAAGGCAGTTGAAAATGACAAAATATGGCGACTCACCTCTTCATTTATAGATGCTGAGATTAATGCATAAGCTTTGCTGTTCTTGTTTTCCCAAATGACGAGCTCTTTGTCTGAGGTAGGCTGTACTGGTTCATTGTCTCCGTTTCTGACACACACTCCTTTCCACAACTCATTGAAAATGAGGGTGTTTTTTATCATCCGGGGCCATTCAGGATAGTTCTCCTTGCCAGTGAGAACTATTCCCACAATAGATATGATTGAATGCATACTATAAAAAAAACTTCTGCTGGTAAAAAATTTGTGTACTGTATTTTAAAAAAATACTTCTGCTGGAAAAATGTGCTTTTGATGTAAAAAAATGTGCTTTTGATTTTTTATTTTAACAAAAGCTCAACCCATATGGTTATTGCAGCAGCATTCGACATTTTCTAAAAAACACACACAACCAGTGAGGCGGTGTGGGAAAACAGTATGGCTACTGGCGCGCATGTATTAAAATGATGTAAAAAATATCCAAAAGCCACAAACTTATTCAACACTGCCTTTTGGAGAACACCCAAAAGTATTATGCAGAACAACACATTCATGCAAACATAATCAGATACATGTTTCATAAGCTATAAGAATCTACCAAGCACCATGACCACTACAACACAAAGATGTAAGGCCCTCATCGACCAAAACTAGAAGGAGCATATAATTGTAAAATGAAGGCTCAAAATTGAAATATTGCTCCTTCGCTTAGCTACTCAAGCCAGAACTACAAAGAGATTCAAAAAAAATGTTTCTTACTGATAAATATCTGCAATAAGCTTTTCCAAATCCTTGCGGCCGCTCTGGTCTTCCACAATTTCTCCGCAGAAACAAGAGGTAGTGGAATTGATTCTAATCTCAGCCACATGCATTTTCCAAGAGTGAAACCGGGGCCGTCATTTAATGAGGAAGGAAAAATGAAATTCCAGAATGATGCTGCTACTCGTAGCTACTCAAACCAGGGATGATACCATTCATCATTCGAACCAGGGCACATGGAAGGTTCGGTCTTGGAACCGTCACCCAACTAATTTTGTTTTAACCAACCGCTCGAAGAACATTGTAGCAGAGGAAGCGTGGCAACAACGTTCAGGGCACTGACACCAACGTTTATGGAGTAGTGCTTTGTATGCAACGTTTATGGGCAGAGGAACGTTGCAGTAGAGGAAGCAGAATAGGGAGTTACAAAGGGCATAAAAGCTAAAAAAATGGAGCTGGCTCTGATACCATGTCAAGCAAGGCAGTAACTCCTCAAGGAAAAAATGGTTCATGTATATTCCTTCAGGTAGGTCTTCATTATATACATGAGGGAGAGACTGTTCACTTCATCTCCCGATGACTGTTCATATTACTTATTTATCTATTTACATTATATTCACCCAATCATGAGGATTAGGTGTCAACATCTTAAAACCCATTGATAGTCTGTATTAAGTAATAGATACATGAATCATGGTGATAAGTCCTCTAATGACGAGTATAATCTTCCATGTATTACTATGTATTTATTTCTATTAAAATTTATGTGGCAACAATTTCTTAATGAATAAACCTTATGTTTATTCTTGGTCCTACACAAATGAATTCTCTCAAATCAAATTAATGTGCACATAAATATGAGGAAAGCATCACAATAATTAAGAATTTCATTAAAATAACATTATCCATAGAATGCGAAACTACATAGTGGAACCAAGTCCCATATTCATTACATGATCCTTGAATTTAAATGGTGGCGTGCTCTTAGTCAAAGGATCAGCAATCATCAACTCAGTGCTAACGTGCTCGATGACCACTTTCTTTTCTGTAACATGTTCCCTTATAGCTAAATACTGAATGTCGACGCATTTATTTCGACTGCCACTTTTGTTTTTTTTAGCCATAAAAACAACAACTGAATTGTCGCAATACATTCTCAATGGCTTAGAGATAGAATCCATAATTCTAAGCCCAAAAATGAAACTCTTAAGCCATACACCATGTAAAGTAGCCTCAAAATAGGAGACGAACTCAGCATCCATAGTGGAAGTGGCAATCAAGGTCGGCTTGGCACTCCTCCATGATACAGCTCCACCAGCCATCATAAAAATGTATCCTGATGTTGATTTGCATGAATCAACACATCCAGCAAAGTCAGAATCTGAGTAGCCAATTACTTCCAAATTGTCCATCCATCTATACATAAGCATGTAGTTTTTGGTTCCTTGAAGGTACCTCATTACTTTCTTTGCAGCTCTTTAGTGGTCTAAACCTGGATCACTCTGATATCGTCCCAACATTCCCACAACAAATGCAATGTTAGGTCTTGTGCAAACCTGAGCATACATTAGGCTTCCGATAGCAGAAGCATATGGAATGTACTTCATTTGTTCCCTTTCAAAGTGGTTCTTCGGGCATTGGTTCAATTGAACCTATCACCCTTCACAATGGGAGCTACACTTGGTGAACAATCCTTCATCCGAAATCTCTCTAAAATTTTATTAATATAGGTTTCCTGAGATAGACCCAAGATGCTTTGAAATATGCCTATATAGATCTTAATGCCAATGACATAAGATGCCTCACCCATATCCTTCATATCAAAATTTTTAGAGAGGAATTGTTTCACCTCATGCAGCAAACCCTTATCATTGGTTGCTAGCAAAATGTCATCCACATATAAAACAAGAAAACAGATTTTACTCCCACTGACTTTCAGGTATATACAGTGATCCATAATGTTTTCTACAAAACTGAATGAAGAAATTACATTATGGAATTTCAAATACCATTGGCGGGATGCTTGTTTTAAACCATATAATGACTTCTTGAGCTTGCAAACCAATTTCTCACCATCACTATAGAGGAATCCTTCAAGTTGTTTCATGTAATCCTCCTCCTCTAGATCTCCATTGAGAAATGTCGTTTTCACATTCATTTGTTGCAACTCCAAGTCAAAATGGGCTACTAATTCCATAATAACATGCAAGGAATCTTTCTTAGATATAGGAGAGAAATTCTCCATGTAATCAATTCCTTCCTTCTGAGTGAATCCCTTGGCAATGAGTCTTGCCTTGTATCTCTCAATGATGCCCAATGAGTTTTTCTTTGTCTTAAAGACCGATTTACATCGAATGGATTTTGCACCATTAGGCAAGTCAACAAGATCCCAGACTTTGTTACTCTTTATAGAATTCATCTCTTCCTTCATGGCATCGTACCATAATTCTGATTCTTTGCAACTCATGGCTTGTGAAAAAGACTCGGGATCATTTTCGGCTCCAATGTTGTAGTCAGATTCTTGCAGATACACAACATAATCATTAGGAATTACTGATCTCTTTGGTCTAATAGATATTCTTAATGTTGTACCATCATCTTCCTGAGAATTATGTGGTTCAACTCATTATTCAAAAGTTCTTAGCAACTCTTGAACTACCTGATCTACGGAAATGTCGTCAGCAACTTGTGGAAGTTCTACAATTGGTTGTTCAACACCAGTTTGTACTCGAGGGGTGCTGTGAACAATAACCAATGTATCACTTGAGGTGGAAGGTTGAGATGCTAAATGATCCTTCTCAAAAACTATGTTTTTAGTTTGATCGCTCCCACTGATCAAGTCATTTTCAAGAAAAGTTGCATTTCTTTATTCCACAATCCTAGTGTTGTGAGATGGACAATAAAATCTATAACCTTTAAACCTTTCAGTATATCTAATGAAATACCCACTAATGGTCCTTGGTTCCAGCTTCTTCTCTGGTGGATTATCTATTATCACTTCAGACGAGCATCCCCAAACGCACATATGTCGTAAATTCGGTTTCCAACCTTTCCATAATTCAAATGGCGTTTTAGGAACAAACTTGGTTAGAACTCGGTTTAATATATACACTTCCTTCTTAAGTGCTTTAGTCCACAAGGATTTAGGAAGATTGGAGTTGCTAAGCATACTCCACACCATGTCCAATAATGTTCGGTTTCTTCTTTCTGCTACACCATTCTGGTCGGGTGAACCAGGCATGGTATATTGGGCAACAATCCCATGCTCTTGAAGAAGTTTTGCAAATGGCCCAGGTGCTTGTCCATCTTCTCTGTATCTACCATAATATTCTCCACCTCTATTTGATCTCATGATCTTAATTTGCTTGTCGCATTGTTTCTCTACTTCGGCCTTAAAGATCTTAAAGGCATCTAATGCTTCATTATTTATATGAAGCATGTAGAGATACGTATATCGTGAGTAATCATCTATAAAAGAGATGAAGTATCTCTGAGCATGTGAGTCCATGTTTGGACTACATATATCAGTATGTATGATCTCTAATATGTCCGAACTCCTATTGGCACCTTTCTTTGACTTGTTGGTTTGCTTTCCCTTTATGCAATCCACACAAGTCTCAAAATCAGTAAAATCCAGAGTATTAAGTACCCGTTCATTTACTAATCTTTTAATTCTTTCTATGGAGATATGACCTAATCTCCAGTGCCATAATTTAGAGGAATCTTCATTAATAACACATCTTTTAGTGCCAATGTGAACATGCATTGAATCATAAGTGACATTGTTTTGTAAATTAATGCAGTAAAGATCATTAGACAAAATACCATTCCCAACACAATCAGATTTATAAAATAAACTGAAGGATGTTTCTGAAAAGTTGAAGGAATATCCAAAATGTACAAGTCTTGAAACTGAAATCAAGTTTCTAGAAAAACTTGGAACATAAAAGGTCTTTTCTAATTCTAAAATGAAGCCACTACTTAAGGTTAAATACCATGTTCCTATAGCTTCCACATGTGAGCCCATCTTGTTTCCTAATAAGATGCTTTGCTCACTTCCCACTGGCTTCCTTAGGTTTTGCAAATCCTACAAGGAATTTGAAATGTGAATTGTTGATCCAGAATCAATCCACCAGGTGTTAATATTGACATTAACCATAATAGATTCATAACAAACAAATGAGATTGGATTACATTTGTCTGCAAGCCATTTATGAAATTTGGTGCATTCCTTCTTCATGTGTCCCTTCTTTTTACAGAAGAAACACTTGGAATTCTTCTTGATATTAGCTTGGGGAGGTACTTTACCTTTCCCTTTCTGATTGGCTTGAGATTTTCCCTTTCCATGCATTGCCAACATTTCACTTTCTCCCAGTTCCATCACCAGTCTCCCTTCCTCTTGAACACACATGGTCATGAGTTCATTAATTGACCATTTATCCTTATGTGTGTTCTAATAGATTTTGAAGGGTCTGTATTGGTGAGGAAATGTGTTCAGAATGTACTGCACGAGGAAGGACTCTGATATTTCAACCTCGAGTTTCTTCAATTGAGCCACAGTGTCCCTCATTTGCATGATGTTCTCGCGTACAACTTTCACACTGGTGCGCCTTAGGGATGAGAACTTCATGATTATGGTGCTTGCTAGTGCCTTGTCTGAAGTGACGAATTGATCATCAATGGCTTTCAGCAAGTCTTGAACCTTTTCATGATGATCAACAGAACCATGAATACCAGCTGAAATTTTAGTCTTAATGAACATCATAATTAGGTGATTAGATCGCTCCCATCATTCATAAAGTGTGATGACCACTGCAGTGTTGGTATTAGTGAGTGTCGATGGTTCATCTTTCCTAATAGCATAGTCTATTTCCATCCACCCCAAATGAAGGAGAACTCTTTCCTGCCAAACCTTATAGTTATCTCCCTTAAGTTCAGGGATATCACAACGAATATCAGAGAAATTTGCAGGTTGTACAACTGCATAAAATTAAAGATCACATGCTTATGTTAAATTGAGGCCTAAAAATAAAATTTCATGCTTTACCAATGTAAACTATGCTTAAAAATTGAATCTAATGACATAAAAATTTTCTGTGGACTAAATTTTTAATTCAAGCATATTCAATTATTCTTTATGATAGAATTTATCAAATTATTCACTTAATTCATAATTCTAAAGGGTATATTATGATTATAATTTGATATAAATTCTATATTAGATTTGAACTTTATGATAAAACTATTAATTCATAATTCCTGTGGGTAAGTTATGAATATTTTATCCTAATTAATTATATAAATATAATAAAAATTCTTGTGGGATAAAATTTATTATATTTAGTATAATTAATTACAATGAATGTCTAAATATTCTTTATGTGATCCCAATCAATCATAATATATAATATTATTTAATTAGAGATGTTGTGGCTATTCTCTAATCAATTAAAAATTATATGGATCACTCAGACATTATTTATTTTATGCATAAAAATTAACTTGATATGTGAATAATTATAAATTTCATAAATAAAACTAAATATTCATGCATAACATTCAACGATCGGTCTCTTATACTCATCCAAAATAGCATGTATTTAGAGCAAAAATAATCAATTCATGCAAATTAAATATGAGCGTAATTAATAAATTTGCACAACAATTATCCAAATTGCATATAACCAAATAAATATTAATAAGCATAAAAATTGAGCAGAAATTAGACATATTTCCAAATAAATGCCTTAATTCAGAAAATTCTCAAAATATGGCATTTAGCTAAATAGAGCATGTCTATAAACACCAAGGCAGAGATAAAACTTTGCTCCGATACCAAATGATAGAAATATAACAATTTTATAATGCGGAATAAACACTTAAAAATCGAAAAACTTTAATACCCAAGAAACCATACCTCCAGCCATTGATGCTTGCTCACACTCTAACACTGTTTACCTGAACTCAAAGCTCACGCAATACCAGACTTTCCGCTACGCTTACGGCAGTCCTTTCCCTTTTGTCTACAAAGACGAAGTATTCTTCTACAATCGCTGCTTGTTGGGCCTGCTCCAGTTATTGCAGTAGCTGTTGTTTCATCAGAAATCGGCACAGAAAAATCTTTGAACGTTGTTGGAATCCTACAGATACTGATCGGTAGCAGATTCTGGGTCGCTTCTAGACAGTAAGTATATCGAAGTAGCTCATCTATAACCATAAAAACCCAGTAAGGAGCATCCACAAACCAGTATAGTATAGTGTGGGGAAGTTCAAAACCAAACACAAAAATACCATCTACGCAGAGACATATACCGGTGTGGAACCAGTAAAGACAAGTAAATGTTCAAAGTTGATCCCCACAAAAGACACTCTGTTAGCAGTTCCAAGCTCTGCTCACTCTCATTCAATGGTGTAGCGCTGAAGGGCATTTAGTGAGTGAGCTTGGGGACCAAACAAAAGTATTTATAGCAAATCTTCCATCAAGCTTTTGTTGGCGATGTGTCAAGTGTTCCATAGAACATGGTAGAGAACTGCAAAGGGAGTAATGTACCACTCCATGAGCTCACAACAAGAAACTAATTTAACAGGAGATGGTTTCTGTAATTTTTGGAATCGGTGGCAGATGGTTTCCGTAATAAATCGGCAGTTGTTGTTATGGGCGCTAACTCGACGGTAGCCTATTTCCAAATAGTCGACGGTCATTATGGGAGCTAACAGAATCTTGTTTTTTCCCAGTATATGATCTATAATGATCTAGGAATCCCCAAAAAAGTGCATGTGAGGTATGTCCATGTAATTTTTTAACCACAGTAAGCCCCATAAAATCATAGCTTCAACTTTCATATTTGTGCCCCTTTCGGCATTCGAGTGTACCCAGTAATACTCTTGTATTTCTAAAAACTTGATCCAAAAACCACATCAGCACATTCCCCCTTGGGATGCCCATCAAAAACCAGGTCTACTATACATAGGCATGCACAACCCCTATAATAGTCCTCTCCTTAAGCACGCTGCTATTATCATAATCAACTTGATCCATTGAGTAGTGCGAGAAAAAACTTTATTTTCTTTTACTTTGACATTTTCAAAAATAATTTAGTTGCACCACTTCCAAAAACAGCCAAAAGAAACATCTCCATACAACGCTCCACCTATTTAAACAATCAGAAATATTAACATATTAAAAATAAGGAAATCCCATATTAACACAATGGCATCAGCTACCATCTCGAGCAATTAATTACATCAACACAATTATTTGCAACAATTTACACAATTATTTGCAACAATTCATTCCACAAGTGTGATTTCCAACAGATAAATAATGAGCGGGAAATAATGAATGGGTGCATCAATCATCCTATGAAAGTCACTTGTGATGTAAACTAGAACTTAAGTAGTACCTCATGAGGAATTCATATCTCGGTAAAAACTCAACTTACTACCCCAGAAATAGATCACGAGAATTTCCATGTGTATACAAATCATCCATGATAATAGCTTAGGATAACCATCTCTTATACTTAATATGGTCCATCTGGCGCAGCGGCAAGGCACTCAATTTTGAACATAAAGGACTGGTGGTTCCGGAGGATGTCATTAAGACAGTTGCATAGTTCAATGAATTAGGATCATCCAACAAGTGCAACAGATACAGAGATTCCAAATTTTGAGAAATATGAAGTATTTTAAGTAAGATTTTTCATAGTGCATGTTTGAGGAGAAAATGTGTGTGGGGAGCTTTTAATGTCATTGAACCAAGATTTTTGTTTCCATTTCGGGTGAGAACGGGACATGCACAAATAGTAAAATAGAGATCATAGTTTTGAGGGGAGTCTTAATTGCAGCAAAATAGCTAGGTATAAAACATATTTAGACATATAGAGACACAAAGGGAATCATAGACTGAATAAACCAATTCTAAATTGTAGACAAGAGATTTATTATTACAAAATGAAATAGACAAAAATACAAGTTTTTTTTTTCTGCCTATCAAAAAAAAGTCATAATCAATACTGACACCATTAATTACTCATAAGAGTTTCATTTTTTGAAACATTGTGTCAAACCAAAAAATTTTAATGAAAAATATGAAAAATTGTCAGTAAATCATATGAAGGAAAACTCTAGGATATTCCTGTATTTTTATTAACTTAATTTTTTCCGTTGATTGTTAGGGTAGGAACTATATAATGAATAGTAAAAATTATATTGAATATGTGCTACAAAGATTCTATCCAAAATACAATATAATGTTATAACACAAAGACTGGAATACTATGCAAATGTACTATCCTTAAAAAAGGTAGAATCGTTTTGTTCCACTGGAAAAAAATAGCGCAGAAGATTGTGTCATCCACTAGGTAGGTTTGGACATGGTTCATAAAAACAAATCCATTAGTATGCCTCACTGGTAGCCAAATTAGTACAAAACATTATGATCGTGATGAAATTGTTTCGTGACGAGAAGAATTTGAAGGACCTTTTCCATATTGTTTGTTTTGGAGAATAGTTTGTGTGGATAGAGAAAGTTAATGTAGAGGGTTAAATGTCAGTGGTTTTTACTAAGATTTTTAGGAAGTTGTTTTTGTGGTTTTTTTTTTTAGTTTTTTTAAATCTGGCAAGAATTTATTGAAAACAGAAGTTTGATGATAGCTCTTGTTTAATCTAAATATCTTAAAAAATTTTAAAAACGCTAAATCTATATATACAATCAAAAAACCAATTTAAATAATACAATCCAAAAAATCACACTAAAAACAACTCGGATTAAAATTCTTTCTTCCCCGAAACTCATCACATTACTTCGAACCTGAACTATATCCCTTCTCGGGTCTCACATATATGGTCGATTGTCTGCTCTATTCAATAGTTGTTCACGGAGTACCAGCACTGCTGGGGTTCGAAGGGAAAATCGGAACTCTGGGAATTGGGCAGCAGAGTATTGATGCCGGCCGACGCTGTCCATTTGCCATCAAGTCGCTGAGCCTCTTGTAAAAGTGTGCCACAAGGTCTGTTCCAGTGTGTAAGTCATAGGTGAAGGTTTTGAATCCGCTTCTTCCTCAATGATCGGGACAGTTAAAATTTCATTTTTAAATGGGATTAGTACCTTAAAACATACAAAAAACTATTGGAATTTTATAGATTAAATAATTTAAATTGAAGTTTTTATTTTTTTTTAATGATATTTGATTAAAATTAACTAGAAAAAATACTCTCAAAAATCTCATTTTCTTTTATAAGTTAGACTAAGTCATTTTTTTGTGGTGTTAGAGTTCCAATAAAAAAGATTTGGAACTGGTAAGTTGATCTAACTTTTTTCTCCATTGCATTGTCATTATTATCTTTTACTTATAATTAGAAACTTCCATTACTCCTATAAATTAGGTGGATGTACAACATACTTTCTCAAGCAATGAAATAATTTCTTTTTGTTTTACATTTAGTTTTATCTCTTTGTAGAAGGTTGTTATTTCTTCCAGTCTTATTGTCAGTGTCATTATAATCTTACATGGTATCAGAGCTTGTAGTGTTAGAGTTCCAATCATAGTTACTGAATTTGGCCGAACCGGGGAAAAATATTAGGGAATTTCGTCAATCCCATTCGAATGCCCAACAATTGGCCTAAATTTTTCTTAGAATAAGGGATTAATCTAGCAGGTTAATGGCATAATGGCATAATGACATCGGTTAATTAGTAGATCATATTAACTGAAAATCTATGACTCATATCCAAAAGGATTATTGATGACTTGTTATAGGATGTCCTGCGAATAAATAGTAGATTTTTTGAGATAAATTTTATTTATAAAGTTGTTATATTATTCATTTTTAATAAAAGTAAAAAATAAAAAAAATAACTCACCAAAAATATGAGTCTTTAAGATCTCTATTATCTAAAAAATTTTAATTTTTTTAAAATTGAAAATTTTTCATTCAAGTTTGTATGATATCAAATTCTAATCAGAATTAAAATTCAAACTTGGCCACTTCCGAGATCCTACTTGTAGTGGCATCACATGTTACTCCTACCCAGTTGTTATTGATCGGTCTGCTAACATTTCAGTAGAGCTTCCTCCTTTGAGGAACCTTGTTTAGAAACTCCAACGACGCTTGTCATCACCAGCAGGAGAAACATTATGACCATCCTCACCAGTAATGCAAGAGTTGGGTCGAAGGCTCCATGCACATCTGTCATCGCATGGAACATTGACTAGGGTTTGTACATTTCAAATTGCCCAAATTAATTTTTTATTAAAATAATGAGAAAGGCCAATTATTTATGGGAAAGTATTTTTGGATATTAATTTAAAAAATAAAAAATAAAAAATCTTTTGAAGTTTGGAAAATTATTTTGGAGAATTTATTTTTTGGTAAAATAGTTTTGCTTAGAATTTTTGGAATGAGTTGGTTTTTTAGAAATAAATGTTGTAATTAAATAATGAATCTATACAGGTGATGATAATTTTAATAGAGGAATGACTTGTTATAGAGTTGTATGAACCCAACATTTCAGACTACAAAGTGAGTCCATCATCAGGGGATGCGTCAATAGATATTTTGAAGATATTAATGATGTATCCATGAGCTATATTTGAGAGTATTTATGAAAGAAATAATATAAGAAATCTTGTCGGCCATTATTTGATTAGTTTGTTAAAATTTAGATTTTTTTTAATTAATTGATTATTAATTTGTTTAATTAATTAATTAATTTGTTTAATTAATTATTTATTAAATTAATTACTATATTTATTAATTTTTTATTATTTAATTATTTAATTTGTTTAATTAATTAATTGGTTTAATTAATTAAATCATTAGTTTAATTAATTAATTAATTAATTTGTTTAATTCATTTCGAGTTTTATTTTAATATTATCAAATGATTAGTTATGAAATAATCAATTACTTATTTATATGTTTATATTTGTTTTTGTTTTATTGTTTAAGGAGGATGTTAGATAATGTTTTCTTGTTGTTTTGTTTTTTATTTTATAATTTTTTTTTTTAATGAGAGAGGAGGGATTAAATTATTATAAGGGATATGAGTTAATTATTGATTCTTTAAGATTTCAAGTAAAGGTTTCCAGGTGTTGTTAAGTTTTAATCCATTGTCTTGGTTCAAGTTGTTCTTCCTTTTTTCTATTTCAATGGCTTCTTTGATTTTCCTTTTAAGATAGTGGTCTTCTTTTCTAACTAGTTTGACTTCTTTCATGCAAATGTAATGAGAGGAAGAATGAACATGTTCTGCTAAGGCCGATTTTGAGGTCCTTTCTCTTCTTAAGTCGGCAGTGTGTTCTTTAATTCTGATGTTAAGAGACCTACCTGTTTCACCTATGTATTCCTTTCCGCATGAGCAAGGAATAACATAAACACCTTTTTGAAGGTTAGGGTTTATGGAATCTTTGACTGAGTTAAATAATTGTCTGATGGTGTTGGCAGGGGTGAAGGCTACCTTAATGTTGTGTTTATTAAGAATTTTAGTATTTTTATCAGTGGTGCCTTTTATGTACGCAAGGGAGACCTTAGGAGTTGATAAATTTTGATCTTTGATATCATTATTATTCTTGTTTAGGGATAGGTTCATGGCTTTCTTAATGGTATTCCTATTATAGCCATTTAATTCAAACACTTTGTGAAGATGGTTGAGTTCATCATTTAAATGGTCAAGATTAGATATTTTGGCCACCCTAGTGGTTAAGGTCCTAATGATGCCAATCTTCTGTTTAGGGTGGTGATGATAATTTGCATGTAGATATCGTTCTATATGGGTATTCTTTCTATAGACTTGGAAACCAAGTGACCCTTCTTTTTTAGTTAGAAGGATATCCAAAAAGGGAAGCCGGTTGTTATTTTCAATTTCAATAGTGAGTTTTATATGGTTAGAAAGGCTATTTAAGTGATTGAGGAATAGGTCAAGTTTTTCTTTTCCATGACTCCACTTGGAAAATATGCCATCGACAAACCTTTTCCATTCTTCTGGGGTGTATGGAAATGACCTAAAAGCCTTCTGTTCAAAGTGCTCCATAAAGATGTTGGCAACTATGGGGGATAGAGGAGAGCCCATATCCACACCATGGGTTTGGTCATAAATTTTACCTTTGAAACTGAAGTAAGAGGATTTTAAGTAACACTCCAGAAGATCCACAGTTTCTTTATCGGTGATGTTGCTCATGATATTAATAGCTTCACCAATAGGAATCATAGTATAAAGAGATACAATATCAAATCTAACCATGAGATCCTCGTCCTTCATTTCTATGTTATTAATCCATTGAACAAAAGAATAGGAGTATTTAATATAAGAAGGGATTTTACTAGATAGGGGTCTGAGTTTTTTAGCCAGGTGTTTTGCCAGAAGGTAAGTAGGGGACTTATGTTATTGAATATAGGTCTGAGAGGTATGTTATGTTTATGGACTTTATGATCACCATAAATTCTAGGAATAATGGAACTATTAGGGATGATTTTCTTTTTTGTGATGTTGTCTAGAGATGATTCTTTGATTTTCTTAATTACTTCAAGCATAATATTCTCACTGGGATCTTTATTAATAATTTTATAACAACCACTGTTATTTAGATGTTCTTCCATTTTATTGTCATAATCAATTCTCTTCATGATTACAGTTGTGTTGCCCTTATCTGCCTTTAGGATGACTATGTTTTTATATTTTCTGAGGTTGTCTAAGGCTCTTTTTCTTCTAAGGATATGTTAGATGCAGGAGGTTTAGAAGTTCTAAGAACTTTTTCAATATCGTGTCTGATTTCTTCACTTTTTGCTATATCTAGGTCTTTAATAGCTACTTCAATATTACTGATGACCTCGTCCACAGGTATTTTATTAGGGGTTATAGAAAAATTTAGACCTTTCTTCAGGATGGATTCGGTTGCATGATCTAGGTGGATGTCTGATAAGTTAATGACCTGGGCATTATTTGATTTTAGACTTCAATTGGGATTTATGGTTCGAGCTTTTGAATGAGAGAAGCTAGTAGATGGGTTGTTGTTCCTACGAGGGATGCTAGATTTATTGTTGGTTTCTTGACAAGCTCCTGGAATATATTTTCTCATGTTTTTATGATATAAAATCTCTATAATTGCGCTGCCACCTGGTGATCTGTACTCTTGCGTGTTTTTGTCATCATGCTCCAGATCTGCGCTATTTACTCTTGGTGATCTGTGAGCAAGACCATTATTAACTGCTATAGGACATGCGGAGTCTGGGCAAGTGTGGTTATCCTCATGCAGATTATTAACCAGTTTCTATGTTGACTACATTCTGGAGGAAACGCTCATTGTATCCACGCTAATTGTGTTTCCACATAGTGATCGGTACTCCTACGTGTTATTGTCCTTAAACATGGTGGGGAGACAGGTTACCTTTATACCCATGCTGCTATTATTCTGCTCCATATTAGTGTTGTTTAATCTTGGTGATCTATGAGAAAGACTGTTATTAATTGCCATATCGAAAGGAGGAATTGTGTTATTAGGCAAAGAGGAGTTCGGGTGAGTGTGGTTATCCTCATGTGGATTCTTAACCAGTTTCTATGTTTGGTAGTTAAAACTGGATTGCGTTCTAGACGAAACGTTAATTGTATCAATGTTGTTCATGAAGGGCTGTGTGTTTCTATTCATAGGTAGAGCATTGTCAGGATTAGGGATCTGAGTGCTATTAGAGACCTGTAAACTGGAGTAAGTGTGGTGGCTATGAGAGCACGAGTTATAATCTGCACAAACAGTGCGTAAATTGTTTAGCTTCTTTAATTTTTTGTTGTTGTCCTTTGTTAACATTTATCAGATTTTATGAATGTAATCACATCCAAGGATTGCCATAGATCATGTCTGAGATATAAAAAAGTAATTTTGATATTATGGTAGAATTAAAGATAATAAATTTATTTATTCGTATAATTTATGATATTTAGAAAAGGAAAATATAATAGTTGTTATAATTCAATGGATTTTGACAAATGAAAACAAATTAATTTTTACAAAAGAAGTTGAATTATGTATAGGAATAAACGAGATGAATCAATGGGTTTATTGGGTTGTATGTATTAGGCAGCCTATTATTTCATCTTGAATGATGTACCACTTCCAAACAAATTTAGGATAAGTTGGCATCTATATTTGGAAGTTTGGAAGTATCAATGAATTCCACACTTTAGAATTAGAAAATAGATTATCAACAGTGGTATGCCTCTATTGACGAGTATATTGCTCAAATTAGGTCATTGTTGTCCTCAATGAAAGCATTGGAAAGGAGAAAAATAGAACTGAATGTATTTTTTGATCTTGTCAAAGCTAGAGAGTCATTTTCAAGTTTCCATATCTACATTTTATTGAACAAGGGATGTCCTTGGTGACTCATTCATAATGCCCAAATTTGAAACATTTTATGGTCATCTCATAAGAAAACAATGCAAGCTCAAGTGGTTAAACGTTCTCTCTACTTATTGAAATTGGGCATTGGTGGCTCATAACTCCAAAGGTCAAAATAAAGTTGAATCTCAACAAAAGAAATATTAGGTTCAAAGCTCGAGAGTCTTCATCTAAGCCTAGTAACTATGATACTAAGCCTCCACCTCCAACTTCAACGAACAAAAGATCCTTTTCCAAGAAAAAGAAGAAATAGGAATAAGAAGACAAAAATTGATGAAACTTCTACCTTTTGTGGCAAACCTAGACATATTGAAGAAAAGCGTTGGAAAACGTTGGATGTCTTAGATGATGCTGTGAAGAAGGACAATATCTCAATAGGAAAAGGACACACTTTATCATCCCAAGCTAGAGGTATATGTACTGTAGCACCCCCTCCTCCCACGTCCACCCAAGCAACCTGCCAGTCGGGGTAAACATGTGACGAGAGAGGCTACTATAAGTGATTCAACTTCTTTGGTGACCTTAAGGAAATAGAACCAATGAAACATATCAAAAAAACTCATCCACGACAACGACAACACCCTCAGGAGACATTTCATCCACTCACACATCCTGTCCCTAAGTCTCGTTGATGATTTAATCCTTTTAACCCAAAGTCGCTCTCATAGGCCTATGTGCCAACAACTGTGGACTTTTCTCAGTGGACCTGTGCAGACAATCCCGAGATTTCAGCCACTTTTCTAGCCTAGAATCCCAGCCTCTACCCATAACTTGCTACAACCTTCATAGTCCATTAAAGACATGATAACAATGCTGATAAATCAAAATGAACCTCAGGACTAAGCTAGAGATCCCCAACCGGGACTGACATTCTGTCAAATACTTGGCATCAATGCAACCTACAGGTCTATGATACAAGACAAAGCATAAATGACTGAAAGAACATATGAAAAATAACCAAAAGGATGAACCCCTTCTCCATTGAACTATTATATCATCAATTAGGTCTTGCATCCATCCATTTAACAATTACAAGTAAATACATGTAATAACCACGACATGAATGAGTCATTTAACCATGCTTATAAACAACATAAAACCATATAAATATCATAGATATGACAGCCATGAAATCTACATGTAAACTAGTGCAAAGGTAAAAGAACTTAGCTTTTATTAATCATAGGTGAAAATGACCAAGTTCGGGACTTCCACATACCACCCGACTGTATACATGGCTGAACCGAATCTCACTTTCATCCAGTCACCCCTATTCCATATTCCAAGCATAAATGTCGGATCTCATAGAACAAACAAGGGAATCCATACGTTAAACCACCTCCACCCTCACCAGACCATTACGGCACCAAAACTGGTGCTCCGATCACAACCGAACCAAACTTGGAATTCCATCAATAATCCATCACTATCCTTGAGGAATTTTCGTCTCCTTGTCTGTTAGGATTTACCACAATCCAATTCCGGATCACTAGGCCCTAAACTGAGACTAGTCACTCAGGCTTTACGCAATAAAAACCTGGATCACTAGTCCCTAAATCGAGACTTCTCCCTTATGGTTTACTATCTATCCCACAAAAACCAGTCAAGGAATTCCTAGGCCTTTGGGAATGAACCTTGAGACCACCTCTGCCCCAGATTCTGAAATCCATCCGTAAACCAAAGCTCAAAACCGAGATAAAAATCCCAACATACCATGAAATATGAAAAAAGGAAATGCTCGACTGAAAACCATTGTCATAACCTAGAAAAACTGTGCAACCGAAAACAAGAGAACCATACAAAAACATGCAAATCCATGCATTTCCAAACCCACTATGAAATCACACATATAGAAGGTTACCTGCAAGTATTTCTGCTGAAGTTTCCTAATATTACTCTTCTTCCTTAATCCTTGCTTTCCTTCCTTTCCTTTTGCTTTTTTTTTCCTTCCTTGATCCAAAACTAGAGTGCTCCAAGAAAACTATAAGTGACAAAGAGTGAGAGAGAGAGAGAATAATGAGAGAGCTTCAAAACTTGAACTGACGGAAGGTTAGCAAAAGATTGCCAACTGATCTTCAAAAACCTTTTTATTAATGAGACCTCTATTTTCTTCATTTACCATTATTTTCCTTCAATTTCCTCCTCACATGCAACCTATGGCATTTCACCTTACATTTCTCCTAATTTCCTTTATTTTCATAAATAAATGTTCCAAAAATGTCATTTTACCTTTCGAACGCCTTTTCCTTAGCCTTTGCCAATTTTTCTTAGCCAAAACACATATCCAGTGATTCCCACTAGGATATCTTTGCCCAACATTCAGCTTGGAATAAGTGTCCCTTAACTGTTGTCTTGTTTTGTCTTTATATACTCTTATTACATGGAATTTTCACCAGGGCTATCACAGAACCCCCACCCCCTTGGGGAACACTGTCCTCAGTGTTAAACCAAACCAAGACCTCAGTAATACCGCTGAAAAAATATACCGTCCATGGAGCTTTATAACTTAGCTCGTTGCAGTATTTACAATGAATGACCTTTTCAAAAGTAAAACATCAAGACAACATGACCAAATAACAACCATAACACATACTATAGCTTTATAACACAACTGATTATGGTATTTACGATAACCACATATACACATATGCACATTTTCTAAACCAGCAAATAAAATCATACGATGCCCATATCAATCAACAAGGGAGTCCAGAGGCTCACACCTCCACCCTAAAGGTAATACCAGGATTCACCTCCTTCCCAGGAAGTCCAGAATCCATTGCCACTGTCAAACTACATCCAATGTTTAGCGCTATAATTTTGTTCCACTTATCCTCTCAATGAACACTTACCGAGTCATTATTCCCGGGTTAAATAAATCAACTAGATGACATAATCAAACAATCAAGCACCAAATATATGACATAAGCAAACTCGTACCTTACTGTATCTTAGGGGAGGCTATCTTGTCTACACAATCAAGCTAGTTAGCATGATATAAAAATCACTAACTAACATGTTTACATCCTAACTCATAAATAATTATCATTTATGCATAGCAATCACATATGTACAATCGATATAGATTAGTACAACTCCATATCACACTGATATGTCGGCTCATACCTGAATATCGTAACCATAACCATCTGCATAGGCCAATCCAACTTAGTGTGATACATATAATATCAAGGTATAAATTCTATAACCCTAATCATCAAGTTAACTATCATTTAACAACAAGAAGTTAACCTATAAGATATTTCATCAATAACATATAACATAATCCTTAAGTTATCTAACCTAAAGAAACAATAGTAATGCATACAACTATAGGTTACTATCATTCTTGACTATCTAACACATGTGCATATAATCAACTAACATCTGTCATGAATGTAAACATAACATCAAAAGACATGTACATATCCCTAATGTATATAAACCTAATGCATATAACAATCCTTGACTTACATACTTGCATGTCAAACAAACAATACCTGTATGACGATCTTCTCTTACCTTAAAGTCCAATATTGCAACCTCATTATGATGATCTGCATCTCCTGCTCTATCTCAGCGAGCACATTATCATCATAACATACTAATAGCACCATGATGTCCTGAATTGCATACCATGACTTCACAAGGCATGTTGATGCAAGAGCATGAGGCTTGAAGACAAAAGGCTTCGAATTTATTCCAAAAATACAAAAATAGTTTACAAGCAAAGGAGTGGGATCCTTTAGTTGTCAATTTACAAAGTTTTCTAGATAGGATTTGAACTAGGATTTAGGGATTGAGTGATTTTATAATTAATTCAAGATGTCTAGATTCAATTGACATTCTCAATTAGAATATCAACCAGATTAGATATTGTCCAAGATTGGGTAGATTCGATCCATGGATTAAGAATCTGATTGTTAGAATGAAATAGTATTTTATGTAAGTTCTGAATGATTGTAAAGGGATTTTGACTGATTTGGCTTGATTTGGTCGTATAAGATTAAGTTACAGAAACTGTATCTCTATGTATTTGTGTATAATTGGTCAATTCTGGAGGCGTTTTATTCCTTCAAAATATCTCTGAGTTCTATTGATTTCCAGGTTGACTTTTGAATTTGAATATGTAAAATCTATGTTGTATTATCAATATTGCGTTTTTGGTGTTTCGAAATAATTTGGTTATGTTCTAAAAACATTAGAGAATATGGTTTGAGACAAGTTAAATGTAGCAGAGGTGTTAAGTTTGGTAGAACAGAGAAAAGAAAACCTAACAAAATCATGTTAACCAAAAGGAGCCTAGAACCGTTTGATCTATTAATCAAATAGATCTAACAGTCATCGCACGTCAATAAGATCGTGTGTTAGTCAAGGAAGAAAAGTGGTTTTACCCATGTAGCTATTTATCGGGTGGAGAAAAAGTGGTAAGCTATATTTTGAAATTCTAAGCGATTCCATTAATCGACCGACACGTAGCACTCTGGTGGAGAGAGAAAACCACTTTATCGGGTGGATAAGCATCATCCAAGATCTCTGTCTGATATTGATGGTAACCGTTGGATCAAACATGATTTGATCAATGGTGGAGGATCATCGATTAGTTTTGTTGATCTAGTGAACCTGTTAGAGTCGGTCTAGTTATCCCTCCGTCAAAGATCAAAGCTCTTTTGCATTTCATGATTAGGTGTCCCATCAGTTTTGATCAGTTTCATTTCGTTAGGCATGCCATAACTCTGATGGAGAGGTTTGTGTCATTCATTCCCCTCATGCTTGGCACTGCTGGTTCAGGCCTGTTTATTAAAATAAGTCTTCAAAGGTCATTTACAATCATGTTTTAAATTTTGAGGTCTTAGGTCTAGGGTTGAGCAAATTTTGTCTTGAAAAGTCTTAGAAGACCAGCAGGCCAGAGGGATGTTTTTGATAGATCATCACTTCAATAATTTTCATCATTGTACAACTGAATTAGGACTTCTCTTCAAAACTCTGTTTTGAATATAAGTCGCCATCTCATTTTTGTAAAAATTGTCATAATTTTTAGTTCTTCAATCGTTCAAGTGCAGGCTTGGTCTTCTTTGCCAGAGCATATCAGAACTATTCCTGCAAAAAATTATCAGAGAAAATCATTATTTCAACCAATTTTAAAGGGGAAACAAAAAAGGTCAGAGCCTATTAATTTTGAAAAAGTGTCAACAACCAAACATAAGAAAAGGGGTTTTGGGTTAAGCAAAAATCAACAAGGAGTCTATATGAAGATATTTCTCCTCATTTGCAACACATTCCACATTCCAAGAGCAAAGAGCATCGTTCTCAGGCGACTTTGTGGGTTTGTGAGCAAATTGGGCCGTTTCCAGGGCGCGCGGCGCATCAGGTTGGGCGCGTGGCGCATCAGTGACGCGCGACGCATCAGGCGACAAACTCCAGTGCTATCTTACACGCGTGAGGCGCATCAGGAGCGCGCGGCACGTTGGGTGAGGCGCGCGGCGCATTGAAGTTTGTGCCAAGACTTTGTCCAAAACACACTCAAACACCTCTTCTTACGCATCAAATCACAACATTTTGAGAAAAAGAAAAAGTCTACAGTCAATCTTGCACACAGTTGTATATCAGCATATATATGTTCAAGCTAACTTGTTTCTAAAGAACATGTCAGAGACCGAGTCAGCTTATGAGCAGGATTATGATAGTGATTCTACACCAGAGGAAAATGTGCCAAGGAGGTATCACAAAGGTGGAAAAGGTGGTTAGCATGTCAGGGAGGAGCCTACTTCTTTGGCTCAATTGCAAGCTTGTCCACTTGCAATGGACTGTTTTCAGTATCAATCATGTTTTGAATACTGTGAGCGGATCTCACAAATCCAACATCATTGGGAACTATTCCGTTTATTTGTTCTACATTTGCAGGATGGTCATGTAAACCTTGCCGGAGTGAATTTCACCTTGTCACCCGAGACTATTGCTCAGGCCACTGGGATACCAAATGTAGTGGAGGAATGGAGTAAACGCCAGCAGTTAGACAGATTCTACTATGAGCCATATATCAAGCCCGGATATATAAGACACTTGACTATAGTTTTTCCTTTCAGATTCCTAAGGGATGAGTATGCACCATTGATGAAACTCATCATTCGATATTTCCGTTGTGAGGGCAGATTCTCACGTCTCTATGTGTACCATGTTCGTTTGTTGATGCATTTTACAAGGGTACGTATGATGAACATTCCGTTTTTCATGTGTCGCAACATAGAGAGGATGGTGCCTTTAGTACAAAGGAAGAGCCCAGCACATCAACATAAGAGCATCTATCATTATGCATTGATTAAAATTGTAGTGATGCATCAGTTGGCACAGCAGGGCATTACTTGGGAAGATTTCATCTCCCGTGATTACTTTGCACCATTACAGCCAGCTTCCAAGATAGTTCATGATGAGGGAGGACCTTCACACCAGCCAGACATTCCCGAGACTGAGCATATAAGTGCTCCTCCATATGTGACATACCAGTTAGGTCACAGGGCATTGTTTGCGTCTACACGACGAGTACTATCTCCACCGAGGGTGGAAGGGGTCTCGTTGACTTCATCAGCACAGCGAGTGTTATCTCCACCTCGTTTGGAAGGGGCCTCGCTTTCGACAGCAGCACCTCATGTACAGGATAAGGGCAAGAAGCCCAAGCATGAGGAGAGGCCTTAAGGTGAGCCATCGGGTTTTGTTACTATTCATGATGATGAGACAGCTTCAGAATCAGATAAGACCCAATATATCAGGTATCCAGAGTAGTGGAATAAACAGCTTGAGGACCAACTCATGATCATAGAGCTAAAGAACATCCGTGAGAATCGCCAAGCTGCCCAACATAGAGAAATTGAGTTCACCTCTCTAGAGCAACAGGTGAATGAGGATCGAGAGACTAATCTTGAGAGGGTCAACATCTACTTGGAGGACTGGCTGAAAAGGGCCAATAGAGACCATGCATTATTGAAACACATCTCTATGCATTACAAGGTCCGGAACCTAGTTTGCAAGGCGCGAATTAGGAGTCTTAAGGCAAAATTGAAGAAAGCGGTCAAGAAGCAAAAAAGACAAAAGGAGCTTGATCACCTTTGAATTTTGGCCGAAGCCTCTTTGAATAAGCATAGTACTTGATTGTGGACCCCCAACCCAAATTTCAACAAGTTTGGGGAAAATTTTGTCAATTTTGAAATTTTTGTGTAAAAAACAGGTTTTTTGGCTCAACGCGTAGCGCGCCGCGCGCTACCCATAAGATTGGGAGGTCCAAATCACAAATGGTTTGCATTTTTGGATTTTTCATGATGAAATATACCTACTCAGCTATTGCCAAGGAATTTCATCAAGGTTTGGGTCCCCAAAAGGTCAAAAAACATGCAAAAAATGACCTCACTGCCCCTTTTTGGACACACAGGAAGCAGCCTTGGGAGAATACACTTTTGGAGGGGAAAATGGACATCAAATTGGAAAATTCCACTCGGGTTGGAAAGTAGACATCCAGGGCTTTCCAACAAGCCAAGTTGAGCTCAATTTGGATGCCGGGAAGTGCCCCAAAAGTATGTGGAAAGGCGCGCGGCGCATAGGGCTCAGGCGCGCGGCGCATCAGGGTTTTTCGACATAATTTTCATCTTCAGCTCAGGAAACGAAGCCAGTTTGACCCATTTTGACTTGTGATGGGATTTTTCACCCTTCTTGATGTAATTAATGGAACTTTATGTTGACTTGACACTTATTTACCTATTCTAGATGATGCATTCATAAAATAGCAAAAATTTAATGAATGAATTGGTTTCCTAGCTTATAGAGGCAAGCTGTTTTGACTGCCTAGATTGTAGTGCTTTGTTTAGAATTGGTTGAAACAACTCCTAGGATGATGAGCTTGACCCCTAGAGGCAAGGGAATGTGTTAGCTTGCCTATATTATGTATTTTCTTTGTCATTTTCAGGGTTGGACTCTTGGGGAATAGCTTGATACACTATTGTACATATTTTATCTGCATTTTTGGCAAAGGATAGACCAGGGTTTTGCAGCACTATTTGGGATTCATGTGGCCTTATGTGTTGATGGTGTGTTTCTCTCAGTACTTGTAAGTTGTGTATGTGTACCACTTTCCTTATTTAATCTTCTGCAATTAAACAAATGAAGTGTTAAGGTAGAATCCATAAATTTGCTATGCTCTGCCTTTAAATTTGTTTAATTTTCCATGTTTTCTTCAGTTTAAGGAGAATCCTTGAGACTTCCTTGCTCTCCTTAGCTCCTCACCTATCAGGTCTATTCATTCAATCACTTTAAAGGCATCAAAACAATCGCCTACCTTGCCCCAAGTAGACCTCTGCAAAAGCTGTGCCTTATCCCTGCACCCAAATTTGCCTTTCCCTTGAATTTAACAAAACTTCAAAAAATCAATTCCATAGTCCTTGTACTTCATACCTAGCCTAAAATTAGTCATCAATTCAGTCATCTCGAGCTTCTTTGATTACCTTTTGTCGAGATTGACCGGAGAGAGCCCTCTCCTGTCCTCGTAGGGCTAGCTACGAGGCTGACCATGGTTTGATGTTGCCTTGAGTTTTGCCTTCCTCAGCCTGAGGCAGATTCGAGCATTAACATAGTGGCAACCATACTGGGGAGAAAATGGTTTGCTGGTTGATGTGTTTGTTTCATGAGTCTTAGACGGAGTCTGAAGTTATGCCAGGTAGCCTTCGAAACGCTTTTGCTATGCATAAGCGAAAGTAGATAAACGCTGCTTCAGTCGATCTCTGGTGAGCTTGTGAATGTAGCACCTCATTTGTAATTTACCCCAGTACACTTATTTGTTCTAGACCTTGGATGGTTGAGTCTAGCAAATTGATAGGCTGAAATTTATTGTATCCCTTTGATTGTTCTGAACAATTCCACACTGGCTTCTAGAAGATACACGAGATTAAATCGTGATCCAGATCCACCTCCTTTTTATGAAAATCCAAACTTGATTCAAAAAATCCTCCGTCAAGAAAGCTCGGCGACTCCCTTGGTTAAATCTCATTCATGTCCTGCAATTTTTGAGTATCTTGAAGAACTTGACTTTGACGAGAAATTTGAATTGTCGTTGTTTAAAACTCAATCCGAAAGTGCACTTGATTCTCTCGTTCCAAATCCTGACTTTGTTGCAGCTCTTAAAGTTGAAAAACATAATAAATTAATTGAAAATTTCATCTTGAGGCACCTTCAGAGTGACATTCAGGCTGCAAATCTTGTTGATTTCCTAGAAGCTGCATCTGCGAATATTGGATCTGCTGTCACGGCTTCCGCTTCGAAAAATCCCACCGAACCGCCTTTCATTCCCACTATTCCCCTGCAACCTATAATCACATATCAACAGTCCGCGGTGAATCCTCCACATACACCTCCTCATACTCCTCATACTTCGGTTACATCTACTCCACCAACTACTCCCAGACCAAATCCGCCTAGAGCAATGACTGCTCGGTTTGCTCCTCTCGCTCTTCCTCAAGATTTGCATGATATGCCTGCGGATTATCAGAGTAAGATTCCTTTATTTGATGGCACTCCTCAAAGTGTATCCGCTCAGCAGCACATAGACAAAATGGAAAATTTTTGTGATTTATATGAGATTGATGAAGAGGATATAACTATGCGATTGTTTGTGCAAACATTCGGAGGAGAGGTAAGAAAATGGTTCAGAGGTTTGGGAGCCAGAAGTATACCTACGTTGGCTGAACTTCAGAAACAGTTTTTAGATCGTTGGGAACTCAGAAAGTATCCGCTTCAGATCAGTGCTGAGTACAATAATATCAAACGCAATCATGGTGAGTCTGTCCAAGACTACATTATCAGGTTCAATATAGTTTATAATGCTATTCCGGATGATTTAAGAGCATCTAGAAAATCATCTCTTCTCAAATTCCCGGATGGTTTTGATCTGGAGATGGCCTATTCATTACGGGATAGAGATCCACCTACTTTAGAAGATATGCAAAAGATTGTTGTTAATGTTGAGGCGAATCTGAATGACAAGAGAGCACGGTTGAAGGCAGAGAAAAGAGTGACTATAAAGGAAGAATCTACATCAGAACCGGCTTGGCTTCGTGAGATGGAAAAAATGTTCAAAAGAATAAACCTTGACAAAATAGAATCGCAGATTTGTAATCCAAATTACCATGGCCAACAACAGCCTCAGTTCAGAATTAAGCAGCGTGAACAAAGAGTATAAGAGCCGGCAGCCCTGCAACCGATCAAGACTCCTCTTTTGCAGAATTTTGTGAGTCAAGATTCAGATGAAGATGCTGATGTAGTAGGGGACCAAAATCACTTCTTTACTCCTGATGATCTGCCCATTTATATCACTGAAGAAGAAGAGTATGGAGAAAGTTCAGGTACCCAGCAAGATGAAGATTTTATCTTAGCTAATGATGAAGATTTAGATGATTACCAAAGAGGATATTTGAATGCCTTGTCCACTCAACAGAAGCAATATTCATTAAGAAACCGAGATGTGCCTATCAATCCGATTCAGAAAAGAAAAGAAGCTACAGCACCAAAGACGGATTCACCGATACCACAGAAGAAAGGAAAGGAGACAATTGATCCCACAACTAGCAAGATATCAGCGGCAAAAAGGACAAATCAGGCAAGTATAATCAAAGATAGGAGAGAAGTTCCGGTCAAAGAAGTCGACAAAGTTTCAGCATTTAGTTTGGAAAATGAAATTTCCAAATTAAAAGTATCTATTCCTTTGACTGAAATCATGAAGAACAACAGCTACCGAGGTCAAGTCTCTAAAATTCTGAATTTTGATCCCATGTTTGACATGGTGAACGTTGAAGATGATCAGCAAGAATTGATATTTGGGCCAGCATTGGATGGTGAGTCCCCTGATAGTGGTGTTCCTCCCTTTTATATCAGTTTGAGATTGCATGAATATGTTTTGCACAATGCTATGTTCGATTCGGGTGCTTCACACAATTTGATGCCAAAGGCGATCATGGAGAAGCTGGGGTTAGACATTACAAGGAAATATCATGATTTGTATTCATTTGATTCCAGCCGTGTAAGATGTATCGGGCTCATCAAAGATTTGGTTGTTAGCTTAGACCAAATCCCAGCGAAGAATGTCTTGATGGATGTGGTTGTGGCGGTTCCTCCACGTTTTGATATGCTACTTTCAAGATCTTGGGGGGCTAAGTTGAAGGGTACTCTACAGTTAGACTTTTCTTATGCTACAATTCCAGTTTTTGGTAAAATGAGAAAGCTATATCGAGAGAAAAAGATGAAATACATGATAACTAGCAAAGAGAAGCCAATCAATCATCCTGTAAATTATGTACATACAGATTTGGAGTCATTTGTTTTATTTGCTGATAGTTTTAATGATCTAGATAGTTAGTTAGTTCAGGTGGAAGATATACCAGAGATCACTGAAAATTTCAGAGAAGTTCTGCAAAAGGAAAGAGGAGAAAATCAAGCTACTATGGAGCAATCAGCTGAAGATAAGGGGCAGAAAACAGAAAAAACAGAGCTAACACAATTTCAACACTTGGAAGAAGATGAAGATGGTCTTTGGACCATGGATTTTGATGGCGCAGTAGGTAGTGATGGTGCTGGTATTGGTGTGTGGATTCGAAGTCCCTTTTCCACTCAAGACAAAGTTCCAAGCAAGGTGAGAGTGTGTTCCTATAAACTAGCATTTGACTGTTCAAATAATGAGGCAAAATATGAGGCTCTCGTTGTTGGCCTTAAGATTCTTAGAAAGCTGAAAGCGAAGAAGATTGCAGTCTATGGTGATTCCGAATTAGTGATAAAGCAAGTTAAGGGTGAGTTTCAGGCCAAGCATCCTCGTATGAGGGCATATCAAAATGCAGTCTTAGATATTTTGAAGTTATTTTCTGATCATACCTTGACATGTGTGCCTCGCATAAAAAATGGTGTTGCTGATGGACTTGCTAAAGTAGCAAGAAATTTAAAAATTCCAATGAATTCTAGCAACAAGTTTGAGATTCATGCGAAACATCATCCCACCGTCCCAGACAATCAGCGATGTTGGCAAGTCTTTCAAGATGATGAAGAGATCAATCAGTTTCTGCAAAATAAGGGTAAGTTCAAAGATACCTCAATAGATACTGAACATGATGATGGTAGTGATAATATACAAGTAAATCAAATGGACGTGCTGCAACTTAAAGATAACATTATTCCTAAGGGATTGATTCCTTTAGAGGAGCTGTTTGACCAAGATGATGTGGCCCGCAAACCGACATTAAGACCGACTGAAAAGGTGTTGAAGAGGTCAACATTGGGAGAGCTGAGAATCCCAAGCGAGTAAAGCTATCAAAGTCATTGTTACCAAAGGTGAAAGCAGACTATATGAAATTGTTGTTTTTATTTTCTAATGTTTTTTCATGGGATTACTCAGATCTAAAAACATATGACACAAATATCATTCAGCATACTATTCCTATTAAGCCAAATCAGAAGCCTTTTCGTCAAAAGTTGAGAAGAATCAATCCGAAGCTACTGCCATGTCTGATGAAGAAGAGGAGAATTCATCCGTTCAGGTATCTGAAATGTTTCTTTCTTCTCCTTGGTATGCTGACATTTTATATGTACTTCAGCATTTGTCTTCACCTCACGGAATGCCTAGAAACAAAAGTAGAACATTGAAATTGAAAGCTGCAAAATTCTACATACTAAATTTTGCATTGTATTGGAAAGATCCTGGTGGAATGTTATTGAATTGTTTGGTAGAGGAGGAAGCCAAAAGAGTTGTGGAAGACTTTCATAGAGGTGACTGTGGAGGCCATCTGTTTTGGAAAACCACAACGAACAAGATTCTAAGGGCAGGCTATTATTGGCCTTCATTATTTTCAAATGTATATAAGGCTATTAAGAATTGTCATGAATGCCAAATTTTCGAAGGGAAGCAAAAACTACAGCCTTTGCCTCTCAAACCAATTGAAGTCAGCGCACCTTTTCAGCAGTGGGGATTGGATTTCATCGGGGAAATTCATCCGGCATCATCAGGACAGCATCGATGGATATTGACAGCCACAGACTACTTCACAAAATGGATTGAAGCAATTCCTACTCGACAAGCCACGGATGCGGTAATTATCTCTTTTCTTGAAACCAATATTTTGTCACGTTTTGGATGCCCAAGTAAGTTAATCACAGATAATGCAGCAGAATTTAAGTCAAAAAGGATGGTTGAGTTTTGTTATAAGTACAATATTAGCTTGGGACAT
Organism: Pinus tabuliformis; assembly: GCA_031772625.1. Taxonomy (NCBI): domain Eukaryota; kingdom Viridiplantae; phylum Streptophyta; class Pinopsida; order Pinales; family Pinaceae; genus Pinus; species Pinus tabuliformis. The sequence goes on along the minus strand of CM062804.1, from coordinate 884,879,721 downwards.
TCAACCACATACCATCCTCAAGGAAATGGATTGGCGGAGTCATCTAATAAATCTTTGGTCAATATCATTAAGAAATTGTTGGAAATCAGTAAAAAGGGCTGGCACAAGAAGTCGATAAATGCACTATGGGCTGATAGGGTGAGTCAGAAAAAGTCTATTGGCATGTCTCCTTTCGAGTTGGTGTACGGAACAGACACGATTTTTCCAACTTCGCTTGCTGTCCCGGTAGTCAAATTGCTTCAAGGAGCGGGTAGTGAGGAAGATCCTATGTAGAGAAGGATTAATCAAATGATTCATTTACAGTAGACATGGGAGGAGGTATTTCAAAATGCTTGCAAGTTGTAGGAGTGAATCAAAAAGATTTATGACCGAAAAGCAAAGGCGGACACATTTCAGCTAGATGAGGTAGTTTTGAGATGGGATGCTCGACATGAAGATAAGGGAAAGCATGGCAAATTTGAAAATTTATGGAAGGGTCCTTACAATATTGCAGCATATCGTGGCCAAAACGCTTTCCTCCTCAAAGAAATGAATGGAGATGAATGTCCTAGAGGGCCGATTAATGGTCGGCAGTTAAAGAGATACTACTTCTGAGTAATTTCTGCTCATTTCATCATCATTGTACATATCATTTTACTTTTATTCTATTGCACATGTAAACTAACTTATCATCTTCAGTCTGGGGCCCGAGGTGAAGGCTATAATTCTGAAAATGAAGGTTAGTTAGTCTAAGTTTGTCAAGTCAGTTGTCTAAATATTTTAGTTTTGAGTCTAGTTTGGTCAAAGCGGTTTTTGGTTTTTCTGTCAAATTCTCAAGATTTTGTGTCGGAATAATGACTCCATCGCCCAATGGATGAAGGCACTGTCTAGCTCTTACAGAGATCTTCGGTTCTTGGCATCTCCAAGGAGCTACCATCCCCATTGGAGCCAATGTTAGAGTCGGTCTAGTTATCCCTCCTTCAGAGATCAAAGCTCTTTTGCATTTCATGATTAGGTGTCACATCAGTTTTGATCAGTTGCATTTCGTTAGGCATGCCATAACTCTGATGGAGCGGTTTGTGTCATTCATTCCCCTCATGCTTGGCACTGCTGGTTCAAGCCTGTTTATTAAAATAAGTCTTCAAAGGTCATTTACAATCATGTTTTAAATTTTGAGGTCTTAGGTCTAGGGTTGAGTAAATTTTGTCTTGAAAAGTCTTAGAAGACCAGCAGGCCAGAGGGATGTTTTTGATAGATCATCACTTCAATAATTTTCATCATTGTACAGCTGAATTAGGACTTCTCTTCAAAACTCTGTTTTGAAGATAAGTCGCCATCTCATTTTTGTAAAAATTGTCACAATTTTCAGTTCTTCAATCGTTCAAGTGCAGCCTTGGTCTTCTTTGCCAGAGCATATCAGAACTATCCCTCCAAAAAATTATCAGAGAAAATCATTATTTCAACCAATTTTAAAGGGGAAACCAAAAAGGTCAGAGCCTATTAATTTTGAAAAAGTGTCAACAACCAAACATAAGAAAAGGGGTTTTGGGTTAAGCAAAAATCAACAAGGAGTCTACATGAAGATATTTCTCCTCATTTGCAACCCATTCCACATTCCAAGAGCAAAGAGCATTATTCTCAGGCGACTTTGTGAGTTTGTGAGCAAATTGGGGCGTTTCCAGGGCGCGCGGCGCATCAGGCGACAAACTCCAGTGCTATCTTACATGCGTGAGGCGCATCAGGAGCGCGCGGCGCGTTGGGTGAGGTGCACGGCGCATTGAAGCTTATGCCCAGACTTTGTCCAAAACACACTCAAACACCTCTTCTCACGCATCAAATCACAGCATTTTGAGAAAAAGAAAAAGTCTACAGTCAATTTTGCACACAGTTGTATATCAGCATATATGTATTCGAGCTACCTTGTTTCTAAAGAACATGTTAGAGACCGAGTTAGCTTATGAGCTGGATTAAGATAGTGATTCTACACCAGAGGTAAATGTGCCAAGGAGGTATCACAAAGGTGGCAAAGGTGGTCAGCATGTTAGGGAGGAGCCTACTTCTTTGGCTCAATTGCAAGCTTGTCCACTTGCAATGGACTGTTTTCGATATCAATCATGTTTTGAATACTGTGAGCGGATCTCACAAATCCAGCAGCATCAGGAACTAGTCCATTTATTTGTTCTACATTTGCAGGATGGTCATGTAAACCTTGCCAGAGTGAATTTCACCTTGTCACCCGAGACTATTGCTCAGGCCACTGGGATACCAAATGTAGGGGAGGAATCGAGTAAACGCCAGCAGTTAGACAGATTCTACTATGAGCCATATATCAAGCCCAGATATATAAGACACTTGACTACAGTTTTTCCTTTCAGATTCCTAAGGGATGAGTATGCATCATTGATGAAACTCATCATTCGATATTTCAATTGCGAGGGCAGATTCTCACGTCTCTATGCGTACCATGTCCATTTGTTGATGCATTTTACAAGGGTATGTATGATGAACATTCCGTTTTTCATGTGTCGCAACATAGAGAGGATGGTGCCTTTAGTACAAAGGAAGAGCCCAACACATCAGCATAAGAGCATCTATCATTATGCATTGATTAAAATTGTAGTGATGCATCAGTCTGCACAGCAGGGCATTACTTGGGAAGATTTCATCTCCCGTGATTACTTTGCACCATTACAGCCACCTCCCGAGATAGTTGATGATGAGGGAGGACCTTCACACCAGCCAGACATTCCCGAGATTGAGCATATAAGTGCTCCTCCATATGTGACATACCAGCGAGGTCACAGGGCATTATTTGCATCTACACGACGAGTACTATCTCCACCCAGGGTGGAAGGGGTCTCGTTGAATTCATCAGCACAGCGAGTGTTATCTCCACCTCATGTGGAAGGGGCCTCACTTTCGACAGTAGCACCGCAGGTACAGGATAAGGGCAAGAAGCCCAAGCATGAGGAGAGGTCTTCAGGTGAGCCATCGGGTTTTGTTACTATTCATGATGATGAGACAACTTCAGAATCAGATAAGACCCAATATATCAGGTATCTAGAGCAGCGAAATAAACAGCTTGAGGACCAGCTCGTGATCATAGAGCTACAGAACATCCGTGAGAATCGCCAAGCTGCCCAACATAGAGAAATTGAGTTCATCTATCTAGAGCAACAGGTGAATGAGGATAGAGAGGCTAATCTCGAGAGGGTCAACATCTACTTCGAGGAACGGCTAAAAAGGGCCAATAGTGACCATGCATTATTGAAACACATGGCTATGCATTACAAGGTCCAGAACCTGGTTTGCAAGGCGCGAATTAGGAGTCTTAAGGCAAAATTGAAGAAAGCGGTCAAGAACCAAAATAGACAAAAGGAGCTTGATCGCCTTCGGATTTTGGGCGAAGCCTCTTTGACTGAGCATAGTACTTGATTAGGGACCCCCAACCGAAATTTCAACAAGTTTGGGGAAAATTTTGTCAATTTTGAAATTTTTGTGTAAAAAACAGGTTTTTTGGCTCAACGCGTAGCGCGCCGCGCGCTACCCATAAGATTGGGAGGTCCAAATCACAAATGGTTTGAATTTTTGGATTTTTCATGATGAAATATACCTTCTCAGCTATTGCCAAGGCATTTCATCAAGGTTTGGGTCCCCAAAAGGTCAAAAAACATGCAAAAAATGACCTCACTGCCCCTTTTTGGACACACAGGGGAAAATGGACATCAAATTGGAAAATTCCACTTGGGTTGGAAAGTAGACATCCAGGGCTTTCCAACAAGCCAACCTGAGCTCAATTTGGATGCCAGGAAGTTCCCCAAAAGTAGGTGGAAAGGCACGCGACGCATAGGGCTCAGGCGCGCGACGCATCAGGGTTTTTCGGCATAATTTTCATCTTCAGCTCAGGAAACGAAGCCAGTTTGACCAGTTTTGACTTGTGTTGGGATTTTTCACCCTTCTTGATGTAATTAATGGAACTTTATGTTGACTTGACACTTATTTACCTATTCTAGATGATTCATTCATAAAATAGCAAAAATTTAATGAATGAATTGGTTTCCTAGCTTATAGAGGCAAGTTGTTTTGACTGCCTAGATTGTAGTGCTTTGTTTAGAATTGGTTGAAACAGCTCCTAGGATGATGAGCTCGACCCCTAAAGGCAAGGGAATGTGTTAGCTTGCCTATATTATGTATTTTCTTAGTCGTTTTCAGGGTTGGACTCTTGGGGAATAGCTTGATACACTATTGTACATATTTTATCTGCATTTTTGGCAAAGGATAGACCAGGGTTTTGCAGCACTATTTGGGATTCATGTGGCCTTATGTGTTGATGTTGTGTTTCTCTCAGTACTTGTAAGTTGTGTATGTGTACCACTTTCCTTATTTAATCTTCTGCAATTAAACAAATGAAGTGTTAAGGTAGAATCCATAAATTTGCTATGCTCTGCCTTTAAATTTGTTTAATTTTCCATGTTTTCTTCAGTTTAAGGAGAATCCTTGAGACTTCCTTGCTCTCCTTAGCTCCTCACCTGTCAGGTCTATTCATTCAATCACTTTAAAGGCATCAAAACAATCGCCTATCTTGCCCCAAGTAGACCTCTGCAAAAGCTGTGCCTTATCCCTGCACCCAAATTTGCCTTTCCCTTGAATTTAACAAAACTTCAAAAAATCAATTCCATAGTCCTTGTACTTCATACCTAGCCTAAAATTAGTCATAAATTCAGTCATCTCGAGCTTCTTTGATTACCTTTTGTCGAGATTTACCGGAGAGAGCCCTCTCCTGTCCTCGTAGGGCTAGCTACGCGGCTGAGTGTGGTTTGATGTTGCCTTGAGTTTTGCCTTCCTCAGCCTGAGGCAGATTCGAGCGTTAACAGAACCAACAACAGTTAGATTGAAAGGTAAGATGAACGGCGGAGAGTTAATGCGATAACGTTGTGGGAAAAAGCTGTCGTGATAAGGAATTAACCAAAAGTTTGAATTCCTTTTGATTCCATGTCAATTGAAAGGTTGTCATATTGCAGTTAAATTAAGCAGTTATGCTAATTTAGTAGAATAGCCAACTTTGGAGGTAGATGACTGATACTCCAAAGGAAATCCAAGGCGAAGTTCCACCTAAACTTGTAGAAATCATTTCTAGATTTGAATGATTATCCATTACACCTGCACCCAGAGCTCCATTTGTGGTATCAAAGCAGCCTACTAACACTAAACAGGATATCAAGGATCAGAAAAAGAAATCCATCATTGCTTTCAGTGTTGGAGGAAGAGGTGGTTGTCGAAGAAGAGGAAGACCAGTTGCAAATGCTGAAGTGTTGGAAGCTATGCAACAGATGCAAGCTAGATTGGAAGCCATGGAAATGGGAAGAGATGCAGATGCTAGATATGTCAGTGAACCTGAAGTTGGAGCTGCAGAAGATGAGGAACCTGCAGATGTAACCCCTAAAATTAGATTCTTTAAGTCAGTATTGAGATCCACATCCAAGCCTAGACTTGAAGTTTCAATCCACACAGGAAGCTTAAGCCCTAAGGAATTGATAGACTGGATAAATGACATGGGGAAATTCTTCGATTATCAAGAAACAGAAGAAGGAAATAAGGTGATGTTTGCTGTCACAAAACTGAAAGGAAATGCAGAACTTTGGTGGGATGGAGTGTAGGCAGAAAGAAGAAGACTTGGCAAACAACCAATTAAGAATTGGAACAGGATGGTGGCAAATATGAAAAGTAAGTTTTTTCCAAGTGATTATCAACAAACATTATTTAGACAGATGCAAAATCTTAGACAGAGGTATATGACAGTAAAGGAATACATAGAGGAATTATATAAAGTGAGTATAAGAGCAGGAAAAATCCAAGATATAGATGAGAAGGTTGCAAGATATGTGAATGGTCTTAGAATGGAGATCCAAGATGAGATAAGTGTATTGTCTCCTAAAACAGTAGACGAGGCTAATTAGATGGTATTGAAGGCTAAAGAAAAACTCATGAGGAAGAAGTCTGCCAGAAATAGAGGTACTTTCCGAGGAAGGGGAAGTCAAGCTGGTAGAGGAAGATCTACAACACCTAGAGATAGAGTTAGCAGCAGCTCAAGTCAGCATGCACCCACAAGAGGTGATGCAAGTGGTAGAGGGATTTTTTCCAGAGGAAGAGGCAGAGGTAGAGGAAGAGAAATCAGATGTTACAGATGTAATAAGATGGGACACAGAGCTTATGAGTGCCCAAAAAGTATAGGAATGAATCAAAGGAATGTAATTTTTCCAAAAACTAAAGAGGAAACAGCAAAGGTAATATAAGAAGAGAATGTACCAATGAAAGGGGAATCTTTGGTAGTCAACAAAATTTTGTTAAAACTAGCTAAGGAAATTATTGAACAAGCACAGAGAAAAACCTTGTTCAGGACTGTGTGTAAGGTTCAAGTGAAGTGTTATCAGATGATAATAGATAGTGGTAGTATAGATAATTTGGTCTCCACAGAAGTGGTTGAGAAGTTGAAGTTGAAAACAAAGAAACATCCAACACCTTACAAGGTGTCATGGCTTCAAAACAGATATCAGTTGGTAGTGAATGAGCAATTTGAAGTGGAGTTGCAGTTGGGTAAATACAAAGACAAAATTTTGTGCGATGTGATGCATATGGATGTGTGTCATATATTGTTGGGTAGACCTTGGCAGTATGACAGAGGAGCTATGCATGATGAAAAGAAGAACGCATAAAAATTTAGCAAAGATGGTGTCAATCATACATTGCCGCAAATAGAAGAATAGGATACATCAAAGAAACTTGACCCAAAGACCCTTCTGCTGAGTGGAAAGGAGTACTTGCAATAGATGGAAGAACATGAAGTAAGTTTTGCATTAGTTTGCAAACCCAAGGTAATAGTTACTTCCACAAGAGTTTCTAATTTACCAATTGAAATTCAAGAGATGTTGGAGAGTTATTGTGATATCATTGTAGATGATTTGCCTGATGAGTTACCACCCATTAGAAAAATCAGTCATCACATAGATTTGATTCTACGAGAAAATATACCTAATAAAGTAGCTTATAGGATGACTCCCATAGAGAATGAAGAGATCAGGAAACAAGTTTAGGAACTATTAGACAAGGGACTAATTAGAGAGAGTTTGAGTCCTTGTGCAGTGCCAACAGTGTTAAGTCCAAAGAATGATGGAGGCTGGAGTATGTGCACTAATTCAAGAGCAATCAATAAGATAACAATTAGGTACAGATCTCCTTTACCTAGAATCAAAGATTTGATGGATTGCTTGAGTGGAGTTAGATATTTTATGAAGCTAGATTTAAAAAGTGGTTATCATGAAATCAGAATTAGAGAGGGAGCCGAGTGGAAAACTGCTTTTAGGACCAGTGAAGGATTGTATGAATGGATCGTAATGCCTTTTGGATTTCGAATTCCCCTAGTACATTTATGAGGCTCATGAATGAAGTTTTGAGGGAATTTATCGGTAAATTTGTAATAGTATGTCTGTATGATATATTAGTTTACAACAAATCAAAAGAGGAACATGTGAGACATCTAAATTATGTCTTACAGAGGCTACAACAAGAGAAGTTATTGTTAAGTTTAAAAAAATGTTCATTCATGAAGGAAGAATTGGTATATTTGGGCTTTGTTGTTTCTGCTAATGGGTTAAAGATGGATCCAGAGAAGATCAAGGTTATCATGGAGTGGTATTCACCAAAAAGTGTCTTTGAGGTAAGAAGTTTTCACAGTCTTGCTAGTTTTTACAAGAAATTCATAAGGAATTTTAGTAAGATCAATGCTTCAATTATTGACACAATAAAGAAGGACAGACAACCATTTAAATGGACTTCTGAAGCAGAAAAGAACTTCTAGTCGTTGGAGAGGAAGATTACTGAGAAACCTATTTTGATTTTGCTTGATTTTAGTAAACCTTTTCAAGTGAAGTATGATGCTAGTGGATAAGCCATTGGAGTTGTTTTGAGTCAAGAGGACAGGCCTGTATCTTATTTTAGTGAAAAGCTAAATGAGTTAAAGAAGATATATTCTTCTTATGACAAGGAGTTTTATGTAGTGGTGCAGTCTTTGAAGAAGTGGAGACATTACTTGATGTCCAAGGACTTCATACTATATTCAGATAACCATGCATTGCAGTACATTATGCAACCGCCAAAGCTTAACCAGAATCATGCAAAATGGGTAGAATACCTTCAAAGTTTTAATTTTGTGTTAAAACATATAACTGGTCAATCAAACAAAGTAGCAGATGCCTTAAGTAGAAAAAACATTTTTGTTCAAGAAAGTCAAATTCAAGTGTTGGGTTTTGATTTTCTTAAAGAATTATATGAGAAAGATCTAGATTTTAAAGAGGCATTTGAATCTTGTAGAAACCCTATTATGTTAGACAAAAGCAAGCGACTAGATTATTTCCTGCAAGAGGGATTGTTGTTTAAAAGAAATCAACTCTCCATACCAAGTTGTTTTATGAGGGAGAATTTAATCAAGGAGAAACATAGTGGAGGACATGGAGTGCATTTTGGTGCAGACAAGACTTATGAGCTGTTGAACCAGTTTTATTTTTGGCCAAAGATGAGAGCTGAAGTGAAAAAGTATGTGAAAAATTGTAAATTCTGTCAGTATGCAAAGGGAAGGAGCCAAAACATAGGTTTGTATGTTCCATTACCTATTCTAGATAGGCCTTGGGATATGGTAAGTATGGACTTTGTTTTGGGTTTACTGAAAACTCAAAGGGGACATGATTCAATTTATGTAGTAATTGACAGATTTTCAAAAATGGCACGTTTTATTCCATGTTATAAAACAAGTGATGCTACTCACATTGATAATCTATTTTTTAAGGAGATTGTAAGATTACATGGGTTACCTGAGAGCATTGTTTTAGACAGAGACACCGGATTTGTTGGAAATTTCTGGAGGACATTATGGAAGAAGCTTGGAACTAAACTGAGTTTTAGTTCTGCTCATCATCTTCAGACTAATGGACAGACTGAAGTTGTAAACAGAAGCTTGGGTAATCTTCTGAGAAGTCTTGCAGGTGAACATCCAAAATAGTGGGATCAAGTATTGGCACAGGCAAAATATGCTTATAATGATTCTCCTAATAGGAGTACAGGGTAGAGTCCATTCCGTATAGTTTATGGAATACACCCAAGAGGAGTGCCTGAGGACTTGGGAAAAGCTAAAATGAGAAGTGCTAAAGGAGAAGATTTTGCTACAGAAGCTCAAGCAATACATGAACAGGTAAAACAACAATTATAGGACAACAACATAAAATACAAGAGCAGAGAAGATTTGAAGAAGAGAGAAGTTAATTTTGAAGTTGGAGATTTGATTTTAGCACACCTGAGGAAGGAAAAATTTCCAAAAATGGAGTATAACAAGTTAAAGTTTAAGAAAATTGGACCATGCATAGTCTTGAGGAAATTTTCTTCAATTGCATATGAAATTGAATTACACCTTGATATTGGAATATCTCCAATTTTCAATGTTGCTAATTTGTATAGGTATGAAAGTGGAAATGCAGATGATACAACAGAGGATCAAGAAGAAAAAGAGGTTGATTGGGTAAAACAATTACCTATAGCAAAGGAATTGAAGCTAGAGAGGATTTTGGAGAAGAAATTGTTGAAGAAGAAAAGAGGACAAAAGTATTTTCAGTATTTGGTCAAATGGAAGGATCAACCAATTGGTGAAGCTACTTGGATGACAGATGCCATGCTACATAAGTTAGGCAGTTTTGTAGAAGAGCTCATGGATAGGAGCCCATGAAGAGTTTTTCCTCAGGAGTCTAATGCAGGAGCATGAGGCTTGAAGACAAAAGGCTTCGAATTTATTCCAAAAATACAAAAAACGTTTACAAGAAAAGGAGTGGGATCCTTTAGCTATCAATTTACAAAGTTTTCTAGATAGGATTTGAACTAAGATTTAAGGATTGAGTGATTTTATAATTAACTCAAGATTTTTAGATTCAGTTGAGATTCTCAAGGAGAATATCAACCAGATTAGATATTGTCTAAGATTAGGAGGATTCGATCCAGAATTTGATTGTTAGAATGAAATAGTATTTTATGTAAGTTTTGAATGATTGTAAAGGGATTTTGACTAATTTGGCTTGATTTTCCCGTATAAGATTAAGTTACAGAAACTGTATCTCTGTGTATTTGTATATAATTGGTCAATCCCAGAGGCATTTTATTCCTTTGAAATATCTCTGAGTTCTGTTGATTTCCAGGTTTACTTTTGAATTTGAATATGTAAAATCTGTGTTGTATCGCTAATCTTGCATTTTCTGTGTTTTGAATTAGTTTGGTTATGAAATGTTCTAAAAACATCAGATAATATGGTTTCAGACAAGTTAAATGTAGCAAAGGTGTGAAGTTTGGTAGAACAGAGAAAGGAAAACCTGACAAAATCGTGTTAACCCAAAGGAGCCTAGAACCATCTGATCTACACATCAAATAGATCTAACGGTCATCGTGCATCAATAAGCTACTGCATTAGTCAAGGAAGAAAAGCATTTTTACCCATGTAGCTATTTATCGAGTGGAGAAAAAGTGGTAAGTTGTCTTTTGAAATTCTAAGTGATTCTATTAATCGCCTGACACATAATAGATAACTGATACTCCAAAGGAAATCCAAGGAGGATTTCCACCTGAACTTGCAGAAATCGTTTCTGGATTTGAACGATTATCCATTACGCCTACACCCAGAGCACCATTTGACCTACTAGTCATGCATAACTATAACCAAGACCATACATGCATAACAATTACATATATACATACAACTCATGAGTAAAAACCATATACACATCAACTTCCCAAACCATGACCTCATGCATGATAATAACCATTACTCCATCATACACATTTCCCCATGCAACCATCAACATGTGTAAGAAATGCATAATCAACTACACATATGCATGAACGCATGTAGTCGAGCATAAGGGATCAATACTTGTAACCAACCTACAAGACTGACACATGTAATCAAACATACAAGAATGGAATCTAACATACAAGGATGTAATCAAGAAACATAAAACAAAATATAAGCGACATATAGCAATATGTAACCAATCATATATGCATGATGATGTATTCCACAAACTCAACATCAAATTCTTGATGACATTCTTAGTACATCCATGATCAACATCATGTAATGCAACGAGCACATGTAATTCCAGTGTAAGAGACACACATGCAACTGACATGAACGCATGACCAACACACACTGCCCATCTATCCTGAGGGGTGAACCATGTTCTGATACCAATCTGTAGAACCCCCTCCTCCCAAGTCCAGCCAAGAAAACTGCCAGCTGGGGTAAACATGTGACGAGAGTGGTTATTATAAGGGATTCAACTTCCTTGGTGACCTTAATGAAATGGAACTGATGGAACATATTAAACAAACTCATCCACATCAGCAACAACACCCTCAGGAGACATGTCAGCCACTCATACATCCTGTCCCTGAGTCCCACTGATGATTTAAGCCTTTTAACCCAAATTTTCTCTCATCCTATAGGCATGACAGCTTCTAGCAACCCAAAGTCACTTTCATAGGCCTATGTGCCAGCGATTGTGGACTTTTATTAGCACACCTGTCCCAGCGACCTCGAGATTTGAGCCACTTTTCTAGCACAGAATTCCACCGTCTTCCCAAAACTTGCTACAACCTTTAGAATCCATCAAAGACGTGATGAAAATGCTGATAAATCAAAATCAACATCAGGAATAGGCCAGTGTATCCCTAACCAGGACTGACATTCTGTCAAACACTTGGCATCAATGCAATCTACAGGTCTAGGATACAAGATAGAGCATAAATTACTGAAAAAACTTATGAATCATAACTAGAAGGATCACCTCCTTCCCCATTGAACTATTATATCATCAATTAGGTCTTGCATCCATCCATTTAACAATTACAAGTACACACATGAAATAACAATGACATGAACCAGTCATTTAACCATGCTTATAACCATCATAAAACCATATAAATATCAGAGATATGACAAATATTAAATCCACATATAAACTAGTGAAAAATTAATATAACTTAGCTTTTATTAATCATAGGCAAATCTGACTAGGTTCGACACTTCCACATACCACCCGAGTGTAGACATGGCTGAACCAAATCTCTCTTTCAGCGAGTCACCCCCGTGCCATATTCCAAGCATGAATTTTGGGTCTCATAGAAAAACCAATCCAATAACAACCAAGGGAATCTATAGGTAGAACCACCTTTACCCTCAACAAACTGTGATCACACCAAAACTGGTGCTCTGATCACAACCAAACTGAACTTGGAATGCCATTCGGAATCCATCACTATCCTTGAGGAATTTTCAATCTCCTTGTCTCTCAGGATTTACCACAATCCAATCTCGGATCACTAGGACCTAAACCAAGACTAGTCCCTCAGGATTTACCATAATCCAAATCCAAATCACTATGCCCTAAAACAATACTTCTCCCTTAGGCTTTACCATGTATCCCACCAAAACCAGTCAAGGGATTCCTAGGCCTTTGTGAATGAACCTTGAGACCACCTCTGCCCTGAATTCCAATATCCATCTGGAAAACCAAATATCAAAACCGAGCTAAACATCCCAACATACCATGGCATCCAGAAAATTCAAGGCTAAGTTGAAAACCACTACCATAACTTGGAAAAACCATGCCATCGACAGCAAGAGAATCATACACCAACATGCAAATCCATGCATGTCCAAACTAGCAAAGGAAATAACATATGAAAAAGGTTACCTACAAGTATTCATGTTGAAGTTGTCTGATCCTACTCTTCTTCCTTGATCCTTGCTTTCCTTTTCTTGCTTTTCCTTCCTTGATCCAAAACTACAGTTCTCCAAGAAAACTCTATGTGACCAAGAGTGAGAGAGAGAGAGAATAATGAGATATCTCCAAAACTTAAACTGACAAAAGGTTAGCCAAAGCTTGCCAACTTATCCTCAGGAGCCTTTTTATTAATGAGGCCTTTATTTTCTTCATTTTCCATTATTTTCCTTCAATTTCCTCCTCACATGCAACATGGGACCTTTCACCTTAATTTTGTCCTAATTTCATTTATTTTCATAAATAAATGTGCCAAAAATGCCATTTTTCCTTTCCAAATCCTTTGCCTTAGCCATTGCTAATTTTCCTTAGCCAAAACACACATTCAGTGATGCCCACTAAGATATCTTTGCCCAACATTCAACTTGGAATAAGTGTCCCTTAACCGTGGTCTTTTTTTACCTTTATTAACTTGTATTAAATAAAATTTTCACTGGGATTATTACATCTACAAATGATTGGATACTTTATTTAGGTGCATCACATCATATGATTCCTTGTCAATATTTGCTTCTTTCTATATTCCATAACAACATTTCACAAATTGCAATTGGAAACTCTACTCAACTTGAGGTATTGGAGTTAGGCACTATGTAATTGACCAATTGGTGCATTAATGATGTACTCCTAATCTCTGAGATCTCTGCAAATTTATTGTCCATCTATCAGATATGTCATTCTAGTAAATGGAAAATAATGGAGTTTTCTCCAAATTAGGTACTTATTAGAGAACCACATAATCCAATACTTGTTTTTTCTATTGGAAATGTTTGTCAAGCCTTCAAGATATATAAGTATATCTTCTTTCAACCTTCCTTCTTTTCTTCCTTTATAGCTCATGTTGATTCCTTGAGTAGGGTTTGGCATGAAAGATTTGGCCATCTAAATTGCATATATTTACAACAAATGTTCAGTCAAAAATTGGGTTCAATTCTTCCAAAATTTTCTTGTACTCATGGAGTATGTTCAGGTTGTTCTCTTAGAAAATAATGTCAAGATCCATTTCCTAAATGGAAATCATTAAGGGCGACAACACCTTTTGAGTTGGCACATAGTGATTTAATGACTTTTTAAACTCTTCCTTTTTCAAGGGCCAAATATGAAATAATATGTTTTGATGATTTCTCACAGTACTCTTAGGTGTACTTCATCATGTATAAGAGTGAAGTATTTGCAGCATCAAAACCTTTAAAGTTATTGTTGATAAACAATATTCATGATCCATCAAGAACCTACACACTCATAATTGGTGGGAATATGTCAATAAGACATTTCAAAGTTTCTGTAGAGAACATGGCATTCTTCATCAAAACTCTATTCCATGCACTCCTGAAGATAATGGTATTGTTGAAAGGAAGAATCAAACAATAAAATATATGGCTAATTGCATGATTCAATACAAGAACTTGGCACCTATCTTATGGCCCAAAGTAGTTAAGTATTCCAATTATATTCGAAATAGGACCCCTTATAAGGCATTTCATAATATGATTCCAGTGGAAGGTTGGACACATGATAAGCCTAATGTCACTTGCTTTGGGGTATTTGGATGTCTACCTGGGCATCAATTCTAGATAAAATGAGCAAAGCCATGGAAAAAAAGAGTCAACAATTGATATTTGTTGGTTACTTTGAGGACATGAAAGCTTATCATCTCTTTGATCCTACCCTGAAGGAAGTTTTGTTTTAAAGAGATGCTCATTTTGATGAGAAAAATACTCCAGGATCCTCTTCCCCTCCTTCCTCATGTTTAATTATTGATAATTGTTATAATCATTGTGATGAATTTGTAGATATAGCAGAAGAAGAAAGTTCTACTAAGGGTCCTTAGCCAGAAGAAAACATACCATCAACACTATTAGAACTTGAGCAATTAAATTAGGAGTAGCTAGTTATCGATGAACCCTTGAGGAGGAGATTTCCCAAGAGAAAGCATCCTAATATATTTGGCTATTGTGAAATTTATTCCATTTATCTCACATCATAATAGATTTGGCTATTATGCAATTGATTTGACTATTTAGTTGTTGTTATTTCAGGATTCTAGTTTGAATTTATTTTTAAAACAGGTCTGTCTAATGTGGGCCCAGATCACCTCTCACTTGCAGTGTAGTGAAGTAGGAGGGACAATTGGTGACTAATTGCCTAATGCAGATTTGTTCTGAATTGAAGCGGTACCAAACCATTTGGAGGATATGTCGTACATGTTGCATACTATCAGCTCATTGCAAGCCAGTTGTACAAAATGAGGCTTGATCATATTTTGCATCGATGTGTTTTGGATCATGAGAGAGAATTGTTTTTATGGGAATGTCATTTTGGAGTTGTAGGAGGCCATGTCAGGGGAAAGGAAACTGCTAGGAACATGCAACAGGCTAGACTTTCGTGGCCAACTCTTTTTAAAGATGCCAAGGAGTATGCAAGAAAATGTTATGTTTGTCAAAGGGTTGGGTGAGCATCACAATGTGATGAATTTCAACTCCATCTAATTCGAGCTCTTGAGGATTTTGAGAGTGGCAGTTGACTTTGTGGGACCCATAAACACTCATATGTGAAATTCTCGTGCCTGCTACACCATTACTACAACTAATTATTTGATGTGTTGGACTTAAGCAATTCCTATGAAGGATTGCACTGTTGATACTATTATGAGGCCTATATTTGAAAATATCATCGCCGGATTTGGATTTCTAAGAAGACTCACCAGTGTTTAGGGATGAAATTATATTAATGAAAATTTTACTACTTTTTTGTAGGAATTTAAGGTCCTACATCACAAAAGTAGCCCGTATCATCTAGAAGAAAATGGGATTGTCAATGATTTTAATAAAATTTTGCAAAAGAGGCTTACTAAATTTTATTCTGCAAACATGGATGATTGGTATGAACACATTCCGGCTACTTTATGGGCCTATCATACTATTTTAAAATGAATGCATAAATATACTCCATTCCATCTTTTTTATGGGTGAGAAGTTATGGTACTAGCTGACTTTATTGTTCCAAATATTTTTATTTCCCAAGCCATAAGAATGTGTGATGATGAATCTATTGGAGAGAGGCTACATGTGCTATGGGAGTTGGACAAGAAACGTTTCCTTACAGATTTACATTGAACTATTGAGAAAGAAAGGCAGAATGATTGACATGATAGACATATTAAAAGCAAGTCCTTCTCTCTGCGAGCTCAATTATTTCTATATGATGACAAGTACCTCAACCATCTAGGTAATCTACAATTGCATTTGTTGTATCCCTTCTATGTTGTAGAGATAGGAGATTATATATCTGTTAAACTCACTAAACTTAATGGAGTCCTTTTTCCTAGTTCGTTCAACGATGCACGCCTGAAACCCTACCATGTTCCTTAAAGATCAATTTGATGTTTTTTCTCTCGATAAGGGGGGATTAGCTAGATATAGGATTAAGTTGGTCATTTCTTAGTTTGTCTTTTTACTTGCATTAGCCAGTCAATTTATTTATTCATGTTAGTCCTTCATCTTAGTTTTTAGTTGCGACCCACAACAACTCATTGTGTCAAGGAGAGAAAGTGAAAAGTGTCATTTAAATCATCTTATTTGTCACTAATACAAGTCTTTTCAATTATCTAGTTAGTATCGCCATAACATTTATGTCTCTCTTTCATTTTTGTTTTGGCATCTTAATGTGCCATTTTAAGCTATTATTGTTGTCGTATCATTCGCATTTTGAGTATTTCACCTCATACCATGTAAATTCATTCCCTGCCTCTTACCGATATCTGAATCTAGCCTGATTTTGCAAGTTATCACATTTATTTTCCAACGGTATAATCATTCCGCATTTTGGTATTTTTTTACCTATAAGTATCATATTCCATATTCTATTTCTTCAGTGTGTCTATATCTTCCATAGAGTTTTCTCCCTCACTTCGATGTCTAGCTCCTCGGTCTATCCAATCCGTTATCATCCATCTATATGGCTCGTCTATAATCATCGGTTGTCAACCATGAATCAGAGTGCCAAAATTGTAGTTCTTGCAGGATTATCAGATCCTCACATTGTTCCTATAGCAGACACTTAGGGAAAATACAAAAAGGCTACCTGGACTAAAAATGATTTGTTTGAACTTTTTATTTTTCTAGTCTTAAAGTTTGAAGTCTACATTAATTCCATTGTTTCTATAGCTTGTGTTGTTACCTTGAGGGTCAAGGCCAAATTTTATCGTTTGCTGTGATCAACAATTTATGAATTACATAATTTTCCTGTATTTGGTACCACAGATGAATTCATGCGCTACACCAAGTTTCTTATCAGTCACTTGCATGGGGGATCATTGTGGCTTGACAAGGAGTATCCTCTTCAGATTATGTAGGACATTCTCGATATCTTTAGGTTGTCAAAGAATGGAGGTAGATGTTTCAATTGCCTTCCATAATGTTTGAAAGCACGACAAAAAGAAGGGGGGTTATAATTTCTGCAAGAATTATGGTATTGAATAGAAAGGCCGCAGAGTCACTGATCGACAAGATTAATGATTACAAAATCAATTTTTCCTACCACATTATTAATGGGAAGCTTTTTCACCGTTATACGAAGCAAGAGTGTTATTTCTATGGTGAAGGCTTGTGTTTGAGGCAGGTCTTTAGATTGGTGCAATTATCTTCTATATGAGTTGTTTGAAGCCTGTGAGGATGATTATAAATGGGAAAATTCATCTACTGATGCCTATTCATTGCAATTGCAAGCATGAAGTAGTATACACTTTAGGGCAGAGATTTGGTTGAAGTTCTGGAGGGTGAGCCTCTTTCTCCAGCTTATGCTCCCTAGATAATGCAGATTGATCCTACGAAAAGAGAATTCAATGAGGTAGAAATCAAGAAATAGCATATTAAAATGTTGCATATTATGCAGACACTGACTAGGGTGTTGAAGCCAATTTTAGAAAAGTATGCACATCAAATATGGTTTGGGATATGTCATGGTCATACATTTCCTCATCCTAAAACTATCGGTCCTGATATATTAAAGATGAGGGCATTACCTTATTATCTATCAGAAAAATCATTTCATAATGAAGCCTTATCTTGGCCTAGAGTCTAATGTATGCAAAAAAGAAGGTGTGCTCATTTATTTTATGAAAGCAATGCACTCTTGTGATTCCTCTATAGATTTTTTGTCATCTTCCAGAAATCGCACTGGTGACTCTGAACAAGATCTCCAACTGATGATGAAGAAGTTGCAGGAATGCATGTCCTTTATTCGTAATACCATGTCTGAAGTTGGTTCCATGGTGAGTTATGGTGTTTCAACTTTAGAGATTCCAAGTGTTGTTCTTGCTCTTAGTAAATCTTCCAAGCCGCCACCAATTCCATTCATTTTTATGAGTTCGATTTCCATTGCTCCACCTAGAATCTCTAATACTCTCCCTCCCAAAAATTGGCAACTTTGCTTTCATTGAAGCTTACACCCAAGCCAACCCTACTATTCAATTTTCTCATATTGTTTACCTTTCTAACGATGAGCCTAAATTCCCTATTAAGGATACAAAAAATGTTGATTAACACCATATTTCTTTGCCTACCTATCCTATGAATTCCCCTGGTTCATCACCACTTACTGCATCAAAATTTTCCACTATCTCTGATATCCCTAACCTTAGAAGAATTGGAAAAGATATAATTGAGATGGATATCGAGTCAAACCCAAGGATACCATACATCAGACTGATGAGCCCCAAAAATGGATAACTTATTGGGCTCATTTTTCCTATTGTTCTCCATTTATCCACCATTTTTCATAGTTTATGTATGCTTTTGAAGTATGTTTATGATAATTGAATGAATGAGCATAGTCACTAGACCATGAAGGCTAATACGTGTTTTCTGCAGATTTTTGGACAACTTTTGGACCAAGGTCAAGCATTTATGAACCATTTGATAGCCAAATACGAGGGGACAAAGGTGAGGATTCGTAGGAAGGGTGTCTCTTGCACTAAATGACCCCTTCCTTGAGTTCTCCACCATCAGCTCGGAGTTTAGCAGCCCACCAAAGTCGATTTCCAAAGGCAGTCGAGCAGCTTTTATGAAGTGGTTGAGTACTACAGTTTTGAGCAACCAAGCCCCTTGAATTAAGGAGGACTATTGGAGGTCCTCATAGTGCATAAGTATGGAGGCTTCTAGCCTTTGTAGGTTACTTTTTGAACATTTTTATTTTGCACTATAGTGTTGCTTTGTTTCTCATACCATTTTGGAGTTTCTGCTGTAACACATTTTGGACATGGTTGTTTTTTGAGTAATGGAAACCAGCTCTATGTTGCATCAGTTCTGATCTTCTTTTAGGAGCCTGTAGCTCTTGGGGTTGGGCCCAACCCAAGTGCTAGGACCTCCTCCATGTACCGTTATATGCTTTTCTTTACTGCCTTCATAAAATAGTTTCTGTTAGTAGAATAAAATCTTGCTTGGTTATCTCGGACAGTTCTGATGATTGAAAAAGCTTTCATGTTTCAGAGTGATGTGAGAGGTTGATAGCAGAAAATATCTTCGAAAAAGGCCATCAGAAAACCTTGGATCTCACCTCTCCCTCCTCGGGACCATGAACTGAGGCCACGGTGTCCCTACTGCCACAAAAACACTGCTCTTGCTTCTTCATGCAATTGCTAGTGTTAGTTTCTCATTTGTAAAAGTTGATACCATATGTGATTACATGCTTAGGTTCATTCTTGCTTGGCTTTCATAAGCGTTTCACCTGATCTTCTACCAAGATATTTCCGTTTATTAATGATTGCTAGTTCCTAGGTCAAATTAGGTTAGAATAGCTAGATACTCAGTTTGCATGAGCTTCGCTTGGCCAGTTTCAAGAAGTAGTGCACAAAACATCTAAGAAACCTCCCTGCCTACCCTCCCTCCATTAGCACAACCTGTTCCATCCCCTAGCTCAGATTATTTCCCTTCGTTTGCCACATTTCCTCACTTGGAACTAATTCCCATATTTTTGTGCAACATTCCTCCATCCACCCTTGAGCAAATCCAAACATCCTTATCACTTCTCAGCTTCACCTGCCAGGTTCTAAACCTCTCCACACCCTCATCCATCCTTTATCTCCACTCCTCAACCTTTCTCCGACCATCAACCCTGCAAAATCTCCTTTCGAAACATCCTGTAGAACATCTTGTAGAACCCCTGCAGACTTCCTGTAGAAAATCACGAGAGCGGTCTTTCAAGATATGATCACTGTAAAACTCTTTGGAAGGGTGTTAGGGACCCCTTAGGCCCTCTTCTCACCTTCCCAACCTCCTGCAAGCACCCTCACCAATTCCTTCCATCAATCAAACTCTACACAGTCAACATAGTCAAGCACGTGCATAATAATTCTACAAGATTACTCAAAAATACAAAAAGACATTCCTTTTTAGATTTCACTACAAGAGTAGCTTAGTCACAAGCATTCTATATTTCTAGAAGTCAATGGCATCCATTTTCCCTGCTTTCATCTTTTTCTTTGCACCGGTAGGGTTAGTCTGTAGAACTAGGGTTTGCTAGGGTTTGCCTTCCTTTTTCACTTTCAGCTTCTCTCTACAAGTAGAATAGCTTCCCTTGAGTTATCTTTCATCCATCACCATTAAAAGCTTCTTCTCAGAGCTCATAGAAGTTAGCTTAAGCTCCTAGCAGACTTGTGCCAGCTGATCCACTGAGAGTTGCGGCAAAAGCTAGTACTTGTGCATATAGTACCATCGCTTCCAAGTTTCATACAAACTACCAGGTTGATAAAAGTAAAGAAGGGATTCCCAGGAGTTGTAGCATTATTGCTGCAATACTAGAGCCCGCCATCCTTTTTGCCCCGTTGCCGGGGATTTTCCCTTAAGAACTCAGCTACTTTTTCTTCTATCGCTTCCTTGATTTCCTTTGTTTCCACCCACTTTGTTAGGCAGTCTGTGCACACAATGACGTAAGAGTTTTGCTTTGAAGGAGGGTTGATAGGACCCACAAAATCCATGCCCCACTTCTCAAATGGCTCAAAAGTCACTTGAGGTTGGAGGGGCATTTCATCCCTCGGAGTCAGTTTCCCCATCTTTTGACATCGTTCACATTGGCTGATGTATCTTCTGACATCTTGATGAAGAGTGGGCCAATAGTACCCTGCCTGTAGAATTTTGAAGGCGGTCCTTTTTGCTGCAAAGTTGCCTCCACAAGGTCCATCATGAGAGGTTAGGAGAATGTCGAAAACTTCCTCCGCCCTAACACAGTGCCTCGAGATCTGATCTGGGCCAAGTTTGAACAAGTTGTCCCCAATCCAAGTGAAGGGGGCGCTTTTCCTCACAATTCTGCTCTTTTCTTTCAAGGATAGATGTGGACGGAACTGTGCTGAGACCAAGTAATTCGCTATATCAGTAAACCATGGAGAGAGTACTGAAATAGAAAATAGGTGTTCATCTGGCATCTGGTCATCCACCGTCCCTTCTTCATCTGCAGGCAAATCTAATCTAGACAGAAAATCAGCAACGAAATTTTCCTTCCCTGGCTTGTCAACAATGGTTAAGTCAAATTGCTGCAATAAAAGCAGCCATCTAAGGACACGAGCATTCACATTAGGTTTATTCATCAAATACCTTATCACAACATGATCTGTGTGTACAAATCTTTGATAACCAGTGATGTAGTGTCTGAACTTATTTAGGGAATGGACTACAGCTAGGAGCTCTTTCTCAGTCACAGTATAGTTTAATTCTGCCTTGGACAGGTTTTTGCTGACAAAGTATATGGCATATGGTAGCTTCTCTTCAATTTGTCCTAAGGCTGCCCCTATGGCTTTGTTCGAGGCATTGGTGTGGATGTGGAAAGGTAGGGCCCAGTTTGGACCTCTCAGGATTGGGGCAGTTACCAGTTTATCTTTTAACTCATCTAGAGCCTCTTGGCAGTTGTCAGTCCATGTACATTAAACATCTTTCCCCAAAAGACCAAGAAATGGCAAGGCTAGCTTACTAAAGTCTTTGATGAATCTTCTATAGTATCCTACTAAGCCTAGAAAACTCTGAACATCCCTTACCTTCTGAGAAGGTGGAACCTTTCGGATGATAGCAATTTTGTTAGGATCCACCTGTAATCCTTGCTGAGAGATTGTATGGCCTAGCACGGTCCCTTCAGTCATCAGGAATTCGCATTTTTCAGGACTGAGGGACAGGTTCATCTCAATACACTTGGTTAAAACTTTTCCCAGGTTAGTCAATGCTTCTTGGAGGTTGGACCAATAAGGAGTAATGTCATCCATATAGATTTCCACTGAATCATGAACCATTTCAACGACTATGCTTAGTACTGCTCTCTGGAAAGTGGCAGGAGCATTGCATAGCCCAAAGGGAAGGACTCGGTAGGCAAGGCTTCCCCAAGGACAAGTGAAGGTGGTCTTATAGTGATCTTCGAGCTGATTTGGATGTGATTATACCCGCTGAACCCATCTAGGAAAGAAAAGAAATTCTTCCCTGCCAGCCCATCTAGCACTTGATCTATGAAAGGCAAAGGGAAATGGTCCTTCTTGATGGCTTTGTTAAGTTCTCGATAATCTACACAGATTCTCCACTTCCCATTTTTCTTGGGCACAAGCAGCAGAGGAGAAACCCACTCGTTGTCCGAGATGGGGTAGATGAATCCCGCATCCAACAACTTTTGCAATTCTTCTTTAACGATGTCCTTAAGGGCTAGATTCATTCTCCTCTGAGGCTGCCTGACTGGTTTACAATCCTCTAATGTAAATGTGATGGGTACAGACCAATGGATGGACTCCTTTAATTTCCTTATAGCTCCAAGTAAAATCCTCCAAATGGCTGTTCAATAGGTTACATAGCTCCTTCTGCTAAGAGGGAGATAAGGATGAGCTAATCTTCAAGGTTCTTTTAGGGCCAAATTCCACATTCCTAACTCTAGGAGAGGTCAGATCAGCCATACAGAGGTCCACTAGAGCATGGGACTCGGTACTTTCCACTAGCTTCTCTAATGGCATCACACGAGGAAGTGGATTTTGAATCAACTTCTCAATTAAGTTTTCCTCCGTTTGAGGACCTCCCCGGGTGGCTTCCATTGTGCACACTGGTGTAGAGTAGACTTCATCCTCATCTTCCTCCTCCCACCAGAGAGGTAAGTCATGTTCTAGCAGAGGTTGGGCAGGAGGGTATAGGACTACTTGTTTGGACATACACCCATTCTTGATGGTCATGTTCCCAGCTCGACAACTGATGTAAGCATCTGCAGTAGCTAACCAATGCCTTCCCAAAATGAGGGGGTATCCAGTGAGTTTTGCCATTGGCTAAAGGACAAAAAAGTCCATAGGGTACTCCCAAGAATCAACCGAGACCAGGACATCCTCCATGATCCCTTCGGGAGTCACGGTGGAGTGGTCTGCTAACTGCAGTACTGTCGAGGTCTTTATTAAGGAACTCTGGAGGTTGAGTTTGAGCATAGTGTCCCTGGTCACCACATTGATGGCAGTCCCTAGATCGATCAGGGTGCAGGGGATTATGGTGCCATTGATGTGGAAATCTACTACAGGACTCCCAGGATCCAAATATTTTGGACAGATTATCTGCCCCAACATCAGATCGGACAGTTGTCCTATGACATTGATAGTCGAGGCATCTCTCTTGTGCCTGCTTGGGTGCTTGAAACACTTCTCCTTGATCAATTTGTTGTAGATTGGTACATCTTTTATGGCCTGAAGAAGTGGGATTTTCACACACAATTGTTTAAGTTCTCCCAGAAGTTCAGTCTCCTCTGGGTTTGGCTACATGGCTGTTGTTAGTCTATTAGGAAAGGGTGGAATGGCTTTGGGTTCACTTTCCTATTCCCCTTCCCCATCCCTCAGGGGAGGAGGCTGGCGATCTGGAAGGACCTTTCTAGATCGTAGGTTGATCTCCTGAATCTCCACAGCGTAGGTAGGTCATGCTCTCTCTCTAATGTATACATGTTCCACTTGTCTATTGTTGGGGTTCGGGTTCGGTTGAGCAGGCATCTGGGGTTGTCTTGGAGGAGCAGGAAGTAATGGTTGTGGTTGAGCAGGAGGTGGAGGCAAAATAGCGGGAGGAGAGCTGTATTAGGGCCTCCACCCTGGTTTGGGTACATTCCACTCAGGTTGTGGTTGAACATGAGAGTGAAACAAATGAGTGGCAGGATGAGTATGGTATTGAGATGGATACGACCAAGGAGGAGGTGCGGACCAGGAAGGATGAGCAGGGGGGCCCCAAGAAGGCATATGGATGGATTGGTTGGGGTTGTAATTAGTTTGGGATGTTCCTTGCATCCTTTGGTTAATGAAGTAGAGTGGCTCAGTGGCCCCTTCAACCCCTTGGTACATGGCTTTAAGTCCGGGTAAGGTTGGGCACTGGTTTGTGGGGTGGTCTTCCTCACAAAAAAAACATACTGATGAGCCCCAAAAATGGGTAACTTATTGGGCTCATTTTGCCTATTGTTCTCCATTTATCCACCATTTTTCATAGTTTATGTATGATTTTGAAGTATGTTTATGATAATTGAATGAATGAGCATAGTCACTAGACCATGAAGGCTAATACGTGTTTGCTGCAGATTTTTGGACAACTTTTGGACCAAGATCAAGCATTTATGGACCATTTGACAGCCAAATACGAGGGGACAAAGGTGAGGATTTGTAGGAAGGGTGTCTCCTGCACTAAATGACCCCTTCCTCGAGTTCTCCACCATCACCTCGGAGTTCAGCAACCCACCAAAGTCGATTTCCAAAGGCAACCGAGCAACTTTTATGAAGTGGTTGAGTACTGCAGCTTTGAGCAGCCAAGCCCCTTGAATTAAGGAGGACTACTTGAGGTCCTCATAGTGCATAAGTAGGGAGGCTTCCAGCCTTTGTAGGTTACTTGTTGAACATTTGTATTTCGCACTATAGTGCTGCTTTGTTTCTCAGCCCAATTTGGAGTTTCTGCTGTGACACATTTTGGACATGGTTGTTTTTTGAGTAATGGAAACAAGCTTTATGTTGCATCAGTTCTGAGCTTCTTTTAGGAGCCTGTAGGTCTTGGGGTTGGTCCCAACCCAAGTGCCAGGACCTCTTCCATGTACTGTTATATTCTTTTCTTTACTGTCTTCATAAAATAGTTTCTGTTAGTAGAATAAAATCTTGCTTGGTTATCTCGGACAGTTTTGATGATTGAAAAAGCTTTCATGTTTCAGAGTGATGTGATAGGTTGATAGCAGAAAATATCTTCAAAAAAGGCCATTAGGCAACCTTGGATATCACCTCTACCTCCTCGGGACCATGATCTGAGGCCACGGTGTCCCTGCTGCCACAAAAACATTGTTCTTGCTTCTTCACGCAATTGCTTGTGGTAGTTTCTCATTTGTGATTACATGCTTAGTTCATGCTTGGCTTTCATAACAGTTTCACCTGATTTTCTACCAAGAGATTTCTATTCATCAATGGTTGCTAGTTCCTAGGTCAAATTAGGCTAGAATAGTTAGATACTCAGTTTGCATCAGCTTTTCTTGGTCAGTTTCAAGACGTAGTGCACAAAACATCTAAGAAACCTCCCTGCCTACCCTCCCTCCATCAACGCAACCTGTTCCATCCCCTAGCTCAGATTCTTGCCCTTCGTTTGCAACATTTCCTCACTTTGACCTAATTCCCATATTTTTGTGCAACATTGCTCCATCCACCCTTGAGCAAATCCAACCATCCTTATCACTTCTTAGCTTCACCTGTCAGGTTCTAAACCTCCTCAAACCCTCATCCAACCTCTATCTCCACTTCTCCACCTTTCTCCCACCATCAACCCCCAAAAATCTCCTTTCGGAACATCCTGTAGAACCTCTACAGACTTCCTACAGAAAATCACGAGAGCGGTCATTCGAGATCCGATCACTGTGAAAATCTCTAGAAGGGTGTTTGGGACCCCTTAGGCCCTCTTCTCACCTTCCCAACCTCCTGCAAGCGCCCTCACCATTTCCTTCAATCAATCAACCTCTGCATAGTCAACACAGTCAAGCACGTGCATAATAATTCTACAAGATTACTCAAAAATACAAAAAGACATTCCTTTTCAGATTTCCCTGCAAGAGTAGCTTAGTCACAAGAATTCTAAATTTCTAGAAGTCAATGGCATCCATTTCCACTGCTTTCATCTTTTTCTTTGCACCAGTAGGCTTAGTCTGTAGAACTAGGGTTTGCTAGGGTTTGCCTTTCTTTTTCACTTTCAGCTTCTCTCTGCAAGTAGAATAGCTTCCCTTGAGTTATCTTTCATCCATCAAAATTAAAAGATTCTTCTCAGAGCTCATAGAAGTTTTCTTAAGCTCCTAGCGGACTTGTGCCAGCTGATCCAGTGACAGCTGCGGCAAAAGCTAGTGCTTGTGCATATAGTACTGTCACTTCCAAGTTTGTTACGAACTACCAGGTTGATAAAAGTAAAGAAGGGAGTCCCAGGAGTTGCAGCATTATTGCTGCAATACTGGAACCCACCATCTTTTTGGCACCATTGCCGTGGAAGTGTCAGAGTATTGGTGATTGCTGCTTTTCTTCTATTTTCTACTGCAACCTTCTGCTAAGTAGTTTATTTCATTTCCATTATGCAATTTCATTTCTACAAAAGTAGATTAGACATTTCCTGCTTTCATTTCATTTCAGCAAGCGTAGATTAGATATTTTCCCGCTTTCATAGATTAGCATTTCAATTCCGCAATTTCAATTCTGCAAGCATAGTTTAGCATTTCAATTCCGCAATTTCAATTCTGCAAGCGTAGCTTAGCATTTCATTCCTACAATTTCATTTCAGCAAAATATATTAGTCCTTTCCTGCTTTCATTTCAATTCTACATTTTCATTTCAGCAAGATCGATTTTAGTTAGTCGCAGTTCAATCTATTTCAGTTTTGCAGGTACAAGCAGAAAAAAACCAAAAATCCACCAAAAATATTCCATTTCATGCCTCGTAGGAACAGAGACAATACAGGGAAATTCTTACCCAACACCCCCACCACATCACTGAGTCACCCTTCTCTCCTCTTTGGTGGCAGTGATCTAGAAGAACCTATAGGTGAACCTCCAAATATATACAAAGATCTTATAACAAAAGAGCAAGAAAACATTCCTCTTGAGACCATGGCTGAAAACAGAAACGGTAGAGAAGATGAGGAGAGAATAGAAGGTGCCTTTCCCATCTGAGAGACCAACGGGGACATGAAGATGAAAATCATAAGTCACTCAGCCTTATCTCATTTCCATGGATTGACCACTGAAGACCCTAATACCTTCCTATTTGAGTTTGTTGTCCTTTGTCGAACTTATGACTATGCAGAAGACGAGAAAAAGTTGAAACTCTTTCCCTCTACCCTCAAGGATGCAGCACTACGATGGTTCATGGGGTTACCTAGAAACAGTATCACAACTTGGGCTCAGATGCAGCAAGCCTTTAACAACAAATACCGGGACTACTGTAGGTCAAAGGAAACGAAGGGAGAGATATTTCAGATGACCATGGGAAGTGATGAGTCTTTAGAAGACTATGAAGAAAGGTTCCAAATTAGTTATAAAAGGGCCAGGTGCACACTGGACCCCGAATCTCTGAAGCTGCTCCTACTTCGAGGAGTCCTTGAAGACCTTCTAGATATCCTCCATCTACTAGCTGGAGGAGACATCTACCAACTACCTTATGAGGACCTAAAGACTGTGTTTAGAAACCACTCTAGGGCAGCCCAGAAAAGAGGTAGGGGAAATCCACTTTCAGCTAGTGCCACCTTCTCCAAGCATCAATTTGCAAATCAGATGGAAGACCTCAAAAGTGAGATGAGACAGACCATTTCCACGCAACTTGATACCTTCCGAATCCAACATAAGAAAGAGGTAGCTGAGAAGGCTTTGGCCATCTTTGTCCCAGATGTACAAGGAAGCATCCTAAGAATGAGTGTCCATTGCACTCAGTGGAGGTATGTGGCGGGCTCCAGTATTGCAGCAATAATGCTGCAACTCCTGGGACTCCCTTCTTTACTTTTATCAACCCGGTAGTTCGAAACAAACTTGGAAGCGACGGTACTATATGCACAAGTATTAGCTTTTGCCGCAGTTGTCACTGGATCAGCTGGCACAAGTCTGCTAGGAGCTTAAGCCAACTTCTATGAGCTCTGAGAAGAAGCTTTTTATGGTGATGGATGAAAGCTAACTCAAGGGAAGCTAGTATACTTGCAGAGAGAAGCTGAAAGTGAAAAAGGAAGGCAAACCCTAGCAAACCCTAGTTCTACAGACTAACCCTACGGGTGCAAAGAAAAAGATGAAAGCAACAGAAATGGATGCCATTGACTTCTAGAAATATAGAATGCTTGTGACTAAGCTACTCTTGTAGTGAAATCTGAAAAGGAATGTCTTTTTGTATTTTTGAGTAATCTTGTAGAATTATTATGCATGTGCTTAACTGTGTTGACTGTGCAGAGGTTGATTGATGGAAGGAAATGGTGAGGGCACTTGCAGGAGGTTGGGAAGGTGAGAAGAGGGCCTAAGGGGTCCCTAAAACCCTTCCAAAGAGTTTCACAGTGATCAGATCTCGAAGGACCGCTCTCATGATTTTCTACAAGAATTCTGCAGGGGTTCTACAGGATGTTCCGAAAGGAGATTTTGGAGGGTTGATGGTGGGAGAAAGGTGGAGAAGTGGAGATAGAGGTTGGATGAGGGTGTGAAGAGGTTTAGAACCTGGCAGGTGAAGCTGAGAAGTGATAAGGATCGTTGGATTTGCTCAAGGGTGGATGGAGCAATGTTACACAAAAATATGGGAATTAGGTCAAAGTGAGGAAATGTGGCAAACGAAGGGCAAGAATCTGAGCTAGGGGATGGAACAGGTTGCATTGATGGAGGGAGGGTAGGCAAGGAGGTTTCTTAGATGTTCTATGCACTACTTCTTGAAACTAACCAAGCAAAGCTCATGCAAACTAAGTATCTAGCTATTCTAACCTAATTTGACCTAGGAACTAGCAATCATTAATGAACAGAAATCTCTTGGTAGAAAATCAGGTGAAACTCTTATGAAAGCCAAGCAAGAATGAACCTAAGCATGTAATCACATCTAGTATCAACTTTTACAAATGAGAAACTAACACTAGCAATTGCATGAAGAAGCAAGAATAGGTATTTTGTGGCAGCAGGGACGTCGTGGCCTCAGCTCATGGTCCCGAGGAGGGAGAGGTGAGATCCAAGGTTTCCTGATGGCCTTTTTCGAAGATCTTTTCTGCTATCAACCTATCACATCACTCTGAAACATGAAAGCTTTTTCAATCATCAAAACTGTCTGAGATAACCAAGCAAGATTTTATTCTACTAACAAAAACTATTTTATGAAGGCAGTAAAGAAAAGCATATAACAGTACATGGAGGAAGTCCTAGCACTTGGGTTGGGCCCAACCCCAAGAGCTATAGGCTCCTAAAAGAAGCTCAGAACTGATGCAACATAAAGCCGATTTCCATTACTCAAAAAACAACCATGTCCAAAATGTGTTACAACAGAAACTCCAAAATGGGCTGAGAAACAAAGCAGCACTATAGTGGGAAATACAAATGTTCAACAAGTAACTTACGAAGGCTAGAAGCCTCCCTACTTATGCACTACGAGGACCTCCAGCAGTCCTCCTTAATTCAAGGGGATTGGCTGCTCAAAACTGCAGTACTCAACCACTTCATAAAAGCTGCTCTGCTGCCTTTGGAAATCGACTTTGGTGGGCTGCTGAACTCTGAGCTGATGGTGAAGAACTCGAGGAAGGGGTCATTTAGTGCAAGAGACACCCTTCCTATGAATCCTCACCTTTGTCCCCTCGTATTTGGCTTTCAAATGGTTCATAAATGCTTGACCTTGGTCCAAAAGTTGTCCAAAAATCTGCAGCAAACACGTATTAGCCTTCATGGTCTAGTGACTATGCTCATTCATTCAATTATCATAAACATACTTCAAAAGCATACATAAACCATGAAAAATGGTGGATAAATGGAGAAAAATAGGCAAAATGAGCCCAATAAGTTACCCATTTTTGGGGCTCATTATCACCCCCCTACTAAATGGGTTGCTCATCCTCTAGAAACTAATCTAGCTCATCATCCTTGATAGCTTTGACTGCCTCTCTCATGTCCCAGGCCTCCGATGTGATGTCTTCTTCCCAGTCATGAAATCCTGCTTTTCTTTCCACTTCCTCCCACTGCCTATTTTCTTCTTCTTCCTTAACTCCTTCCAACAATCCTAGAAGCAAGGGAGGACTGAACTTTAGGCTGATCCAATTGGCTCGCAGATACCTCATTAACTGTTTATAGAGGGGTACCCTTGCTAAGGCCTCCCTCATCCTGGTTGGAGAGTGGTATTCTCTTATCTTCAAACTGTGGGGCAGTGTGTTCCACCTCCTTGTGCAAGCATGAAGGCAGTTATCCCCCAACAGTCTTTCCATGTCCTCAAAGTGGGCAATAGCTTGAGCTCGTCGTTTAATGTAATTGTGTAAATCCTGAGGGTTTTTGGCCAGGTGCTGATGGGCATGTATTAAAGCTGATGTATCTTTTGGTTCTGCCCTGATCATGAGTGGTTCACTCAGCTCCCTGTTCATAATATCCTGAATCTCTGCTGCCCTCTTTTCCTCATGATTTAGCCAGGAGGCCATAGCCATAAGTTGCACATCTCCCAATGTAGCATTGGGGTCCAAAAGAGTCATGTTTGGAAGGGCTAAGTTGTGTAAATAGAATTCAGATAACTTAGCCTTATCCTCTGCTGAGCTGTTGTCACACAAGGTCATGAATTGATGGTAGCTTTGAAATGGAGTGGTGCCCCTTTGGGCCAAGGTGTTAATCTGGAACTACAACCATTGATCTTTAAGATATAGGGCATATGACTTGGCAGGTTGCCTACACTGCAAGGCCTCTACTGCCCAACTGGCCATGCAGGCCAGTTGGGCTTCCTTTTCTTGTACCTGTTGCCTTAGAGACTGTATTTCCTCAGCTGCCTGTGACTCCTTCTCCTGTAGCTGTTTTGTTAGTGCCTCAACCTTGGCCTGCAGCCCATCCACTTCCTGTTGTTCATCAGAGGTTTCTTTGTCTGCTGAAGGCTTTTCCTGCTGCTGTTGTTCTCCTAGAATGGAGGGCCTGTCGTCCTTATGAATTCTCTGTAACCGTAGCTGCTGTTTCAGCAGCTCATTCTCTTCCTATAGCTTGGCCCTCTGACTGCTTTCCACATGCTTCACCATGGCTAATTCTCTCCTTGACTCCCTGAGTTGTTCTTATAGGGGTCCTGTGTCCACCACACCCTTGGACTTGGCAATCCTCATCCAAGTGTGAGTCCTAATTCTTTCTTCTTCTAGTGCAAAGAAGAGTGGCACCGCAAATTTCTGGGGAATTATTTTCCTAGCTTCTAATAGGTTATAGTATGAGTCCAGGCTGGGCTAAGGGCTTGGTTCCAATATTTCCTCTGTCTTTTCTTCCTCTTGTGATTGTCTGTCCACCTTTTCCTCCAATTTTGCGGTCTCTTATAGCTTAACTCGAGTTTCCTGTAGAGATTTCTCAGCTTCCTGTAGAATTGTCTTCAATCTCTCTCTCCAGGTGGAAGTTTTTGGGCTTCCTCGTTCATAAGTGATGGATATATTTGACGGAGACCCTTCCTTCGGTTTAGGGGTTGTGTCCTCAATGATAATTGGCTCCTTTAACTGCGGCTGGGGTCTGCCTACTTTGATCTGTGTGCTCCTCCTTGCTTTAAAGTACATGGAGGTTTGCCTCTTTCGCTTCCCTTTTTGTTTTGGAGGTGTTTTTGAGGCAGCAAGCATAGCTGCTACCTCTCTTGCCAATATTTCCGGTGATTTCCCTCTTTACTATTATGTTTCCATGCTTCTTGTAGAAGTCTCTGTGTCAACTATTTATGCTTGTATTGCGGTCATTTCAGGATTTTTCTTTACCTTTTGTTTTGGTGTGACTGTTATGGCTATGACAGCCTTCACTTGGGATGTTTCTGCCTTCCCTGCTCTCCTCTGCAGTCTCTTTTCCCTTGGGGTTTGTGCTGTTGTTCCTTGCTCTGTTTTAGACTCAACAATTTGGCCCTCTCCTCCTTTTTCTTTATGTCCTTGTTGTGCTTGAATGTCCTGTGTTCTTTCATCATTAGTTTTCTTACCTTCTTCAGTGTGTTCTCCCTCCTCACTGCTAGATGAGGTGATGCCTTCGGCCAGGATTCCAATATCGTCATCCCGGGACATGTTTCAGAAGATTTCCCAAGATATGGGTATAGTGTAGGTATGCAGGGCATCTTCCACTAATAGCTTAATGAGCCCATGATGGGCCAGCTGATCTGGGGTCCCTTCATTCAATTTTGTACCACATTCAATGAGTGACTGAAGAAGAAAATAGGGAATGCTCAGCTTCTGGGCTGGAGGTGAATCAATCCCATGCCTTAGTTCACACAGCAACCTGAAATGGTATCCATAGACAATGCTAAACCTCCCCTCACATGTAATGTACTTCATAATTTGAAAACTAACCTCACTCCAGAGAGGAGGCAAGCTGGTTCTCCTAACCCCGTTTTTGTCTTCTACAAGATGTTCCTCTGGTAGGAAGAATGTTTTCTTGGCAACCTGGCCCAATGACCTCTCTTCTTTGCTCCAAGGGAGCCCTAATGGCAGGCCAGTAACACGGCTGATGAGCTCAGGGGTAATTTCTAGTGTCAAACCCCTAAAACTTACTGTGGCCTGTGTCTTTGATTGAGGTTTCAGGGACATCAAAAATTCCTCTGTTATCTCCTCGTCATGACCCCAAATTCTGTCAAAAAATGTCATCCAATTGGCCCGGGTGAAAAGATCCACCACCTCAGGATGCTCGTGCAGTTTGCTGGTGTCCGAGGGTTCTTTCCTTATGAACCCCCCTGGCATGGTGAGAGTGTTTTATTTTTTTTTTATCAGAGGAAAAAGAATGCTGCTTATGGTTTTCCCCCGTAACTCAAGAAGGGATTTCTCGGGTATCAAATATTAATTAACAACTATTCCCTGGTTTTCAAGACTGTTATTGCCCAGAACACGGCTGCCTGTTTATGAAAGGGAGAATTTTGTTTCTACAGACAGAGTACAGAGCTCAACTTTTCCTTCCCAGCACATATATAGACATTCAAATTCACAATTTCATACACAAGCTGACCTCCACAGTTGCATATCTTTCTACAGGAGAATTTTTTAAAAGAAAATGGGAACGTGGAGGAGAATTTGGATGTAAAAACAACTGAGAAACCCAGTGCAACACACAGGAAAATGGTTTCTTCCAATCCCCAGGTAGATTTTTCTCTGGTTCCCCACTCTAATATCATTCAATTCACCACCTTTTCAAATTACACCATGCATAAAGAGGTTTTTTTTGAGCCTACCTCGTTTGGAGTTCCAAATTCGGTGACGAGAAATCCCAGGTTTTTCTGCTCTGGAAGGCTGTGCAGGCTTTCCTGTAGAACCCTTTCCTGTAGAAGACTTCCCCAGTTCCTGTAGAATATCTCTGTGCTTCTGAGCGAGCCCGATATGCGGCGATCCTCGAGAACAGGTAGAAAAACCGGTGGTGGATGACTGGTTAACAGTTTCTGGAGCAGAGGACGTGTACTTTAGTTGAGGACATTGCAAGTGCAAATGAACAGAGGGTGGTGTGAGTTTCAGTTGAGCATCTTTTAACTGTGGCATAATTCGTGGCAAGGGGGTGAGGTGGCCGGACCGAGCCGTTGATCCAACGTCACGGCCATAATTTCTCTGCGTGTCTCTGGCCGCCATCACCTCCCCTCTGCTGTTAACCGCCGCCACCACTGCCAGTCCCGACGATTTCTCCCGGAGTGGACACTCCACACGTGTTGGCTGCACGTCTCATCGAAATTTGAATGTAACTGAGCTCGTTCGGATCCCACGAGGCTATGTAACTGGCCGAGGGTGGCCAGTTGACTGGCCACCGATCCCATTCTATCCAACCATTTCCATAGGCATGCGGCTTTTTAAAATATAGTTTATGTAATTGATGAATGAGTTTAGACACTTACCTGTGTGGTCATGACCTTGTTATGCAAACTTCAGGTCTCTGAACCATTTCTTCATTTGCTGTTGCTTCCTGCACGGGTTTTGGAACCCAATCCTTCAGTCGTTGATGCTGCATGCACGTGTTTCGAAATTCATTCCATTGGTTGCTGTCGCTGCATGCTCAGGTGTTGCTTGGTGTCGGCTGCTGATAATGTTTCCGCGTTCAAGACGAGCTCTTTGCATGCCTCCTTTGCTGTTTTTCATTGTCCTCGCCTCCAGAGTGTGTCTTCCAGAGGGATCAGCTGCTACAGGATTCCTGTAGGATGTCTTGTAGCTGCTTCTCCTCCTGGGATGCAAGCTAAACGAGCAGGTCTATACTCCTAACAAGTGATTCGGCTGATGAGGGGTCCAGATGGAGATTGACAGGTAGGGAGAACGAAACACCACTGCTAGATGTGTCGTTCAAAGTTCTTGCTGGCAGTATGAGGAAAACAGGTTTTTTTTTTATTATAATTCTTTGTGTGGCTGTGCAGGCATAAATGATAGAATGGGTGCAACAGAGGTGTGAGGAGATGAAACAGGGTGATGTATGGCGATGAACGGAAATAGGGGTGGTTGCAGGCTTAATAAGCAGATTCCAACCTTCGGATTCCCTCCCATGATCAATTTTCCTGTCTGGAGGTTCTACAGGATCTTCCTGTAGAAGATATAGAACTTCCTGTAGAAGGTGAAATCTTAGCCTGAATGCGATCAAATCCTAGGAAAGGGGAGTGGTCATGGAGGAGGTGTGTGTGAGGGATGTTTGTAGTCTGGTGTTGACCTCTGTCCTTGTTTTGCGCCCCCCCCCGAACCTGCAATGTCTTCCCTGCAACCTGCAATTATTCAACAGAAATCAAGCCTATTTCTTTTTTTCTTTTTCTTTTTTTTCTTTTTTTTTTTTCTTTGGTGAGACAGCTGGGGCGCCTCCAGGAGGTTTTCACCCTCACTGTCTGCCCCGGGCACCTCTAAGAGGTTTTCACCCAAGGATATTTTTATTCTTTTCTGTTTTTTTTTTTTTGATGATCAAGGTGTGGATGGAGTAGAGACAAGGCCCTGCTCCACTACCAGCACTGACTTGTCCAGAGTTTTAATGAACTCCTGCTTGGAAAGGGGCTTCCTGTAGATTTTCAATCAATGCCTATTGATGAGCATGGGGATGGCTTCTTCATCAATGGTCCTGATAAGGACTGAACCATTGTCGTTGCATTTCTCCACTGCATATGGTCCCAGCCATCTTGTCCTCAGCTTCCCTTTGAAATCCTTGTATCTTGAGTCATATAACAGTGCCCAATCTCCTGGCTGAAATTTCTTTTTGTTAAGGTGTCGGTCATACCATATCTTTCTCTGGAGCTGAACTACTTCTGAGTGGAGGAGGGCCTGCATTCTTTGTTCATCTAATCTGTTCAGCTGTAGTAACCTTTCCTGTTACGCATGGCTGAGATCCAGGTCCAGCTGAGCTGCCAACCTTAATGTGTTGTACTCGAACTCTATGGATAGTAGAGCCTTCTTCCCGTAGAGCAGCTCATAAGGTGTGGAAGATGTTGTGGTTTTCCAAGTGGTGTTGTAGGCCCAGGTGGCCTCAACTGAGAAATCTGCCCAATCCTTTCTGCTGTTGCTCACCACCTTAGTCAAAATTTCTTCTAGAGCCCTATGAGTGACTTCCACCTGCCCGTTGGCTTGCGGATGATAAGGGGTGGAATTTCTGTGCTTGATCTTTTGATGAGTGAGCAGGTCTTCAATCAGGTTAGAGGTGAACTGACTTCCTTGATCTATGACTAATTCTCTTGGTAGCCAAATTTGTAGAAGATATTTTCCCTTAAGAACTCAGCTACTTTTTCTTCTGTCGCTGCCTTGATTGCCTTTGTTTCCACCCACTTTGTCAGGTAGTCTATGCACACAATGATGTAAGAGTTTTTCTTTGAAGGAGGGTTGATAGGACCCACAAAATCCATGCCCCACTTCTCAAATGGCTCGAAAGTCACTTGAGGTTGGAGGGGCATTTCATCCCTCGGAGTCGGTTTCCCCATCCTTTGACATTGGTCACATTGGCTGATGTATCTTCTGACATCTTGATGAAGAGTGGGCCAATAGTAGCCTGCCTGTAGAATTTTGAAGGTGGTCCTTTTTGCTGCAAAGTGGCCTCCACAGGGTCCATCATGACAGGTTAGGAGAATGTCAAAAACTTCCTCCTCCCTAACACAGTGCCTCAGGATCTGATCTGGGCCAAGTTTGAACAAGTTTCCCCCAATCCAAGTGAAGGGGAAATTTTCCTCACAATTCTACTCTTTTCTTTCAAGGATAGGTGTGGAGGGAACTGTGCTGAGACCAAGTAGTTCATTATATCAGCAAACCATGGAGAAAGTACTGAAATAACAAACAGGTGTTCATTTGGCATCTGGTCATCCACCGTCCCTTCTTCATCTGTAGGCAAATCTAATCTAGACAGAAAATCAGCAACGACATTTTCCTTCCCTGGCTTGTCAACAATGGTTAAGTCAAATTGCTGCAATAAAAGTAACCATCTAATGATACGAGCATTCACATCAGGTTTATTCATCAAATACCTTATCGCAGCATGATCAATGTGTACAAATGTTTGATAACCAGTGATGTAGTGTCTGAACTTATTTAGGGAATGGACTACAGCTAGGAGCTCTTTCTCAGTCACAGTATAGTTTAATTCTGCCTTGGACAGGTTTTTGCTGACAAAGTATATGGCATATGGTAGCTTCTCTTCAATTTGTCCTAAGGCTGCCCCTATGGCTTTGTTCGAGGCATCGATGTGGATGTGGAAAGGTAGGGCCCAGTTTGGACCTTTTAGGATTGGGGCAGTTACCAGTTTATCTTTTAGCTTATCTAGAGCCTCTTGGCAGTTGTCAGTCCATTTAAATTCAACATCTTTCCCCAAAAGACCAAACAATGGCGAGGCTAGCTTACTAAAGTCTTTGATGAATCTTCTATAGTATCTTGCTAAGCCTAGAAAACTCTGAACATCCCTTACCTTCTGAGGAGGTGGAACCTTTTGGATGACAGCAATTTTGTTAGGATCCACCTGTAATCCTTGCTAAGAGATTGTATGGCCTAGCATGGTCCCTTCAGTCATCAGGAATTCACATTTTTCAGGACTGAGGGACAGGTTCATCTCAATACACTTGGTTAAAACTTTTCCCAGGTTAGTCAATGCTTCTTGGAAGTTGGACCCATAAGGAGTAAAGTCATCCATATAGATTTCCACCGAATCATGAACCAGCTTAGTGAATATGCTCAGTACTGCTCTCTGGAAAGTGGTAGGAGCATTGCATAGCCCAAAGGGAAGGACCCGGTAGGCAAAGGTTCCCCAAGGACAAGTGAAGGTGGTCTTATCTTGGTCTTCCAGGCTGATTTGGATCTGATTATACCCGCTGAACCCATCTAGGAAAGAAAAGAACTTCTTCCCTGTCAGCCCATCTAGCACTTGATCTATGAAAGGCAAAGGGAGATGGTCCTTCTTGGTGGCTTTGTTAAGTTCTCGATAATCTACATAGATTCTCCACTTCCCATTTTTCTTGGGCACAAGCACCAGAGGAGAAACCCACTCGCTGTATGAGATTGGGTAGATGAATCCTGGATCCAACAACTTTTGCAATTCTTCTTTAACAATGTCCTTAAGGGGTGGATTCATTCTCCTATGAGGCTACCTGACTGGTTTACAATCCTCTTTAATGTAAATGTGATGGGTACAGACCGACGGATGGACTCCTTTCATTTCCTTATAGCTCCAGGCAAAAGCCTCCAAATGGCGGTTCAATAGGCTACATAGCTCCTTCTCCTGAGAGGGAGATAAGGATGAGTTGATCTTCAAGGTTATTTCAGGGCCAAATTCCACATTCTTAACTCTGGGAGAGGTCAGATCAGCCATACAGAGGTCCACTAAAGCACGGGACTAGGTACTTTCCACCAGCTTCTCTAATGGCAGCACACTGGGAATTGGATTTTGAATCAACTTCTCAATTAGGTTGTCCTCAGTTTGAGGACCTCCCGGGTGGCTTCCATTGTGCACACTGGTGCAGAGTAGACTTCATCCTCATCTTCCTCCTCCAACCAGAGAGATAAGTCATGTTCTAGCAGAGGTTGGGCAGGAGGGTATAGGACTAGCTGTTTGGACATAGGCCCATTCTTGATGGTAATGCTCCCAGCTCGACAACTAATGTAAGCATCCACAGTAGCTAACCAAGGCCTTCCCAAAATGAGGGGGTATCCAGTGAGTTTTTCCTTTGGCTGAAGGACCAAAAAGTCCACAGGGTACTCCCAAGAATCAACAGAGACCAGGACATCCTCCACGATCCCTTCAGGAGTCACGGTGGAGCGGTCTGCTAACTGCAGTACTGTCGAGGTCTTTCTTAAGGAACTCTGGAGGTTGAGTTTGAGCATAGTGTCCTTGGTCATCACATTGATGGCAACCCCTAGATCGATCAGGGTATGAGGGATTATGGTGCCATTGATGTGGACATCTACTACAGGACTCCCAGGATCCAGATATTTTGGACAAATTATTTGCCCCAACATCAAATCAGATAGTTGTCCTATGACATTGATAGTCGGGGCATCCCTCTTGTGCCTGCCTGGGTGCCTGAAACACTTCCCCTTGATCAATTTTTTGTAGATTGGTACATCTTTTATGGCCTGAAGAAGTGGGATTTTCACACACAACTGTTTAAGTTCTCCCAGAAGTTCAGTCCCCTCTGGGTTTGGTGTGTGGCTATTGTTAGTCTCTCAGGAAAGGGTGGAATGGCTTTGGGTTCACTTTCCTATTCCCCTTCGTCATCCGTCAGGGGAGGAGGTTGGCGATCTGGAAGGACCTTTCCAGATCGTAGGTTGATCTCTTGAATCTCCACAGCATAGGTAGGGCATGATGTCTCTCCAGTGTATACCTGCTGGGCTTGTCTATTGTTGGGGTTCGGGTTCGGTTGAGCAGGCATCTGGGGTTGTCTTGGAGGAGTAGGAGGTAATGGTTGTGGTTGAGCAGGAGGTGGAGGCAAAATAGCGGGAGGAGAGTTGTATTGGGGCCTCCACCCCGGTTGGGGTACATTCCACTGAGGTTGTGGATGAACATGAGATTGAAATGAATGAGGGGCATGTTGGGTATGGTATTGAGATGGATATGACCAAGGAGGAGGTGTGGACCAGGAAGGATGAGCAGGGGGCCCAAGAAGGCATATGAGTGGATTGGTTGGGGCTGTAATAGGTTTGGGATGTTCCTTGCATCCTTCCTGCTGGTAAGGTCTAGATCCATGTGGCCTCCTTTAGTTAACGAAGTAGAGTGGCTCAGTGGCCCCTTCAGCCCCTTGGTACATGGCTTTAAGTCTGGGTAAGGTTGGGCACTGATTTGTGGGGTGGTCTTCCTCACAAATGAAACATACCTCCACTGAGTGCAATGGACACTCATTCTTAGGATGCTTCCTTGTACATCTGGGACAAAAGATGGCCAAAGCCTTCTCAGCTCCCTCTTTCTTCTGTTGGATTCGGAAGGTATCGAGTTGCATGGCAATGGTCCGTCTCATCTCACTTTTGAGGTCTTCCATCTGATTTGCAAATTCATGCTTGGAGAAGGTGGCACTAGCTGAAAGTGGATTTCCCCTACCTCTTTTCCGGGCTGCCCTAGAGTGGTTTCTAAACACAGTCTTTATGTCCTCATAAGGTAGTTGGTAGATGTCTCCTCCAGCTAGCAGATGGAGGGTATCTAGAAGGTCTTCAAGGACTCCTCAGAGCAGGACCAACTTCAGAGATTCGGGGTCTAGTGTGCACCTGGCCCTTTTATAACTAAGTTGGAACCTTTCTTCATAGTCTTTTAAAGACTCATCACTTCCCATGGTCATCTAAAAGATCTCTCCCTTCGTTTCCTTTGACCTACAGTAGTCCCGGTATTTGTTGTTAAAGGCTTGCTGCATCTAAGCCCAAGTTGTGATACTCTTTCCAGGTAACCCCATGAACCAGCGTAGTGCTGCATCCTTGAGGGTAGAGGGAAAGAGTTTCAACTTTTGCTCGTCTTCTGCATAGTCATAAGTTCGACAAAGGACAACAAACTCAAACAGGAAGGTATCAGGGTCTTCAGTGGTCAATCCATGGAAATGAGGTAAGGCTGAGGGACTTATTTTTTTCATCTTCATGTCCCCGTTGGTCTCTCGGATGGGAAAGGAACCTTCTATTCTATCCTCATCTTCTCTACCGTTTCTGTTTTCGGCCATGGTCTCAAGAGGAATGTTTTCTTGCTCTTTTTCTGTTATAGGATCTTCATATATCTCTAGAGGTTCACCTATAGGTTCTTCTGGATCATTGCCACCGAAGAAGAGAGAAGGGTGACTCAGTGATGTGGTGGGGGTGTTGGGTAAGAATTTCCCTGTATTGTCTCTGTTCCTACGAGGCATGAAATGGAATATTTTTGGTGGATTTTTGGTTTTTTTCTGCTTGTACCTGCAAAACTGAAATAGATTGAACTGCGACTAACTAAAACTGATCTTGCTGAAATGAAAATGCAGAATTGAAATGAAAGTAGGAAATGACTAATCTATTTTGCTAAAATGAAATTGCGGAATGAAATGCTAAGCTACGCTTGCAGAATTGAAATTGCAGAATTGAAATGCTAAACTATGCTTGCAGAATTGAAATTGCAGAATTGAAATGCTAATCTATGAAAGTGGGGAAATATCTAATCTATGCTTGCTGAAATGAAATGAAAGTAGGAAATGTCTAATCTACTTTTGCACAAGTGAAATTGCATAATGGAAATGAAATAAACTACTTAGCAGAATTTTGCAGTAGAAAATAGAAGAAAAGCAGCAATCACCAATACTCTGACGCTTCCCTGGCAATGGCGCCAAAAAGATGGCAGGCTCCAGTATTGCAGCAATAATGCTGCAACTCCTGGGACTCCCTTCTTTACTTTTATCAACCCGGTAGTTCGTAACAAACTTGGAAGTGACGGTACTATATGCACAAGTACTAGCTTTTGCCGCAGCTGTCACTGGATCATCTGGCACAAGTCTGCTAGGAGCTTAAGCCAACTTCTATGAGCTCTGAGAAGAAGCTTTTAATGGTGATGGATGAAAGCTAACTCAAGGAAGCTAGTCTACTTGCAGAGAGAACCTGAAAGTGAAAAAGGAAGGAAAACCCTAGCAAACCCTAGTTCTACAGACTAACCCTACCGGTGCAAAGAAAAAGATGAAAGCAGCGGAAATGGATGCCATTGACTTCTAGAAATATAGAATGCTTGTGACTAAGCTACTCTTGTAGTGAAATCTGAAAAGGAATGTCTTTTTGTATTTTTGAGTAATCTTGTAGAATTATTATGCACGTGTTTGACTGTGTTGACTGTGCAGAGGTTGATTGATGGAAGGAAATGGTGAGGGCACTTGCAGGAGGTTGGGAAGGTGAGAAGAGGGCCTAAGGGGTCCCTAACACCCTTCCAGAGAGTTTCACAGTGATCAGATCTCGAAAGACCGGTCTCGTGATTTTCTACAGGAAGTCTGCAGGGGTTCTACAGGATGTTCTACAGGATGTTCCGAAAGGAGATTTTGGAGGGTTGATGGTGGGAGAAAGGTGGAGAGGTGGAGATAGAGGTTGGATGAGGGTGTGAAGAGGTTTATAACCTGGCAGGTGAAGTTGAGAAGTGATAATGATGGTTGGATTTGCTCAAGGGTGGATGGAGCAATGTTGCACAAGAATATGGGAATTAGGTCAAAGTGAGGAAATGTGGCAAACGAAGGGCAAGAATCTGAGCTGGGGGATGGAACAGGTTGTGCTGATGGAGGGAGGGTAGGCACAGGGAGGTTTCTTAGATGTTCTGTGCACTACTTCTTGAAACTGACCAAGCAAAGCTCATGCAAACTGAGTATCTAGCTATTCTAACCTAATTTGACCTAGGAACTAGCAATCATTGATGAACATAAATCTCTTGGTAGAAAATCAGGTGAAACGCTTATGAAAGCCAAGAAAGAATGAACCTAAGCATGTAACCAAATCTAGTATCAACCTTTACAAATGAGAAACTAACACTAGCAATTGCATGAAGAAGCAAGAACAGTGTTTTTGTGGTAGCAGGGACACCGTGGCCTCAGCTCATGGTCCCGAGGAGGGAGAGGTGAGATACAAGGTTTCCTGATGGCCTTTTTCGAAGATCTTTTCTGCTATCAACCTATCACATCACTCTGAAACATGAAAGCTTTTTCAATCATCAAAACTGTCCGAGATAACCAAGCAAGATTTTATTCTACTAACAGAAACTATTTTGTGAAGGCAGTAAAGAAAAGCATATAACAGTACATGGAGGAGGTCCTGGCACTTGGGTTGGGCCCAACCCAAGAGCTAAAAGCTCCTAAAAGAAACTCAGAATTGATGCAACATAAAGCTGGTTTCCATTACTCAAAAAACAACCATGTCCAAAATGTGTTACAACAGAAACTCCAAAATGGGCTGAGAAACAAAGCAGCACTATAGTGCGAAATACAAATGTTCAACAAGTAACCTACGAAGGCTGGAAGCCTACCTACTTATGCACTACGAGGACTTCCAGTAGTCCTCCTTAATTCAAGGGGCTTGGCTACTCAAAACTGCAGTACTCAACCACTTCATAAAAGCTGCTCGGCTGCCTTTCGAAATCGACTTTAGTGGGCTGCTGAACTCTGAGCTGATGGTGGATAACTTGAGGAAGGGATCATTTAGTGCAGGAGACACCCTTCCGACGAATCCTCACCTTTGTCCCCTCGTATTTGGCTGTCAAATGGTCCATAAATGCTTGACCTTGGTCCAAAAGTTGTCCAAAAATCTGCAGCAAACACGTATTAGCCTTCATGGTCTAGTGACTATGCTCATTCATTCAATTATCATAAAAATACTTCAAAAGCATACCTAAACTATGAAAAATGGTGGATAAATTGAGAACAATAGACAAAATGAGCCCAATAAGTTACCCATTTTTGGGGCTCATCACAGACTACAACTGGCCTTGAATTACGTGCGAAGGTAGTTACAATGCCGTCAGTGCAATCGTCATCTGAGTTATAACAGGATCCTAGTACAATTCTTTCAACAACTTGAGTTTCTTTTTTTAATCAACATCCTAATCATTGCTAATAGGTTTTGAATTTAGTTGCATAGTCATAGGACATAGTTTCTCTTTTTCCTTCCAATGTTGTTTCCAAGATCCTGGATGAATTTCAAAAGGAACATATTCAAGAGATGGAAACCTCACCTCAGGGACACTCCGAGAAATATGTCACCAATGGTTAGCCTCTGAATGACTGATTCACTCTAGCTAACACCTTTTCCACAATTGATTTTCAAACTTGGTGTTAACCACAGTTATTTCAACGTATCATAACTTTCACCCTTCAATTAGAAGACCACCATAATGAGCTAGTTTCTATTCATGAGCAACAATAATAGCAACTCATCGTTGTGACTATAGAGAGATACTAGTTGCAAGGAGAAGAGGAGCAATTTAAAATTGAATACATTAGTTCTAAATTCTAGTAGATGTGGCCAACCATTACAAAGTTTGTGCCTAATTCTCCAGAGTACTTTTCTATGTGCCATCTTGTTGAATGTTGTGAGTACATTGAAGTTTCTTGCATCGAGTTAGTTTCTGCCAATCAGTAGATGAGGGGCACAATTTTTGAGTTTCATCAAGCACTACCTAATCCAATGGAGTAATACAAAGAACAAATTCCTCAAGAGATTTCTCTAGCTTCTTCCCTCTGGAACACTCTTCAATAGGTTATTAATGATTCACCAGAAGTTTTTCGACATGTTCATGTTTGGGCGGACCTACTTACAAAGAAGTACTAGCCCTTGTATCAACTTTGAAAGGAAACACAATAAATGTTCAACCAAGATCTAGCCACATCCAATATTCAGTGGCAGCAAAATTTGTTGAGTCAAGCAGAAGCACTAGAGAAGCATATTCATTAGTTGGAAGAAGACTCACATACCACTAAAAATTTGTTGCGGGATCTTCAGCCACTAGCTCAATCTCATTTCACATAGCTTCAAAATCTTATATATGATTTCGATTTTCAATGACATACCATCCTTGCATCTCATCTTAAGTAGCCCACAACTAATAATACATCTGAGTTCATTGATAAACTTTCTATACTAATCGCCACATGGAAGTATGCCATGGCAGAGAATACTGATTTCAAAGTTCAATTCCTATTGATAGTACTAAAGTTGGGTCCTTCATTTGAAGGCAAAATAGCATAGGAGGGGGAGAA